>CM057146.1:13507326-14248295 GCA_029964075.1 Patiria pectinifera | reverse complement strand
AAAATTGTCCTTTTTTACCTCATTAGCCATCTTATTTAATCCCACCCCAGAAACACAAGATTCCATTTATCGTCAAACCCCTAAAGCATCTATGCATTTACCTGTAGTTCAATTTGTGTGTGTGACAATGCGTGCATACATGTATGCAAGCGTTACCTGCTCAGATAATGGAGGGTAGAGGATACATGTACAAAATTCAGCAGTCATTCACGAGGCTAATGATACGACTTGAAACAGACCCAAAAAATGAAATATGAAAATATTGATGATTTTGTTGGCTTGACCATTAAATACGTCCCGTATCCTGCTGTATTAGTCCATGATGTTTGGTTAATTTTGCGCACGACACAATCATATGGTGGCCCTGAAGGGACATCAGTACATCACCACATCGAGATTTCTCACGCAGATTTCTGCGATATGCAGGAAAAAATGTGTTATTAATCATTCATGTTACTGTTTATATTGGTTAGTATTTTTTGGTATGTCAAGAAATGGCCTATTGAAAACGTGCATGTCAATAAACATTTTGTTTCCATTTTTGATGTCAGATGATGTACGATCATTGGCGCTACCGGGAACCTACCATGAGAAGGTCACTCACCTCGGCACTTCACTGCAGAACTTCTGTCGTCTCAAGCATCTGGATCTGTCCAGGAATGCACTGCAGAGTCTGGATGGCTTACAACACCTGACAGTGCTGGAGAAACTCAATATGTATCCTAAAGAATAATTAAACCCAAGTTTTGATATTTTTGGGGGTTAGGGGTAGGGGTTGGGTTCGCATGTTGTGGTGAGGGTTCATGGCACATGATCAGAGGGTCAGGGGTTCAAATCCAGCTGCTGTTCGAATATTGTGCCCTTGGGCAAGCCACTTCACTCCAACACTCTCTCCACCCAGGAGTATAAATGGGTACCGGCATTAGCTAAGGAGTAACCTGCGATGGACTAGCATCCCATCCAAGGGGAATAAAAAAAGTTGTTTCATGCCACTGAAACTGGAGATAAACACCGGCCTGATGGGCCATTATGGCGTGTGACAGACTTTACTTTGCTTTACTTTGATTTTTTGCAAGGGACTTTCCTGGATTCTCCAAATTCCCCAGTGTGTAGGAATCAAATGACATACGTGTACTCTCTGTGAATATTCAAGGCATTCAAGTCTCATGTAGAGTACAAATATGCATTTGCAGTAAGACTGTTCTAAATATACCCCTTATTCAATCATTTCAACATACGACAAATGTCCATATAGCATTTTTCCAAATCAAATCTTTAAAAAAATGTGATTGTTCTCCAGAAGATAAAGGGTTTTGGGTTTACCCAGCATTGAATATTCACCACTGTGATTTCATAAGCACAGTATGCTCAGTGTTTTTATGAAAGCATGCAAGAAAAATGCATTAACTCTAACCTCCCAAACTCCATCAAAATCCATCACCTATTTTGGTGAATTTGGGGGACTTGGTCTACAGGTGGTTTGACTAAATATTGATGGAACATGATGGACTTGGGCCTGGAGGCCTAAAGCAAAGCGTGCATTGGAAGCAGTGTGACTGATTGATTTTGGCGGACTTGGTCCGGTACTTAGTTAAAGACATTAGGGTTAAGCTTAGGGTTAAGCTTTGTGGGCACGTGTGGTCTAGCGGTAGAGCACAGGATTCATGATTGTGAGGTTGTGGGTTCGAGCCCTGCCGTGGCAATGCGTGTTGTGCCCTTGAGTAAGGCGCTTTACCTCAATTACTCCTCTCAACCCAGGTGTTAAATGGGTACCGGCATTATTCAGTGCTGGGAAGGTAACAGACTCGCTGTGGAGGAGGTGTGGCAATCCCCCCACAGCAGCATACAAGTCTGGCCCAATCGCTAATGAAAGAGAGATGAGCACTCCGTTCCTGTGAACACAGTTTCGTCCCTTTTACCTTTACTTAGGGTTAAGCTTACTTGTTGGGTCTGAAACCCACGACCTCCGAGCTTGCCGGGGTCAGTTGGCTGGTTTGAATCTCATATAGCAACTAGTACCGCAACCGATCACTATTAGTATAATTTGTACAATGAAATCTTGCATCTTAGAGATGTAAATTCAATAACTTGACCCAGTGACCTCCTTAACCTTTGACCCAGCTACTACAACAACATCTCCACTCTGAAGGACCTGTACCAGCTGCGTCATAACGCCTGTCTGCAGGAGGTGGATCTACGCCTGAACCCAGTCACTAAGAATGAACCGGACTATCGACTGTTCATGGTCCACATGCTGCCCAACCTACGCAAGCTGGGTAAGGATAGACACGTTGCGCAGAGCGCCCTCGCTGTGGACAGGACTTTGTTCCCCTGTGATATGTATGAGTGGACACTTTATACTTTCATTTGTCACTGAATTGGAAACAAAATACGGTCACGGCGAGGGTTCTCTGTACAACTTTTGTGGTATCATAACTGAGATCAATTGCTAACGCACATGAAAAACTCTGCCTGCGGGCACACTTTCTTTAACCACCTTCAATGATTTGTTTTCTGCCAAACAGTACCTCATCAGGCGGAATAATTTCACAGGGTATTTGATACCAGTCCTATCTTCACTTTGAGCAAGGATTTTCTCGTTGAATCGATAAGTATTTTTCACGTAAATGTTCCTACGTGCCTTTAAACCTAACTCCCTAGGCATTTTTGCTTGGTGCCAACCTCAATCCTGCAAAATCCTCCAACTGTCTCCATGTAAAAATTGCATACAGCCACCATCCAAAAGCAGCCGTTATTTCTTGACTGTGGTCCTTGGAGGGGTGACCACTGCCTCAATCCTGCAAGATCCTCCATCAATCGCTGTCAATATGTTGAGGCAGAGCCAGTGATATCCTGGAGCAGTACGTAGGATTTCAAGCATAATCTGGGCCTAAATTTATGCACGGCTGAGCATAAACAACACAAGGTCCGGCCTAAGACCTTGACACAATGCATCCTCCAAAATCAATCACAATTTTTGCCATATAGCCTCAAACTGCAAACTCCACCATTTTGCAAAGAGGATTTTGGAGGATTTGGGAAGGTTAGGGTTAATTAATGAAGAAATGCAAGAAATCAAAGCTCCCATGACATGTCGTAATCAATATGTAACCTTTTGTTTGTATTTATGCAGATGATCGCTCGGTGCGTGAAAGCCAAATGAAAAGCTGTATGATGCACTATCAACTCTGACCAGGTGAGTGGGCCCTTGTAAGTCTCACTTCTGATGTCTTATGGGTAGCAAGTCTTGAGTCACTTCCAAATAGGTCCTACTTCCAAATATCTTGTCTGCACAAAGCTATTGTCTGTCTAGAGTCTTCGTCCATTATTTAACTATATGGTAAAAGCCGACAATAGACTCAAGAGCGTTTCAGACACGGCCTTCTGATCTAGTGCTCAAGATGCTGTTTCCCTAAAATGAAATTGACAATTTTGTTTCACGTAATCCTTGAGCCAATGATAGACTGACCCCCTGAGCATCTGCTGGTGAAGAGACAAGCTGAGACAGACAGGGTGATAAAGCCCCAGGGTAGAGATGGTGGCAAATATGCCTGGAAAACAACAGGTAGGCTTTTCTCTGTTTTCTCTCTTTTCCTACTTTTAGCTCGTTAAATTTTTCAAAATAATTTTGGCAGAAGTTTCATTTTTAAAAAGCAGGATGTAAATATAAACCTAATGTAACCCAGCAACACTTCTTTGGACATTCTCTTGTCATTGTTAATCCTCGTTAGCTTTTGGCTCAGTGTAACTTGCCCAGGGTTCCTAAGCCACTCTGGAAATCAGAGAATACCTCGAAAAATGAGTTTCCATTTTTCCAGTCAAGGGAAAACTCAGGGAATTTGAGAAAGAAAAAAAAGAAAATCAGGGAAAACTCTGGGAACTTGACAGTGACCGAAATAAAAGTTTTTAATACCAGTTTGCAGGAAAGGATGGCTATAAGGGGAGAAGGAGGCCATAAACGTGCTTGTCGACAAGTTGCCTGTGCCATATTATCAGTATCTTAGTTGCTTTTGCTGCAACCACTCTTGACTTCCCAACAACCTTGTTAATGTGAATTTTTTTCTCAGAAGTTTGAGGAATTTCTCTAAAAACATCAGGGAAAACTCAGGAATTTTGTTTTCAACAAGTGCTGGGAATCCTGACTTAATGATTCAACCTGTGGTTTGACATCTGTTGCGAAAAACTCGAATGTGACTTTTTTAGTCACACGATTGTTATTATTATTTTGTTCTGGTAGTGAAAATGGATGAAACCAAGGGACTCCTTAAGAAACACCCCAGACAATGTAGCTCACAAAGTAAGAAGAAACCTGAAGAGAGGAATTCAGTGATAAAGAAAATTACGGTTTTAGAGGTGAATCAGGGAATCAGGTATCGACTGAAAACCTAATCCTCATGTGGACCAAGGGCGTGAAATCGAACCCGGGCCATAAAGTGGAAGGCGAGGAAAGAACCACTTCGTCAAACTGACTCCCCTAAGCTTCTTTGTGTATGTTTGACAAGGGGCAATTCCACACCAAAGTGGACATGACACTTAAAAATTCAAATACATGTGATTTAAACAAATTTGGCATCAAATGAAAGTTAAAAGTCTATATTTTCAAGATTTGAAGTGAATTTAATTTTTTATACATTTCGGTACCAAAAACTAGGATTATGTAATAATCCTGTTTTAATCCTAAAAATGTGTAGTTAATAGTGATATGAAAGTATTCTACCAATAGACACACAAAAATATGCACTAATGCCATCAGTTTCTGTCATGAGGGAAGTATTGGTCTTGAAAAACCGAGCTAAAACTTGTTTTTAACATTTTGCGTAATTTGTTTAAGCTTCAGTGACTTCTAATATTTCAGCCTTGAAAATGTCCTTTACTTACGAAAAAATACATATTTTTAATTTATTTTTAAAACTTGCAGTATGAATGCATTGAAAGTTATTATTGCAAAGCAAGTTTAGGTAGGCCTTCAATATGACATTATAACTGACACTGCTGTACTTCTCGTTTTTTAATTACAATTAATTAAATCCGTCCCTTCCGTTACAAATTGATAGCGGAAGAATGAATGACAACGAAGGACAAATCGTATTTTTATCAAGTGTTCGACGATATGCGCTCATGTTTGAATAATGAAAATCACTGCAAATACATGCATGTATCATGAGCGTTGAAAGGACATCCATGTGACCCACCTTCTCACAAAAGCGGGATAAGCAGGGCAAGGTGTTTATTACAATTTGCAGGCACAGGCATGTACAACATGTACAATGTACATGTACATGTGCACATGCTGATGTACCAGTGCTTGTACATGTATGGAGTTGTTGCAGAAAATCAAATCATAAAGTTGCTGCCATCAGCATTCATGGACAATAGAGAAAGATCACGAGATTCTGTGAAGCCATTCCAGAAGCAAATTAAGTCAAAAATGAGATGGCAGAAAGTACAGTGCGTGTACTTTGGGGCACTTTATTCAATTTACATGTGTAAGACATGTGAGAGTGCAGTCTTTGACAAATTATGCCCAAGTTAACAACTTCAGTTTGGATGTTTATACATTAATTGTTACTACTCTCTAAATCATTGTAATTTGATTTCAAACATTGATTTTAAAGTTTAATTAAAAGCAAAACCTAACCGAAGCCCTCAATTTTACCGGTAGGTGTTTTGACCATAAATGTACATGTAGGCTGGTCGCCACCACCCTTTAGGTAAACCTTTGAACCTACCGGTATTATTATTAAAAGTTGTTGGTGAACATGTAGCCAATATACTCAAGAGTTCAAATATTGTGTATTTAAACTTTTAAGGATTGAGGTGATGGGTTTGAAGTCTATTTTTGTAGTAGTCCTGTGTTCTGAATTATGTGTTTTGGGTTGTTTTCGTTTCTTCTTTGTTATCATTAATTAGCAGTCTTCTATCTTTATCTCAATAGTTTCTTGGGTATAATTATTTATGCCAGGTCTGCATATTGTTGATTTCACATTCAGTTACACATTTAAGCAATTTGTTTCACTTGTATAATTAGTGTAAATTCACATTTTGTTTATGCTATAATTGAGTAAACCTTTTGTTCTTTCTGTTACCGTCCTTCCGTTACCAAATTATAATCTGCTTAAGCGTTGTAATTAGTATAACCGAAACACTTAAAGTCAAATGAAAGGCGGTATAGTATAAATAAAGCTTCAGGGATTCCATTCCCTACCTTTAAAATATAATTGCCCCATAAATCACAGAGTTTTTGCAAAAAGCGAGTAAGTTGGAAAACCCTTGTCCGTTTTACTCGCCCTTCAAGTTACCGACCTCATTAATATTCATAATTCATAAATGAGAGGCATTCATGCCCCCAAAAGTGTGGAAAATGAAAGTAGCATTATAGCAATACAATTGTGACATTTGTTTGCTGTCTTATGAACAGTGTCTGTGATACAATACATTTGAAATTTTGTTTAATGAGTGAAAACGTCCTTCCCGTTACCGTGGAATTGCCCCAAGTGTCTACTGTTGTTGTTTATCACCCAGTTCTTGACGATGATGACTGTGACGTCTTGGACCTGGATTGCCCGGTCCGGCGGTGATCTAGGCCGGCCCAGGGATACTCATACAGGCTCCAAGGCCAGGGCCTCCCAGGCTGCCACGCACTCCACATGAGGTATGGACTCCGTGAAGAACCTCTAAAGGGCGTTTTGACTGTCCTCATAATAGGCAATGGTTTAGTACCGGGTTGAAGCCTTTTCCGGGTTCCCAAAATACTGCATTTAAGATTGTAAAGCAGGAATCTTGCACAAGGCTACCTTCCAAATTACTTGGCTACAATCAGCATTACTACTTACTTACTACTTACGGTTTAATGGGTAAATTAATTAGGCATAGCCTTTGTGACCCCATATCCTATCTTTTCCTCCTTCCAGTGAGAATCCAGTCTTTTCTTGAATGTTGCTACAGTTTTGGCATCTACTGCTTGTGGAAGGGAATTCCAGGTGTTTATTACTCTTTGGGTGAAGAAGTTCTTCCTACATCCAATGTTTTCTTCAGGGATGGCTTGAAGAGTTTAAGAGAGTGACCTCTTCATTGAAAGAGGCTGCATTGGAAATTGGATTTAAATGCTTCCATAAGCAAAATCGCCTGTCGTAGTCAAGATATTTCAACAGCTTAAAGGGACACTGTCTCCTGGAACAGCTCAATTGCGCTAAAAAGAGCCCTTTGAAGAAGATGATGTTAATCAGATATAACATTTAAAAGTAGGATATAAACATCCACACAACTCTCTCCTTTCAAAACTGGGCGTTTTTGTGTTATTCCTGTATTATGCGTGCGAGAACGAATTTGGGGTCCACTTTTAGACCCCATAAATTCGAGCTGTTTGGATACTAGTTGTGATTTCATTCGTAAAGTGTTCGCCTTTTGTGGACTTTGAAGAAACCTCTTTTTGCATTGGTGATTGGTCACGCTGTTCCCTTGAGACACACAACGTGTGATCGTGCACTGAGAAGGACATGAAAAACGTATTCGTACTCCGTCATGTCCGATGTAAACAAGCTGTAAACAAGTTTTTTTCCTCTTTTCTCGGGAACGGTAACACATTAGGTTGGTTTCCTTTCAACCAGATGTTTGAAATAGGCTAAGTAAACAATCCAAAACATGAAATGTTCGGGGATTCCAGGACCTAGTGCCCCTTTAAGCACCTAGGCTGTATCAGAACATATTTTGTTTCCTTTTTAGACCCTGAAGAGGACGCACAGTCCTTCTGATTTGAGGCGTGCGATCACACCCCCACACTATCGCACACTTTAAAGCTGCCCGAGAAGTGTGAATAATTGCACGCCTGAATTTCCCTGGACCACATCACACACCTAGAAAACCACACACCTAGAAAAACCACACACCTAGAAAAATCCAGGTGTGTTTTTTCCCACACGCCTGTGATTTTCAAATCAGAAGGACTGGGCGCAACTGCAACAGTTTGTATGTGTAATCGCTTGTGGTTCACAGTGCCAAATTTTAAACTACATGTACACAATGCTGGAAGAACCGATCGATAGGATTTTCACAGGTACAAACCCCAATCGTTCAATTTCTTTGTTTGGTTTATTATTAAAATTTGTCTTGCCTGTAATTTGTGCAGAACGCCTCAACAGAGAGTCAGCCGACCCGAGGCCTTCCAGTGTCGTGGACCTGCCCAGCACCAAGTACCCTCCTTCCCCCTCCCAAGCCCTGCCCCACCAGCTGCCCAGATTAGGCGGGCCTCGGAGAGCCAATGCCTGGACGAGGACGGGAGCGGCAATCAGGAACGCAACCTGGAGGAAAGGATGCTGGGATTGGAGGTATCCGGAGGTACGGACATCGCAGGTAATTATTCCATGCAAAATGTGTGTATAAATATATAGAAAACACCTGTGTTTGGAACATAGTCCGTTGTCAATATGAATGCATCATGTGTTTCAAGGCACAAAGCATGTCAAAACAGTGTTGTCCATCACAAGTCCTCGTTATCACAAGTCCACCACAAGTCCTTGCATTTCCAAAATGCGTCTTTAGACGCATCTTGGAAATTACCTTCTTTCTTGTTTTCTTCAAAATGACAGCATGCCAGAAAGAATCATTTCATAGGGAGTTTAGTGCCACTATTATTATTAATTAACCCAATTATGCTTTTTCAACAATAATTTTGTCAGTTACTTTTGAAGCTGCAAATAATATCTCTACCTTTAACCGGTTCGTGCCGGATGGGCGTGTATACACGCAAAGGTTTTTGCGGTATTCGAACGGATGACGGATAAACACGCAGGGAGCGAGGCCGGAAATATCTGTCTCGACCTGCTTGCAGCGAGCGAGGCAAGAAATATGAGTGTGCTGCCCGAGGTGATGGCTTCTACCCGCCTGGCTTTGAGGTCGATTATTAATCCCGCGCCTCGTTCCGTTCTTGTCAAAATAATCCCGGCGTGAACTGGTTAAACAAGCACATACATGGAGGTTTCCACACACATATCCCTCTTTTCAGTGCACCAGAGAATGTGAAAGATATGGACAATATTTTTTTTACAAATAACAGGTTTTGCTTTGGCGTGATGTATATGTGACTGAAAGTGATTGTTTCTTTCTTTTCTTTGCTTCAAATAACATCATTGTTTTCTATACAAATGATGCTTGTTTTCAAACAGATAACAAAGCCTCTTTATCCACTCTTTACTCACCTAAACCTTCTCCTCAAGACAAAATCCCTTCCCCTACCCCTACCCATCACCCCCACAAACAAACCCCTGGCTTGCTAACACCTAACGCCAGCCCCGACATTGGAATGAGGCCTGTCATTACTATGTACCATAACATCTCTGCTCTGAAAAACACCGTCATTCAGTCCTATCTCGACGACCATTGCACAGGCGAATCACGGCTGAAATCATTCCACGCAGAGCCGAAGTGTGGTTCAAAAAAACGCCATCCAGAAGAATTGATTTCCTCATCAAATTCAGCACAAACCAAACTTCACGATAGTTTCAAACAAAATATTTCACCTGACACTCAGGTGAAATTTTCGAATCCACAACACGTTCCAGTTTCAACTCCTGATGTCAAAACTTTCAATAAGATCACCTCACCAAAAGATTGGGGGGATCAAAATCCAAAACTGAACGGCCGTGTTTCAAGTGAAACTATTGGAAACAGAAGATGTGATGCAAATGCTTCAAGTAATATACGCATATGTGGGAATATGGTATGCCTTTAGCATCGCTCCCACAAAAACAACTGAAAATAAAACTCAAAATGTTTCTGGAAAAAAAATTGATTACAAACTCTATAGCTCCCCTCGTCAAGCATTCCAAGAGGACGAAAAGTTCCAACCCCTTGCTGCATCCTCGGCTGAAATTGCCCCACAAAAAACTCAACCAAATATCACAACAGCTAATGACTCAAGTCTTTCCCACAAGAATTCCAAAACGCCTGTCGACAGCAACCCAAGTAGGGCTAATGCTAAATCTGTATCCTTCCTCATTTCACCCACTGCTCACCAATCTCACGATTTCCCAAATATTGCCAAGCCCCTGACTCCATTATCGGTGCCCAAGTCGGCACTTAAACAGTCGCAAAGAATCCAGTCTTCAACTCTAATAATCATCAACCCCAACATCTGTGTGCTATAATGAACTCACCACCTGATGAACACAAAGGTTCCCCGACCCACCCTGCAGGAAGCCACCTGCAAAGCAAGGAACGAGTCAGGGTACAGTTCAGCGACAGCGAGAACGGGCAAGATTCCAACCGGGACTCCAACGCGAGGTACGCTGAGGAGAGCCAGGCCTACACGGCTTACACGTCAAGAGGACACTTCACGCCTCATCCGGGTAATTTCAGGCTCATAATTTTGTTTTCTTCCAATTTCAAAGTTGCATAAGCTTTGCATACGGCTCTGTTTGGCTGCATCCAAACTACTTGGCCAAGTGCTTGCAATTATGCATGCACCTATGGTAGCAGCTGCAGCCACTACGCATAGACATGTGTGTTACTACCAGCCATAGCCAAGAGATTCCGACATGGCCTTAGACTTGCAGACTTAAACATGACCAGTAAATTATACTTGGCTGCTGTTAAATGCTGTGAATCGCAACAAGTCTTAAAAGCTTTAATATTTGAACAAAATTTGTCAGTTAAATGAAAATTTGAAAGTGAAATGAAACATGTCAATTCTTTGGCATGTCTGAAATTCAAAAACCACTGTGCAACTTGCACATTGGTTGTTGAATTTCAGACATGCAAAGGAATTGATATGTTTCATTTAACTTTCATTATTATTTTGCTTTAAAGCACCACACGTGCTATACTGAAGCCCATCACAAGTCTTCGCTGAGTTCTCACACGTCAATCACAACTTATCCAGTCCCAAGCCAAGTCACAAGCTGTTCAAATTAACTGTGACAAAGACATTCCTTTGTTGTTCCTCTTTTACTTGTGACTGGACTTGTGAACTGACTTTTGATTTACTAAGGAATAAATGTGTGCTTGGCCGATTTTAAACACTCTGTTTAAAACTGGTTGGAGTCTGGATGCTTATAATGCATCAGTGGCACAAAATTCATTGCCTTTTACAGTGGCACACTATTTGTTTGGTCCTGTTTCTCAAATTTCTGCGCCTAGACAATTGTGATTTCTAGGAAGGTTTAATTTTCACTAATTCACTTTTGCAGATCACAATGACCGACTGCGGGAACCGGAAGGAACAAGCAGCCAGCACGACCACGTCAACACGCATCCTCTAGAGGGCGCCTCAGACACCCAGCCAACGCCTACAGAAGACAGCCACGTAGACCTCAATCTGTTCTTAGATAACTTCCTCTCGCTGGTGGACAGATACTGGAACGGCACCAAGTCACTCCACAGGCATGGCAAATTCCAAAGTAAGGCACTTCCCAACTTAATCTTTTACGTACTTGCGTAAATGCCATCATTTTCTGTCACTCTTGTTTTTATAATTAAAGACTCAAAACTATTTACATAGTTTAGTTGAAGAAATGCCAATCCTACCATAAACATTTATTGGTCTTAAATAGTTTGACAGGTCTTGCTCCTTTTCGCTCGGCCCGGTTCAGAATTTAATATCTACATGCAAATCAACACAAAATCACTGTTAGCTTTGCCAAAAAACAATGAAAATTGCCTGCTACCCCCAAGCAGGTTTTGTTGTGGCTTTTGGGCAAGATCAATCCCAGACTTTTAATGGAATTGTGACTCGAATCTTGTTTGAAGACAGTCTATTTCAGACAGTGCTCGTATTGTAGAGTGACCAGCTTCAACATTTAATGAAAGATCAGGCAATTCTGAGAGGATAGAAGTGCTTACAAGCTTGTTAATAGTATAAAGCACATGATAGAGCAAGCTGATTTGTTTTGTGTATTTGCAGAACAACTTTAAGGTAGTAAATAGGTCTTGTTCAATTGATGTCATTTCCTACAGACCATCCACGTGCATCGGCATTTTGAGCTGTCAACTTGCATAACGCGCATCTGCTGCATCGTATTCGAACACATTTCGTGCAACAAGCGGCATGTTTGGAACATTTTCAACACTGCGCAATGCGTGCTTGATTGCGTAAAATAGGCAGTTGCAGTTCTCCTACAGAGATGGAATCACAGGGACAGGTTTTTTTTAATGTAAGTGATGTTTCAGCTTGCCATTCAACACTGTACATTTTGCCCCTTGGACAGGCCAGGCACACACCTTGCTGTCAACACTAATGAACAGGATCATAGCCAGCGTATCGCAGCCGAGACCAGAAATCCCCAAGGAATCCTCCACAGAGACCAGCAAGCTGAGACAGGCCCTACGAGCTAGCCAGGATCAAGTGGTAGGTGGATTGATCATCCCATTTGTGCCCGTACTCCACCCACCTAACCCATCCTCTACTCCTCCAACCCCTCCCCCACCCTCAATCCCACCCCATCCCCATCCACTACCCCCACCCCCAACCCCATCCACTACCCCCATCCCCAACCCCATCCACTACCCCTATCCCCAACCACCACCCCCAATTCCCAACCTCAACCCCTCCGCCCCTCCACCCCCCCCACCCTATCCCCCCCCCAACCCTATCCCCAAAAATTGGCTCTGTCTGGTTGTATTAAAGATGGAAATCCACGCTTAAAACTCCTCTCGCCATGTTACTTTGATATATATAGTTTTTTTAAATTGCTCTATTTCTAGCAATACAAATGTTACTTACTTTCAAATGAGACATTGAACATCAAAAATCTGCCCTTATCTATGTAGTAATGGAATAATTACTTTACAAAGATCAAATCATTTGACAGTAATTCAGTGCTTGCAGGATAGACTGGTCCAGGCCGCGATTTTTTTTTCTCCCAAATGACATCCACATATGGGTGTACGCTATGGCGTTTTGGACTTAACTTTTATAAAAACATGAGAAGAAAATATAAAATTTAAATAAAAAAGTGAATTTGAAGGTTATGAAATTCAGACTTTATTTTCCTTTAAAAAAAAATCCTCCAAAGACTCTGGTTAGAAAAGGAAAAAAATTCGGGTGCAAAACCGAGAATCGAACTCGCAACCTCGCGGTGCAAAATCCTACCTTCTATCGACTGAGCTGTTGCACTGCTCCTCAAAATGTGGGGAAACAAATTATTATATACCTGCGTGCGTATCATAAAAGTATCGTAGAGAGCGCTAAACAACCATGTATGTGGATGTCGTTTGGAAGAAAAAAATTCGTGTCCAGGCCTGCATTGGAATCCATAATGTAGGGACTGGGAACCAGTCTACCAACAGCTACGTAAAATTTGATTCAAGCGATCTGTACCTCAAAGTTCCTGCAAAAATGTCAGAGACCACATCGTTTTTGTCAATAAGATACATGTAGATCAGGATAAAGGGTTTCTTCGTTATTTTTTCCATTATGTTGACTATTTTCTTACTTTGTAGGCAAATCTGAAAGATGAACTGGACGCAGTACTTGTTGAAATGAGGAAACTCCAGGCATACCAGGTGGCAGAGCAGGGTGAAGCACAATCAGGTGACATGACAACTTATAGGTCAGGTGTTAGGTCAGAAGACAGCAGTCAACACACGGCCAGATGTGTTCGCTCAGGTAATTAGGCTACCTCTTCTGAAACAGAAGTTTCTTGAATTAAGGCTGCAAAAGATACATCTAAGAGTCTTTTTTTATAGATTGTTCAACATTATATGTGACGTGTTCAGGCCAAATAAGACAGAACTGGGCACAGGCCGTAGTGGAGGAAAATGCAAAAAACAAAACGAATGGGGTGAATTTTTTTCTGATGTTCAGATGTATGGATATTTATATTCTTTGATTTGTCTACTACACATATTTTAAAGTAACATTTAAAAATTGTTGAATAAAAGTAGTTTTAAGGAAAAACAATTGGCAACTTACATTTTCACAAATACAACTTTGAAAGTTTAAAGGCCTTTTTCTCTGTATTTTACTTTTTGTCATGTCGAAAAGACAAACTTTAAACAGCCATTAACTTGTCAAGGGAATGTCCGATTGAAGTCCAACAAACAGTAAGGACTATTTTGTCCTCATTCTAATCCCCGCAAACCCTCATTTCAACCTATGCCCAGCTCTGTCTCATTATGTCAGAACGTCTCACATATATTCTCAATTGAGCTAGAAAATGTTGAGTGTTGTTTGACAAGTGTAACTTGTTTGATATTCCCTCCACTTGTTTTCAAACTATATTTATTAGCTCACATCACTTTATCAACTAGCTATCTCAGCAAAACCCCAATTAGCTACAATTTATGTTGAGATAATCTCACATTGGTAAGTGTGTTTTGGGGAAAAAATGAAAGCACTGATGATAGATTTCCAGTTCTAGAAAACCAGAAGCCCCATGTCATATTTTCTAATTACTATACCTCATACATATTCATGAATGAGAGCCGAGTTCTAATTCATACCAAGCTTACACACACAAGGTTTCACGCAAAGCTTAATTACGCATGCACAGTAGCTTACTGCACAGGTTAGCTGGGCAGTAGTCTTCTGCGTGTGCGCTTTATAAAGCAATCTTGAAACTAGCGCAAAGAGGTGGTGCGCACACACACAACAACATTTTGTCTGGGAAATCTGAAGCATAACACAATGACATTTTGGTGAATATGAACTATAGTAAAACAAGTAAAAAATATGGTTTATTTCTGAACTTGTTTGTCTTAAGTAGCTGTAACATACAGGCATGCAACCTTGAATGCCATTACGAATTGAAAAACACTGTACAAAGTCTTGTGTGGTTTGGAATTCCCTCGTTTTTTTTCTAAATTCCCAGTTGCATGCCTGAACATTGGTGGTCGGCTTCGGAAACTAGTTTGTCAACTTGCAATACCTCGGGGAGCTAATATTGACTGTCAGCCCTCAAACCATGTTTTATTTGTATAATATTCTGCAGAGAAAATGGCTATCAATAAAATCTGAGTTGCCACTGAACTTCAGTCACTTCACATCAGTAGAATGCAAGGAACTTATTTTTCCACACGAGTAATCTGGTGTTTTGGGGGGTTTTTTTTGTGTGTTTTTTAATTGATTGGCAGGTGTTTTGGAAAGGGAAATTGAGAAGCTGCGTATGGAAAATGAGAGTTTGAGGCTTCACGTCAAACACTTCAACCAGCTGCAGGAACTTGCCACTATGCTGCAGGAAAGCCACAAGTAAGTCAACTTGCTGTGTATAGTTGGCATTACTACACCTCATAAATATTGATTAAATTGGAGCACGTCATTGGCCAATTACGCTGCGCGTCCGTGAAGTAAAAGTGATACACGCCCAGGTGACGTCATCCCGTTGAGTATCCAGCTCGCTGCCCTGGGTATTTTTTTCTGGTAGCACCAAAAAAATTCCCTCTGGAACCTGCCTCGTAGACATGTAGTCTATGGCACGTAATCTTTACGGAACCAGTCTGTTGTTATAGTCCTTGTAACTAGTGCAGTAAAGACACATTAAAGAGTGTTGGCACCAGACTATTTCACTGACTGACGAAGAACTTGAATATCTTGTGCTGAATAAAGATGCAAAATCTACGAAGGCCGTTATCGACAAGGCAGTGAGGCAACTAAAAAGGCAGTGAGCCTACTAAATATTTATGAGGTGTAGCAAAAACAAATACAGCATGGTTTATTTCTGGATTTGCGTTGGGAGGTAGTCAAGCTGACCTACTCCTCGGGACCAGTGATTGCAACTACTTCCCCTCAAACCATGCTGTGTTTGTATACTACCAATGCCCTAATACAGTATTCTGTTACATGAATAAAAATGTGCACTTATCTCAAAAACTGAGAATTTCTACTACAGGTGGTTGATAGTCGCATACGAAAGTAAGATGGACTTGACGTTAAGACCCTAAAGGGAATCTCAAACATTTTGAACTGAAGTTCCGTCATTGCAAAAGAAGTTTGACATAATAGATCTGATAAAGCTCTAATTTACAAGCTACAAATGATATGAGGATTGGAGAACGGTTCAAGGCATATAGGATCATTTGCATATATTCCAAAAGTAACCTACCGTGTTATTATAAAAAAAAAACTTAATTGGATTTAAGATTGTACAGGTACTAAACACCCCGTGAAATTTATTCTGTCTGGCTTTCTGTCTTTACAAGAAATGAAGGAATGAAGGTGATTTCCCACGATCTGTCAATTGACTGATTTTTGGAAATAAAGAGTGCTGTTGACAAAATCTTGTTTCATGATTAACAAGTTGTGCGTGATTTTTCACTATTTTCTTGAAAAGTGTAATATCCATCCACTGAGCTGAAACTTCAAGAGGTTGGGTTTTGAACATTCGTCTTTTGATTTTGGGTGGTTTTATTTATTATTGGAAACAAACAAAATACATGAAAAGCTAATGATCCTATATGTGCCTTAAATTATCAATATGTTTCATGGCACTCAAAACAGTATGCAGTTTGCAATGCTATTCAGTCGCTGTGGAAACAAGAACAACCGTTTTAAAATCCTGCTAAAATGTGATTCCTTCATCCCCCTTGACAGGTCTCTGGTCACTACCAACGATCATCTCCTGCAGGAGTTAGATGAAACCAAACAGCGCCACCTAGAGGAAGTCAAGCAGCTGCATTGGTCGTACAGTGAGCTGAAGCGCACCGTAGAGCTGGCACCCAACATGCAGAGTGCTGGCAGGCACGCGGGTCTGGGCTATGCCACCGCCAATGGTGTGCTGTAACCAATTTTTGTTGTTTTCAAACTACAATTGTGTTTCCCTACGAAACTATTGGCTGCACATCGCAAATGCGCATCGCAAATGCGCGTCGCAAATGCGCGTCGCAAATGTGCATCGCAAATGCGAAATCCTGACATCATGGCAAAGGTTCAGGTGCAAATTTGCAATAAAGTCATACAGCATTTGCCTTTGTGTGCATATGAATTGATCTTTACTTGAGTATTTTCCACATAATGTACTCGGTATTGATGCTGTTTATGGACGCCATCCCAAAACAGGAGATTGCACTCAGTGACTACTCCATAGGGGAGACACCCCTGTTGCGCGCACTGGGAGTACATTTTTTTGGTACTCATACTCGTGAAAATGTACTTGTGCTCATACTCTTACTCATGCTCGTACTCGCAAGAATAAAATGACCTGTATTTGTACTCATGACAAAGTACTCATACACACACTCTTGCAAATGATGTGTTTGAAAAAAAGCTACTTAAAGATGTATTCCCCACGCTATATTTGACTTTAAACTACTTTTCTGCATTGCTATTTTCTAGCTATACAAAGGTTTTTCACTTTTGAAGGAGACATTGACCTAAACAAAATCAGCCCAATTGTAGTTGTTAAATTATTACTTCACAATTTTGAATTATTGGCTGCCAGACAATAATTCCATTCTCGCGGGGTAGGCTGGTTCCCACCAACAATCACTATCAATAATGTATGGACCAGGAACCAGTCTGCTTGCAAAGCGTATCTGTTTGTGCCCAAAACAAAAACCTATTTTTCAGAGGGTTGCAGATGCCAAAAAAGGAAAAAGGGTTTTGGGGTGAGGTTTTTTTTTTTTGGAATAAAACATACATGGTGAAAATTTATTAACCCTAACCTTCCCAACTCCATCAAAATCCATCCCCCATTTGGGGATTTTGGCAGACAAGCCATGAGTACCAAGTCCATCAAAATCCACCTATAGCAGTGGTGGATTTCGGTGGATTTGGTCCTGGAGCATTATGTGAAGCAGAGTCAGTGATGGATTTTAGTTAAACTCAGTAGGGAGTTAGGGTTAATAGAAAAAAACATCAATATTGTTGAAGAGCAAGGGAATGCAACTCTAAGACTTTCAGCGAGTCAAATTTGAGTTGTCGTTACACTGGATCATTTGTATCGGATATGCTTTTGTAGGTTTCTGTCACATAGCTATGGTAGTCCAATTTTAGGGAAATCATGAAAGCTTTCTCTTTTACTCAGAAAGTCCATGTTTCGTTCTTGTACTAACTTGTAAGAATGGTAAATGTCAATAGAAGTTGTGTCTGTCATTTGTTCTAATATATTAAGAGCTTAAAAACAAAACAAAACAAAAATTTGACATGCACATTATTGCCACTTGCACTGCCGCTTTGAAATTTTAAGTATTTTTTTTTTTGTAATTGTAAATAGAGCTGTAGATTGTGTGTGTACTTTTTTTATTGGAGTATGACTCAATGCTCATTGACCAATCACAAAGCTACTTAGTTCTTCTGTTATTAAACGGGTCCATGAAATGAATTTTACACGGCGGCAAATTTGTAGCAAATATACATTCCTCTGAATTGTTTGAAAACTATGAGACATCCCTTAAGCCAAAAAAAAAAAGTCTCCGGTTTCTGGTATGGAGCTTGCCCAAAAAGTGGTGCGGCGATGCGGCTTTTTTTTTTTTTTTTACCTGTTTTTTTTGCTTCAAATGTCGGCTGATGACTGCAAATGGTGCCCGACTAAACTTAGTGCAAATATTATGGGAGACCAGAGAGGCCACATAAAGCTTATTCCCGATCATAACCCCATCTAAAAACACGTTAAAATTGTGCAGCAGCAGGATTCCAGTCAAACCAGTGAGTTTGGCGGTTTTGAGACATCATCTTTCATTGAAAAAAACTTTTTCATTTTGCCGACGCGCATGGCTACGGCGACGCGCGCGCATACCAGAAACCGGAGACTTTTTTTTGTTGGCCTTATTGTTAAAATTTGGAAAGTACTCTTTTTAATTTTATTAACATTTCATATTTTTCCTGACAACTGAGGGCGATGTTGTTGTGATGTCACTTTACTTCAATTAAGAGTTTTTTCTCTTCAAATTGTAAACCTGAAAATCTTTTTATTGAAAACGTTTGTGTGTAAGGTTTTCTCATTGTCAACTGTCATTTGCTGAAACAACAATGAAGCACTGAATGCAGAAATCACATGCACAGCAAACTCCTGAACATTCTGGTGACTGTTTATGCTGAAGCAGATGTGAAACTGCAGTTTCTGTCTTGAATGACATAGATTTGCATGGGCGTAGCGAGGGGGGCAAGAGGGGGCACTTGCCCCCCCCCCTGGAAAAGCCCCAAAAAAACCAAAAAAAAGGAAGAAAAAAAAAGAAAGAAAAAAGAAAAGAAAAAGAGGCGCGAAGACAAAGTGGTGTAAATTTAATGAGTTGGGGGGGGGGGGCCAAAATGTCCCTGCCCCCCTCTAAAGCTGATAAATCGAGCATTTTTTGCCAAACTTTTTTTTTGCCCCCCTCTTGAAAAAATCCTGGCGACGCCCATGTAGATTTGCTCATGAATATGGAAATGTTCATGAGCATAAAACCAAAAAAGCACCAAACCACCCTTACAATGGCAATACGAAGATTACTAATAAAGTTAAATAGAACGCAAAGATACATTTCAAGGATTGCATTAAAAGCAAATTCCATTACATGGGCCCTTTAAAATGTCAAAAAAGCACATGCACATTGTATTGAGAAAAAATTGGATTTAACCAGGGTTTAGATAGAGTAAGACACTGTTTCTGTTGTATTAGTGTTGTACCTTACATTTCAGTTTATCTGTTTCTGATGTAATTAAGAAATGCATTGAGCTGGATGATCAAGTATTAAAGCCTCGATCAAATTGGACGTGCATTTTGCCCTACCCAAATTTTTTCATAAGTTATGAATGTCAGCTTTGAGAAAAGTGTACAATTTTAAACAATTCTATTTTTGCTATTGTGTGATTTGTTTATATATCCAATTGGTTTGACAAAATGCTGTGTAAAATATTAACTGAAATGCATAAATATACGATTGAATCCCTGTTTAAAAATGTGTGAAATCATTAAAGTGTGACTAATCAACAATTGTGTGCTTAAATAAGGGCAGTATTATGAAGAATTCCATTGTTTTAAGAAGTGAGCCCTCTTGTGCTTCTCTTGTGCCACTCACTTGTTTATGAATGGCCATAAGCTGGCAAAGTATGTGAGGGTGCACACCGGTAAATATATTCTACAATGTATATTATTAGAGAGTTCGGAGAGCCATAAAATTGGGGAATTGAAGAGATATGGCAATGAACCTCTGGCCCGGACTTGGGGCTTCCAATTCTGAGCATTTTGGATGCAATTGGGCTCGAAATTGGCACTATTTTGCCATGTTGTGAAGGGATCATTTTTCAAGATGGCCACTTTTCCGCATTGGGAAAAATAGGGTAGTCTTTGGGTGAGAATTCCTCGAAGAGTCAACCCAACAAAAAAATGAACAGAAAATGAAAGATGGCATGTTGATCATAACTGTGAGAGTTCTGAGTACATGTAATTTTTAAAAGAATTTTGAAGTATGGGCATTTAGCCCTAGCGTCTATGGGAATTTTAATGCAGGGGTGCACCCGTAATGTACTTTTCGTCCAAGTTGAAGGTAGAGGTGTTTTAACACAGTTTTGTAATAAATTTAATTTGCACAAAGATTTTCATGACATTCTCCTTGTTTCATTGTTTCTTTGTCTTGATAAAGTACTATTTGTAAAAAGTATTGTAATGCATTTTAGGAACTCTTTCAGGGTGCAATATATTGAATCAGGGATAACCCCGTAGTTCAGAAATACAATTTAGTTTGCCCTTTCTGATGTCCCTACAAGGAAAGGAGTTATTGGCACAAGAGAAAATACAGGCAGATCGAGTGTTTTTGTATTGAGATATGGGGGGGGGGCAAGGAGGCACTTAATTGCCCCCCCCCCCCCGGAAAAGCCACCAAAAATATGGGGGAAAGGGAGTGGAAAATGGGGGGAAAGGAAAGAAAAAGAGGTGTAAGTCATATTTGTTATTAATTTGATTAATACATATTTAACAAAATGGGCGTCTTCAGGGGTGTAAATGGGGTGAGGTTGGCAAATGTCCCCCGCCCACCCGCGAAAAAAATATAAATTGAGAATATATATGCTGGGAATTGTATAAGGACTTTCGGGGAAAATGTGTCTCCCCCTTTCGAAAAAAACTGGCGACGCCGATGCTGGTTTTACATGTTAAACTTCAACCATGTGCAAAAACTAGGGCAGCGCTCTGGAAATAAAGGGATCGAAAAACAAAATGATCAAATTATCACAAAATATCTTACTCAATTGTTAGGGAATGACAGTCCAAAGTATTCTGTAAAATCGTGGCACCTGGTGTGCTGACATTTTCAAGAAAACTTGTATTTTTCCAAAGCTGGTCGGCCGACCAACGTTGGAGAAAACTGTTTTGTTTTTTTAACTGCTCCTAATCACATTTAGTTATTCAGAATTTTCTTACAATTCCCCAAAGCCAAATTGCTCCGTTTCATCTTAAGTGGAATCAGGGAACAAGTACATGGTTGGTTTCCTTGGATTTCCCAGCATCTCCCAACCCAAAACGTGAAGCGAGTCAGTTAAACAATATTTGCTATAACATATTCTAATCCTCCAAATTTTATTTCTGAAAGTTGCAGCAAAAGCAAATGTTGTACATTCCCTTTAAATTCCCAAGGCAAAGTCGTTGCGTCATTCATAAATTCTACCGGCTGGAACTGGTTTACTTGCGGTCTGCGGGTCACGTGGCATTGTTATGAGCGGGTAGTTTATGCCTAGCCACTCCTCTACAAAATTATATAGAACAGCTTCAAAAATAAGCCAAAAAATACTTTAGTCTGAAATATAAGCGTTTTTTTGAAACTAATAAAGTATGTATGATGTTCTGTACAAATCAAGTGTATTTTATGCTTAACAGAGCAATTTTCTGTCATAAATATAGTTTACATTTTTTTTTAGTGCAGAGGGAGTAGTGTTGCTGATGGGAAGATCATAATTAGCAAGTAGTGGTGCATGATGAAAAGGGCCACGCATGCATATCAGCACGTAAACACACAACGGTCACAACAAATAACTACGTGGGCTGATTCAGAAAGGACACTTTTCTGACGTCGTTATCCGAGTTTTACCTTTGACTGTCACTAGCAACGGTTACTGATTCACCCTGCATTCCACGCTTCGACTAGTTCGAGTGCTTGGAGATTTAGTTTCGTTTTGGCTCTAGGATCAGCTTGCATTTAACGGCAGTCGTCTCGCGTTCGCACACACCGCTGCAGTTTCAGAGACTCGCCATTTTTTTTTTGACCAGCGTTTCATGTATTAAATTTGGTCGGACTTTAAATTCGGTTGGTGATGTTCGACTGCGCATTTTACACAGTGCTTCAGGAGTACAGCAGCTGACACAGTACTGTGGTTGAAGTCTACACTTAATTTAATTGAGTGAGAACCACCATATCATCAGGTAGGCCTAACTGCCAGTGATAGGTAATTTAAAAAAAAAAACAGGACGATTGCACGAGTTAACTTTTTTGTGATAGGCCTAGCTGATTCATGTTTACTTTTTAGCGTGCTAATAGTAATACATAGTGCTCTATGCTTATATCATTCACTGTGTTTATTGGTTTGTAATTTAATAGTACTACCTGGACCAGTGACCAATACTACTAACGCAGTCTAGTAACAGCTTAACAATTAATTAGCATGTTTGTTTGCAATGTTTATCAAGTCTAAAGTAAATTTTAGCCAGAGAAAGATGTCATCCTTTCTCTGTGTGCAAAGAATTTAAAGGTATAGTCCATCATTTGTAATTTGTGCATTTGGAAAAAATTCCGTACTCGGACGTCACTTTTTTCAATTAATTTTCTAGCGCCAAAAGTTACATCTTTTATGGTTATTCCTCCACTTTCCCTCCTCTACTCTCACCCTCTCCTTTCCCTAATTTCTATTTATTAATCAGTCAGTTACTTCATTGGGATTCGAACCTCTGACGCTTGCTTGATACACGAGACTCTTAACCGCTAGGCCGCGCACGATCGCTGTTGCAATAATCAATCTTTGGACGTATTTGAAGTATCCATTGAAATAAACTAAATATTCATGAGAAAATAAATATTCATAATGACGTATTGCACTATCATTGGCAGGCTCATGCGACGTCATGGTTGTTGATGTCACGTGTATAACGTACCGCTGTCTTTTCAGCCACTACAATCAGTTTTGACCGGCTGCTTCAAGTTAGTTCTGCACGACGTATGCATCCAAAATGTGCTCTAAAAACACATTTTGAGTAAATTTTTTTCACCTTTACACAGCTTCCTGGATTTCTCTTGGTTCAAACGACAAGGTGAGGTGACAATTAATATGTTTGGCAGCAGATAAATTGACATCCGAGTATGGAACTTTTCCCGTGCATTTTGTTCGTTTGAAGCAATGAAAGTGTTAAAAATCTAAAGAAGGGTGCTGAACAACTAACCTTATGAAGTTTCAGCTCAGCTTTAGCTGTATATTTTGAGATAAACAGCATTCTAGGATTTCGATTTCAAATCAAAAGTTGCTGAATTATGTTTTGAATTTGGCCTGAATTCAGCATCTGAGACACGTTCTTACTGAGCCGATTGTAGCTACGCGATGTCGCGCACCGATCCGACGAATTATAGCAGCTGCGTGTGCGCGTGCGCTTTGCTGAATAAAAAAACGAACTACTAACGGAAATTTCCAACGGTGCATCTTAAGACGCACCGTTGGAAAGGCCTTCTTTCGTTGATTTCTTCAAAATGACAGCTTGCCAGAGAGAATAATTTCACAGGGAGTGATGGACTATAGCTTTAAAATGCGGAAAGAATTCCATACAAGGCCACCACTCAGACCTCCCGCACAAAGTCTATGGGCCAGGACAGAAAAAGTTAAATAATCAAAGAATTGTTGCACTCCTTAAATACTGTTTCTTCATCAGATATATACACATTTTGGTACATTTCAGGTCATATTAAGGAATGTGAGTGGTGGCCTTGTAATATGGAATTCTTTCCAAAGTTGTCTCTGGGATTCAAACTCAGCACCTTCAGCATTTGAATTGCATATTTATCTATTTATCCTTTTAAGCTGCCAAAGTAGTCCAATGGCTATGAGTTTAAAACCTCATCATATGGATTCGCAATAGCCACTGAAATGGCTTCCATAAAAATACATGATGATGTAGCTGTTACACCCCAACTATGGTATGGTAGTTCCACTGTCCAGTTGGGCTGGCCCAACTATAGTTGGGAGTCATCAAGGGGCCCATCTATAGTTGGGAGTCATCAAGGGGGCCCATCTATAGTTGGGCCACTCCAATCTTTTTGTTTTGCGGTGTCCCAACTATAGTTTACATTGATGTACAACTATACAGCTCTGATACACGTCAGACTTTACTTGGGACCATTGACATTAGCTATGGGTGGGGCCCATCTTTAGTTGGGCCATGCCAATCTTTGAATTTTGCATAAAACATGTTGCTGGACTATAAAACCCTGCTGGACAACTCATCCAACTAGGCAGTACCACGTGGCCGGCCAGCCTTGCAGCATGCATTCACGACGAATACATGGTGCCAGCGCCGCGGAATATAACACCCTGTATCGAGCGTCCGGCGCAACTCCAGTCCTAACTATAGTTGGGCCGACCCAACTGCCGCACGATAGTTGGGACAGTCCCAACTATAGTTGGGGCGTAACATAGCCACTAGGTATTTAAAAAAAAAATCATCATTCCCTTTGATGATTTAAGACAATTTCTGAAATGAATGTTTTTATCTTTTGGTATTCTCTTTGTTTTTGGTTTTTTACTTCGTTTCATGACTGCATGGTATACGAACAAGTTTCAAAGTTAAAATATTTAAAAATTATAACTTGGATCTGATTGTTTGTACCTAAAATCCAACCACAACTGAAATCCGCAGTGTTGCGATTTTGTTTGCTCAGAACACAATGACGTCTGCAGTGGAGTCAGGCCAGATGTCGACGTTCAGGGAATATCGACCAGACAACTGGTGCTGGGACCGGCAGAACAAATCATCTGATGTACATCTCTCCACCAATCAGCTAGCTGCATATTTTCATATAGGTAATGTTTAACCAGCCAATACTGAGATTACTTTAAATGTCGAAATATAACCAAATGAGACTCTTTGTACTCACAGGAGTTGACGTTGAAATACAGTACATACATTTTAGGAGGATATTACCTTTTACCAAATTGTTATTTCTGGACTAGATTTCACATAAGTACTCAAAAATAACCCTATATTTCTGCTGACTCATAAAACTGTACATTAATATTAATATGTAGGCCCCTATACTTAAAATATCCATTTCCCGTGCTATTTGAGACTCCCCTCGAGAAATTGATGTTTTTTTGTCAATTACTATTTTTTATCATTGTAAATTTATTCACTTTAAAACGAGACATCAAACTACGAATCAACCGACGTTTAGGCCTATTGAATTATTTCTTCACAAAATCTGAATTATTGGCTGCCAGACTATAATTTGGCTCTCGTGGGGGGGGGGGGGGGCCCATGGAAAGATTTCCATATACGAAGTTCACTAATTTTCCTCTGTATTGACTAACAAGCCCCAAGATAGCAATTTCATGTCACCAAAGTCAATTTGAGCAGTGAGAAAATACAAGCATTTTCTTAGAGAACACTTAGAATTTTTCAGTCCAATCACATAGGGTTTGTCTTTCCGGGCTCATTTGTGCGCAAAGTGAAAGCCATTTTTCAGAGGGTTGCAGATGTCCAAAATCAGAATAAAGGAGTTTTTGACGAAACATACAAAATATAAAATCCCTTGGGAGAAAAAATCAAGTTTGCAAGAGCACAGGGTATGCAACTTTAAATGTACGTAAATCATTTAGAGAAAAAAAAGGTGGTTTTTTTTTCATCAATGTGAAATAATGCTTGTGGCTGAAGATTTGTTAACAGATTTTGGGTACTCCTCTAACTCTTGAACTTCACGTGAAACCCTTTTTCCTACCATCTCCAATATTTCACTGCATCAACCTTTGCTGTGGGCACAATGGTTGCTTAACCATCGATCCTTCCACCTTCATTTGATTTATTAAACTTTCACCTATCCCAGAAATATAAAAACTCTTTCAATTGGTCTATTTCTTGTGACTCTACTGCATGTTTACCAGGGGCTTCCTCTGGCGTCTAACACAGGTGAAGTGGAATCGCTGTGATCTGATCAATTTCCTTTCGTCGACAAAGAAAATCGCGGAGATTCACAATGCAGTTACCCTGATTGAAAGAAATAACCACTACTCCAAAACCACTGAGGGCTCAAAGCACGAGACGCAACCACAGAGCAGGCACAGAACCAACCACTTCTGCATCACCGGATCAAGTTACACATGTAGATTCTTCGAGTAGTTGAGGTCAAAGGTGAACATGGTAAAAGGGTATCTCAGGTCTCCACATTTCAACAGCAAGAAACCCTTCATGAAGCCAACTAGTCCAAGCATTCAGCCTGATCTTCAAACCTCTTTGAAAGAACCACAGTTCCACAAACAAATGTCCTGGATGCCATCTCCTTCATACACCGGAGACTCAGCCGTACTGCACATCCAGAGAAACTGAGTCCTCAGTCCATCACACTGCCGCAATCATGGTTTACAAGCATTACGACCAACCGACAGTGCCGTAACCTCTAGTTTCAATGGTGGGCTCTGCCTTGAGCTGTTTCACCAAAATGTAATCGATGAAGTTGAAACCATTCTGTCATTGGTACAGTATGGTGTGTGGTATGTAGAAGAAAAAAACTAACATTGGCCGATTTTGTGTATATTCAGCTTCTTTTTTGAAAAAGGGCGGATTAGTTCAACTGCAAAGTGTAAATTCCAAAATAAATCCCCAAATTAGACCAGAAAAAGCATGCTGAATTTTGTAACAAACCTCTGGCTGTCACAATTAGCATACAGCCCTGTGAAAATTTCTAATCCGCCCTTGTTCCACACCAATTATCTTCTGGTGCACTGCGAGGCGACCCCGCCTCAAAAATCAACTTTTTTGACATGGGACCATAACGGCTACAACTTTTTTCCCCACTTTCTTTTGGATTCTAGATCCCGTCGAGGATAGTACAGGCACTGCGGGTGTGCGGGGAACACAGGGATTCCACGAGGGGGAGTTTTACTGGGAAGTGATCTTCACAGAGCCAGCATTCGGCACGGCAGTCATGGTCGGGGTAGGGACCCAGAAAGCACTGCTACATACCACCAACTACCAGTACATCAACATGCTAGGTAAGCAACAACCAAATTGGTTTTTTTCCCACAAATTGCTCCGTTGTATAGTTCTCCAGTTTTGAGCAAATGAAAACCCAGTCCATCCAAGCCTGGGGGCGAATTTTTTTCTCCCAAACGACATCCGCATATATGGTTGTTTAGCGCCCTCTACGATACTTTCATGATATGCACGCAGGTATATAATTATTTGTTTCCCCACGTTTTGGCGAGCAGTGTGACAGCTCAGTCAATAGAAAGTAGAATTTTGCACCGAATCTCAGTTTTGCACCCGAATTGTTTTCCTTTTCTAACCTGAGGCTTTGGAGGATTTTTATTTAAAGGGAAATAAAGTCCGAATTTCATAACGTTCAAATTCACTTTTTTTTTCTCATTTCATATTTTCTTCTCATGTTTTTATATAAAGTTAAGTCCAAAACGCAATAGCATACACCCATATATATATGCGGATGTCGTTTGGGAGAAAAAAAATCGCAGCCTGGGGTGGGACTCAAACCCGGATTGCAAAGACAGAAGGCCAAGAAAGAAGTGTTGCAGTCGGAGTCATTCATAAGTCCTGACAAGTTGATCACAAGTCTTTCAATTCCCGAGTCGAGTCAAACTCGAACTGTGACAAAGGCCTCCTCATTCCCCCAAAATCAACCAGGCGGTTTTGGAGGATATTGGAGGATTGATTGAGACTGTATGCCAGTTTTGTGCCAATTGATTTTAGAGAAGGCATTGTGTCTCAATGTCATAAGCTGCACCTTGTGTTATTTATGCTTAGCAAGGCATAAATTAATGCATGGATTAAACTAGATATCAACCGCACTGCTTCTGGATATCATTGGCAATTTCTCATTGCATTACAATGACTGTTGGAGGATTTTGCAGGATTGAGGCAGTGGTCACCCCTCCATTGAACAAATGCATGAAATAACGAATGAATTTTGGAGGATTGAGGCTGTACAAAAAAAGGCTGCTTTTTACATGGTGGCAATTGGTGGATTTTGAAAGATTGAGGATGGATCCTAGCCGAAAAGGCCTAGGTGCTTTTTTTGCTAGGAACCATCCTCAATCCTCCAAAATATTGCACATGTATGTCCAAATGAAGGATACCCAGCGCCTCAATCCTTCACAATCGCCAGACAGTCCTGCCTCTCAAAATACATTCATCCTCAATCCTCCAAAATCCTCCAAAACCGCCAGGAGGATTTTGGAGGATTGAGAAGGGTTAGGGTTAATGTCTCCTGCTACTTGTGTCTTGTGAATTGACTTGTGGATTTCCGTGTGACTGGACTTGTGATGGACTCGGATACAACCCAGCCACTGCCAACTTTGTCTCCCAACATACAATGACCAATGCCAAAAGTACAGAGAGTCTTGTTTGCTGTCTATGTTAGGCATGGATGACCAGAGCTGGGGGCTGTCCTACAAGGGCACCCTGTGGCACAAAGGGACGTGCCGCCAGTACTGTGAGCCGTTCTATGAGAACAACACCAGGATAGGAGTACTGCTGAACCTGTACGCCGGTACGCTGACATACTTCAAGAACGGAGTCAACTTGGGCGTGGCATTTAAAGGTGAGTGGCCAAATATTTTGTATCTTATTTCAATGATGTATTCTACAATATGTTTAATTTTCTCCCAAAGCTAATGTTCAAATAGTTTACAACTACAACATGAAAACTTGATGTTGTGGATGTTGTGAAAAATCTAATATACATTGTACTGCACACTAGGGCCATGCCAACTGCCGAATATCATGGACCGAATGTTGGAATATTCGGTCATTGACCGAAATATCCTAATATGATTTTTTTTTTTTGATTCGCATATTCCAGGAGATGAGTAAAATTTGCGTGGTTTTATTGTTTGTTGAAAGCCACTCTTTTGTGCCTGATTTTAAAGCTTCCATATGAGGAATATTGGGTCAATTAAATTTCTTCTTGAAATTAGTCAAATAACAGCCATTCCAGTGCCTGTTCTTAAAAAAAAATTGAAACAAGTTCTTCGTCAATTTTCTACAAGTGCGGTTGCAAGCAAATCGCCAGTTGAGACTTGTGCATGTTTAACTTGCTCAGTACATTTCAAAATCTAATATACGAATGTTTGATAAAGTCCAAGTTGAAAGAATCGAGTACTAAATTGAAAAAAAACAGCCCCACTGTACACGTAGAATACAAATTTGTAATTATATTTTTAATGAATATGCATATAATTGAAGCATGTATAATATTTGCATACAATGGAAGCATGTAAGATTTGCAATCATTTTGGTTGGCTTTAAAAAAGAAAGTCCTGAACTAGGATCTTACCACAATACAGAGTACTATCTACATACACCTTGTGTACCATCTGAGCTACATAGTTTGTTGGCTGCATTCCCAACATGTTTAAAGAGCCAAAGAACAGATACTTTAAGCCCCGCCCCAGGGTGTTTTGACCAATCACAGCTGTGATTATCGACTTAAGTCTGACACGCCCATACATGTACATATTCATGACGTGCATGACTGGAACATGCAGTGTGGGCGGAGCTTAATTAATCAATCTACAGGTACATAATTGATTCTATATCATGACACACATCAAAGTCATGATCCAATCATGAATATATGCAAATTGTGAATGTTTTTTTTTTAAAAGCAGGCAGTAGTCCACAGGATTCACTTCGTGGACACAACTTAATTTTTTTATGGTGCTACAAATTTTGGAGGACAAAAGGTCGGGTTGGCGTTTTCAAGTGCAAAAAGATTTCATCATCTGTGTTTGCAGATGCATTGACTTTTCCACATGTCAACAAGGTTAAGTAAAGAATTTAGAACAATGACACTGCAGTTGAAAGTCTACATGGTGTGATTATAGTATAAAGGTCAAATGTGAGGGCATGCGATTGGCGATGTTGGCATGGTACAAGGCCAGTGTAAACTCAGTGCTTGCTAATGGGTTAAAGGGGCCATTACCGCCTCCAATTCCCGAAAAAAAATCATGTTTTGGATTGTTTACTTATCATATTTCTAAGGTCTGGCTGAAAGGAACTGACCTAATGTCTTACCGTTCCCGAGGAAAGACGAAAACACCTAGTTGTTTACATTGGACAAGGAGACATTTTGTGGCATGTTTCAATAAATGCAACCAGTGTCTATTCAATGTACTGTTCACATTGTGTACATGTATGTGTCACTGCGATTTTTGAAATGAGAGTGATAAGTCGCACAACTTTGTCGCGTAAATGTTAACGCGCTCATTGATTTGTTTATAAAAACGCGCGACATAATTGCGTGACAAAATTGCGTATGTGTAAATAAAATTCAGGGAACTGGATCAAAAATGGCTTCCTATGATGCCCAGTTGTTATTGGAATTCTAGGATGTTTGATTTGGTAAGTGCAGTATCTTGCCCAATAAATGCCCTCGTGTATCAAATCCAGACCAACATGTTAAAAATGTACCTGTACATGTACATGTTATTTTCATGTTAGTCAGAAACCCTGACTTCATCAATTTGACAGGCGTTTGTACATGTCCAATGAGCTCATCTACCGAATTGGGGCCTTAGCGGCCAATCACAACACAGTATTTGAGAGAATCAGCATTTTCATTTGAAATACGCTTTGAAATACGCTTTGAAATACGCTTTGAATACATTACATGTATTCATTCTTAACTCCCAGTCACACTTGATTGTGCATTCATACAGGTTTGTGAAGGAACGCGCACAAAACCCATGGTGAGGGGTACGGACAAATTTACACGTACACGCAGTCGTGTTCGTACCGTCGATCGTGGGCGTCTTATTGTCCCTCTTTTGTTTGTACTCTAACTCTTTAGGAAGACTCCCATAGGTTTTGTACACTACCCCAATCGCGGACGTATGCTGGGAATCGTGGACGATAATGTTCTCTTTTGTTCTCTGGAATTTTTTGTCCATGGTTTGAATTGATGAACACGCCCACACATACTTTTTTCGTCATTGTGGGGACCACACACGAGTTGTCCCATGGTACTATGGGGACCGAAGACACTGGGGGTACAGCAGAAAGTCCCCATAACTCGGTCCTAATTTGCCTAACAATAAATAAACTTCCCTAAAACCCGGTGGTGGCCCGTCCATGTAAACTGTACATTTGAATGTTTTCAAACTGCTGTATGTGTATATTTATTTTAATAATGTGGTGCTTATATAGCACTTAATACCAAAGGTCTCAAAGTGCTTCTCAAATATTACCCCTGTTCATCAGGCCATGAGACCATTTCTTCTGCAGCAGCTCGAGTTCAGCGCAATCTGGTCTCTCTATTGAGGCAAGGGGTTCGAACCAACATACCACAACACGAGTCGAACTCCGTAACCACGAGACCACGTTTTCAATTTCGAATTGAATGCATCTTTCCATTGACAGATCTACACCGAGTCGGCGAGGAGCTGTACCCGCTAGCCTGTTCCACAGCCGCCGAGACCGAGCTGGAACTCGGAGTACGCAGCTCACGCAAACTACGCCTGCAGGACAAATGCTTCTCCACCATCCTCCAGCACATCGGCCGCAACGATAACGACATAGATATACTACCCCTCCCGCTTACAATAAAGCATGCCCTGAAAGAAGATAGACATAATGCTTGTCCTTAATAATAATAACCAGTGGGAAAGAATGTTGTATCCAGACGCCACTTCTTTGGTTGTGTATAAAGTCTATGGAGAGTCGAGTGCATTTTCAAAGTATTTTGTAACAAAATTGGGAATGTTTCTCAGTCCCGGGTTCAAGTCTTTTCAACATATTTGCAATGACTGACTGTTATGAAGATAATACATGTATAAGATGGGGAAAAAATGGCGTCAGGATGCAACATTCTCTCCAACCGTTGCTATATGTCCAAAGATGTTTGAAATATATGTAGAATCTCAATAAGTGTACAAAGAATTATAAGAAATATACGCAATATAACGGCATTTAAATGCTTTGGAATGTTCTCTTTTTTATTTAGTATTTTTGAGAAGAAAAACCTTGTTAAAATATTTAAAAGAAAAAAAAATGAGTTTTAGTATCATGCTGGGTTTAGTTTCTTTGTTCCTTGAAAAGAAATGTATAGTCTTGTTACTTTTTTCACTAAACAGAGCACCATTTGTTGTGCTAACTGGTTTTCTATTGAAAGGCAAGAACAGAGGTTTGGAAGTTTTGATTAATAAATGTTCAGGTCTTCAACATCTGCACTGAATGTAGGATCAATTTTAAAGCTTATTTTAACCCTAACCATCCCAAATCCTCCAAAATCCTTTTTGCAAATTGGAGGAATTGGCAGGATTGAGGTTACATGGCAAAAGTGCGTTGCTGATTTCGGAGGATGCACTGTGTCAAGGTCTTGGGTTGGACCTTGTGTTGTTTATGCTCAGCCTAGCATAAATTTAGTCCTTGATTATGCTTGAAATCCTCCACACTGCTCCAGGATGTCACTGCCTCTGCCTCAACCTATTGACAGTCATAGTCAAAGGATTTTGCAGGATTCAGGCAGTGGTCACCCCGCCACGGACCATATTCAAGAAAGAATGGAGGAATTTGCAGGATTGAGGCTATATGCTATTTTTCCACGAGGCCAATTGGAGGATTTTGCAGGATCGAGGCTACATCCTAGCAAAAAGGCCTAGGGAGTTAGGGTTAAAGAAAGGAATGCAGGAACATTGGTAATTACCCGGAAACGGACCTGCCGATGTAATGACAAACACCCAACTCGAATCGAAGATAGGACTGGTACCAAGTACCATGTAAAAATTATTCCACCTGAAATTGTATTGTTAAGAAGAAAATAATTGAAGGTTTTTTAGGTTTTTTTAAGTAAAGTGTGGCTATTCATAAGATGGAATTTTCATAAGATAAAAAGTGTGACTGCTGGCACATTTTTTTTCACGTGCATCAGTAAGGCCACAAAAAAAATAGTTCTGCTTCTGGTTTCCCTACCTACCCTATTCTGACAGCACCTACCCTAATTTTTTTAGGGAAAATGAGGAAAAACACCCAAAACCATCAATTTCTACCTTTTACCCTTGACTACACGCGGACGCCTCCATGTGATCGTACACAAATAAAAAAGCCAAAAAAAAATAATTCCTACCTACCTACCCTAATTTGAAATGCCATGTAATCGGAAGCAGAACTATTTATTTATTTTTTTGGCCTAATGGAATCCAGTTGCAAGACCCGATGAAAATTGTTCATGGTTTTCTGTATTCTTTATTTTCATTTTTTTTTTTTTTTTTTTTTTTTAACAGGCTTTTTGAAAGGACAGTAATCATCACCAAGGTTTTCGCATATTCATTTGTTAGGAATGATTAATTATATGATCCTTCTTTGTAGAGTAATTAACTAATCTGGTCCTTTTCAGTACTGCAAGGGTCATCGGTGTACGAAATGTGTCGGTATTGAATTATAAAACGATTTTTACACCAAAAGCTCCAATTGAAGTGTTTTCATTTATAAAAGTCTAAAAATAATCTGAAAACAAACTAAGCAAAAAAAAAATATTTCGTGCAGAAAAAAATTAGCAGTCTTGCGCTGGGTTGAATAAATTATACTTGTAAATCACGTAAAATAGGATAATTTTAATCGGACAAATTCTAATTCGAGTCATGATTTCTCACTTATACATACGTACCAGTGAGTACTCAGGCAATAGACAAAAGTTTATTCATTGTAAGTTTTGGTGCACTTTAAAGGTATGCTTAAAAATGTATGCTGTTTTAAGCATGTTGTTTGCACTGTGACTCCAACGAGTATTATATTAACAAAAGTGGCATTCCCCGTGCTTTACAACAAATTCGATATTTTTTTTCTCATAATAAATGTTCAACTTGTGTATTTTATTCCAACCCCCAACCCCTCCTGTTTTTGGTAACACTCTCTGAGGGTCTAGTTTGCAACCCTCTAAAAAGAGATTTCATTTTGGGCACAAATAAATCTGTATTTTGTTAGCAGACTGGTTCCGGGTCCATACTATCAGTATCGATCCAGCCAAAACCGCAAGACTGGACTTATTCTCGGCCCACAAGTAATAAAGTTGTAAAGTATTAAATAAATAACACAACGTGAGCCGCTTTTATTAGTAGATGTCTCAAATGAATAACATTTGTATTTCTAGAAAAATAGCAAGTTATAGAAAAGGAATGTATATTTTGGGATGAAACTCGAAAATAGCTTGGCAATGCAACTTTGACAAAAGGGCATCACACATGCAGATTTTAACTTGTATTTTGTAAAAATGTGTACAGCTGAGATCGATTTTGTGCAACAGTTGTGTGGTGCCCCTTTCAAATATTAACTTGAAATAGTTAATATTTAACTAGAAATAATGGAGTCGAGTAACCTTGTCTTTCATTATAGGCAGTTTACTCAAAAAAACTTGTAAGTTCAGTTCATTATTTTCTACAATAGTTTGGAAATGACATTTCTAACTTCATTTTAGAAGCTGAAATTTATGACAAAAATATGTGTAATGTGAGTATGTGAAGTATGTACATAGAAATATATTTTCCAACATCGGGCTTAAAACGTTATTTCCAAATTGCAATTAAACGTATATCGCACAAGTGATGTGCAAATTACCTCAAGATTTGTTATTTTTGTGTTAGTTTCTTCTGTTTTTGCCATTTACTACTGCTGGCAGTTGATTTGATGTGTCACCACACAATGAGCATTCTACATCATTATAAGGCAACGAAAAAAAGAAAACGCTTCCTTTTTTTGGCGGCCCGCCTCCATTGGTTTTCAACTGCATGCATTTGCATTATATTTGATGACTAGAATAATTATTTGCGATTAGGCGCACAGCTTCACTAGCTGGCGGAGTTTTTGAGTTCACATGCCTGTTTAAATATTTCTAGAGTTTTGGGGGACAATTAATTCGTGGCACTATCAGGCGTAGTTTGAGTATAACTCCATAGTCGTGTTTAATTGAGAGTCTGCCTGTTAATTGGTCATAAGGTCTTAAACAAAATCATTAAATTTCAAAAAGAAATGTTGAACAATTCATTTGATGTAACCAACAGAATAGAGTGTGATTAAAAACTGCAAATCTTAGGTCTAATTTCAGACGATAGGTCATAAATGCAGGAATTGAGAGGTGAAACTTGAAAGCATATGTACATGTACATGAATTTGAATACTATTATTATACTTCAGTTATGCTAAGTATTTTATTTCCCCCCCCCCCCCCCCAAAGGGAGGGGTATAACAATCGGAGAAATTTGACGACCAGTCATGTAAATTTTGTGTTTTTTTACTGTTTTTTTTTTGCCGAACAGGTATACCTTTAAGACGCCCAGCGACGAATTTGACACGGGAGTTGTCCACGAGATCATCTCGGACGATTCAACAATTCTACCCATCTACCAGGGCAAAATCATCGGCAAAGTGGATAAGATCGACTGAATACGGTTGCCAGCACCCGACGATTTGCCCCAAAATTCCAAACAGAACTACCCCAACCGTGCCAACAATCGCCTGACGTTGCAAAGTGAAAACTGTCGGCATTTTGCTAACAAAATTAAACCAAAGGTGAAACCGTACTTTTTTTATGATAGTATGCAAACTCCTCCCAAAAAAGTGGCAGTTTCTGGTTTGAATTTGCCAGAGCTGGAATTTGTCTACGAAATTGCTGCAAAATATCTCAGCTACTTTTAACTACATGTACAGTACTTAAAATATTAAAATACATCTCTATCATGCCAGTCGTGTCCAGCTCCCGTAATACAAGACATTGACACAGCATTTGTGATGCGATCAAGCTAAATTGGTCGTTTGTCAGGAATTTTTATTTGGAGATACAGGCCAAAAAGGGCCACTTCATCACATCACTTCATCATATCTCTTGATGTTCCAACTTCCATAATCTTTGAACTAAAGATGGTATCAGCATGCGGTTTTCACAGCAGTAATGCTGATATTGTGCTCTTTTCAAATCTGTAATAAACAAAATGTTGACCAGGGTCGACAAACGACTCACGTAGCTTGATCACATCCATTTAATATTTTGTCATACCCCACAGACTAGGCTTTAATTCTACATCACTTTTTGTTGTCCTTAAAAGGAACAGTAAACCATTTGTAACTTGTGCTTTTTTGTTTCGTTTGAACCCAACAAAAATGCTCAAAATCTGAAGGACGGTTAATAACTAACCCAATGACGTTTTAGCTCCGTGAATGCTGTACATTTCGAGGAAACAGAACAAACATAAACACAGATAATCTGGATCTCGATTTCAATTCCAAAGTTGCCGCGTCATATTTTGAATTGCGCCCTCTTGTGATGCATTCTCAAAACCAGCATTCGGGACATGATTCTCATTCAGCTGGTTGTCACCCATTCATGGATTCGCCCAATTGCAAACCAACTACAAAATATAATGCCTGGGGGTGGATTCACAGAAATTCCACAAATGTGTCACTTGACACATCTTTGGAAATTACCTTCTTTTGTTCTTTTGTTCAAAATGACAGCATGCCAGATAGAATGATTTCGCAGGGAGTTTAGTGTCATTACTATCTTTAAACAAGTAAGCTTTCCAACATGGATTTGGTAGGCTGCTTTTTGGATAGCTGCAAAATACTCTACCTTTAAACTTTTGCAAATCCCTTTCAGATAACTTATTATTTTTTCCACACCAGATACACATTTGCGTTTATATTTCTTGGCACAGAAACTCTAAATTTCAACAAATCGTTGAATATGTTGAAGAATTGAGCAACGAGAATGAGCTTGTTGACCCTATACTGTGGTTTAAAAAAGATACTAAAGAAAAAAAAGTTGGAATTATGTCTACCTCAGATTTCTTAACCAGTAGAGTGACAGCTAAAAAACCTGTTATCGTTAAAGACAGCATTGCGAAGAATTATGACCGTCTACTTAGTGATTAGAAGAGATAGTATAAAAATATTTATTGTGTATTTTTAAAGGCCCCCTCCCCCTCGTTATTAGGAGCATGTTCGTGGTCTATACTTCCAGATCATGTTCCAGTGAGCTTTTAACCACACCCTCCTAAGCTGTTTTTAGTACGAGCTCTGTCCCCCCTGTAATTTATGCGTACTTAATAGTTCAACTTACAAAGCCTCTTTAAAAATTTAAAATCCGTGATGAGAGTAATTTAAACAATCAGGAGGCATTTTTCAGGCAGCCAGGACTTGTGGAAGTTTAGGCTGCTTGGGTGCCTACGTGTATATTTGATACAAATTTTTATACATGTATTCAACTGCCAATTTGTACAGTTAAACGACTAGACTTCCTTTTGAAAAGTCTGTTGTTGTTTTTCATAGATATAACTTTAAAAAGAAACATTGTAAAGTATTATTAAGCTTGTTATGATGAACGTTTTGTTTGTTGTCGGGAGACGCGAGTTTGTCTGCTTGAAGTTGACACGTTCATCAGATGTGCGGTGAGCGAGTTGAATGCCCGAGACTGCGAGCAACTGAAATGGCGCGTCTTGGCATATCCAGCCGGGCTGTGATCTGAAAGTTGACTCTGTACTCTTCCATGCTTCCCCGGTTATGTTTCGTTCCAAACCCTTATCTCATCTGCTCTGTAAAATGTGTTGTCTGGAAATACGAACAGGCTCAACTTTGTGCGAAATGACTGGGATGTTTTCAAAATCGGCCAATTTCTACATGGAACAAATTTGGTCTGGTATTTTTGTGGAGCAACTCTGTAATCTAAGCCCAGTGTATTCGGCTCGAATAAATTTGTCCAATTGGTAAATTTGATCAAATATGCATAACACCCAAACAGGGAATTCAAATAACGAAAATTCACTTTCTAGTGCAGGTTTCATGTCTTTATTAGCTTGGATGCCATTTGGGCCTAAACACATTCAACACTGGACACTTCCTTCCATTTCAGCAAACTTGGACAAAATTGTTCAAAATGTCAATTTTTCTGGGGAATTAATGACAGAAATTACGCCGTTGGTTTTCTTTTGATAAATATCACTTAGTAAGACTTACTGATGATAAAACCTAAAGAATAAAAAAATATGAATATTACATGTATATTCGAATTGGTGTAAAGTCTGAGAAGTACATCATATCCAACTCGGAAACCTGCTAACAGTGCGTACACATAAAGGTGTTCTTGATATTATGGAAAGTGAGCTGAAAAACTCCTACATCCAAAATTCAATTCATTGAGACATAATGACGTAATGGCTTTGTTTACATATGCACTTTCCGATGGAAGTGAAGTCGAGATGCCAGACAAAGTGAGGACCGTCTACTATATAGGAAAGCGCACATGTAAACAAAGCATGACATCATTAGTCAGAAATAGCCTCAGATCGCACAACAGGGTATCTAGAATCCAACTGGATCCTCTCAACGAGGTTGCTTCAATAACATCGGAAAGCTTGTCAATAGGTGGCGCTAAGCGTCCGAAACGGTGATTGGCGGGCCCCACAAAGGTGCCTTGCCGGGAGTGTGCTGGTGTTGGACATGAGCTATTACAGAGCCGGATTCTTTTACAGTCCCTGTCGCGTCCAACCGACAGGCAACCGATGTGCAACTCAAACATTAAAGCATCGTTTGCATGTTATTTTGCCCTCATTTAACTCGTGTTTCAAAAGATGATACATGTATTTGCAATGCAGACAGACATTTTTGCAAGGGGGGGGGGGTCCTCCTTTGGGCTGTCAGACCCGAGAACATGTTGAGTATCGACGTCTGTAATTTTTAGAACTTTATGATATGAAAGTGCGTCATCAACTGTGTCCTATATACGCTGGGGGGTGTCGGGCGGCCCGAAGGGGGTAGGGGGCCCCCTCCCTCAATCCACCGGCAAGGGCGGATCCAAAACACAATTTTTTGGGGAGCCCAAAAAAATGTTGGTCCCCCAAAAAAGTGGGTCAACAAAATTACGGCGTGGGGTTCGGGGCCCGCTTAAAGGCCCGGAAATTTTGTTGGATTCTACATGCTCTGTGGTGCGATCTGAGGCAATTTTTGACCACTTTAACCAATGTATTTTTGAGAAAAAGATGGTGGTGTATTCATTGCCTGCCTTTATTGCGATGTCACATAAAATTAAAAAAAAATTGGTTTCGTTTTGGGGGGCCATGGCCCCCTTTGCCCCCCCCCCGGATCCGCCCTTGTAAACCACCGGTGAGTGCAGAAGACAACCAAGTTTGCTTAGAGTTTGCACAACGTGACGATCACAACATCCATTTTTGTACACAAATGTGACAAGGTCTATTTGTTTACCTATACTGGTCCCCATTTGGTCGTATTTTCCTGAATTTAATTTACGTTTTAAACTTCATGACTTGTTCTCATGTATGTACATTAAATTATTTACTGTCTATGATCTAAGTCATGAAGTCATCCTCGACGTATTTTTGATATCCCCTCACTATAATTTTCCAAATTCTTGTTCTCCGCTGTTATGTGTTGATGGTTGATGCTCGTGTGCTATTAATTGGTGTTTGTCTAAATTTGGTGATACTGCACTCTTTGACATTTTGTGGTCTAAATTTTCATACTCCATTCATATATGGTTCATTTATACTTGACATGTTAGCAGTTTATATACAGGGTTAGTAAAAAAAAAAACGAATCCCAAATGTCGGAACTATTGTTTTAGTGAAGCTCTGCGTGTAGCACTTTCAAACTCTAGGATATTAAAGCCCAATTCATAAGCTTTCTTTTGGTACAAGAATCATTCAATCACTCATGTATTTTTCAAGTGGAGTTTTAAACACAACCACCGTTTTAAAGTTCTGTCCACGGATCACCAAAAGGTGTGCGTTCTTTCGGAAAAATGAAAACAATTCACACACATCCCTATGTGATTTGTTTTCGTTTCACTGAAAGAACACTGAACTTTTTTTGTGATCCGTGGACAGAACCTTAAAACGGTGGTCGTGTTTAAAATTCCACTTGAAAAGTACATGAGTGATTTGAATGATTCTTGTACCAAAAGAAAGCTGATGAATTGGGCTTTCACGTCCTAGAGTTTGAAAGTGCTACATGCAGAGCTTCTAGTATTAGCAGAGCAATTGTATTATGAAGACAGCATTGATGTATCGGTTACATCATTTTCCAAAATAGTTTTCCGTTAAAGTGCTGATATACATCCATTGGTGATCCTGTTTAATAATCTCATTGTGTTTTCTGGGAGCTTTCAGCTATACTGCCATTTGGGAGTATAAGCATCCATTGTATTTCATTGCACAGATGTAGTCCTCACTTTCTTAATCTAAACGAGCTTAGACAGACATGCGGAGGGACACTCAATTCATGAATCTTACGCATCTTTTTACATTTATACAGCTTTTATTTTTGAGAGCCACATTTTTTTAACATCACTAACCTAGCAGAATAAACTTGCTCCTTAAGCATTTTTTTCTAACAATGATTTCTCATCCATTGTGTTTGTGAAGCTTACACAGTCATGAACATAATTATTTTTCTTAGCAAGTGTTAAACTTATCTTTAATCAATCACCTGCAGTGCTTTCCTTTTTCTTTCCATGCTCAAATGAATCGATACAGGGTCAGTAAAAAAAACCGGAACCCCAAACCCCAAAAATTATACTTCATATTTTAAAAAATATGTAGCACCAAACATAATAATGACTGGAAAGCAAATTTCACAATCTACTTTTAGATGAAAAAAATACTGAAATTGATCAATCCGTTCGAAGAATATCACCCTTTAAACACAATGACCCTAAAACCTCTTTCGTCCAAAAATGCGATTTCAAGAATCGTCGTCACAATTGTCTTCAAACATCACCAGCGATAAAACCTCAGTCTAAAAGTTAACAATATTCAACAAAGTCCTTTTGAAGGCCCGTCTTTAAAACAAAAGTGGATTTTATGTATCACACTGTTTGCCTAACAAGTTGTTAATCAAGATCAGTATACTACAGTTGTTGACTGGTGTTGAGACAAGTATTCTGTGTCATTTTCTTTGTTGTTCCAAACAGTCAGAATACACAATAAATTGCTTTTATCTTTAGACGAAACAGGTTTTAGGGTCATTGCGTTTAAACGGTGATAATATTCTCTAAACGGATTGAGCAATTTCAGTATTTTTTTCATCTAAAAGTAGCTTATGAATTGGCTTTCCAGTCGTTATAGTTTTTATGCTACATAGTTTTTTAGGCCAAAAAAAAAAGCTCCGGTTTCTGGTATGGAGCTTGCCCCAAAAGTGGTGCGGCGACGCGGTTTTTTTTTTTTTTTACCTTTTTTTTTTTTTTTTGGGGGGGGGGCTTCAAATGTCGGCTGATGACTGCAAATGGTGCCCGACTAAACTTAGTGCAAATATATGGGAGTTCAGAGAGGCCACATAAATCGTATTCTCGATCATAACCCCTTCTAAAAACACGTTAAAATTGTGCAGCAGCAGAATTCCAGTCAAACCATTGAGTTTTGCGGTTTTGAAACATCATCTTGTATTGAAAAAAAAACTTTTTCATTATGCCGACTCGCATGGCTACGGCGACGCGCGCGCATACCAGAAACCGGAGACTTTTTGGGGGGGGGCCTTAAATATGAAATATTATATTTTGGGGGTTTGGGTTCCGCTTTTTTTTTTTACTCACCGTGTATTAACACTGATTATAATTTTCAATAAATGTATAGAATACATGAGATTACATTCTCCGTTTTCAGTACTTTTAAGCCACAGTACATTAACAAATTATTTATATCGACTTCATAACCACATCATTTTATACAGCAAAAGGCGTAAGCAATGCGAAACTTCCTATACCATTCGTTTCAAAATCTTGCATTAATTAGTTTACGGTCATATTGAAATTACACTTCATAGGCCCACGATATGAAAACAAAATTGGCCCTTTATTTCAAATCTAACAATCACAAACTTCTCGCAATGTCAATCTTCATGCAAAAAAATTAGAATGAAAAAAAGAAATAATTCTCATAAGAATGTAAAATTATGAAGGTCTATTTTTTTAGGCACATGCATTTTTTTTCTTTTTTCTTTTGGCATATGTGAATTTACATAAGCAAAATAAGTAATCGTGGGTAGTGCATGTATGTACATATATACAGTGTTACAGCTTTCTTAGCATTTGAAACTGACTGGTATTTCGGTTCAGTTTTGCGTCAATCCTTCGTTAATTGATTCAGTATCCGACAAGTCAGTGAACTATCTTTAAGCACAACCATTTTTTTTTTAAATTAATGAGTATAGAGCCACATTTTGGATTCATAATCCTTAAAACTGTAAAGTGTTTGCCTGACGTGATATCACAGCAGCAGCGCGCTAAATTGTTGTAGGACGTAGACCTACACGATCGTTTGAAATTGTGGCAATTTCAATTATCACCATACATTAATTAAGAGTATAAACTATTGAAATTTGCCAAATAATGCATGCTTTGGGGTAAAATTCATCGCCTAATGGCTCATTGGTAACTTCTGCCGTTTGAAAATGGATGGCTTGTTAGAATTAGGAAAAAGGAACTTACATCATCGAGTGATGCAATGGCGGAGTTGATCAACCTCTTCCCCAGTGATTACTTTATTTTCAGCTACGCGTCCAATATTAAACCCTGGGGGAAACTTGCTTCCTGTATCCTGATTCGATACACCAATAGCAAGTAATGGATTTATATCGTGTATGTGTTATCTCCAACGTACATTCAGTATTTTAACGTTCAATTTGAATTAACGTGCACTCCAACTGAAAAAATCACTCCCCCTTTTCCATTTTGCTTATAATAATACTGAGTTACCATCCGAACAAGCTGGATGTAGGAAAGGAAGAGGGACAAGGAATCAGATGGGAAAATTTGAAGAATCGAATGGGAAAACATCAGGAATTTCGACAACCCTTGTTCCTCTGCTTTACTGACTATTCTTAGGCATTTGACTGTGTTCAACATCCGAAGCTGTGGATTATCATGAAGGAAATGGGTTTCTCTGCACATTGTGATCACACTGATCAGAGCATTATACCAAGGTCAGGAAGCCACCAAAAGAACAGAGTTCGGAGACAGCGAGTGGTTCTCAATTGGGCAAGGAGTGCGTCAGGGATGCATTATAGGGATGCAGAATACATGATGAGGAAAGCTCTAGATGGTTTTGTGGGACAGGTATCAATCGGATCGTCAGAGAAACAAACTTCACATATGCAGACGACACCACCTTGATTGCTAAAACAGCAGCAGAACTCAAAGACCTGATTGACCGAATCAAACGGACCAGTGAGGAATATGGGCTGTGCCTCGACGTTAGGAAGGCAAACGTTACGATAAGTAGAGGAGTGACAGACCAGCAATTACAAGATGATGGCGAGGACATTGAAGTTGTCAAGACTTTCAACTTCCTGCCTACCCTAATTGTCAGTGATGGCGGAAGCTCTCAAGAAATCAAAAGACGTCTCACGAAGGCAAGGTCAGCAGCCTTCGCCCTCACCGACATAATGGAAGGACAGAGGAATTTCTAGAACCACACCAATCCAAGTCCTGAATGCTCATGTTGTCCCGATTGCCACCTATGGGTCTAAAACATGGGCAGTTGGAAAGGCAGGCAGAAACAGAATTAATGCTTTCGAGATGTGGTGCTAGCGGAAGATGTTGAGAATATCGAGGAAGGAGCGGAAGAGAAATGATTACGTCAGAAAGTTGATTGGGGACGATACGACCACCGTGGGCCAAAGGATTGACAAACCAAACTGCAGTATTTGGGCCATGTTTCAAGATGAGAAGGAGATAATCTGGAGAAGATTATTGTTCAAGGAAATGTTGAAAGCAGTCATTCATGCCGCAGACAGCTAAGAAACTCCGCTGTACCGATGGATTAAAGGACCTGACAGGCATGTCTCTGCCCTCAGCCTACCGGTCAACTTTGGACAGGCAGAGTTGGAACTCCATCATCAAAAGGGTCATACACAATGAGTCAATCATGACTGCATATATGACTATCAGATGAGATTGTAACATTTTAACTTTGAAGAAAGTTATGCTTTCGGATCTCACGCCGCGACGAATATTGATTCTGTTTTTACTGCATGCACCGCACACAAAAACAAAGACTGATTTAAAGCACAGCCAAGGCATCAGACTTTTCCTAATTTGCATAAATGTGCAAGGTTTTTGAACATCATGATGTAATACCAGGTGACGTGAGAGAGCTAGGAGTGGTGGGAGCGTACTGCGCGCGACACATGGGAAAGAGGTAGGCTGTTGATTTCACGTGTAGTCGCCCGCATTGAATGTTTTCTGAAGACACCTTTGATCGTCCCATTTCAGCAAAAATTGACAGAAAATACCTCCAAACTGAACAAACTCATCCAACAAACACACGTACGCGAAGCATAAAATGGGAATATTGTGCAATCATGCATGAACAGCACACGTCATATCTGTGTGCTTTTGGTCAAGCAAACTAGGGAAAATCATTTTATAATTATCGTTTTTATTTCAGCTGGAAGCATCAACAGTATGTGAATGAGCAGTTTTCTGTATCCCCAGTCAGTGAAAGAAATTAAAAATATTACAGAACGCTACTTTCATCAATTTAAGATTTCGTGAAACCGAACGTCCTATTTTCATAAAAATTGATGGGAAAAAAATATGTGTATTAAATAACACATAACTGGGGCCTTGATACCAATGTAGAATTTCGCCTTGGCTTTTGCACAGCCCAAAGCCACGGCTATTTTCGTGGTTTTTTGTTTACCAGGTATGAATCCCTTTGGTTATTAGAAAGTACTCAGAGAGCGCAAACCTCCGCCAAGGCTAAACAATTCCCCGCCATATTGTCAGTACACCCAAAAGAAATACTCGCATAAATGGTGAAGAATCCTAAAAAATAAATTTAAAGAAAAACATGCAAATCCGTCATTCACTTTTTAAGTTATCCTCTTAACAGACAAACCAACCAACCAACAAACAAACTAACCAGCGCCGATGAAAACATAACCTCCTTGACGGAGGTAATACGCTTCGAGCCAAACCTTTGCAATGTGTGTGCTTCCTGGGACAGATCTAGCCTTTAGTCGAGTCCCACGCGCTTATCCCACGTATCAGCCTCGACTTCAGGGGCGCGTGCTCGTTCCTTACACTTATGATCGCGCAAGGCATGATGGGAAACAACATGGCGCTGCAAGATCGTACCCCCGGGGCACTAGGTTGCCCACGTATGTTTCAGCCGCTCATTTAGTTTGCGCACATGCGCATTCAAAATATGAAATACTGATAATCAGCAAACATGGATGCCTGCAGTCGCAGTTTGACCCACTTTAGTATCGGTCAACATCACGCTCGAAGTACTTTGATAAATTTTTCTTTCCACGTGGACAGGAATTTAAGGCAATCAAAGTCACTTTTGCAAACCTTAGCACACAAAAAAACAGAGAGTATTTGATGCATTTTTTTTTTGGTTTTCCGTGTCGTGTAGTACGAAAGTATTGGGTCACAAATTCAAAACAGGCGACAGTTTAGGGGATATTTTTTCAGTTTTGCCGAGTAATTGTAAACTTGTCTTCACTGAAAAATGGTAAAGGATGCCACGGAAAGTGCGATGTATAAATATCATTTAAGTCGGAAACCGTTGCAATGAGAAAAGTATTAGGTCTCACGTTATACGTTTTTTTCGTTGAATGTAACGTTAGTGTGTGCACGTACCTGTACACAGACCCTGGAATCTGGCCCGTAAACATGGCTAGCCACGCGCCGGGCCCCGCGCGCGCCGCGGCGCTCCGTTTGTAATCTTTCGACGCGTTGGAAATGTATCTCATCTATCTAGGCGCTTGCGTCAAGTTGATCTGACATCGCGCACTTAGTGTTCTCCACTGTTCTCTGTCTGATGCCACGTGCCACGTGTATAGATCCTTGATGTTGACCCCCGTGGTTGTCAGGTCCTTGTTTACTCTCTTCAGCCACGTGGTTCGTTGTCCCCCTCTTGGTAGCTTGTTCTTGCGGATTGCCTCTAGAAGTGCTTGCTTGGCAGGAGCTTCCTCGGGTAGTCTCAGGAGATGGCCTGTCCACCTAAGACGTCTTCGGGTAATGGCAGTACTCCAAGGGATCTCGTTGGTTCTCCTGTACAGTTCTTTGTTGGTGATCTTCTTGGGCCATTTTATATTAAGGATTGAACGCAAGAGTCTTCTGTGAAATGCATCAATGTTTTCTTCTAGTGACTTAGTCAATGTCCATAGTTCGCTGTTGTATAGGAATACAGATGCTATGAAGGCGCGGAATGTTTTGAGTTTCGTGTTGTTTGAGATTGCATCACTGTTGAAGCCATTCCTGAATTTGTTGAAAGATACCATCGAAAGTATTTTCCTCCTGGTAATATCTTGCTCAGTGTCGAGAAAAGATCCCAAGTATTTGCATTTCTTCCAACTGGTGTTGCTTCCGTTTCTACTGATGAGGTGTTTCTCTGTCTTAGACGTGTTTACTGTGAGGTTTCGCTCTTTTAGTACCTCAGGTGCCTTCCTCTCCACAGTTGCTATCGGGTGGATATTGTTACTTGCCGAAGTGATGTCATCAGCATACTGTAATCCCATCTCAAAGTATGCTGGCGGGCAAATGGCGTAGCTGTGGTTCTCGAGTTCCACAGGAAGGGATTGGGACTGTGTCTGCGTGCAGTAATTGTGATCATGAAGAGTGAATGGTGTCTCGGGTGTTTCCGGGTCAAGTTGTCTCAGTGCTTTTGCCAGGTATAGAGTGAAAAGAATGGGACTGAGGCAGTCTCGTTGAGGCACGCCGATGTTGGTTTTAAAGGGCTTACCCAAGACAGTTCCCACTCTGACTTGCAATCGAACGTCTCTAAGCAAGATTTCCAGTAAGTGGAGTTCGTCTTGCTCTAGTATCTCTTTAAGATCCTCAAAGAGAACCACTCTCCTCACCGAGTCAAAAGCCTTTGACATGTCGAGCAGCAGTAGGTGAAGTTCATAGCTATCGGCTGTGATGGCCTTCTCTGCTAAGATCTTTAAGGCAAAGACCTGCTCAGTGGTGCCTCTGCCGTGTCGATAGGCTGCTTGGGAAGCTGGTATGTGGTCGTCTAATCTGTCGGCGATTCTCTTCGTCAAACATATGGCCATTATTTTCCGGATAATTGTCAGAAGAACGATTGGCCTTATGTTCACTGGGGGTCCCTTTGGTTTGCCTGGCTTAGGAAGAGGCACGAGAATACCTTCTTTGATGTCGTCAGGGTAGATGCCAGTGCTAGCGGTTTCATTCAGAGTTCTGGCAATTTCTTGAGCAATCATCTCGGGTCCATACTTTAGTAACTCGGCACTGAGATTATCTTTTCCAGCACTTTTGCAATTTTATAGTGATTGGATCGCCTTGTTGACTTCTATCTTGGTGAAGGGCTTGCTCATCAACCGTGGTGGAAATTCTTCAATTTTAGCTTCATCATCCAAGTCAAACTTGCTTTGAAACCAGTTTCTGATGATCTGTTCTTGGCCAGCTGTATCGATGACCATGTTACCGCCTTCGTCTGCAACCAAGATCCTATTGGGTTGCCTCTGCTGTATATTTCTGATGGCCTTGAAATACTTTGTAGAATCATCTTTCTGGTTTCCAGTTTCTTCAGCTTTTCTTCTCAGTTCTTGTTCATGTATCTCTTTCTTTGTGTCATGGAGTTTGGTGAGGACGCTATTTCTTTCCTTCCTCAGTTCGTTTCTTTTATCCTTGTTTTGTGTCGCCTGAATGGTTTGAAAGAGACTCTTTTGCTTAGACGACAGTTCAGTGATAACAGGGTGTGTGACTTTAGTAGATTTGCTTATACCCAAGGGTCTCTGATGCTGCTGACAGGCAGGCTTTCTTGATGTTGTTCCATCGTTTGTTGCTGTCTGTTAAGTCTCTGCCCTCTAGAATTTTCTGACATACAGTGAGTTGATACTTCTGTCGATGCTCGTGATCTTGTAGTCTGGCCAGGTTTATTTTTGTTACTTTGGTATGCCGAGATGCTTTCTTCTTTGGAGACAGCTTGAAAGATGCCCTGACCAACTTGTGGTCTGATGTTAAACTGCATCCTCCAAAAGATCTTGAGTCTGTGACATCCTTCCTGCATGTGTTAGGTACTATAATGTAGTCAATTTGGTTATAGTACGGGTTGCGTCGCTTTGGATTGTTTGTTTCAGGACAGGTCCACGTAGTTCGATGTCTCAAACTGTGCCTAAACGTAGTGTTAGTTAGAAAAAGGTCATATTTTAGACACAGTTCAAGTAGCCTTTCGCCATTACTGTTCAGATGACCTTTTCCAAATTTCCCAATGTTATTTCTGTGAGTTCTCCATGCAGAGCCAGTCTTTGCATTGAAATCTCCAGCTATTATGGTTTATGCTTTCTTGTTAAGCAGAGAAGTCTTAACAGTTTCTTCCAAGGCTTCATAAAAGTCGTCTTTTACCTCCGGGTGTTTTTCACTTTTTGGAAGTGTCGAAGCATATGCATTGATGAGATTAACAGTTGTGTCATCGTTCAAAGCAATAGAAGCCGTTGCTATCCGATTACTTGTAATGTTGATCTTTGCATCGAGGCCGGAATCAATGAAGAATCCTATTCCTTGATATGAATTGTCCGATGGTCCCGTGTAGAAAAAGTTGTATTTGTTTCTTCCATCGCTGGTGGTCACTGCGCGCGATCCAGAATCGCGTAAATGCGTTTCCTGAACTGCTAGTGCACATAGTGAATATGTGTGCATGTCATATGCAACATCTTCCAGGCGATCATTCTTCAGGATTCCTTGCAAGTTGAAGGTTCCAATGTTACACTTCATGAAGTTAGCTTTATGAGAACAGTGGAATACTCAAAACAGAGTAAAACTAACTATAGGTGAGGAGGAAAACTCTTACCCAGTGGCGCGTCACTGCCACAACCGATAGAAAATGTATACATGTAACTGAATCGATTTACAACTGACTGGTTCCCGGCCCTGAAATGCAGTTAAGTACGATCATAGAGGGCACTGGGACCTGTATATTTGTGCACGAAGCTTTCAAAATGGGTTTACTCGAAAAATTACGATTTTTATAAGCTACAGGTTTCCTTCTTACATCAAATCACCTATAAAATGAAAATAATCTATCATCCTTTCCGATGGTTCTACGGCTGATCTAAGGTAAACCCGGCACATTGTCCAAATGTGTAAACCAAACTCAAAAGCGAACGATGTTTTTCCTTTTCATTTGTACGTTTTTTTGTCCATAATTATTGTGTATTTTTTTGTATATATTTGAAAAGGTTTTTAGCGCCGTTACCACACTGTAGAGACAATTTATATCTTTGTTCAATTGGTCTACTGATAATTTTTGGTTTGAATCATCTTTTAAGTACTTTTGAGAAGGATACATTTTAAGACATGAAAACCAGACAATCGTTCAGTGCGTCGTCTGCTACCGCTGTTTGCAAGCCAACAACGTGGAGGAAATTATTGCGCATGCCTGGGAAGAGAACTAAATGCACGCACTGTCTATGGGGCTGAAACATACGTGACCCTAGCCTTTCGCCCAGGCCTTCGTGGCTTAGAGCGGCGTAGTTGCGAAGACCCGAAGCGACTGGAGCAAAGATTAAGTCAGCACGCACGAGTGGCAAAGCCACGAGGCCTTTTGCAACTTGATTTTGTTGAATTATTCATAGTTTTTATGCAAATAAGAAGCGTGCTGAAGGTTAACCAATCACAACGCGGATTTTGCCTAGTCGCTTCCATTTTTAAAAGAAGGGTGAGTAAGGAAACCGTGAGAGCAAATAACTGTAAGTTCAGATGAAAAATAAGTTCATACCATCAAATAATTTGTTGAAATACCTTTATAAGTAAAGTTAAAATAAGATAATGTAATAACAATTACGCGGTCGCGATCTCGTGGAAAACTAGACCAAGGGCGGATCCAGGGGGGGGGGGGCAAAGGGGGCCATGGCCCCCCTCCCAAAACGAAACTGTGGTTTTTTTATGTGACGTCGCAATAAAGGCAGGCTATGAGTACACCACCATCTTTTCCTAAAAAAACCCATTGATTAAAGTGGTCAGAAATTGCCTCAGATCGCACCACAAAGCATCTAGAATCCAAATTTTTTTCGGGGCCCTTATGAAGCGGGCCCCGAACCCCACGCCGTAATTTTTTGACCCACTTTTTGGGGGGACCAAATTTTTTTGGCCCCCCCCAAAAAAATTGTGTTCTGGATCCGCCCTTGACTAGACTCGCATTTTTTTTTTTTTTAATTTTGTGCAAGCATCCGACGTGGCGCGTCGACGCGTCCGCGTCCGGGTGGTAGCCACGCATGCACGAAAAGGCTGATGATTGGTTGGAATTTTGCTACCCTGTTGGGGTAGCAAAAATCGAGATTATAAAGAAAAACATAGGAATTTCTCGACAAGTTGCAAAAGGCCCTCGTGGCTTCGCCACTCGCATGTGTGGTCTCCATCTCCAGTCGCTTCGCGTTCGCCGCTTTGAATGCGGGCAAGTTAAGCCACGATGGCGTTGGTGAAAGGCTCACGTGACCCGGACTCGTAACGCACCCTGGATGCTCACACGTAAAAAGACTAGCACGAGCGGCGAAGCCGCGAGGGCCTTTACTATCTCGTGGAACTAATCACTTATTCATTTATTCAGGTAATATAAATCAAGCAATATAAACCAATCATCTAACGGTGGTTTGCGGTTACCAGCAAAAGCATGCGCGCCATGGCGCGCGTGCTGTCTGGCGCCAGACGACGGCTGATTTACGTTAGTAATTCTGCATTTTCATTGGTCAATTCACAACGGGTAATGCATTATGCATGTCTACCAAATCGGTAGACAAATGTTAAGAAAAACATAAGCGTTCTCCTCGAGATGGTAAAGGCCCTCGCGGCTTCACCGCTCGTGCTAGTCTTTTTACGTGCCAGCATCCGGTGTGCGTTACGTGTCCGGATGGTCCGGGTATAGGCGCGTGGGACTTGACTTAAGGCTAGGACAGATCCAGCTCTGGCTCAAGGGGAAGGGTGTGTAGCTGTGGGGAGGGTAGTAGATATGTACAAGTCGCATGATTTTCCTTTTTTGCCGCGGGGGGGGGGGGGGGTGAGGAGGAGGGAAGAGACCCCCTACTCCACCCCTCCCTCCGTAGATCCGCCACTGCACTTTGTTGAACTTTGTTGCGATTTTGGTTTGTTTGATTCACTTTCGGTGTTTTACTTTTGGTTTAGTCGCGCAACAAACTGTGAGGAAAGTGTAAAGGACAGGATTCAGGGACGAGTTGATCGGTAGAACCAGAACCACAACCCATGCATACACCTCGGTGGATAGAGTGACTGTTCCCGTCTGAGACAGAATCCCCAGGATGATTATAGGCATCCAGCAGCAGAAATCCGTCATCACGATCAGCGCCAACTTGGCCGCCATTTTAAAATCACGCTCCTTGTGGGCATTCACTCCGACAGCACTTCTTGTGCGCTTGACACTGATGAAGATGGCGACATAGCAACACAGGACAAGAAGAAAAGAAACTAGATTGACCCCAAGGAAGAGAACGATTGACAGGATCCAAGATGGTTTCTCACCTGTGGCGTGGGCAATTTCAAAGTCCCTACCCCAACGCAAAGGCTCCGTCGGCCTTCTGAATATCACATCAGATGCCTTAGTGGTAAGGGGCAGGCCGATACAAACATCCGAAAGTCCATATATATCAGAATCAGACCCAAATGAAAGTGTCGGCACGATACTCAGACAAAGTGCCAGGAACCATAAGATACCAATGATGATTGTTGTTGATTTTCCTCCCAGAGAGAATCTTTTCAACGGAAACACAATGCCTAAGAAGCAGTCTACGCTGATGAGTGTCACAAAAAACACCGAAGCCTCGCTGGACAGAACCGACAGAACTCCAGCAAGTTTGCACAATGCGCTGGTGCGCCACTCGGGAGCCACAAGAAAGTAGTCCTCGCCAAATGTAAGATCTGCACCAGCTATGATTAACATGTACACACCCATCATGAAGTCTGCGATAGCCAGATTTCCTACCATAAACGAGAGTGTCTTTTTACCCCCTCCGTCCCCTTTCTGCATAAGCCTCCAAATCAGGACAGAGAAATTACCAATAAGCGCGCTCATTCCCAAAACCCACAACGCCGCTCGCAGTATGTTATTTGGCATAAGGCTGTCGCACAGATTCAAAGCTGGTTTAGGCTTTGTAGTCAAACAATCTTGCTCGATAGAAAAATGCTGCAACTTGGACAAGGCACAACAAAGACGGTAGTCATCAACGTATCTGAAAATGTAATTAAAAAAAGTTTATTGAAGACTACACACAATGTATTAAGAAATTTTTGGACAGAACTACACATAGCATTTGACGCTGTCATGAATTGGATAACAATTTGGTATGGGATGAACGTCACTTCCCCGGGCAGCATCATCTAGGTTATGTTTGATAAAACTATTGAAATCGATTTTATGACTTACGCTTTTTGCAAGGCTGGTAACCCATCAGAGGCGACCTTATCAAGCTTATTCAGCGTGCCTGATATGTCAATCAGTAAACTGAAAAAGATCAGAAATTAAACATGGTCTTGATATGACAGTTAAACAGGCATACTCCAAACCCATATTCTAGGCAACCAGTTGTCTGGGGCGTTAATTCTCTTTTAAATATTTCATCTGTTCAACTATGGATCCGTCGAGACTTTGCCTCGTTATCAAAATTTAATTAAAGGTCTTTTTCTTAACTTGGAGATATAACTTTTGCGAAATCTTTTTGGACATTTTTTTTTCACCAATTTTCTGGAATTGCGATCAATGTTATTTTTGTATATGATAGCAATAATTTTAAATAAGTTCAAATATTTGTAGGCCCTACTAAGTGCCTTGCACATATTGTGAGGGGTGAAGTAAAGCTTACTGATAACAAAATGGACGTAAAATCCAAATTTCCAATTATATCCATTGGGGCCTGTAAATTTGTAAAAAAAATTAGCATGTGCAGCTTGGTTCAGAATGTGTATACAAAACCATTACGACCTGTGGTTCTTGTGCAATACGTGTATCTACAGCGCGTCCCAAAACACCCGCAACATTTTTTTGGCGAGGCTCTAGCGTCACCGCGGAAACACGTACCGCCAATATTTTTTTATATCATATTAAAGCTTGGAATCTTAACTTTATTCCTGGTAGGTATTGTTTGATTTTCCAAAGGGTTTTGAAATTATTCGTGTTCACATATATTAAAGGCATGTCAAAACAAACTCAACCGATTTCAAGGAAAATCAATCATGCGCATTTTTTTCTAATGTGGAAATGCTTCATCATGTTCATGATGTGACGATCTCGTTGCCTTTTACTTTCTGTGTTTCCGATCCACGCGGACTACACCTTAAATGAATTCACAATATTGCTCGTCGTTTCAAGTTCAATGTGTTTTTAGTATATATCAACTGCTTTTTTGTTATTTCAACAGCTTGTTGACTCGAGTTTGCATCTGATGTACCGCATCATCGATTTTCCTTGAAATCAGTTGAGTTTGTTTTCGAAATGCCTTTATTATGAACGTAAATAATTTTAAAATCAAACCAATACTCGTCAGGGATAAAGTTAAAATTCCCAGCTTTAAAATGACAATGGTACAATGGTGGTACGTGTTTCTGCGCAGACGCTAACCTTGCAAAAAATAAGTTGCGGGTATTTTGACACGCGCTGTAGTTAAGTCATGCAGGAAGAGTAATTTTAGCAACAACTGCAATGCTGCTGCAAACTATACTTAAAAATGAGGTCGTAAAGATACTGCCCATGATCGAAAATGAAAAAGAAATGCTGAAACAGCTTTTTCAGTGTGAGATTGATTCCCATTCAAATAGCTTGCAATGCTAATAAACATTTGAGTATCTTTTGTGACATCAGAAATTCTATCAAAACTTACAGCTTTGTGAGATTGAAGAGTCCATCAAAGAAGCCAGCCTGGATCGACACGAGGGGAAGATTTTCCAAATAACTGTCGAATCAAAAGGAGAATAGGCCTATAACAAACCTGAATTACACTGCAAAATATGTAAAGGTTTCTTTGTGTTAAACGTACTGTTTCTAATTGAAATTATTTGTTTTCTATTCAGTTTAATTTCCTGTACGGTATGAACGTAAATTTCCTCCTCATTTTTATTCAAACATTGGGCAGATTTAGATTACTTTATTTCTCCCATGAATAGGGCCGTTCAGATTAATTCGTGAAAAATCAGCAATTAAGGCGAAGTAAAAAAAAAACCATGTTTCTCGTCCCCACCCGCTTCCTTTTTGGAGGCCACCTGGATTTTTTTATTATTTTTTATTTTTGAAAAATGCAGTAAAAAACACTGAAAAAGTCCGCAAATGCATCTAACACTGTTCATTGTAGACCAATACAACTCTGAATGACACTGTAAATATGTTCAGTTCTCTTGTCCAACTTGTCTTTCATTTTAAAAGTGTCTTTGAACAGTGGAAACACCAACGGTTGCAGGAAATTTTAAACTAACGGCCATCTTGAAGAAAATAAAAAATAAAAAATAAAAAGCCCCGCTTCCTCCTTTTTTTTCAAAAACCCGGATGAGAAAAATGTGGTTTTTTTATTCGGCCTAAATTAGAATATTCTGCAAAGTCAAAATAAAAATACATGAACAAAGATTACGTGGAAGAATTGGTTTACCCCCCCCCCCCCAATAAATAAAAGCACATTAGTGCAGCAATAAAGAAAACATGGGCAATGAAGACAAAAATCGGATAATTAAAATGAAAACCTGATTTTTAAAAACGAATGGTAATGAGCTGGTTTTTGTGTGTGTGTTTTGTTGCATAGTATCTGCCGTGACTCTGAAAATGTATTGAGGGGCTTAGCAAAATATATTATATGAATGACTACAAGGAATGAAAATTCATCGGACAGAGTCATCTTTGTGTGATTCTGATTAAACCGCTAAGATATCTTAACAAGCTTAAAATCAGTTTACAAGCATATTCGTTACATCAACTGTTAATCAACAACAAGAGTTTGGATATATCCGAACCATATCCAAACTTACAGATATTGGAGATTGGAGAGTCCATTCCATGTACCTGCGGAAATCGACTCAAGGGGAACATTCACCAAGTACCTGTCAAATTAAATGAAGAACAGCAAAGTTGAAATATTGTACCAAATAATTTTATTACAATAGGAAAGAACACTCTGAATAGTATTTGGCAAAATTTAAGTTGCATCAAACTTGTTCACTTAAAGAAGGTTTATTTTCTCCAAACAAATTTTCAATGTGTATAATTTGTTTGCGCGAAAAAAACACATCCGATTTGGGTGACGGAATTCCGGGTTTTCATTTTGTGCAAAAAGTAATGAGCTCGCCCGGCGAGAGCCAAAGTATGTGAACAAATTATTCAATAACTAATCATCGGTGGATTTTGTTGTTCGATGTCTCTTTCAAAAGTGAGTAGCGATGCTGGAAAAGTAGCAATTGAAAAAATAACAATTATTTTTACGTGGTGAAACTCGAAAATAGCATGGGGAACGTATCTTTTATCATTCTGATTCACGCCGTAACGTGGTGAAAGTTTCTTTACACAATCCATTATAGTTTGATGTGGCTTTTTTTTTCTTCGAATAAAACCCTGAATAAAGTAGCCATTTGTCATTGCCTTTTTCCACGCAATACAGAATACTGTATATACTGCTCCTCTCAGGATCCAAAACGTAGGGATCCATTGGGGCCTTTCATTTGCTTTTTTTATCATGTGCCCTTTGGCTTAGAATGTCTATACAAAACCGATTAAGACGTGTGGTTCATGTGCAATACATGTATGTAAGAACATCAGTAAAGATAATTTAGCGACAACTGCAATTCTGCAAACTATACTTAAAAAAGGAGCCGTACGGAATTGGGTGACGGAATTCTGGGTTTTCATTTTGCGCAAAAAGTAATGAGCCCGCCCTACGAGATCCGAAAATAATTCGAATCATGTGAAGAAATAATTGAATAACTAATCATGGGTGGATTTCGTTGTTCGATATCTCTTTCAAAAGTGAGTAACATTTATATTGCTAGAAAAATATTATTTGAAAAAATAACAAATATTTTCGTGGGGAAACTCGAAAATAGCATAAGGAACGCATCTTTTATAATTCCGATTCATGCCGTAACGTGGTGAAAGTTACTCTTACATAATCCATTACAGATTGAAGTGGCTTTTTTTTCTCGAATAGAACCCTGAATAAAATAGCCTTTTGTCATTGCCTTTTGCCCGTGCAATACAAACTTATTTCCTATAAAAATCGGCCTGAGTTCGTTTAGTTTTTACAAATACGCCTGTCAGTATTTCATTTCTTGCTGTGTAGACTGGTTCCTGCTCTTCTCAGGATCCATAACGTAGGAATCCATCGGGGCCTTTCATTTGCTTTTTTTATCATGTGCCCTTTGGCTTAGAATGTCTATACAAAACCGATTAAGACGTGTGGTTCATATGCAATACATGTATGTAGAAACATCAGAAAAGGTAATTTAGCGACAACTGCAATTCTGCAAACTATACTTAAAAAAGGAGCCATAAAGACATTGCCCATAATGATCCAATTTTGTTGTTGCTGAAACAGTTTTTTTTGTGTGAGATCGATATATTTTTTGTGTGAGATTGATAACCATTCAAAAAGCTTGCAATTCAATTCAATTGCCTGTACGGTATGAACGTAAATTTCCTCTTCATTTTTATTGAAAATTTGGACAGATTTAGATTTATTCATTTCTCCCACAAACAGGGCGTTACGATTAATTCGTGAAAAATCAACATTTGAATTAGAATACTCTAAATCAAAGGAAGTGTTGCAAAGTAAATAATAAATACATGAACAAAGATTATGCGGAAGAAGTTAATTACCCCAAAATAAACTCAAGCATATCAGTGCTGGCACTAAAGAGAACACGCGTAATAAAGACAAAAATCTGATAAATTAGAAATGAATACCTGATTATATTAAAATCCAATTGTAATGAACTGGATTTTTGTGTGCGTTTTGTTGCTTATATCTGCCGTGACTCTGAAAATGTGTTGTGGGAATAGCACAAGAAAAATTACACGAAAGACCTCAGGAATGAAATTCCATCGGACAGGGTCATCTTTGTGTGATTCTGATTAAACCGCTAACATATCTTAACGAGTGTAAAATCAATTTACAAGCATATTCGTTACATCAGCTATTCATCAACAACGACAATAAAGTTTAATATAGGTAATATAGGATATATCCGAACCATTTCCAAAACTTACAGCTCGGTGAGACTGGAGAGTCCCGAAAATGTACCTGCGGGAATCGACTCAAGGGGAACATTCCACAAGTTACTGTCGAATAAAATAAAGAACAGCAAAGTTGAAATATTGTACCAAATAGTTAAATTACAATAGGGGAGAACACTCTTAATATTACTTTGCAAAAATTAAAGTTGCATCATACCCGTGCACCTAAAGAAGGTTTTTTTTTCCTCCAGACGAATTTTCAATGTGTATTATATGTTTGAGCGGGGAAAAAATCCGGTTTGGGTATCGGAATTCTGGGTTTTCATTTTGCGCAAAAATTAATAAGCCCGCCCTGCGAGATCCGAAAATAATTCGAATCATGTGAAGAAATAATTGAATAACTAATCATGGGTGGATTTCGTTGTTCGATATCTCTTTCAAAAGTGAGTAACTATTGATATTGCTAAAAAAAATATTAATTGACAAAATAACAAATTTTGTTCGTGGGGAAACTCGAAAATAGCATAAGAAACGCGTCTTTTATCATTCCGATTCATGCCATAACGTGGTGAAAGTTACTGTTACTTACTGTTACATAATCCATTACCGATTGAAGTGGCTTTTTTTCGAATAGAACCCTAAATAAAATAGCCTTTTGTCATTGCATTTTCACGTGCAATACAAACTTATTTCCTATAAAAATCGGCCTGAGTTCGTTTAGTTTCTACAAACACGCCTGTCAGTATTTCATTTCTTGCTGTGTAGACTGGTTCCTGCTCCTCTCAGGATCCATAACGTAGGGATCCATCGGGGCCTTTCATTTGCTTTTTTTATCATGTGCCCTTTGGCTCAGAATGTCTATACAAAACCGATTAAGACGTGTGGTTCATGTGCAATACATGTATGTAGATACATCAGCAAAGGTAATTTAGCGACAACTGCAATTCTGCAAACTATACTTAAAAAAGGAGCCGTAAAGACAATGCCAATAATGATCCAATTTTGTTGTTGCTGAAACAGGTTTTTTTGTGTGAGATCGATATATTTTTAGTGTGAGATTGATAACCATTCAAATAGCTTGCAATTCAATTAAATTGCCTGTACGGTATGAACGTAAATTTCCTCTTCGTTTTTATTGAAACTTTGGACAGATTTAGATTTATTCATTTCTCCCACAAATAGGGCGTCGCATGATTAATTCGTGAAAAATCAACATTTGAATTAGAATACTCTAAATCAAAGGAAGTGTTGCAAAGTAAATAATAAATACATGAACAAAGATTATGCGGAAGAAGTTAAATACCCCAAAATAAACTCAAGCATATCAGTGCTGGCACTAAAGAGAACACGCGTAATAAAGAAAAAAATCGGATAAATTAGAAATGAATACCTGATTATTAAAAACCAATTGTAATGAACTGGGTTTTTGTGTGTGTGTTTTGTTGCTTATATCTGCCGTGACTCTGAAAATGTGTTGAGGGAAATAGCACAAGAAAAATTACACGAAAGACTACAGGGAATGAAATTCCATCGGACGGGGTCATCTTTTAGAAGAGTTTTAGAAGAGCACTTAAAGAAGAGTTATTTTCCTCCAAACGAACTTTCGTGTGTATAATTTGTTTGAGCGGAAACAAATCCGGTTTGGGTGACGGAATTCTGGGTTTTCATTTTGCGCAGAAAGTAATGAGCCCGCCCTGCGAGATCCCAAAAATTATTCGAATAATGTGAAGAAATAATTCAATAACCAATCGTCGGATTTCGTTGTTCGATGTCTCTTTCAAAAGTGTATAATTTTTTATGTTGCTAGAAAACTAGCAATTCAAAAAAATAACAAATATTTTTCGTGGTGAAATTCCAAAATAGCATGGGGAACGTATCTTGTATCATTCCATAATGCCATAACGTGGTGAAAGTTACTCTTACATAATCCATTAGTGGCTTTTTTCGAATAGAACCCTAAATAAAATAGCCTTTTGTCATTGCCTTTTCACGTGCAATACAAACTTATTTCCTATAAAAGTCGGCCTTAGTTCGTTTAGTTTCACAAATACACCTGTCAGTTTTTTTATTTCTTGCTGTGTAGACTGGTTCCTGCTCCTCTCAGGATCCATAACGTAGGGATCCATCGGGGCCTTTCATTTGCTTTTTTTATCATGTGCCACTTGGCTCAGAATATCTATACAAAACCCATTAAGACCTATTAATCTAGAAACATCCATAACAGGATCCATAACGTAGGGACCGGGAACCAGTCTACTCACAGGGCGGGTCTTTTAAGCCACAAACGCAAACGCCCGTAATAGATACTAAACACTTACAGCCGAAAGAGACGAGAGAATCCGTTGAATATGCCTGGCTCCAGATGTGAGATTTTGCCACCAGTCAGCAACCTGTAGAATTTCGTGGAACGATAACAAAATGCATTGGTGGGTTGGACAGAACTAGTAATTGATTCATATAATTGTCCCATTCCGATACACACGTATTACACTTGCATTTGCAGTGCAATTTATAATACTCATGCGTTCATTATTGCATTCCATATATCCCAACACTGGAGGGGGCGAGGGGGAGGAGGGGGGCGAGGGGAGGTGGGGGCGGGGGGGGGGAAGATCCATTTAAAAGTAATCTACACGGACGTGGCTGAGGTGTGAGCCCGGGGCCCCTGGTTTCGATTAAGCACAGAGGCTCATGGCGATCAGGTGTGCGACAGTAAAGTTTAAGCCCCAAGCCCCCCCCCCCCCCCCCCCCCGCCAGGGGGTAAAAGCAACCACCACGGGCAGCAGCATGAGGCAGACGGATGAGAACTTGATGTGCCAACCACACCTCGATGAGGGTGCGGGCGGATGGGTCAACGTGGCAAAACCAACAGCAGCACTCAACGGTCCAGTTAGCGGACATTGCTATAAGTACGGTCCAGGGTTGACACTACGAGGTAGTGACTCGTCTTCAAAACACTCGGAGGAAGGGAGCTGGGGATTCTACCTCTGTATTCTCCCCAAGAACATGACCACGACGTCCTATTCGAACAGCAGACACAACGGCGTAAAGGGAAGCCAGGCCGCTTCATCGGGGGTACGGGTGCCTCACCCGGTAGGGATTTGCTGGTCACGCAGGACATCCCAGACATAATCGGACTACCGTGTATCGATGTTCAGGGTGTATAAAAAAAAAGGTAATCCAAAAACAACGGACTCATGTGCAAAAATTGTGCACCATTGATTGATTGCAAAACAAAGACAAAAAAAACCTCTTTTTCCAAGTTTGCTGAATAGGTGGTGAGTTAAAGGGAATGTACAACATTTGCTTTTGCTGCAGTTTTCAGAAATAAATGGATTTGGAGGATTAGTATGTTATAGCAAATATTGTTAAATTGACTTTTTTCACGTTTGGGCTTGTAGATGCTGGAAAAACCAAGAAAACCACTCATGTTCTTGCAGTCTGGTTCCCTGACCCCACTTAAGATGAAACGGAGCAAATTAATAGACTTTGGGGAATTGTAAGGTCAGAGAATCAGTCTAGCAGACTTGTACCTCTTCACAGGTGTGTAATTAATTGCAAAGAAAATGCGGAATAACGATTTATGAAAAATTCGAAGCAATTTTTGAAAAATAGCCAGTTTTCTCCAACGCTGGTCGGCCGACCAGCGTTGGAAAAATACCATTTTTCTTGAAAATGTCAGCACACCAGGAGACATGATTTTACAGGATGCTTTAGACTGTCATTTCTTAACAATCCAGTAAGGTATCTTGCGATAATTTGATCATTTCGTTTTGTGATGTTTGCAAATGTTGTATCTTCCCTTTAAGCTGTCGGAGGAATGTGCTGTCGCAGCTGTGGACAGTGCGGTAAAAGGAGGTATGCCAATTAATGGTACCTTTGGTTGTCCATTAATAATTAGTCATTCCAAAGATTTGTCATCACTAACTATAGCAATGCAATTTCAAATCTTTAAAACATAGCTTGCAATGAGCATAGCCAAAGCCATGCCAAGTTGGATTATAACGCCCAAGCTAAAGTTTTGAGTACATTTTTGCATCAGGTAGTTATCATTTTAACGGGGAATTAGTGAACAACAAATTGAAATAATTGATTTAAAGATATTATAGTCCATCATTTGTAATTTGTGCATTTTGTTTGTTTGAAGCAACAAAAGTGTTCAAAATCTAATGAAGGATACTGAACAGCTAACCTGAAGAAGTTTCAGCTCAGCTTCAGCTGTATATTCCGAGAAAAACAGCATTCTAGGATCTCAATTTCAAATCAAAAGTTGCTGAATCATGTTTTAAATTGTTTTGAATTGCAGCTATACCCGGTAGGTCTGCTGCCCTCTATTGACGGAGATCCCAGAAAGTCTCCCATTGGGGCTGAATTCAGCGTCCGAGACACGTTCTCACAGAGCCGATTGCAGCTACGCGATGTCGCGCACTGATCCGACGAATTATAGCAACCGTGCGCGCGTGTGCGTCGTGCCAATGCTTGCGCGCGCTTCACCGAATAACAAAACGAGCTAATAATTTTGCAGCCATCCGAAAAAGTAAGTGGCGTAATATTGTTGAAAAACATACTTGGTTGAAAGATAGTAAGTGGACTAAACTCCCTGTGAAATTAATCTTTCTGGCAAGCTATCATTTTGAAGTAAGCAACGAAAGAAGGCCTTTCCAACGGTGCGTCTTAAGACGCACCGTAGGAAAATTTAAATTAGTAGTTCGTTTTGTTATTCGGCGCAGCGCGCGCAAGCATTGGCACGACACACAGGCGCGCGCGGTTGCTATAATTCTTCGGATCAGTGCGCGACATCGCGTATGGCTGCAATTCAAAACAATTCAAAACATGATTCAGCAACTTTTGATTTGAAATTGAGATCCTAGAATGCTGTTTTTCTCGGAATACACAGCTGAAGCTGAGCTGAAACTTCATCAGGTTAGTTGTTTAGTATCCTTCATTAGATTTTGAACACTTTTGTTGCTTCAAACGAACAAAATGCACAAATTACAAATGATGGACTATATCTTTAAAGTCCGAGACAGGATGAACCTAAGGAGAGTGATGCCAACACCATCGAGCTAGAAGAAGATTTCCTGAAGCTCACTCAACCGGTTTACAGAAGCCGCTGATCAGGTGTTACTGCGAACTATCAGGGCGACAAATCACAACTGAATGACGTCCCATCGGATATTGGAGCTGATGGACGAACAGAGAAAAGTAAAACGGCGCCGGAATCGTAAATCCATACTCTCTGCTGAGAAGCAAAAGAAGAGTTTTACAACAGCCGGTGTGCAGACATCGAAGCGCTTGAACGAGTAGACCCACAGAAGATGCACGATACGGTTCGGCAGGTGACGGGCGAAGAAAAGGCGAAGCTGCTCGAGGCGAAGGACGGCATCATCGTTGTGGAACAGAAGGGGATCCTGATGAGGTGGCAAAAGTCGATGATCTATTCGCAGTTAACAGGAAAGAGAGACCGACGGTTCAGAAGGGTGCACGGACGAGGTAGCGAAGGCGCTGGAGACTGGCAAGGCAGCTGGTTAAGATGGAGTCGTCGTAGATGATGCTCGTCGTACTGGGTGACATCAGTGTCGATCGGTTAATTAACGCGGCTTGCAAACAGAATCTACGACAAAGGTCGGTTTCCCCATGAGATTTGCAAATCTGTGTACATCATTTTTTTGAAGAAAAACCGCGAGTAACGGAATGCAAACGACATCGAACGATCAGCTTAATGAGTCATTTCCTGAAACTAGTCCTTCGTATCATGCTGGACAGATTGCGAGAACGAAGAACCGTAGAAGAGCGCTACGGCTTCACACCGGATAAAGACACGCGAAACGCAATCTTCATTCGACTGAGTGCGCCATGATCCCCTGGTCGAAATGCTTATCGACGCACTCGATATTGCATTGACAGACAGGTGCATAGAGCTGATTAAAAACATGATAAAAGGAAGTCTCCTATGGGTGCAGACCAGTAAATCGGTCCGAAATTGCCTGCGCCGGCCAAATCACGATTTGCATGCCCTCAAAATCTTCGGTATTTGAGCATGCTGTGGGCCATGAACTTGAGGGTTTGTTACAAATATGGATGGAAACCGTGCACAGGACTTGGAGCTTGCAGTTCTGTGTAATTTTGATGTAATTTGGACCCTAAAAGCGCTCTACTTTGCAATGGAGTGTAGGCATCGTTTTTCAAAATGGCGATGGGCTTCAGGACTATTTTCAGGGGTGATCGTCTTCAGATGGAAATTTCTCCTAAAAGTCATCAGTTGACCCCCCGTAAATTGAACAGAAATTGAAAGATGATGAAATAAGCTTTAATTTGATGTGTGTCTCGAACACCTTGGAGAGTTGTGAGTATTTTTCCCGAATTTTTGAAGTGGGAGCATTTACCATTGGGGTCTATGGAAGTTTATTTACTGGTCTGCTACCCTATAACAGACAGTAAGACCGAATGGCGTCTTGAGTGAAGTATGTGAAGATAAAGAGCGTTGTGAGGCAAGTATTATGCGTTCTATCCCCAGATCTATTTTCCCTGGCTTTTGCGGAGATGCTGCGAACTGCATGGGTCGACAGGGTGTCCAACCGGGCGGTTCTGCAACGCACTGGAACGTCTGATCTTGGTAGCTGATGGCAACCATTTTGAACCGACACTTATACACATAATGGGACGAGTCATTCGAAAAGGAAAATTCAAAGATTTGGCCATCAATGGAAAGATCGAGGGTAAACGAGCAGGAGACGACAGCGACTCAGGTACCTGCACTGGCTGGAAAAAGTCATGAGTGTCAAACCGCTGGACACCGTCCGACTTTGCAAACAGCGCAAGGAGACCATAATATCTTGGCCACAGCTTCGGATAAACCTAGTATTCAATTTTGAACATTGATGACCATGATTTTTAAACGCGAATTTAATGTGTACTTTAATTGTAATGCACACAATTTATCTCAGCCGTCAAATTTGGTACATCGCGTGCCCGGCATAAAAGCATACGAACGTTCTGACGTGAAAAAAAATCACTTTAGGAAAATTGCATTGAAAAGCTCCAATGTTTCCCCGGCTCCATGCGAATTATAAATCCAATGTTCCCCCGCGCGTATTATAACATTTTAAATTTATCATACGTATGAATCATAATTTTTGGAAAAAAATGAGTTAATTTCTGATGAAAATGATGAAATTTTATTAAAATAGACGCAATGTTCTGCAACCAGTCTACTTGGGTGATTTCGCTTTCGCACGTGAGGGCGCATACGCCCCTTTGCCGGGCACACGACGGTTCTTGGTTCTCATTGAAAATCCTGAAATTACTGTCTTCCGTTATTGTGTTGCAGAGGAAATTAATTTTACCAATTAATTTCGATTCTTCTCATTGTTATTTATATATGAGAAGAACCAATGACAGAGTAAAGAAAATAAGAGTTCACTTTAGCAGTTTGAATTTTTTAAACAGTTTAAGTGTGCGAAATGTTTCATCAAACATGTAAAGTATAGGCTTGTTTCTTACAGATTTTCTATTCCATGGTCGAGGCTTTGGATGCTTTCAAGATTCCAATCGCCAATACAGACACCGCTAAAAACTGTGTTCCAACAGTCAGGACGGGAATAACCTGTTACGGCACAAAAATGAAAAGAACCAACATTATTGTCATCGATGATTGGATTGTAGAATCTCAAGGTGAGAAATGGTTTCCATCTCGTTACACAAAATGAAACTTCCTCTGAGGTCAATCTTTGAATGTTTGGAATTTCCTTCTTTTTGTGACCGGTGTCATTGACACGGCCTTCAGTGATCAGTGGGACATCTTGCAAGAACTTCCATAACACCCCGGCTCGACCTATGCCCCAAGATATAAGCAAAATAATTGTCTACCAAGATTTTTTTTGAAGATGTTCTGTCCAGGCCATTTTCGAGCATCAACACGAGGAAATAGACGCACCAAATAGTTTTGAAATATTTACTTCACACTTTTGAATTATTCGTGGCCCGACAATAATGTAGCTCTCGTCGACCGGTTCCCGCCTCTATATCAGAAACGATCATAATTATGGGGACAGGCAACCAGTCTGCTCGTAGGGCGGATCTGTTTGTTTGCAAAAACGATCCAAAAACCTTTTCTCAAGGGGGTTGCAGTTGTCAAAAATAAGGGAAAATTGTAATCGTTTGAACAGAAGATTCAAGATGACTATACATAAAGATAAAAAAGGGAATTTGTTAAACAGCTCGGACAGTACATCTTTAATATTGTCTTAAAACTTGCTGATTTCAAGAAAATAGACCTAAGACGTAATGACGTCATGCTTTGTTTACAGTCATATATATGTGCTTTCCTACGGGGAAGAGATCCACCAAGCTCCAATGGAAAGCGCACATGACTTTGTAACCAAAGCGTGACGTCATTGTGTCTTATGTCAATTGAATATTTTAGAGTAAAAAATACAAGCATGATTTATATTATTATTTCCAACTCATCATGGAGAGCTTATCCAATTTGCCGGAGGTGGGGGTTTAGGGAGGGGGTATACTCAATGAGTTTGAACGATTAAAAGCTCATGCTCCCCCCCCCCCAAAAAAAAATAAGGATGGCATACGGAGGCCTTCCCTTAGTACGCCACTGAGTGTCCATGCATGAAAGTTTCATTCGAGGAATATACCAACGAGTGATCCAAAAAGAGGCAAACTGACAAACATTTGGCTTTCATGATATAATTGTTGTATATAACTGCTTTTTGGTGTGTTTTGATTAGGTTGGCACTTCTCTTGTATAGCTGTGGTTATTTTCCAGTGTATCCGTTCCAATCCTTGGACCAAGATATATTTAGCTGCATGGACTCGGACTTGACTCAAATGACTCGTGACTCAAATGACTCGTGACTCGGACTCGGACTTGAACCAAACGACCCGAGACGGACTCGACTCAAGTGACTCGACTACAACACTGGTGTACAGTATCGTACAATCTAAAAACTCTGTGGTCAAATCGACCCCGATATGAGTCTATATCTGCACAGTCCGTTTCGGGGTCAAAAAACGACGCTTTTCTAGGTCAAAATGATCCAGAGAAATGTCATTTTTGACCCGACAAAAGTTCAGTTTTTACAGTGTACTTAGATCGGGTGAAGTTTCAAAATGAATGTGATTGCCTAAATTTAATTCATTCACCGGCGAACTTCTAATATCAACAAGATTTTCGTCTTCGCCCATGGTTGCTGATGAATTGATAGTCCATCCGAGAGAAGCAGACAGATAATAATGTCATTATCGTTATCAGGGGATGTCAAATGAATCCACAAATTGTGAAAAAAAAACAAAGGGATAGATCCTACAAATTTTGTCGAGTTGGAGCAAACGAATAGTGAACTTCTGGGAAATCTATAATAAACGGTGTCATTTTCGGAGACAGTAAGATTTCATCACCTTACCATCAATGGGAGATCCCCGACCACTTGATGAATATGATGAGAACTGCGCAGAAGAGGTGGCACACAGCATGAAAGCGATGGTGGCCAGCAGGGACAACGATGAACAAACCCAACCCATCGTAGAAGTGCTGAAGCTGTGTCGTCAATCACTGAAAGTGAAAAAAAAGTTTCCTTCTTCAAATACGACCTTTTACATTCCATCGGTAAACTTAGTTGAACAGGGGGATTGCAAATGAGTTTGAAATAAATCTGATGCGCGTTTAATGAGTCAATTTAACATGTAGCTTTTTTTTTCAAATTTTCTGCAACTTTTTTTTCAAATCAGAAATTCAAAAGAGTTGAACCTGGCTAAAAAAAGGAAACAATACTGGCCCTTTTCAGCCGCACCCCGGCCCCCGGCCCTCCCCCCCCCCGCCAAAAAAGAAAAGAAGCAGCAAGAGAATCCAAAAATAACTCGGTGGTATGCTCTGTTAGCATGGTCTCAACTTATAGGATGGTTTGCAAACTTTTCTTTAAAATCCATCTTTCCTCCTTACTTTTATGGATGCCCGAAACCAAATTGATTAAAAAAAATGAAGTTCGCAGTAGCGAGATGGATACCTACAATGCCTTGAAACTGTGCACTGTGTGTTGAATAAAGGGCGGATCCAGAAACACAATTTTTTTTGGGGGGGGGGGCAAAAAAAAACTTGGTCCCCCAACAAAGTGGGTCAAAAAAATTACGGCGTGGGGTTCCGGGCCTGCTTAAGGGCCCCGAAATTTTTTGGACTCTAGATTCTCTGTGGTGCGATCTGACGCAATTTCTGACCACTTTACCCACTGACCACTTGTTTTTTTTTGAGGAAAAGATGGTGGTGTACTCATTGCCTGCCTTTATTGTGATGTCACATAAACAAAAAATTGTTTCTTTGTTTGGGGGGGGGGCATGGCCCCCTTTGCCCCCCCTGGATCCGCCCTTGTATTGAATAGGAGTACGCTAGTGCACACAATGTACCCGTTCTGCTCTGCATGAATAAGAACTTCATTTCAGACATTTTCTATTTAGCATTAAAATATAGCTAACCCATTGCCAAAGAGTATTGACAAAAGAAGGTTTATTCTGATGCTAAACCTTGGAGTAAACATATATGCATTTTGGCAAGGAAAAGTACTCATTTAATTTCATTGATCAGAAATATTTTTTCGGTAATTCATGTCTGAGTGGACAACTCATTTTACCAATGAATGGGAACAACGTGAATAAAGGACTTTAGTCTTTGTTTTGAAATAAATTATTTTTAGTCATAAATGACGGCATGGACGCAATTGCCGTGATCCAACCTTACTGAAAATGCCCAAGTTCATAACTTTCAAGAACTAACTCATTCTTAGTTTGGGGTGGGGATGATAAACCCTGTACATCTACTTTGGGTAATAATGCTTATTTACCCCTTGGTATCAATTCGTTATTGGAAAACGTTATTGTGCTCCTGACTGACTGACAACACAATTGTTGGTTTTAATGAATCATCCAATGAAACCGCTGGTCACGTGTCACAAGGTTTTAAGTTCTTTCCGAAATTACTGTTTAAAATGACATACACGGATTTAGTTTGTGGCAGGGATCTTTGTGGTTTTTGCTGAACACACGTCTAGCAGTTGAGAAACAAAATTTTATTTTCTTGGGGCTGCCACGCCCAAACATTTTTTTGTTCAAAGTATTGAACCGTCTAAGAATGTGTGGTCTGCTCCAGTTGGAATGTCAAAGATAATGCGCATGCGCATTAATGGTCTTGGGGCAAGAAGAGGTACAGGGGTACAAACTTTCGGGTCATTTTTTTCGCAATTTCTCCGAGGATTTCTCGCTTTTGTCTTGATGCAAAAATTGAAGACTTAAAAAATTGCTCTCGTCCTGAGCACACGAGGGCGAAGAATTAGTAACGAGTGAAAATTAGTAACTGTCCGCTTCGGTGTTCCATCTCCAAATTTCGGACTGAACGCGCCGGGCCGGGCTGAACCGCGGGCTGAATTACGGGCTGAATTACGACAAACGATGTCACCACCGTGCATGGACAGTCACATTGACCGGACACTCAGCGTACAAGCCCGGCGGGAGCCACATAAAAAATCACACTGCTATATTTATGTCGGTCAGCGGCAATCGCTTCTTGCCTCAAACCCATGTTTGCATAAATTGTAATTTTTTACTAAAAATGTCTATTTGGTGGCGTGGTTATACTTTTTATGCAAACATTTGAATGTTGAATATTTTTGTGGTCATATTTTGAAGCATATACCGAATTCTTGGACCTTAGTATGTGGCATCGCTTAAATATTTCTTCAATCTTTATAAACAATCCCTTTACACAGTTTAAATTATTGGGACCCGACAATCATTCAGTTCTCGCAGGGTAGAATGGTTCCCGCTCCCCATCGGACTCGATAATGCCAGTGTATCCGCAGGGAGAACGTGTTTGGGGGAAAACAAAAATCAAAATACATGAAAGGTTTCCGGAAAGACCATGTGCGAATAACTACCTAAGAGAATTATTCGCCCATGGTGTTTCCGCAAACCTTTCATTTATTAGTATCTCCACCATGCAAAGCCTCAAATCTTACTCAAAAATTAAAACAAAATTGTGTTTTCATGAGGGTTGCAGTTGTTCGTGGTAATGCTGTATAAAAGTTGAATATTCGTTATTGTCAATTGAGTTGTACCCAAAAGCGAACTCCAAAATACCTCAGCTCAGGACGAGTTGAAGTCCGAATGACCTCGACTTTATCATCCAAGCGTGCTCAAGTACTAACGAGCCCAAGTCTGAGTTGAAGTTCGAATGACCTCGACTTTATCTTATCCCAGGCGCGCTCAAGTACTAACGAGCCCAAGTCTGAGTTGAAGTTCGAATGACCTCGACTTTATCTTATTCCAGGCGCGCTCAAGTACTAACGAGCCTAAGTCTGAGTTGAATTTCGAATGACCTCGACTTTATCTTATTCCAGGCGCGCTCAAGTACTAACGAGCCCAAGTCCGAGTTGAAGTCCGAATGACTTCGACTTTATCTTAATCCAAGCGTGCTCAAGAACTAACGAGCCCAAGTCCGAGTTGAAGTCCGAATGACCTCGACTTTATCTTAATCCAGGCGCGCTCAAGTACTAACGAGCCCAAGTCCGAGTAATAGTCCGATTGACCTCGACTTTATCTTATCCAGGCGCGCTCAAGTACTAACGAGCCCAAGTCGGAGTTATAGTCCGAATGACCTCGACTTTATCTTAATCCAGGCGCGCTCAAGTACTAACGAGCTCAAGTCCGAGTTGAAGTCCAAATGACCTCAACGGCGGATCCGGGGGGGTGCACCCCCAAGTGAAATTGCAAAAAAAAGCAGCCATTACGTACACCACCCGCATGCAAAATTCAACAAAAGCAATTAACGCATCTTATTCTGTTGACAATACTGGATATAATTCAATGTAAAACGACATGGGCGTCAATCGGTGGGGACGGGGGGGGAGACATGTCCCCCTATATTAGCTCAGTAGCTGATTCAATTACTCCAAACTCGAAAATGATGTTTAAATGATGATCTTTTGCTCAAAAAAATTGGTTAAAGTGGTTAGAAATAGCCTTAGATCGCACCACAGTGCGTCTAGCATTCAACCAAAAATTCGGGCCCATAAGCAGGCCCCAGACCCCACGCCGTAAGGGCTTCGCGCTCGCACTACTTCTGATCAAGGTATGTTCCCCACTATTTTTTGAAACGCAATTGACACCCTTTAAAATTCAATGTCAATTTTTCCGCGAACGCTTTTCGTTTGTTTGTTGTTGGTGTTTTGTTGGTTTATTTCTTTTGTGGGCCTAAGTCGCAGAAACACTGACAACCGCGATGATTGAGTACATAAGATTCTGGGAGGGGCAACATTAAAATTGCACCAACATGCACCAATGCCACGAAGAGTCCTAGTGCCCCCCCCCCTCCCTTGCTTTTGTATAATAAATAGGGGGAGAATTTTTTTTTTGGACCCACTTTTAATGGGACCAAACTTTTGTTTGCCCCCCAAAAAGTGTTCTGGATCAGCCCTTGAATGACCTCCAGTTTGTACTAGTTGGCTAAAGTCCCTGCATGCTCAAGTACAAAGGAGGTCAAGTCCGAATGAGCTGAATCCAAAAACAACGGGGTCCAAAACGTGAAACTTCTACGTAACGGCGTGGACTGCTGCAGCACTACAGGTGCGTTCTCAATTATCACTCTTGTACAGTGTGCGCTGTGTAACATTATCTATGGTGTGATCTGCAAAATCGTTGTTACCTAATACACTTGCATTTATTATCATTTTGTTTGAAAAGTTTAATTTATGGACAAGCCTCTATCAATTTACTTCCATTCAATTTGTTTCGTCTACGTGGACAGCGATCCCTAAGGATGGGATGAGATGATATGGCCACTCAAATGTTCATTTATTCATTTTCTTTTTATTTTTTTCATCGGGGAGGCAACCGGCAAGATTTTACACCTGCACATAAATGTTCTGTGTAATAACCCAAAATACAAATCACACGCCAAATATATGAAAATGCCTTACAATATCGTTTTTGGAGTCTATATACTTCATTTCATTGTAATTGCAAACCCAAGATTCGAACTCCGGACCGTTCGTATGCCAAGCGAGAGTCTTAACCAAAAGCCAACGCAGCTTGCACGACCGCGCGCACTGTAAAATGGCGTACGTAATGATACACGTTCACCTGCATGTTTGCATAAACATGTACATCATTAGTCAAGCCGCCCAAACATTCTTTACCCCAGATGCCTGCGCGATAAACATTAACTTTCATAGATCCCTGTGATAATTGTGTCCACCTTAAACAAAAAACATTACTATATACAATACTCCCGACTCTCCAAGTACGCATGGGCGTCGCGAGGGGGCAGGGGCACTTGCCCCGGAAAGCCAAAAAAAAAAAAAAGGAAGAAAAAAAAAGAAAAGAAAAGAAAAGAAAAAGAGGCGCGAAGACAAAGTGGTGTAAATTTTAATGAGTTGGGGGGGGGGAGCAAAATGTCCCTGCCCTCCTCTAAAACTGATAAATCGAGAATGTGTTGAGAAATACAAGAATTTTTTGGCAAAACTTTTTTTTTGCCCCCCTCTAGAAAAAATCCTGGCGACGCCCATGCAAGTACGTCTGTACTGTATAGCAACCTCGTCTCAAGGGTGTCGAGCAGTACGCGCCCACCACTACCTGCTCTCTCACCCTGGTATTGAATCATTTGCATGTGCAAGAGTTTTTAACACGTATGCAAATTAGGAGTAGTCTGTTGCCTGCCTGTGCGTTACATTTGCGTTTGTCTTTGTATGCGGTGTATGGTAAAAACAGAATCAATTCGTCGCAGCGCGAGCATGGCGTGAGTTACGAAAACATTATTTTATTTTAATTAAACTGTTACGATCTTAACGAGAAAACATCCAGTATCACATTTCATATTAATATTAACAAACTGGAAAGGAAATGAATATTTTCGAGAAGGCGTGGACGAATGATCGCGAAAACACGTACTGCACGACGGTGAATAACAACACCAAGTACACGATATAAATCCATTTCTAGCCAATTGCGGTATCGAATCAGGATGCAGGAAGGAAGTTTCCTATCCAGGGTTTACTATTGGAAACAACGTTGGAAAGAAATTAAGCACTGGGGACGAGGTTGGTACTGTAGATATACGACTTTGAGAAATTGACCTTTAGCATGGCGTCGCCCGACATACGTGTATAATTACGTCATCACGACGACACTTAAACACGATCACACGTATAATGCTTTCTTGGTTTGTGTTCAAGTTTAGACTTGATCCGATAAAAAGCAGTGCGAAATTTCCGAAGCAGAAAAAAAATGTTAATGTTAATGTTAAAAATCAGCCATCATGACGTAACTTCAGATTTTGCATTACAATAACCTCTGAGTGTCTGCCGAGTTTCGTGTCGATCCGACCTTGGCTTGTATGTGTTTTGAAAAATGAAATATTTGATGACGTCATCATAACGTCATAATTTATCACTTTTTTGGGAAGTTTGTAGGCCTATGACCTTACAAAGCTATATTTTAATATATATATTTTTTTTAATTTTATGGGCTTTGTTTTGTTTATTGCTTTATTTTTTAATAAGAAAGAGAGATAATCATATCGAGATCGAAAATGTTGCCACTTTTTGCCACTGGCCGATATAGTGCAGCGTGATTTTTCGCGTGTTTTGTTTTGTTCTGTTTAGTTTGTTTGTTGTTGTTGTTGTTATTTAGTTTATTTTTTTTGGTAAGTCGCAGAAACAACTGACACCCGCAAAGACTGAGTAATGAGAAAATGAGATTCTCGGAGGGTAGCATTAAAATTGCGCGACCATGCACCAATGCCATGAAGAGTCCTAGTGCCTCTTCGTGATGTTTGGACCCATTTTTCGGGGAATAAAGGTTTGTTTGCCCTCCCCCCCCCCCAAAAAAAGTTCCGGATCCGCCCTTGAATGACCTCGATTTTATCCGAGCTCAATCCAAAAACAGACAGGGTCCAAAAACGTGAACCTATACCAACGGACTGCTGCAGCACAACAGGTGCGTTCTCAATCATCACTCTTGGACAGTGTGCGCTGTGTAACATTATCTATGGCGTGATCAGCAAAATCGTTGTTACCTAATACACCTGCATTTATTATCATTAAATTTTGTTTGAAAAAAAATTGATGAAAAAGCCTCAATCAATTTACTCCCATTCAATTTGTTTAATCTACGTGGGCAACGATCCCTAAGGAGGGATGAGATGATATGGCTACTCAAATGTTTTTGTATTTTTTTCATCCGGGACGCAACTGCCAAGATTTTACACCTGCATATAAATTGTCTGTGTAATAACTCAAAATATAAATCAAAAGCCAAAATTTATGACCATGCCTTAAAATATCGTTCTTGGAGTCTATATTCTTCAATTCAAGGTGCATTGAACAGGAAGGTGATGCGAAAGGTCACAAGTTCGAATGTTGGGTTTGCAGTTACGATTGTGTTCCTTTTATCTATTTTTTTTTCTGTCGCCGGATCTTCGTTTCGGTCACAACAATATTTTGTCTTCGTGTGATTCGTGGCTCTGGATGATTTGTTGGTTTTATTTTTACTCACAAAAATGAAATTTTCTGTTATTTCAGCATTTTGGAGGCCAACAAATGGAGGGTTTAAGAAACAGAAGGTTGGCTGCCGTGCGTTGTGTGATGTCGTAGGCCTACCGTTGTGAAATTTGGAAAAAATCGGACTGAGCTACTTGGGGCGTATGAATACGGTATTTTTTAAAAGGCGATGGGATTTTGGACGCACTTAAAGAGTCGGGAGTATTTGCCCTGATATATTTTTTTTAAGTGGACATAGACCTATCGTCGTTTGCGAGTTAGCCACGCCCCTTAGACAGCCCTATGGAACTTGTGTACGTTGACTTTTGTTTGTCTAGGATTTTGCGCGTTCCGCGTCAATTTGTATATTATGTAATTGGACAATATTTCACAAGCTGCGTTGACGCGATTCTACCGCGATCGGTCAATTAATGTATGTATGCAGGTATCTGACATCTGAGGTAAAGAATGTTTGGGTGGCTTGACTAATGATAAGATGTACATGTTTATGTAAACATGCGGTGTACGTGTATTATTACGTACGTCATTTTCACTGCGCACGGTCGTGCAAGCTGCGTTTGCTTGTGGTTAAGGCTCTCGCTTGGAGAACGAACGGTCCGGAGTTCGAATCCCGGGTTGGTAATTACGATTTTTTTTGCTATTTTTTAGTCAGATCCTCTTTTTGGTCACAAAATATGTTTCCTTTGTCTGATTCGGGCCTCCAAAGTATTTTCCTTGAGATGTTTAAACTCATAATAATTATAAAAAGATTGGAAATCCGTTAAAAATCACTTGATGACGTCATCATGACGTTACTCCACTGTTCATTTTGAATTCGTGCCCGACTATTCACCAACAAAGTTGTAAGCCAATGCGACTTGTGGTTCTGTAGATATACGACTTTGAGAAATTGACCTTTAGGATGGTGTCGCCTAACAGATGATGACGTCAACGCGACGACACTTGACAACTCATTTTACCAATGAATCGGAACAACGAAAATATAGAATTTTAGTCTTTGTTTTGAAATAAATGATTCTTAGTCATAAATGACGACGTGGGCGCAATTGCCGTGATCCAACCTTACTGACAATGCCCAAGTTCATAACTTTCAAGTACTAACTCCTTCTAGTTTGGGGTGGGGATGATAAACCCTGTACATCTACTTTAAGTAATAATGCTTATTTACCCCTCGGTATTAAGTCGTTATTGGAAAAACGTTATTGTGCTCCTGACTGACTGACAACACAATTGGTTTTTTTTTAATGAGTCATCCAATGAAACCGCTGGTCACGTGTCACAAGGTGATTTTTTTTCAACGTATAATTTTTGTTTAAAATTAATGACAAACACGAATTTAGCTTACGTGGCAGGGATTTTTGTGGTTTCTGCTGAACACACGTCTAGCAGTTGAGATACAAAATTATATTTTCTTGGGGCTGCCACGCCCAAACATTTTCTGTCAAAGTATTGAACCGCCTATAAGAATGTGTGGTCGGCTCCAGTGGGGATGTCATCAACCTCGTCCCCAGGGTGTCGAGCAGTACGCGCCCACCACTACCTACTCTCTCACCCTGGTATTGGATCATTTGCATGTGCAAGATTTTTGAACACGTATGCAAATTAGAAGTAGTCTGGTGCCTGCCTGTGCGTTACATTTGCGTTTGTTTTGTAATCGGTGTCTGGGGTAAAAAACAGAATCAATTCGTCGCAGCTCGAGCATGGCGTGAGTTACGAAAACATGATTTCATTTTAATTGAACTGTTACGATCTTAACGAGACAACATCCAGTATCACATTTCATATTAATATTAATAAACTGGAAAGGAAATGAATAGGCATTTTCGAGAAGGCGTGGACGAATGATCGCGAAAACACGTACTGCACGACGGTGAATATAACACCAAGTACACGATATAAATCCATTTCTAGCCAATTGCGGTATCGAATCAGGATGCGGGAAGGAAGTTTCCTATCCAGGGTTTACAATTGGAAACAACGTAGGAAATAAAGTAAGCACTGGGGACGAGGTTGGGATGTCATAGACCTGTTATTTGTAAATGATAAATATAAATGATGCGCATGCGCATTAATGGTCTTGAGGCAAGAAGCGAAAATGATCTATCGAAAATGTACAGGGGTACAAACATTCGGGAATTGTTTTTCTCAATTTCTCCAAGGACTTCTCGTTTTTCTCTTGATGCACAAAATGAAGACTTAAATAGTTGCCTTCGTCCCGAGCACACGAGGGCGAAGGCAATCAGCAGGGCTCCTTTCCGCACGAGTGACAATGAGTAACTGTGCACTTCGCTGTTCCATCTCCAAATTTCGGACTGAACGCGGTGATGAATCGCGCCGGGCTGAACCGCGGGCTGAATTACGGGCTGCGGGCCACAAACGATGTCACCGTGCATGGACAGTCACATTGACCGGGTACTGGGCGTACAGGCCCGGCTAGCCCGACTGCGTCTGGCCGTACAGTACTATCGCAAGCTCTGTAGTACGGCCGGACGCCCGATGCTTCCACAGAGACTGAATTTTGTTGGCCGCCGATGTAGCGATTTTGCTACATCTTTCGATCGCGATTATCTTTTCATCCAGGACACAAATTTCCAAAGTTAAGGTTCGTAGTCGTAGAGCAACTCATACCTTTTTGAAAATACGTTGTTTGGTCTCAATATTTTCATCCATCTGGCCACAAGACGAATTTCAGTCATCAGATTCCACAAATATCGTCCCCCATGCGATCCCCCATGCGATTTCAAAATGGCGGCCGTGCTGTAATATATGCAATATGCAGGCGCGCCCTCGCAAACTTATGAATATGCATAAACAGTCTGTGACGTATGACCTCGCGTTTTTGGACGTACGGCCCCGCCGCACGCAAGTCCAATTTTTAAATTCTTTTTTAATTGTATGGACTTTGTTTTGTTTATTGCTATATTTTTTTATAATAATGACCGATATAGCGCAGCGTGATTTTTCGCGTGGCGCCCACCCGGCCTGTACGCCCAGTGCCCGGTCAACATGACGGTTCGTGCACGGTGACATCGACATTGTTAATGCCGGGTGTCGTGCCAAAAACCGTCCGGTGCCAAATAGTGTCCGCTAATTAGCATAATGCGATCTGATTGGTCATGCGTCTATGACGTCACATTGTATACGGACGCTTGCCAAATAGTGTCCGCGCTTAGCGTGCATCCTATTGCGTGCCTTGTCGAGCTGTCAATACATCGTATAGAAAAGATCTCTTTTCACCTGAATTTGCTTTTTACAATCTGTTTTAACGTTTTTCTTGTTTATATCTGTGATAACTATTTGACTTGGTTTCCCTAATAGTTTATTTGTGCAAAATGTTTGTGTGTTTTTTCGCGTCAGTTCACCTGTTTGGCGTGCAGTACGTACGTAGGCCTAACGCCGTGTGAAGTGTGCGTATAGTATAGTACTGTGCTGTGTGTAGCATTATAACCAACGTTATATTTTACGGTTTCTCCCACCTAATACTGTCCGGTTTTTCCTGCCATAAATTGTCCGATTTTTCCTGCCAAACTGTCCGATTCCTCCTGCCAAACAGTGTCCGATTCCCCCTGCCAAATATTTTCTGATTCCCTCGCCACTGAATATTGTCCGATTTTTCCTGCCAACAAATACTGTCCGATTCCCCGCCCTGCCAAATATTGTCCGATTTCCCCTTGCAAAATACTGTCCGATTTTTCCTGCACAATACTGTCCGATTTTCCAGCTTAATACTGTCCGTACGTACGTGCGCCCTTGTTCTCGCTCGCGATCGACGGCGCCCGAACACTATTTGGCACCGGACATAATTTGGCATGTATTACATGCCAAATAGTGTTTGGCGCCTACTGCGCATGCTCAGCGGACACTATTTGGCACCGGACGGTTTTTGGCACGACACCGGCGCAGCCCGTGATTCAGCCGGCGGTTCGGCCCGTCGCGATTCAGCAGCGCGATTCGTCCCGTTATTTGGTGGATGGTACCGCGAAGTGCACAGTTACTAATTTTCACTCGTGCTGAAAGGAGCCCTGCTGATTCCCTTCGCCCTCATAGTCGTTCGGGAAGAAAGCATTTTTTTTAAGTTGTGATTTTTTTTTGACCCCCAAAAAGCCCACTTTGGCAAGAAAGTAATGCCCATGACGATTTCAGGGCCTTTTCTGTTTGTTTGTTTGTATCGCTGTACATTTTGTAATGGATTTTGCTTTTTGCCTCAAAACAATTTTTTTAGGGCCCTGCTGGTTTCCTTCGCCAATAATTTAAAGAACCATTATTTAAAAACCCACTTTGGCCAGAGAGTAATGCCTATGACGATTCCAGGGGCTTTCCTAAAGAAAAACAAGGAATCCTGGAGAAATTGAGGAAAAATGACCCAAATGTTTGTACCCCTGTACATTTGGTAATGGACCAATTTTGCTTTTTGCCTAAAAAACATTTTTAGGGCAAAAATTATTATTTAACAGTGAAAAGGTTCATTGAGTAGCGTGTTTATACTTTGCATACATTTAATTGTTGAATATTTACTTCGTCATTTCAATGCATATACAATGTATACCGAATTCTTGGACCATGTGGCATCGCTTTAATATTTCTCTCGGGGTTTATAAGCAAGACGAGTTTGGAATGGAGCAGATTCTGAGATGAGATTCCGAGGAGAGGGCAGAGACCAGCCTCGATGATTTTGAGAAATAATTGGTGTGAAGTTACCGATATAGAGAAGCCAAAGGAGAGGGCTCAGCTAGACTGCTACTTTCGTGAATTTTAATGCTTGAGCTATTGTACGTTTATTGCATTATTTGTTTTATTTACGAAAAGTTATAGTGGAAATTTGTACATTTTGTATGTAAAGAAAGAAAGCAAGTTGTTTATATTTTGCTGGAATATAAAATCCAAATAGTCGTTTGGTTTATGAACGCAAATTTCAAGGAAATTTGTACTTGTTGCATGAAAAATCCCTAAAATCGTCAAAAGCATTATTTTCTGGCTTTAATGGTTTTTGGGGGCACAAAATAAAAACTTTTTAAAATTGCTTTCGTCTCGTGCGCACGAGGACGAGGAAAACAACAGGGCTCCTGTCTGTACTAGTGCCAGAAAATAACCGTTTGCCTTGGGATACCATCCACCTAATTTCGGGCCGAATCTCGGTGCAGAGTTGCGCCAGGCGTCACCGTGCCTGAATAACGGGATACGCCGGCACAAATGATTTCACCGTGCACTGACGGTCACTTTGACCGTGGCAGGCCCGGGCGCCTGCCACGCGAAAATCACGCTGCACTATATCGGTCAGCGGCAAAAAGTTGCAACATTAATCTCGTCAATCACTACCTTTGGCTCTCGATGGTATTTCAAAACCTGACATTTGAAAAGATGATCGCTAGTGTTTTGTAGTTGAACCGGAAATCTTCCAAGCATGTTTATTTTTCGCACCGGCGCGGAAAGGAACCCTGCTGATGGTCGCCCTTGTGCGCACGGGACACAAGCAATATTTAAAGATGATTTTTCGTGCCCCCCCCCCCCCAAAAAAACCCAATGCGACCAGAACTGAGACCAGAAAGTTATGCCTATGACGATTTGAGGGCCTTTTCTAAATTAAAAAAGTGACAAATCCTGGAGAAATTAAGAGCAGATGACAAAAATTTGACCCCTGTACATTTGACCCCTGTACATTACAGTGGGCTACTTTTACTTTTTGTCCCAGGCCCATTTATGTGCATGCGTGCATTATTATGAATTTATCAGTAAAAAGTCTATATTCGGCAGGTTTTCTCCTCCTAAACAGTTTTTGGTATGACCGAAAAGTCAAAGTAAGTTGAATTAAAAATACAGAAATAAGCCTCAGTCAAAACAACCAAGATTTCTTCCGAACGGTTGAAGTGGTCATAAAAAAACCTGGTAGAACTTGGACATTGGTTTGAAGATGTAATGGATTTTGTGACGTCATCATGACGTCATCAGATATTTAATTAGAAGCGATTTAAGGGCAGACTTAGACAAAATACTTTTAACTCTCTCTCACAAACTGAATCTGAGTGTCGTTATCGTTTGTCGCGAGGTGGTAGACGGTGCCTTCAGCAACATTTTCTTCCCGGGCACAAAACCGCTTGACCTTCACTTCCGGTGTTATTGGAAGTGCAATGAAAATTGAATTTAACTCGAAAATGGAAGCATTTTAGTACAGACAAGTCATTTGTGAAATTCAGTGTTTAGTGGGAAATGCCAAACACCAAGAAAAAATGATGGCGATATCACCGGAAAGGGCGCCCTTTAGTGGCACATAAAATAGAGATTGACTTTTTAAATTTAAAAACCATTTGTTAAAATTTTAAGAAATTGCCCCGCATTTGCGGACCAACGGACCGTCACAAGCACTACTAGTCACGGGACCAGGAAGCTACCCCAAGATCGCTAGATCAAGAAACACCGGCACGCAGTCGTTGGAGTATTATGTATATTATATCAATTGTGAATGAGGGTTGAGGAATTTGATTGAGGAAACAAAGACAAAAATTTGCGTTGAAATATGAACAAATATTGTATCACATCAAGAAATGCTTCACATTAGCTTTGTTCTGAGTGTTGGTCAGTTCATCTATTAGGGTGACTACCGAGGGTCAAACTTTCGGGGTGGGCCTATCCAACCGATGTGACATCGAATGAAACATCGAATGAGACCGCTGACCACGTTTAGTTTTCAAACAATCACTTTACAGAGGTCAAATTATTTGGTGCCCGACAATAATTCAGTTCTTGCAGGGTAGAATGGCCCCGTTCCCCATCGGACTCGATAATGCCAGTATACCGACAGGGAGGATTTGTTTGGGGGCAAGACAAAAATCTAAATAAAATCCAGTTTTCGTTAGGGCTGCAGTTTTTCGTTGTTATGCTGCATAAAAGTTAAATATTCGTTATTGTCAACGTGATAACCTGCACTTAGCTATGACTAAATATGAAATGTTAAAACGAAGGCCTACCTTTCAAAATGGAGATGATAATAACCAAGCCTTCCTCAAAATCTCAGTTGTCCCGACAAACGAACTACAAAAGACCTCAGGTCTGGATGATATGAGTCCGAATGACCTCGAGCTTAACGAGCTATTAGTCAAGGCGTGCTCAGGTACAGACGAGCTCAAGTCCGAGTTGAAGTCCGAATGACCTCGAGTTTAGCTAAGGTCTAGGCGTGCTAAAGTACAAACGAGCTCAAGTCCGAGTTGAAGTCCGAATGACCTTGAGTTTACTAGCTAAAGTCTATGCGTGCTCAATCAGGTACAAACGAGCTCAAGTCCGAGTTGAAGTCCGAATGACCTGAAATTTATACTAGCTAAGGTCCAGACGTGCTCATGTACAAACGATCTCAACACCGAATGAGCTGAATTCAAAGACAAGCTGGGTCAAAAACATGGCCCTTACTACGTAACGGCGTCGCTGCTGAACGCTTCGTGCGTTCTCAATTATCACTCTTGTACAGTGTGCGCTGTGTAACATTATCTATGGCGTGATCTGCAAAATCGTTGTTACCTAATACAGCTGCATTAATATCATTTGTTTGAAAATTTTGATTAATGAAAAAGCCGCGTCAATCAATTTACTTCCAAATTTCCTCTCAATTTGTTTTATCTACGTGGGCAGCGATCCCTTAGGAGGGGCTGAGATGATATGGCCACTCTGATTTCAATTTATTCATATTCGTTTTACTTTTTCATCCGGGACGCAACCGGCAATATTTTACACCTGCACAAAATTGTCTGTGTAATAACTCAAAATATAAACCACACGCCAAATGTATGAACATGCCTTAAAAAATCGTTCTTGGAGTCTATATACTTCAATTCAAGGTGCATTGAACAGGAAGGTGATGCGAAAGGTCCCAAGTTCAAATGTCGGGTTTGCAGTTACGATTATGTGTTCCTTTTATCTATTAATTTTTCTGTCGGATCTTCGTTCCTGTCACAAAAATCGTTTGTCTTCGTATGGTTCGTAGCTCCGGATGATTTGCTAGTTTTATTTTTTTACTCACAAAAATTAAATTTTCTGTTATTTGAGCATTTCGAAGGCCAACAATTGGAGGGTTTAAGAAACAGCAGGTTGGCTGCCGTGCGTTGTGTGATGTCGTAGGCCTACCGTTGTGAAATTTGGAAAGAATCGGACTGAGCTACTTGGAAGGTAGGAATACAGGTGTTTTTTTAAATGGCGATGTCATTTTAGACCACTTTTAGAGGTGATCATTTCTGGATGGATTTTTTCCCCGAAAGTGACCAATAAATCGTAGGAAGTGAACAGATTATGAAAGGTTTTTAAAATAACTTTACTTTGATGTGTGCATGAAATACGTCCGTACTTGGAGAGTCGGGAGTATTTGTCCTAATTATTGGGGTTTTTTTAAGTGGACATACTTGTAATTATCACAGGGATCTATGACAGTTAATGTATATCGCCCAGGTATCTGAGGTAGAAAATGTTTGGGCGGCTTGACTAATGATAAGATGTACATGTTTATGTTAACATGCAGGTGTACGTGTATCATTACGTACGTCATTTTACAGTGCGCGCGGTTGTGCAAGCTGCGTTGGCTTGTGGTTAAGGCTCTCGCTTGGCATACGAACGGTCCAGAGTTCGAATCCCGGGTTGGCAATTGCGATTCTTTTTTGCTATTTTCAGTCGGATCCTCTTTTCGGTCACAAAATATGTTTCCTTTGTCTGATTCGGGCCTCCAAAGTATTTTGCTTTAGTTGTTAAAACTCATAACAATTATAAAAAGATTGGAAATCCGTTTAAAATCACTTGAAGACGTCATCATGACGTCTGTCCACTGTTCATTTTGAACTCGTGCCCGAGTATTCACCAACAAAGTTGTAAGCCAATGCGGCTTGTGGTTCTGTAGATATACGACTTTGAGAAAATGACCATTCGGATGGTGTCGCCTAACAGATGATGACGTCAACACGACGACACTTGACAACTCATTTTACCAATGAATCGGAACAACGTGAATATAGAATTTTAGTCTTTGTTTTGAAATAAATGATTCTTAGTCATAAATGACGGCGTGGGCGCAATTGCCGTGATCCAACCTTACTGGCAATGCCCAAGTTCATAACTTTCAAGAACTAACTCATGCTTAGTTTTGGGTGGGGATGATAAACCCTGTACATCTACTTTGAGTAGTAATGCTTATTTACCCCTTGGTATCAATTCGTTATTGGAAAACGTTATTGTTCTCCTGACTGACTGACGACGTAATTGTTGTTTTTGATGAATCATCCAATGAAACCGCTGGTCACGTGTCACAAGGTGATTTTTTTTTCAATGTATAATTTTTGTTTAAAATGACAAACACGAATTTAGTTTACGTGGCAGGGATTTTTGTGGTTTCTGCTGAACACGCATGATGTAGCAGTTGAGATACAAAATTATTTCTATGGGGGGGGGGGCTGCCACGCCCGAACAGTTTTTTCAAAGTTATTGAACCGTCTAAGAATGTGTGGTCGGCTCCAGTTGGGATGTCATAGACCTGTTACTTATTGATAAATATAAATGATGCGCATGCGCATAAATGGTCTTGAGGCAAGAAGCGAAAATGGTCCATCGAAAATGTACAGGGGTACAAACATTCGGGAATTTTTTTCTCAATTTCTCCAAGGATTTCTCGTTTTTCCTTTGATTGAACCAAATGAAAACTTCAATAATTGCCTTCGTCCCGAGCACACGAGGGCGAAGGTAATCAGCAGGGCTCCTTTCCGCACGAGTGACAATGAGTAACTGTGCACTTCGGTGTTCCATCTCCAAATTTCGGACTGAACGCGGTGATGAATCGCGCCGGGCTGAACCGCAGGCTGAATTACGGGCTGCGGGCCACAAACGATGTCACCGTGCATGAAACGTCACATTGACCGGGCACTGGTCGTACAGGCCCGGTGGGAGCCACACGAAAAACCACGCTGCGCTATATATACCGGTCAGCGGCAAAAAGTGGCAACGGTGTCGTCAATCACTATCGAAAGATAGTGATTGACGTGATTGGATATATTTTCCAATTAACTTTGGAAAATATTTTCGAAATTCTTTTTAATTGTATGGACTTGATTTTCTTTATTGCTTTATTTTTTATAATAATGACCGATATAGCGCAGCGTGGTTTTTGGCGTGGCGCCCACCGGGCCTGTACGCCCAGTGCCCGGTCAACGTGACGGTTCGTTCACGGTGACATCGACATCGTTTGTGCCGGCGCAGCCCGTGATTCAGCCGGTGGTTCAGCCCGGCCCGATTCAGCAGCGCGATTCGTCCCGTTATTTGGTGGATGATACCGCGAAGTGCACAGTTACTGATTTTCACTCGTGCTGAAAGGAGCCCTGCTGATTCCCTTCGCCCTCATAGTCGCTCGGGAAGAAAGCATTGTTTTAAGTTGTGATTTTTTTGACCCCCAAAAAGTCCACTTTGGCCAGAAAGTAATGCCCATGACGATTTCAGGGCCTTTTCTGTTTGTTTGTACCGCTGTACATTGTAATGGACCAATTTCGCTTCTTGCCTCAAAACCATTTTTAGGGCATAAATTAATATTTCACAGTGAAAAGGTTTATTGAGTAGCGTGTTTATACTTTGCATCATTTTGATTGTCGAATACTTAGTTTGATTTTGAATGCATACCGAATTCTTGGACCATGTGGCATCGCTTTAATATTTCTCTCGGGGTTTATAAGCAAGACGAGTTTGGAATGGAGCAGATTCTGAGATGAGATTCCGAGGAGAGGGCAAAGACCAGCTTCGATGATTTTGAGAAATAATTGGTGTGAAGTTATCGATATAGAGAAGCCAAAGGAGAGGACTCAGCCAGACTGCTACTTTAGTGAATTTTAATGCTTGAGCTATTGTACGTTTATTGCATTATTTGTTTTATTTACGAAAAGTTACAGTGGAAATGTGTACATTTTGTATGTAAAGAAAGAAAGCCATTTGATTATACTTTGCTGGAATTGAAAATCCAAATAGTCGTTTTGTTTATGAACGCAAATTTCAAGGAAATTTGTACTTGTTGCATGAAAAATCCCTAAAATCGCCAAAGGCATTATTTTCTGGCTTTAGTGGTTTGTGGGGGGCACAAAATAAAAACTTCAAAAATTGCTTTCTTCTCGTGAGCACGAGGGCGAGGAAAACAGCCGGGCTCCTGTCTGCTCTTGTGCCAGAAATAACCGTTTGCTTTGGGGTACCACCAAATTTCGGGCCGACTTTCGGTGCAGAGTTGCGCCAGGCGTCACCGTGGCTGAATTACGGGGTACGCCGGCACAAAATGATTTCACTGTGCACTGTCGGTCATGTTGACCGGGCATCGGGTGTACAGGCTCGGGCGCCTGCCAAGCGAAAATCACGCTGCACTGACAACACAATTGTTGGTTCTAATGAATCATCCAATGAAACCGCTGGTCACGTGTCACAAGGTGATATATTTTTTTTCAACGTAATTTCTGTTCAAAATGACAAACACGAATTTACGTGGCAGGGATTTTTGTGGTTTCTACTGAACACGCATGTAGTTGAGATACAATTTTTTTTTGGGGGGGGGCTGCCACGCCCAAACAGTTTTTCAAAGTTATTGAACCGTCTAAGAATGTGTGGTCGGCTCCAGTTGGGATGTCATAGACCTGTTACTAATAAATGATAAAAATAAATGATGCGCATGCGCATAAATGGTCTTGAGGCAAGAACCGAAAAAAGGTCCATCAAAAACGTACAGGGGTACAAACATTCGGGTGTTTTTTTTCGCAATTTCTCCAAGGACTTCTCGCTTCTTTCTTGATGCACAAAATGAAGACTTAAATAATTGCCTTCGTCCCGAGCACACGAGGGCGAAGGCAATCAGCAGGGCTCCTTTCCGCACGAGTGACAATGAGTAACTGTGCACTGCGGTGTTCCATCTCCAAATTTCGGACTGAACGCGGTGATGAGTTGCGCCGGGCTGAACCGCGGGCTGAATTACGGGCTGCGGGCCACAAACGACGTCACCGTGCATGGACAGTCACATTGACCGGGCACTGGGCGTACAGGCCCGGCGTGAGCCACACGAAAAAAACACGCTGCGCTATATACATGTATATTGGTCAGCGGAAAAAGTTGCAACAGTGTCGTCAATCACTATCGAAAGATGCAATTTGACAATTAACTTTGGAAAATATTTTTAAAATTCTTTTTTAATTGTATCGACTTGATTTTCTTTATTGCTTTATTTTTTATAATAATGACCGATATAGCGCAGCGTGGTTTTTGGCGTGGCGCCCGCCGGGCCTGTACGCCCAGTGCCCGGGCAACGTGACGGTTCGTGAACGGTGACATCGACATCGTTTGTGCCGGCGCAGCCCGTGATTGAGCCAGCGGTTCAGCCCGGCGCGATTCAGCAGCGCGATTCGTCCCGTTATTTGGTGGATGGTACCGCGAAGTGCACAGTTACTAATTTTCACTCGTGCTGAAAGGAGCCCTGCTGATTCCCTTCGCCCTCATAGTCGCTCGGGAACAAAGCATTTTTTTTTTAAGTTGTGATTTTTTTTACCCCAAAAAAAGCCACTTTGGCCAGAAAGCGTTTCTGTTTGTTTGTATCGCTGTACATTTGTAATGGACCTATTTCGCTTTTTGCCTCAAAACCATTTTTTTTTAGGGCATAAATTATTCTTCAACAGTGAAAAGGTTGATTGAGTAGCGTGTTTATACTTTGCATAGATTGATTGTTGAATATTCATTTTGTCATTTTAATGCATACCGAATTCTTGGACCATGTGGCCTCGCTTTAATATTTCTCCCGGGGTTTATAAGCAAGACGACTTTGGAATGGAGCAGATTTTGAGATGAGATGCCGAGGAGAGGGCAGAGACCAGCCTCGATGATTTTGAGAAATAATTGGTGTGAATTTACCGATATAGAGAAGCCAAAGGAGAGGGCTTTGCAAGATTACGGCATTATTGAATTTTAATGCTTGAGCTATTGTTAGGTTATTGCATTCTTTGTTTTATTTACGAAAAGTTACAGTGGAAAGTTTGTACATTTTTTTATGTACAGAAAGAAAGCAATTTCATATACACTTTGCTGGAATTTCAAATCCAAATATTTAGTTTTTCTATCTTCAAATGGAATGCGTTCAATATGTCGCAATACCATTGCGTTATTTTGCAATTCTTTTGCGTTAAATTGCTATTTATCAATACTATTGCATTAAGATTTTAGGTTTTGCATTGTGGAGTATCAGTATCGTTTCGGTTTGCGGTAACACCAATAACTACCGTCGCTCGGTAGATATTTAGTTCTGATAAGAACGTGTTCTGCTTATTATCAACGTTCGCTAAATAGTTTTTAGTTCTGATAACAACAGTCCCGCTTAGTTCTAAAAGAACTGGTATTTGGTCTCAACGTTTCGACTAGCCTGCCCTAGTCATACTCGGGCATTATTGCATTATTTTCGCAATACTCAGGCATTATTGTGTTATTTTCGCAATACTCAGATTGCGTTTAATATTTCGAAATACCATTGCGTTATTTCGCAATATTGAGTTGTTTCGCAATATTTAGTTGTTTCGCAATAAATGTATTGCGTTATTTTGCAACACTATATTATTACGCAATACTTGAGCGTGATTTTGAAAAACTACCACGATATTTTGAAAACAAAAACTATTGCGTTGTTTCGCAATATTTTTGTTTTACTTTCAAAACCTGGCACGAACGGGCTTTCGTACAAAGGTGAACGAGTTTTAAAAAATAAATTGTCTAAAAAAGGCCTGAATACGGCGTGGACTGCTGCAGTACTGCAGGTGTGTTCTCAATTATCACTCTTATTATTATTATTATTATTATTATTTATTTATTCTCATCATGTAAAAACATGAAACTTGCCTCCTCGTTCTGCACACAAATATAATGTATAAAACACTTAAAAACTTCACATTAAAAACCAAAAAACATATTACATAAATGTACAAATAGACGTAACAATATAAGAACACTGACAAGAGTACATGTAACCAGAAATAGAACAACAAATTTAGCCTAATTAAATAAATAAAATATCAGGATTGATAGAGCTATTATGTAAAAAGACAAAAAATGGGAAGGAAACAATGGCAGTGTGCGCTGTGTAACATTATCTATGGCGGGATCTGCAAAATCGTTGTTACCTAATACACCTGCATTTATTATCATTAAATTATGTTTTAAAAAAAATGATGAAAAAGCCTGAATCAATTTACTTCCATTCACTTTGTTTTATCAACGTGGGCAGCGATTCCTTAGGAGGGGCTGAGATTATATGAACACACAATTTTTTTTATTCCTTTTATTTCTATTTTTTTTCATCCGGGACGCAACCGGCAAGATTTTACACCTGCATATAAATTGTCTGTGTAATAACTCAAAATATAAATCAAAAGCAAACATTGATGACCATGCCTTAAAATATCGTTCTTGCAGTCTATATAGGCCTACTTCAATTCAAGGTGCATTGAATAGGAAGGCGATGCGAAAGGTCCCAAGTTCGAATGTTGGGTTTGCAGTTACGATTATGTGTTCCTTTTATCTATTTTTTTTCTGTCGCCGGATCTTCGTTCCGGTCACAACAATCTTTTGTCTTCGTGTGATTCGTGGCTCCGGATGATTTGCTGGTTTTATTTTTACTCACAAAACTTAAATTTTCTGTTATTTGAGCATTTCGAAGGCCAACAATTGGAGGGTTTAAGAAACGTAAGGTTGGCTGCCGTGCGTTGTGTGATGTCGTATAGGCCTACCGTTGTGAATGAATCGGACCCTTAAACTGAGCTACTTGGGGCGTAGGAATACAGGTTTTTTTTTTTTACGGCGATAGGATATTGGACTACTTGTAGAGGTAATCATTTCTGAATGGATATTTCATTCCCGAAAGTGACCAATAAACGTCTAAGAATTGAACATAATGACAGGCTTTTAAAATAACTTTACTTTGATGTGTGCACGAAACACGCACGTACATAAAGAGTCGGGAGTATTTGGCCTGATATTTTTTTTAACGGGGTATATGCGTAATGATCACAGGGATTTTTGACAGTTAATGTATATCGCGCAGGTATATGGGGTAAAGAATGTTTGGGCAGCTTGATTAATGAAAAGATGTACATGTTTATTTTACGGACGTCATTTTTTTTCAGTGCGCGCGGCCGTGCAAGCTGCGTTGGCTTGTGGTTAAGACTCTCGCTTGGCATACGAACGGTCCGGAGTTCGAATTCCAGGTTGGCAATTACGATTCTTTTTTGCTATTTTCAGTCGGATCTTCTTTTCGGTTACAAAATATGTTTCCTTTGTCTGATTCGGGCCTCCAAAGTATTTTCTTTATTTGTTTAACTCATAATTTTTTTTAAAATGATTGGAAATCCGTTTAAAATCACTTGAAGACGTCATCATGACGTCTCTCCACTGTTCATTTTGAACTCGTGCCCGAGTATTCACCAACAAAGTTGTAAGCCAATGCGGCTTGTGGTTCTGTAGATATACGACTTTGAGAAATTGACCTTTAGGGTGGTGTCGCCTAACAGATGATGACGTCAACACGACGACACTTGAAAACTCATTTTACCAATGAATCAGAACAACGTGAATAAAGAATTTTAGTCTTTGTTTTGAAATAAATGATTCTAAGGCTGCATCCGAATCTGTTGTCTAGAGCTAGGTCTAGGTCTTCGCTCCATTAGAAATACGTCGAACGCGCTGACAATAGACGTAGCCGTAGCTCTGGAAGCCCGTTTCGGACACGGCCTAATGTCATAAATGACGGCGTGGACGCAATTGCCGTGATCCAACCTTACTGACAATGCCCAAGTTCATAACTTTTTTAAATACTAACTCATTCTAGTTTGGGGTGGGGATGATAAATCCTGTACATCTACTTTGAGTAATAATGCTTATTTACCCCTTGGTATAAATTCGTTATTGGAAAACGTTATTGTGCTCCTGACTGACTGACAACACAATTGTTGGTTTTAATTAATCATCCAATGAAACCGCTGGTCACATGTCACAAGGTGATATATTTTTTTCAACGTAATTTCTGTTTAAAATGACAAACACGAATTTAGTTTACGTGGCAGGGATTTTCGTTGTTCTGCTGAACACACGTCTAGCAGTTGAGATACAAAATTATATTTTCTTGGGGCTGCCACGCCCAAACATGTTGTCAAAGTTATTGAACCGTCTCAGAATGTGTGGTCGGCTCCAGTGGGGATGTCATAGACCTGTTACTTATAAATGATAAATATTCTTGAGGGAAGAAGCGAAAAAGGTCCATCAAAAATGTACAGGGGTACAAACATTTAGGTGTGTTTTTTTTTCGCAATTTCTTCAAGGACTTCTCGCTTCTTTCTTGATGCACAAAATGAAGACTTAAATAATTGCCTTCGTCCCGAGCACACGAGGGCGAAGGCAATCAGCAGGGCTCCTTTCCGCACGAGTGACAATGAGTAACTGTGCACTTCGGTGTTCCATCTCCAAATTTCGGACTGAACGCGGTGATGAATTGCGCCGGGCTGAACCGCGGGCTGAATTACGGGCTGCGGCAGCACAAACGATGTCACCGTGCATGGACAGTCACATTGACCGGGCATTGGGCGTACAGGCCCGGCATGAACCACACGGAAAAAAACACGCTGCGCTATATATATTGGTCAGCGGAAAAAGTACAGGCCCGGCGGGAGCCACACGAAAAATCACGCTGTGCTATATTTACCGGTCAGCGGGAAAAGTTGCAACAGTGTCGTCAATCACTATCGAAAGATACAATTTGACAATTAACTTTGGAAAATATTTTTAAAATTCTTGTTTAATTGTATGGGCTTTGTTTTGTTTATTGCTTTAATTTTTTTTATAATAATGACCGATATAGCGCAGCGTGATTTTTCGCGTGGCGCCCACCGGGCCTGTACGCCCAGTGCCCGGTCGACGTGACGGTTCGTACACGGTGACATCGACATCGTTTGTGCCCCGCAGCCCGTAATTCAGCCCGCGGTTCAGCCCCGGCGCGATTCATCACCGCGTTCAGTTCGAAATTTGGAGTTGGAACACCGAAGTGCACAGTTACTCATTGTCATTCGTGAGGAGAGGAGCCCTGCTGATTCCCTTCGCCCTCGTATTCGCTCGGGAAGAAAGCAGTTTTTAAAGTTTCGATTTTTTGTACCCCCAAAAAAACCCGCTTTGGCCAGAAAGTAATGCCTGTGACGATTTTAGGGACTTTCCTGTTTGTTTGTATCGCTGTACATTTGTAGTGTACCGATTTCGCTTCTTGCCTCAATACCTTTTTTATTTGACATAAATTATTATTTATCAGTGAAAAGGTTTATTGAGTAGTGTGTTTATACTTTGCATAGATTGATTGTTGAATATTTATTTTGTCATTTTAATGCATACCGAATTCTTGGACCATGTGGCATCGCTTTAATATTTCTCCCGGGGTTTATAAGCAAGACGAGTTTGGAATGGAGCAGATTTTGAGATGAGATTCCGAGGAGAGGGCAGAGACCAGCCTCGATGATTTTGAGAAATAATTGGTGTGAAGTTATCGATATAGAGAAGCCAAAGGAGAGGGCTCAGCCAAACTGCTACTTTAGTGAATTTTATTGCTTGAGCTATTGTACGTTTATTGCATTATTTGTTTTATTTACGAAAAGTTACAGTGGAAATTTGTACATTTTGTATGTAAAGAAAGAAAGCAATTTGATTATACTTTGCTGGAATTTAAAATCCGAATAGTCGTTATGTTTATGAACGCAAATTTCAAGGAAATTGGTACTTGTTACATGAAAAATCCCTAAAATCGTCATAGGCATTATTCTCTGGCTTTAATAGTTTTTGGGGGCACAAAATAAAAACTGCGCACGAGGGCGAGGAAAACAGCCGGGCTCCTGTCTGCACGAGTGCCAGAAAATAACCGTTTGCTTTGGGGTATAGGAACCATCCACCGAATTTCGGGCCGAATCTCGGTGCAGAGTTGCGCCAGGCGTCACCGTGCCTGAATAACGGGATACGCCGGCACAAATGATTTCACCGTGCACTGACGGTCACGTTGACCGTGGCAGGCCCGGGCGCCTGCCACGCGAAAATCACGCTGCACTATATCGGTCAGCGGCAAAAAGTTGCAACATTCTCGTCAATCACTACCTTTGACTCTCGATGGTATTTCAAAACCCGACATTTTTAAAGATGCTCTCTAGTGTGTTTTGTAGTGGAACTGGGAATCCCCCAAGCATGTTTATTTTTGGCACCAGTGCGGAAAGGAACCCTGCTAGTATCCTTCGCCCTCGTGCGCACGGGACGAAAGCAATTTTTAAAGATTTTATTTTGTGCACACCCCCCCCCAACCCACTGAGACCAGAAAGCAATGCCTATGACGATTTTAGAGCCTTTCCTCAATTAAAAAAGGGACAAATCCTGGAGAAATTGAAAGCAAATGACAAACAATTTTGACCCCTATAATTCGGCGGGTTTTCTCCTGAACAATTTTTTTGGTATGACCGCAAGGTCCAAGTTAGGTAAATTCATAATACATGTTATAGATTTTGTGACGTCATCATGACGTCATCAGGTATCAAATTACAAGCGATTTAAGGGCAGACTTAGACTTTTACAAACTGAATCTGAGTGTCGTTATCGTTTGTCGCGAGGTGGTAGACGGTGCCTTCAGCAACATTTCTTCCCGGGCACAAAACCGCTTGACCGTCACTTCCGGTGTTATTGGAAGTGCAATGAAAATTGAAATTAACTCGAAAATGGAAGCATTTTAGTACAGACAAGTAATTTGTGAAATTGAATGTTTAGGGAAATGACAACCACCAAAAAAAATCATGGCGATATCACCGGTAAGGGCGCCCTTTGGTGGCACATCAAATAGAGATTGACTATTTAATTTAAAAACCATTTGTTAAACTTTTAAGAAATTGCCCCTCATTTGCGGACCTACGGACCGTCACAAGCACTACTAGTCACGGGACCAGGAAGCTACCCCAAAATCGCTAGATCAAGAAACACCGACCGGGACGCAGTCGTTGAAGTATTATGTATATTATATCAATTGTGAATGAGGGTTGAGGAATTTGATTGAGGAAACAAAGACAACATTTGCGTTGCAATATGAACAAATATTGTATCACATCAAGAAATGCTTCGCCTTAGCTTTGTTCTGAGTGTTGGTCGGTTCATCTTTTAGGCGTGAATATATACCAAGGGTCAAACTTTTGGGGTGGGCCTACCCAACCGATGTAACATCGAATGAAACATCGATTGAGACCGCTGACCACGTTTAGTTTTCTAACAATCACTTTACAGAGGTCAAATTATTTGGTGCCCGACAATAATTCAGTTCTTGCAGGGTAGAATGGCCCCGTTCCCCATCGGACTCGATAATGCCAGTATACGGACAGGGAGGATTTGTTTGGGGGCAAGACAAAAATCTAAATAAAATCCAGTTTTTATGAGGGTTGCAGTTTTTCGTTGTTATGCTGGATAAAAGTTTAATATTCGTTATTGTCAACGTGATAACCTGCACTTAGCTATGACTAAATATGAAATGTTAAAACGAAGGCCTACCTTTCAAAATGGGGATGATATGACCAAGCCTTCCTCAAAATCTCAGTTGTCCCGACCAACGAACTCCAAAAGACCTCAGGTCCGGATGAGTCCGAATGACCTCGAGTTTAACGAGCTAAAGTCAAGGCGTGCTCAGGTACAGACGAGCTCAAGTCCGAGTTGAAGTCCGAATGACCTCGAGTTTACTAGCTAAAGTCTAGGCGTGCTCGATCAGGTAAAAACGAGCTCAAGTCCGAGTTGAAGTCCGAATGACCTCGAGTTACTAGCTAAAGTCTAGGCGTGCTCGATCAGGTACAAACGAGCTCAAGTCCGAGTTGAAGTCCGAATGACCTGAAGTTTATACTAGCTAAGGTCCAGACGTGCTCATGTACAAACGATCTCAAATCCGAATGAGCTGAATTCAAAGACAAGCTGGGTCAAAAACATGAACCTTACTACGTAACGGCGTCGCTGCTGAACGCTTCGTGCGTTCTCAATTATCACTCTTGTACAGTGTGCGCTGCATGTGTAACATTATCTATGGCGTGATCTGCAAAATCGTTGTTACCTAATACACCTGCATTTATTATCATTTGTTTGAAAATTTTGATTGATGAAAAAGCCGCCTCTATCAATTTACTTCCAAATTTCCTCTTAATTTATTTTATCTACGTGGGCAGCGATCCCTTAGGAGGGGCTGAGATGACATGGCCACTCAAATTTTTTATTGATTCATTTTATTTCAATTTTTTTCATCCGAGACGCAACCGGCAAGATTTTACACCTGCACATAAATGTTCTGTATAATAACTCAAAATATAAACCACACGCCAAAATATATCAACATGCCTTACAATATCGTTCTTGGAGTCTTTATACTTCAATTCAAGGTGCATTGAACAGGAAGGTGATGCGAAAGGTCCCAAGTTCGAATGTCGGGTTTGCAGTTACGATTATGTGTTCCTTTTATCTATTAATTTTTCTGTCGGATCTTCGTTCCTGTCATAAAAATCGTTTGTCTTCGTGTGATTCGTGGCTCCGGATGATTTGCTGGTTTTATTTTTACTCACAAAACTTAAATGTTCTGTTATTTCAGCATTTCGAAGGCCAACAATTGGAGGGTTTAAGAAACGTAAGGTTGGCTGCCGTGCGTTGTGTGATGTCGTAGGCCTACCGTTGTGAAAGAATCGGACCCTTAAACTGAGCTACTTGGGGCGTAGGAATACAGGGTTTTTTTAACGGCTATGGGATATTGGACTACTTGTAGAAGTTATCATTTCTGGATTGATATTTCATTCCCGAAAGTGACCAATAAACGTCTAAGAATTGAACATAATGACAGGCTTTTAAAATAACTTTACTTTGATGTGTGCACGAAACATGCACGTACCTAAAGAGTCGGGAGTATTTGGCCTGATATTTTTTTTTTTTTTTTAAGTGGGCATATTTGTAATGATCACAGGGATTTTTGACAGTTAATGTATATCGCGCAGGTATCTGGGGTAAAGAATGTTTTGGCGGGTTGATTAATGATAAGATGTACATGTTTATTTTACGGACGTCATTTTACAGTGCGCGCGGCCGTGCAAGCTGCGTTGGCTTGTGGTTAATACTCTCGCTTGGCGTACGAACGGTCCGGAGTTCGAATCCCGGGTTGGCAATTACCAATTTTTTTTGCTATTTTTAGTCGGATCCTCTTTTCGGTCACAAAATATGTTTCCTTTGTCTGATTCGGGCCTCCAAAGTATTTTTCTTTATTTGTTTAAACTCATAAAAATTAAAAAAAGATTGGAAATCCGTTTAAAATCACTTGAAGACGTCATCTTGACGTCTCTCCACTGTTCATTTTGAACTCGTGCCCGAGTATTCACCAACAAAGTTGTAAGCCAATGCGGCTTGTAGTTCTGTAGATATACGACTTTGAGAAATTGACCTTTAGGATGGTGTCGCCTAACAGATGATGACGTCAACACGACGACACTTGACAACTCATTTTACCAATGAATCGGAACAACGTGAATATAGAATTTTAGTCTTTATTTTGAAATAAATGATTCTTAGTCATATATGACGGCATGGACGCAATTGCCGTGATCCAACCTTACTGACAATGCCCAAGTTCTTAACTTTCAAGAACTAACTCATTCTTAGTTTGAGGTGGGGATGATAAACCCTGTACATCTACTTTAAGTAATAATGCTTATTTACCCCTCGGTATCAATTCGTTATTGGAAAACGTTATTGTGCTCCTGACTGACTCACAACACAATTGTTGGTTTTAATTAATCTTCCAATGAAATCGCTGGTCACGTGTCACAAGGTGATATTTTTTTCAGCGTAATTTCTGTTTAAAATGACAAACACCAATTTAGTTTACGTGGCAGGGATTTTTGTGGTTTCTGCTGAACACGCATGTAGTAGATGAAATACAAAATTATATTTTCTTGGGGCTAGTGCCACGCCCAAACATTTTTTGTCAAAGTTATTGAACCGCCTAAGAATGTGTGTTCGGCTCCAGTTGGGATGTCATAGACCTGTTACTTATAAATGATAAATATAAATGATGCGCATGCGCATAAATGGTCTTGAGGCAAGAAGCGAAAATGGTCCATCAAAAATGTACAGGGGTACAAACATTCGGGTGGTTTTTTTTTCGCAATTTCTCCAAGGATTTCTCGTTTTTCTCTTGATGCACAAAATGAAGACTTAAATAATTGCCTTCGTCCCGAGCACACGAGGGCGAAGGCAATCAGCAGGGCTCCTTTCCGCACGAGTGACAATGAGTAACTGTGCACTTCGGTGTTCCATCTCCAAATTTCGGACTGAACGCGGTGATGAATCGCGCCGGGCTGAACCGCGGGCTGAATTACGGGCTGCGGGCCACAAACGATGTCACCGTGCATGGACAGTCACATTGACCGGGCACTGGGCGTACAGGCCCGGCGTGAGCCACACGAAAAAAAACAAGCTGCGCTATATAATATTGGTGAGCGGAAAAAGTTGCAACAGTGTCGATGTCGTCAATCACTATCGAAAGATACGATTTGACAATTAACTTTGGAAAATATTTTTGAATATCTTTTTTAATTGTATGGACTTTGTTTTGTTTATTGCTTTATTTTTGATAATAATGACCGATATAGCGCAGCGTGGTTTTTGGCGTGGCGCCCACCGGCCAGTACGCCCAGTGCCCGGTCAACGTGACGGTTCGTGCACGGTGACATGGACATCGTTTGTGCCTGCGCAGCCCGTGATTCAGCCGGCGGTTCAGCCCGGCGCGATTCAGCAGCGCGATTCGTCCCGTTATTTTGGTGGATGGTACCGTGAATTGCACAATTACTAATTTTCACACGTGCGGAAAGGAGCCCTGCTGATTCCCTTCGCCCTCAAAGCCGCTCGGGAACAAAGCATTTTTTTAAGTTGTGATTTTTTTGACCCCAAAAAAGCCCACTTTGGCCAGAAAGTAATGCCCATGACGATTTCAGGGGATTTTCTGTTTGTTTGTACCGCTGTACATTTGTAATGGACCGATTTCGCTTCTTGCCTCAAAACCATTTTTAGGGCATAAATTATTATTTTACAATGAAAAGGTGTATTGAGTAGCGTGTTTATACTTTGCATCATTTTGATTGTCGAATACTTAGTTTGATTTTGAATGCATACCGAATTCTTGGACCATGTGACATCGCTTTAATATTTCTCCTGGGGTTTATAAGCAAGAAGAGTTTGGAATGGAGCAGATTCTGAGATGAGATTCCAAGGAGAGGGCAAAGACCAGCCTCGATGATTTTGAGAAATAATTGGTGTGAAGTTATCGATATAGAGAAGCCAAAGGAGAGGACTCAGCCAGACTGCTACTTTAGTGAATTTTAATGCTTGAGCTATTGTACGTTTATTGCATTATTTGTTTTATTTACGAAAAGCTACAGTGGAAATTTAAACATTTTGTACGTAAAGAAAGAAAGCAATTTGATTATATTTTGCTGGAATATAAAATCCAAATAGTTTTTTTGGTTTCATGAACGCAAATTTCACGGAAATTTGTATTTGTTGCATGAAAAATCCCTAAATTCGTCATATGCATTATTTTCTGGCTTTAGTGGTTTTTGGGGGCACAAAATAAAAACTTTAAAAATTGCTTTCGTCTCGTGCGCACGAGGCGAATAGGATACGCCGGCACAAATCGATTTCACCGTGCACTGACGGTCACGTTGACCAGGGATCGGGTGTACTTGCCCGGGCGCCTGCCACGCGAAAATCACGCTGCACTATATTGGTCAGCGGCAAAAAGTTGCAACATTCTCGTCAATCACTACCTTTGGCTCTCGATGGTATTTCAAAACCTGACATTTGAAAAGATGATCGCTAGTGTTTTGTAGTTGAACCGGGAATCTTCCAAGCATGTTTATGTTTCGCACCGGTGCGGAAAGGAACCCTGCTGATAGTCGCCCTTGTGCGCACGGGACACAAGCAATTTTTAATTGTTCGTGGCCCACCCCCCCAAAAAAACCCAAAAACCCAATGAGACCAGAAATGAGACCAGAAAGTTATGCCAATGACGATTTTAGGGCCTTTTCTAAATTAAAAAAGTGACAAATCCTGGAGAAATTGAGAGCAGATGACAAAAATTTGACCCCTGTACATTACAGTAAGCTACTTTTACTTTTTGTCGCCAGGCCCATTTATGCGCATGCGTGCATTATTATGAATTTATCAGTAAAAAGTCCATATTCGGCAGGTTTTCTCCTCCTAAACAGTTTTTGGTATGACCGAAAAGTCAAAGTAGGTTGAATTAAAAATACTGAAATGAGCCTCAGTCAAAACAACCAAGATTTCTTCCGAACGGTTGACGTGGTCATAATAAAACATGGTAGAACTTGGACATGGGTTCGAAGATGTTTGTGACGTCATCATGACGTCATCAGATATCAAATTACAAGCGATTTAAGGGCAGACTTAGACAAAATACTTTTAACTCTCTCTCACAAACTGAATCTGAGTGTCGTTATCGTTTGTCGCGAGGTGGTAGACGGTGCCTTCAGCAACATTTTCTTCGCGGTCACAAAACCACTTGACCTTCACTTCGGGTGTTATTGGAAGTGCAATGAAAACTGAATCTAACTCGAAAATGGAAGCATTTTAGTACAGACAAGTCATTTGTGAAATTGAGTGTTTAGTGAGAAATGCCAAACACCAAGAAAAAATGATGGCAATATCACCGGAAAGGGCGCCCTTTAGTGGCACATGAAAGAGAGATTGACTTTTAAAATTTAAAAACCATTTGTTAAACTTTTAAGAAATTGCCCCGCATTTGCGGACCAACGGACCGTCACAAGCACTACTAGTCACGGGACCAGGAAGCTACCCCAAGATCGCTAGATCAAGAAACACCGGCACGCAGTCGTTGGAGTATTATGTATATTATATCAATTGTGAATGAGGGTTGAGGAATTTGATTGAGGAAACAAAGACAACAATTTGCGTTGAAATATGAACAAATATTGTATCACATCAAGAAATGCTTCACATTAGCTTTGTTCTGAGTGTTGGTCAGTTCATCTATAAGGGTGACTACCGCGGGTCAAACTTTCGGGTTGGGCCTATCCAACCGATGTGACATAGAATGAAACATCGAATGAGACCGCTGACCACGTTTAGTTTTCAAACAATCACTTTACAGAGGACAAATTATTTGGTGCCCGACAATAATTCAGTTATCGCAGGGTAGAATGGCCCCGTTCCCCATCGGACTCGATAATGCCAGTATACGGACACGGAGGATTTGTTTGGGGGCAAGACAAAAATCTAAATAAAATCCAGTTTTTATGAGGGTTGCAGTTTTTCGTTGTTATGCTGCATAAAAGTTTAATATTCGTTATTGTCAACGTGATAACCTGCACTTAGCTATGACTAAATATGAAATGTTAAAACAAAGGCCTACCTTTCAAAATGGGGATGATATGACCAAGCCTTCCTCAAAATCTCAGTTGTCCCGACCAACGAACTCCAAAAGACCTCAGGTCCGGATGAGTCCGAATGACCTCGAGTTTAACGAGCTAAAGTCAAGGCGTGCTCGGGTACAGACGAGCTCAAGTCCGAGTTGAAGTCCGAATGACCTCGAGTTTACTAGCTAAACGCTAGGCGGGCTCAAGTACAAACGAGCTCAAGTCCGAGTTGAAGTCCGAATGACCTCGGGTTTACTAGCTAAAGTCTAGGCGTGCTCAATCAGGTACAAACGAGCTCAAGTCCGAGTTGAAGTCCGAATGACCTCGAGTTTACTAGCTAAAGTCTAGGCATGCTAGAGTACAAACGAGCTCAAGTCCGAGTTTAAGTCCAAATGACATGAAGTTTATACTAGCTAAGGTCCAGACGTGCTCATGTACAAACGATCTCAAATTCGAATGAGCTGAATTCAAAGACAAGCTGGGTCAAAAACATGAACCTTACTACGTAACGGCGTCGCTGCTGAACGCTTCGTGCGTTCTCAATTATCACTCTTGTACAGTGTGCGCTGTGTAACATTATCTATGGCGTGATCTGCAAAATCGTTGTTACCTATTACACCTGCATTTATTATCATTTGTTTGAAAATTTTGATTGATGAAAAAGCCACCTCAATCAATTTACTTCCAAAATTCCTCTCAATTTGTTTTATCTACGTGGGCAGCGATCCCTTAGGAGGGGCTGAGATGATATTGCCACTCAAATTTTTATTGATTTCTTTTATTTCAATTTTTTTTCATCCGAGACGCAACCGGCAAGATTTTACACCTGCACATAAATGTTCTGAGTAATAACTCAAAATATAAATCACATGCCAAAATATATCAACATGCCTTACAATATCGTTCTTGGAGTCTTTATACTTCAATTCAAGGTGCATTGAACAGGAAGGTGATGCGAAAGGTCCCAATTTCGAATGTCGGGTTTGCAGTTACGATTATGTGTTCCTTTTATCTATTAATTTTCTGTCGGATCTTCGTTCCTGTCACACAAATCGTATGTCTTCGGGTGGTTTGTGGCTACGGATGATTTGCTGGTTTTATTTTTACTCACAAAAATGAAATTTTCTGTTATTTGAGCATTTCGAAGGCCAACAATTGGAGGGTTTAAGAAACATAAGGTTGGCTGCCGTGCCTTGTGTGATGTCGTAGGCCTACCGTTGTGAAATTTGGAAAGAATATGCCCCTTTAACTGGGCTACTTGGGGCGAAGAATGGCGATGGGATTTTGGACCACTTTTAGAGGTGATCATTTCTGGATGGAACATTTTTCCCGAAAGTGACCAAAAAACGTCTAAGGACTGACCAGATTATGAAAGGTTTTTAAAATAACTTTACTTTGATGTGTGCATGAAATACGTCCGTATTTGGAGAGTCGGGAGTATTTGTCCTAATTATTGGGTTTTTTTAAGTGGACATACTTGTAATTATCACAGGGATCTATGACAGTTAATGTGTATCGCCCAGGTATCTGAGGTAGAAAATGTTTGGGCGGCTTGACTAATGATAAGATGTACATGTTTATGTTAACATGCAGGTGTGCGTTGGCTTTTGGTTAAGACTCTCGCTTGGCATACGTACGGTCCGGAGTTCGAATCCCGGGTTGGCAATTACGATTCTTTTTTGCTATTTTCAGTCGGATCTTCTTTTCAGTCACAAAATATGTTTCCTTTGTCTGATTCGGGTCTCCAAAGTATTTTCTTTATTTGTTTAAACTCATAAAAAAAAAAAAGTATTTTCTTTATTTGTTTAAACTCATAAAAAAAAGAAAAAGATTGGAAATCCGTTTAAATTCACTTGAAGACGTCATCATGACGTCTCTCCACTGTTCATTTTGAACTCGTGCCCGAGTATTCACCAACAAAGTTGTAAGCCAATGCGGCTTGTGGTTCTGTAGATATACGACTTTGAGAAATTGACCTTTAGGGTGGTGTCGCCTAACAGATGATGACGTCAACACGACGACACTTGACAAATCGTTTTACCAATGAATCGGAACAACGTGATTAACGAATTTTAGTCTTTGTTTTGAAATAAATGATTCTTAGTCATATATGACGGCGTGGACGCAATTGCCGTGATCCAACCTTAATGAAAATGCCTAAGTTCATAACTTTCAAGTACTAACTCATTCTAGTTTGGGGTGGGAATGATAAACCCTGTACATCTACTTTAAGTAATAATGCTTATTTACCCCTTGGTATCAATTCGTTATTGGAAAACGTTATTGTGCTCCTGACTGACTGACAACACAATCATCCAATGAAACCGCTGGTCACGTGTCACAAGGTGATATTTTTTTTCAACGTAATTTCTGTTTAAAATGACAAACACGAATTTAGTTTACGTGGCAGGGATTTTTGTTGTTCTGTTGAACACACGTCTAGCAGTTGAGATACAAAATTATATTTTCTTGGGGCTGCCACGCCAAAACATTTTTTGTCAAAGTTATTGAGCCGTCTAAGAATGTGTGGTCGGCTCCAGTTGGGATGTCATAGACCTGTTACTTATAAATGATCAATATAAATGATGCGCATTCGCATAAATGGTCTTGAGGCAGGAAGCGAAAAAGGTCCATCAAAAATGTACAGGGGTACAAACATTCGGGTCGGTTTTTATCGCAATTTCTCCAAGGACTTCTCGCTTCTTTCTTGATGCACAAAATGAAGACTTAAATTATTGCCTTCGTCCCGAGCACACGAGGGCGAAGGCAATCAACAAGGCTCCTTTCCGCACGAGTGACAATAAGTAACTGTGCACTTCGGTGTTCCATCTCCAAATTTCGGACTGAACGCGGTGATGAATCGCGCCGGGCTGAACCGCGGGCTGAATTACGGGCTGCGGGCCACAAACGATGTCACCGTGCATGGACAGTCACATTAACCGGGCACTGGGCGTACAGGCCCGGCGTGAGCCACACGAAAAAAACACGCTGCGCTAATATATTGGTCAGCGGAAAAAGTTGCAACAGTGTCGTCAACAAAGATGCAATTTGACAATTAACTTTGGAAAATATTTTTGAAATTATTTTTTAATTGTATGGGCTTTATTTTCTTTATTGCTTTATTTTTTATAATAATGACCGATATAGCGCAGCGTGGTTTTTGGCGTGGCGCCCAGCGGCCTGTACCCAGTGCCCGGTCAACGTGACGTTTCGTTCACGGTGACATCGACATCGTTTGTGCCTGCGCAGCCCGTGATTCAGCCGGTGGTTCAGCCCGGCCCGATTCAGCAGCGCGGTTCGTCACGTTATTTTGGTGGATGGTACCGCGAAGTGCACAGTTACTGATTTTCACTCGTGCTGAAAGGAGCCCTGCTGATTCCCTTCGCCCTCATAGTCGCTCGGGAACAAAGCATTTTTTTAAGTTGTGATTTTTTTGATCCCCGAAAAGTCCACTTTGGCCAGAAAGTAATGCCCATGACGATTTCAGGGCCTTTTCTGTTTGTTTGTACCGCTGTACATTGTAATGGACCGATTTCGCTTCTTGCCTCAAAACCATTTTTAGGGCATAAATTATTATTTCACAGTGAAAAGGTTTATTGAGTAGCGTGTTTATACTTTGCATCATTTTGATTGTCGAATACTTAGTTTGTTTTTTAGTGCATACCGAATTCTTGGACCATGTGGCATCGCTTTAATATTTCTACCGGGGTTTATAAGCAAGACGAGTTTGGAATGGAGCAGATTCTGAGATGAGATTCCGAGGAGAGGGCAGAGACCAGCCTCGATGATTTTGAGAAATAATTGGTGTGAAGTTATCGATATGGAGAAGCCAAAGGAGAGGGCTTTGCAAGATTACGGCATTATTAAATTTTAATGCTTGAGCTATTGTAAGATTATTGCATTATTCGTTTATTAACGAAAAGTTACTGTGGAAAGTTTGTACATTTTGTTATGTACAGAAAGAAAGCAATTTCATATACACTTTGCTGGAATTTTAAATCCAAATATTTAGTTTTTCTTTCTTCAAATTGAATGCGTTCAATATTTCGCAATACCATTGCGTTATTTTGCAATTCTATTGCGTTAAATTGCTATTTATCAATACTATTGCATTAAGATTTTAGGTTTTGCATTGTGGAGTATCAGTATCGTTTCGGTTTGCCGTAACACCAATAACTACCGTCGCTCGGTAGATATTTAGTTCTGATAAGATCTTTTCCTGCTTATTATCAACTTTTGCTGAGTAGTTTTTAGTTCTGATAAGAACAGTCCCGCTTTAGTTCTAAAAGAACTGGTATTTGGTCTCAACGTTTCGACTAGCCTGCTCTAGTCATACTCGGGCATTATTGCATTATTTTCGCAATACTCAGACATTATTGCGTTATTTTTGCAATACTCAGATAACGTTTAATATTTCGAAATACCATTGCGTTAATTCGCAATACTGAGTTGTTTCGCAATATTTAGTGGTTTCGCTATTAATGTATTGCGTTATTTTGCAACACTATATTATTACGCAATACTTGAGCGTGATTTCGAAAAACTACCACGATATTTTGAAAACAAAAACTATTGCGTTGTGTCGCAACATTTTTGTTTTACTTTCAAAACCTGGCACGAACGGGCTTTCGTACAAAGGTGGACGAGTTTTAAAAAATAATTGTCTAAAAAAGGCCTGGATACGGCGTGGACTGCTGCAGCACTGCAGGTGCGTTCTCAATCATCACTCTTGGACAGTGTGCGCTGTGTAACATTATCTATGGCGTGATCTGCAAAATCGTTGTTACCTAATACACCTGCATTTATTATCATTAAATTTTGTTTGAAAAAATTGATGAAAAAGCCTCAATCAATTTACTTCCATTCAATTTGTTTTATCTACGTGGGCAGCGATCCCTAAGGAGGGGATGAGATGATATGAACACACAAATTTTTTTGATTCCTTTTATTTCTATTTTTTTCATCCGGGACGCAACCGGCAAGATTTTACACCTGCATATAAATTGTCTGTGTAATAACTCAAAATATAAATCAAAAGCAAACATTGATGACCATGCCTTAAAATATCGTTCTTGGAGTCTTTATACTTCAATTGAAGGTGCATTGAACAGGAAGGCGATGCGAAAGGTCACAAGTTCGAATGTTGGGTTTGCAGTTACGATTATGTGTCCCTTTTATCTATTTTTTTCCTGTCGCCGGATCTTCGTTCCGGTCACAACAATCTTTTGTCTTCGTGTGATTCGTGGCTCCGGATGATTTGTTGTTTTTAATTTTTACCCACGCAAATGAAATTTTCTGTTACTTGAGCATTTGGAAGGTCAACAATTGGAGGGTTTAAGAAACGTAAGGTTGGCTGCCGTGCGTTGTGTGATGTCGTATAGGCCTACCGTTTTGAAAGAATCGGACCCTTAAACTGATCTACTTGGGGCGTAGGAATACAGGTTTTTTTTTTAACGGCGATGGGATATTGGACTACTTGTAGAGGTGATCATTTCTGGATGGATATTTCATTCCCGAAAGTGACCAATAAACGTCTAAGAATTGAACATAATGACAGGCTTTTAAAATAACTTTACTTTGATGTGTGCACGAAACACGCACGTACCTAAAGAGTCGGGAGTATTTGGCCTGATATTTTTTTTTTTAAGTGGGCATATTTGTAATTAACACAGGAATTTTTGAAAGTTAATGTATATCGCGCAGGTATCTGGGGTAAAGAATGTTTTGGCGGTTTTATTAATGATAAGATGTAAATATTTATTTTACGGACGTCATTTTTTTCAGTGCGCGCGGCCGTGCAAGCTGCGTTGGCTTGTGGTTAAGACTCTTGCTTGGCATACAAACGGTCCGGAGTTCGAATCCCTGGTTGGCAATTACGATTCTTTTTTGCTATTTTCAGTAGGATCTTCTTTTCGGTCACAAAATATGTTTCCTTTGTCTGATTCGGGCCTCCAAAGTATTTTTCTTTATTTGTTTCAACTCATAACAATTATAAAAATATTGGAAATCCGTTTAAAATCACTTGAAGACGTCATCATGACGTCTCTCCACTGTTCATTTTGAACTCGTGCCCGAGTATTCACCAACAAAGTTGTAAGCCAATGCGGCTTGTGGTTCTGTAGATACACGACTTTGAGAAATTGACCTTTAGGGTGGTGTCGCCTAACAGATGATGACGTCAACACGACGACACTTGACAAATCATTTTACCAATGAATCGGAACAACGTGAATATAGAATTTTAGTCTTTGTTTTGAAATAAATGATTCTTAGTCATATGTGACGGCATGGACGAAATTGCAACCTTACTGACGTGATCCAACCTTACTGACAATGCCTAAGTTTATAACTTTCAAGTACTAACTCCTTCTAGTTTGGGGTGGGGATGATAAACCCCGTACATCTACCTTAAGTAATAATGCTTATTTACCCCTTGGTATCAATTCGTTATTGGAAAACGTTATTGTGCTCCTGACTGACTCACAACACAATTGTTGGTTTTATTGAATCATCCAATGAAACCGCTGGTCGCGTGTCACAAGGTGATATATTTTTTTTCAACGTAATTTCTGTTTAAAATGACAAACACGAATTTAGTTTACGTGGCAGGGATTTTTTTGGTTTCTGCTGAACACGCATGTAGTAGATGAAATACAAAATTATATTTTCTTGGGGCTGCCACGCCAAAACATTTTTTGTCAAAGTTATTGAACCGTGTAAGAATGTGTGGTCGGCTCCAGTTGGGATGTCATGGACCTGTTACTTATAAATGATAAATATAAATAATGCGCATGTGCATAAATGGTATTGAGGCAAGAAGCGAAAAAGGTCCTTCGAAAATGTACAGGGGTACAAACATTCGGGTCGGTTTTTTTCGCAATTTCCAAGGACTCCTCGCTTTTGTCTTGATGCACAAAATGAAGACTTAAATTATTGCCTTCGTCCCGATCACACGAAGGCGAAGGGATATCAGCAGGGCTCCTTTCCGCACGAGTGACAATGAGTAACTGTGCACTTCGGTGTTCCATCTCCAAATTACGGGCTGAACCGCGGGCTGAATTACGGGCTGCGGGCAACAAACGATGTCACCGTGCATGGACAGTCACATTGACCGGGCACTGGACGTACAGGCCCGGCGGAAGCCACACGAAAAATCACGCTGCGCTAAATATACCGGTCAGCGCGGGGGCGGCGAAACCGGGGGGGGGGGGGCTGGGGAACTTCCCCCACCCAGATTTACCCAAGTGCCCCTTTTGCGGACATAAATGTGCCCCCTCGTGGCCCTCGAGCATTAATGTGCCCCCTCGAGATGAAAACAAAACTGGCCATAAAGTTTCTGATAATTTGCTATCCCTAACCATTTCCCAAAATGGTATAGAAAGTTCTGATATGAACGAGGAATATGAAAACCAAGCCCCTGAAACCCTTACAATGCGCCAACAAGTGGCATCAGTGTCGTCAATCACCATTGAAAGATACAATTTGATAATTAACGTTGGAAAATATTTGTTAAATTCTTTTTTTTTTATTGACTGGGCTTTGTTTTGTTTATTTCTTTATGTAGGGATCTGGGAATTCCCCTTTAAAAACTTACGTACGCGCCATAAGCTTGATGACGTCATTGACTCGTGGTTGCTAAGTGCGTTTGGAAACTTTATTCCTACTACTTTATTGGGCATGTATAAGTTTGCAGAATACATTTATAGTTTTCTCATAATGTTAAATCATTCCAGAAATGTGATCTTTTACTAAAGTAAATCTGGTTTTTGTGCTTCGGACTTCTTCGGTTTTTTTCGGAAGTAAGTGGCCTACGTGCAGGATTTGCACGTCCTTTTTTCCTTTTCTTCGCCATGCCGTTGCATGATGTGAGCCAGATTCACGTCAACAACCTTCTTTTGCAAACTAAAAACCTGAAGGCCCGTACCTGGACAGCCCACCAACTGGAGTGAAGTGCGGCATAGCTGCTTTTGAAGTCATTTAAGCAAGGATTTGAAGACGTCTTCTTTTTTATATTTCTATTGAAATATTGTATTTCAACTGAGCTTCATCACTCATCAATAAATCAACCAAATCAACTACTGACAGAAACCGATGAGAAGTGTCTGATGATTGTCCATGCTTAGTGATTGCCTCCCATCCTCCTTAACTGGTGGACAAGTCTCCCCCCTCTGATTAAGACAGCAGGGCCGACCACTACATTTATTTATATAATAAGAAAAAGAGATAATTGTAAATATCGGGATCGAGAATGTTGCTGCTTTTTGCCACTGACCGATATAGCGCAGCGTGATTTTTCGTGTGGCGCCCGCCGGGCCTGTACGCCCAGTGCCCGGTCAACGTGAAGGTTCGTGCACGGTGACATCGACATCGTTTATGTCGGCGCAGTCCATGATTCAGCCCGCCGTTCAGCCCGACGCGATTCAGTAGCGATTTGTCCCGTAGTTTGGTGGATGGTACCGCGAAGTGCAGTTACTAATTTTCACACGTGCGGAAAGGAGCCCTGCTGATTCCTTTCGCCCTCATAGTCGCTCGGGAAGAAAGCATTTTTTTAAGTTGTGATTTTTTTTTAACCCCAAAAAGCCCACTTTGGCCAGAACTTTGCATCATTTTGATTGTCGAATACTTCGTTTGTTTTTGAATGCCTACCAAATTCTTGGACCATGTGGCATCGCTTAAATATTTCTCCCGGGGTTTATAAGCAAGACGAGTTTGGAATGGAGCAGATTCTGAGATGAGATTCCGAGGAGAGGGCAGAGACCAGCCTAGATGATTTTGAAAAATAATTGGTGTGAAGTTACCGATATAGAGAAGCCAAAGGAGAGGGCTCAGCCTGACTGCTTCTTTAGTGAATTTTAATGCTTGAGCTATTGTACGTTTATTGCATTATTTGTTTTATTTACGAAAAACTACAGTGGAAATTTGTACATTTTGTATGTAAAGAAAGAAAGCAATTTGATTATATTTTGCCGGAATATAAAATCCAAATAGTTTTTTTGGTTTCATGAACGCAAATTTCAAGGAAATTTGAACTTGTTGCATGAAAAATCCCTAAAATCCTCAAAAGCATTATTGGAGCAGATTCTGAGATGAGATTCCGAGGAGAGGGCAGAGACCAGCCTCGATGATTTTGAGAAATAATTGGTGTGAAGTTATCGATATAGAGAAGCCAAAGGAGAGGGCTCAGCCAGACTGCTACTTTAGTAAATTTTAATGCTTGAGCTATTGTACGTTTATTGCATTATTTCTTTAGTTTATACGAAGAGTTACAGTGGAAATGTGTACATTTTGTATGTAAAGAAAGAAAGCAATTTGATTGTATTTTGCTGGAATATAAAATCCAAATAGTCGTTTGGTTTATGAACGCAAATTTCAAGGAAATTTGAACTTGTTGCATGAAAAATCCCTAAAATCCTCAAAAGCATTATTTTCTGGCTTTAGTGGTTTTTGGGGGCACAAAATAAAAACTGTTTAAAATTGCTTTCGTCTCGTGCGCACGAGGGCGAGAAAACAGCAGGGATCCTGTCTGTATTAGTGCCAGAAAATAACCGTTTGCTTTGGGATACCATCCACCAAATTTCGGGCCGAATTTCGGTGCAGAGTTGCGCCAGGCGTCACAGTGGCTGAATTACGGGATACGCCGGCACAAAATGATTTCACCGTGCACTGACGGTCAAGTTGACCGGGGATCGGGTGTACAGGCCCGGGCGCCTGCCACGCGAAAATCACGCTGCACTATATCGGTCAGCGGCAAAAAGTTGCAACATTCTCGTCAATCACTACCTTTGGCTCTCGATGGTATTTCAAAACCTGACATTTGAAAAGATGATCGCTAGTGTTTTGTAGTTGAACCAGGAATCCCCAAGCATGTTTATTTTTGGCACCAGTGCGGAAAGGAACCCTGCTATTATCCTTTGCAATTCTTAAATATTTTATTTTGTGCCTCCCCCCCCCAACCCACTGAGACCAGAAAGCAATGCCTATGGCGATTTTAGAGCCTTTCCTCAATTAAAAAAAAGGACAAATCCTGGAGAAATTGAAAGCAAATGACAAAAATTTTTGACCCCTGTATATTTCAGTGGGCTGCTTTCACTTTTTGTCGCCAGGTGCATTCATGCGCATGCGTGCATAATTATGAATGTATTAGCACAAAATGTCTATAATTCGGCAGGTTTTCTCCTGAACAATTTTTTGGTATGACCGGAAGGTCCAAGTTAGGTGAATTCAAAATACAGAAATGAGCCCCAGTCAAAACAAACCGCGAATTCTTCCAAACGGTTGACGTGGTCATAATAAAGCCTGGTACGAACTTGGGCATCAGTCCAAAGATGTTAAGGATTTTGTGACGTCATCATGACGCCATCAGGTATCAACTCACAAGCGATTTAAGGGCAGGCTTTGACAAAATACTCTTAACTCTATCTTTTAGTGTCGTTATCGATTTTCGTGAGGTGGTACACGGTGCCTTTAGCAACATTTCTTCCCGGTCACAAAACTACTTGACCTTCACTTCAGGTGTTATTGGAAGTGCAATGAAAATTGAAATGAACTCGAAAATGGAAGCATTTTAGTACAGACTAGTAATTTGTGAAATTGAGTGTTTAGTGGGAAATGCCAAACACCAAGAAAAAGTGATGGCGATATCACCGGAAAGGGCGCCCTTTAGTGGCACATCAAATTGAGATTGACTTTTCAAATTAAAAAACCATTTGTTAAACTTTTAAGAAATTGCCCCCCATTTGCGAACCAACGGACCGTCACAAGCACTACTAGTCACGGGACCAGGAAGCTACCCCAAGATCGCTAGATCAAGAAACACCGGCACGCAGTCGTTGGAGTATTATGTATATTATATCAATTGTGAATGAGGGTTGAGGAATTTGGTTGAGGAAACAAAGACAAAAATTTGCGTTGAAATACGAACAAATATTGTATTACATCAAGAAATGCTTCACATTAGCTTTGTTCTGAGTGTTGGTCAGTTCATCTATTAGGGTGACTACCGAAGGTCAAACTTTCGGGTTGGGCCTATCCAACCGATGTGACATCGATTGAAACATCAAATGAGACCGCTAACCACGTTCAGTTTTCAAACAATCACTTTACAGAGGTCAAATTATTTGGTGCCCGACAATAATTCAGTTCTTGCAGGGTAGAATGGCCCCGTTCCCCATCGTACTCGAAAATGCCAGTATACCGACAGGGAGGATTTGTTTGGGGGCAAGACAAAAATCTAAATAAAATCCAGTTTTTATGAGGGTTGCAGTTTTTCGTTGTTATGCTGCATACAAGTTGAATATTCGTTATTGTCAACGTGATAACCTGCACTTAGCTAACACTAAATATGAAATGTTAAAACGAAGCCCTACCTTTCAAAATGGGGATGGTATGATCAAGCCTTCCTCAAAATCTCAGTTGTCCCGACAAACGAACTCCAAAAGACCTCAGGTCCGGATGAGTCCGAGTGGCCTCGAGTTTACTAGCTAAAGTCTAGGCGTGCTCAAGTACAAACGAGCTCAAGTCCGAGTTGAAGTCCGAATGACCTCGAGTTTACTAGCTAAAGTCTAGGCGTGCTCAGGTACAAACGAGCTCAAGTCCGAGTTGAAGTCCGAATGACCTCGAGTTTACTAGCTAAAGTCTAGGCGTGCTCAATCAAATACAAACGAGCTCAAGTCCAAATTGAAGTCCAAATGACCTGAAGTTTATACTAGCTAAGGTCCAGACGTGCTCATGTACAAACGATCTCAAATCCGAATGAGCTGAATTCAAAGACAAGCTGGGTCAAAAACATGAACCTTACTACGTAACGGCGTCGCTGCTGAACGCTTCGTGCGTTCTCAATTATCACTCTTGTACAGTGTGCGCTGCACGTGTAACATTATCTATGGCGTGATCTGCAAAATCGTTGTTACCTAATACACCTGCATTTATTATCATTTGTTTGAAAATTGTGATTGATGAAAAAGAAACCTCAATCAATTTACTTCCAAATTTCCTCTCAATTTGTTTTATCTACGTGGGCAGCGATCCCTTAGGAGGCGCTGAGATGATATGGCCACTCAAATTTTTATAGATTCATTTTATTTCAATTTTTTTCATCCGAGACGCAACCGGCAAGATGTTACACCTGCACATAAATATTCTGTGTAATAACTCAAAATATAAATCACACGCCAAAATACACCAACATGCCTTACAATATCGTTCTTGGAGTCTTTATACTTCAATTCAAGGTGCATTGAACAGGAAGGTGATGCGAAAGGTCCCAATTTCGAATGTCGGGTTTGCAGTTACGATTATGTGTTCCTTTTATCTATTAATTTTCTGTCGGATCTTCGTTCCTGTCACACAAATCGTTTGTCTTCGTGTGGTTCGTGGCTCCGGATGATTTGCTGGTTTTATTTTTACTCACAAAAATGAAATTTTCTGTTATTTCAGCATTTCGAAGGCCAACAATTGGAGGGTTTAAGAAACATAAGGTTGGCTGCCGTGCCTTGTGTGATGTCGTAGGCCTACCGTTGTGAAATTTGGAAAGAATATGCCCCTTTAACTGGGCTACTTGGGGCGAAGAATGGCGATGGCATTTTGGACCACTTTTAGAGGTGATCATTACTGGATGGATCATTTTTCCCGAAAGTGACCAATAAACGTCTAAGAACTGAACAGATTATGAAATGTTTTTAAAATAACTTTACTTTGATGTGTGCATGAATTACGTTCGTACTTGGAGAGTCGGGAGTATTTGTCCTAATTATTGGTTTTTTTTAAGTGGACATACTTGTAATTATCACAGGGATCTATGACAGTTAATGTATATCGCCCAGGTATCTGAGGTAAAAAATGTTTGGGCGGCTTGACTTATGATATTGAGATGTACATGTTTATGTTAACATGCAGGTGTACGTGTATCATTACGTACGTCATTTTACAGTGCGCGCGGTCGTGCAAGCTGCGTTGGCTTGTGGTTAAGACTCTCGCTTGGCATACGAAAGGTCCGGAGTTCGAATCCCGGGTTGGCAAAGTACGATTCTTTTTTTTTGCTATTTTTTAGTCGGATACTCTTTTCGGCCACAAAATATGTTTCCTTTGTATGATTCGGGCCTCCAAAGTATTTTCCTTTAGTTGTTTAAACTCATAAAAGTTATAAAAAGATTGAAAATCCGTTTAAAATCACTTGATGACGTCATCATGACGTCACTCCACTGTTCATTTTGAACTCGTGCCCGAGTATTCACCAGCAAAGTTGTAAGCCAATGCGGCTTGTAGTTCTGTAGATATACGACTTTGAGAAATTGACCTTTAGGATGGTGTCGCCTAACAGATGATGACGCCAACACGACGACACTTGACAACCCATTTTACCAATGAATCGGAACAACGAAAATATAGAATTTTAGTCTTTGTTTTGAAATAAATGATTCTTAGTCATAAATGACGGCGTGGACGCAATTGCGGTGATCCAACCTTACTGAAAATGCCTAAGTTCATATCTTTCAAGAACTAACTCATTCTTAGTTTGGGGTGGGGATGATAAACCCTGTAGCCTACATCTACTTTAGGTAATAATGCTTATTTACCCCTTGTTATAAAGTCGTTATTGGAAAACGTTATTGTGCTCCTGACTGACTGACAACACAATTGTTGTTTTTAATGAATCATAAAATGAAACCGCTGGTCACGTGTCACAAGGTGATTTTTTTTTCAACGTAATTTCTGTTTAAAATGACAAACACGAATTTAGTTTAACGTGGCAGGGATTTTTGTTGTTCTGCTGAACACACGTCTAGCAGTTGAGATACAAAATTATATTTTCTTGGGGCTGCCACGCTCAAACATTTTTTTCTGTCAAAGTTATTGAACTGTCTAAGAATGTGTGGTCGGCTCCAGTTGGGATGTCATAGACCTGTTACTTATAAATGATAAATATAAATAATGCGCATGCGCATTAATGGTCTTGAGGCAAGAAGCGAAAAAGGTCCATCAAAAATGTACAGGGGTACAAACATTCGGGTCAGTTTTTTTCACAATTTGTCTTGATGCAAAAAATGAAGACTTAAATTATTGCCTTCGTCCCGATTCACACGAAGGCGAAGGGATATCAGCAGGGCTCCTTTCCGCACGAGTGACAATGAGTAACTGTGCACTTCGGTGTTCCAACTCCAAATTACGGGCTGAACGCGGTGATGAATTGCGCCGGGCTGAACCGCGGGCTGAATTACGGACTGCGGGCCACAAACGATGTCACCGTGCATGGACAGTCACATTGACCGGGCACTGGACGTACAGGCCCGGCGGGAGCCACACGAAAAATCACGCTGCGCTAAATATACCGGTCAGCGCGGGGGCGGCGAAACCGGGGCTGGGGACTTCCCCCACCCAGATGTACCAAGTGCCCCTTTTGCGGACATAAATGTGCCTCCTCGTGGCCCTCGAGCATTAATGTGCCCCCTCGAGATGAAAACAAAACTGGCCATAAAGTTTCTGATAATTTGTTATCCCTAACCATTTCCCAAAATGGTATAGAGAGTTCTAATATGAACGAGGAATATGAAAACCAAGCCCCTGAAACCCTTACAATGCGACAAAAAGTGGCATCAGTGTCGTCAATCACCATTGAAAGATACAATTTGATAATTATCTTTGGAAAATATTTGTGAAATTCTTTTTTTTTTCATTTACTGGGCTTTATTTTGTTGATTTCTTTATGTAAGGATCTGGGAATTCCCCTTTAAAAACTTACGTAGCGCCATAAGCTTGATGACGTCATTGACTCGTGGTTGCTAAGTGCGTTCGGAAACTTTATTCCTACTACTTTATTGGGCATGTATAAGTTTGCAGAATACATTTAAAGTTTTTTCATAATGTGAAATCATTCCAGAAATGTGATCTTTTACTAAAGTAAATCTGGTTTTTGTGCTTCGGACTTCTTCGGGTTTTTTCGGAAGTAAGTGGCCTACGTGCAGGATTTGCACGTCCTTTTTTCCTTTTCTTCGGACAATGCCGTTGCATGATGTGAGCCAGATCACGTCAAAAACCTTCTTTTGCGAGCTAAAGACCTGAAGGCCCGTACCTGGACAGCCCACCAACTGGAGTGAGGTGCTGCATAGCTGCTTTTGAAGTCATTTAAGCAAAGATTTGAAGACGTCGTGTTTTTTTTTTAATTTCTATTGAAATGTTGTATTTCAACTGAGCTTCATCACTCATCAATACATCAACCAAATCAACTACTGACAGAAACCGATGAGAAGTGTCTGATGATTGTCCATGCTTAGTGATTGCCTCCCATCCTCCTTAACTGGTGGACAAGTCTCCCCCCTCTGATTAAGACAGCAGGGCCGACCACTACATTTATTTATATTATAAGAAAGAGAGATAATTGTAAATATCGGGATCGAGAATGTTGCCGCTTTTTGCCACTGACCGATATAGCGCAGCGTGATTTTTCGTGTGGCGCCCGCCGGGCCTGTACGCCCAGTGCCCGGTCAACGTGAAGGTTCGTGCACGGTGACATCGACATCGTTTGTGTCGGCGCAGCCCGTGATTCAGCCCGCCGTTCAGCCCGACGCGATTCAGTAGCGATTCGTCCCGTAGTTAGGTGGATGGTACTGCGAAGTGCAGTTACTAATTTTCACGCGTGCGGAAAGGAGCCCTGCTGATGCCCTTTGCCCTCATATTTGCTCGGGAAGAAAGCCTTTTTTGAAGTTGTGATTTTTTTTACCCCCAAAAAGCCCACTTTGGCCAGAAAGTAATGCCCATGACGATTTCAGGGGCTTTTCTGTTTGTTTGTATCGCTGTACATTTTGTAATGGATTTTGCTTTTTGCCTCAAAACAATTTTTTTAGGGCCCTGCTGGTTTCCTTCGCCAATAATTTACAGAACCAATTTTTAAAAACCCACTTTGGCCAGAGAGTAATGCCCATGACGATTTCAGGGGCTTTCCTAAAGAAATAAATAAAGGAATCCTGGTGAAATTGAGGGAAAATGACCAAAATGTTTGTACCCCTGTACAATTGGCAATGGACCAATGTTGCTTTTTGCCTAAAAAACATTTTTAGGGCAAAAAATTATTATTTAACAGTGAAAAGGTTAATTGAGTAGCGTGTTTATACTTTGCATACATTTAATTGTTGAATATTTACTTCGTCATTTCAATGCATATATACCGAATTCTTGGACCATGTGGCATCGTTTTAATATTTCTCTCGGGGTTTATAAGCAAAACAAGTTTGGAATGGAGTAGATTTTGAGATGAGATTCCGAGGAGAGGGCAGAGACCAGCCTCGATGATTTTGAGAAATAATTGGTGTGAATTTACCGATATAGAGAAGCCAAAGGAGAGGGCTCAGCCTGACTGCTTCTTGAGTGAATTTTAATGCTTGAGCTATTGTACGTTTATTGCATTATTTGTTTTATTTACGAAAAACTACAGTGGAAATTTGTACATTTTGTATGTAAAGAAAGAAAGCAATTTGATTATATTTTGCCGGAATATAAAATCCAAATAGTTTTTTGGTTTCATGAACGCAAATTTCACGGAAATTTGTACTTGTTGCATGAAAAATCCCTAAATCGTCATATGCATTATTTTCTGGCTTTAGTGGTTTTTGGGGGCACAAAATAAAAACTTTAAAAATTGCTTTCGTCTCGTGCGCACGAGGCGAAAGGGATATATACGCCGGCACAAATCGATTTCACCGTGCACTGACGGTCACGTTGACCAGGGATCGGGTGTACTTGCCCGGGCGACTGCCACGCGAAAATCATGCTGCACTATATCGGTCAGCGGCAACATTCTCGTCAATCACTACCTTTGACTCTCGATGGTATTTCAAAACCTGACATTTGAAAAGATGATCGCTAGTGTTTTGTAGTTGAACCGGGAATCTTCCAAGCATGTTTATTTTTCGCACCGGTGCGGAAAGGAACCTTGCTGATAGTCGCCCTTGTGCGCACGGGACACAAGCAATTTTGAAAGATTATTGTTCGTGGCCCCCCCCCCTCCAAAAAAAACCCAATGAGACCAGAACTGAGACCAGAAAGTTATGCCTATGACGATTTTAGGGCCTTTTCTAAATTTAAAAAAAATGACAAATCCTGGAGAAATTGAGAGCAGATGACACAAATTTGACCCCTGTACATTACAGTGGGCTACTTTCACTTTTTGTCGCCAGGCCCATTTATGCGCATGCGTGCATTATTATGAATTTATCAGTAAAATGTCTATATTCGGCAGGTTTTCTCCTCCTAAACAGTTTGTGGTATGACCGAAAAGTCAAAGTAAGTTGAATTAAAAATACAGAAATGAGCCTCAGTCAAAACAACCAAGATTTCTTCCGAACGGTTGACTTGGTCATAATAAAACCTGGTAGAACTTGGACATATGGGTTCGAAGATGTAATGGATTTGGTGACGTCATCATGACGTCATCAGATATCAAATTACAAGCGATTTAAGGGCAGACTTAGACAAAATACTTTGAACTCTCTCTCACAAACTGAATCTGAGTGTCGTTATCGTTTGTCGCGAGGTGGTAGACGGTGCCTTCAGCAACATTTTCTTCCCGGGCACAAAACCGCTTGACCTTCACTTCCGGTGTTATTGGAAGTGCAATGAAAATTGAATTTAACTCAAAAATTGAAGCATTTTAGTACAGACAAGTCATTTGTGAAATTTTGTGTTTAGTGGGAAATGACAAACACCAGGAAAAAATGATGGCGATATCACCGGAAAGGGCGCCCTTTAGTGGACCATAAAATAGAGATTGACTTTTTAAATTTAAAAACCATTTGTTAAACTTTTAAGAAATTGCCCCTCATTTGCGGACCAACGGACCGTCACAAGCACTAATAGTCACGGGACCAGGAAGCTACCCCAAGATCGCTAGATCAAGAAACACCGGCACGCAGTCGTTGGAGTATTATGTATATTATATCAATTGTGAATGAGGGTTGAGGAATTTGGTTGAGAAAACAAAGACAAAAATTTGCGTTGAAATATGAACAAATATTGTATCACATCAAGAAATGCTTCGCCTTAGCTTTGTTCGGAGTGTTTGTCGGTTCATCTTTTAGGCGTGAATATATACCAAGGGTCAAACTTTCGGGGTGGGCCTATCCAACCGATGTGACATCGAATGAAACATCGATTGAGACCGCTGACCACGTTCAGTTTTCTAACAATCACTTTACAGAGGTCAAATTATTTGGTGCCCGACAAATAATTCAGTTCTTGCAGGGTAGAATGGCCCCGTTCCCCATCGGACTCGATAATGCCAGTATACCGACAGGGAGGATTTGTTTGGGGGCAAGACAAAAATCTAAATAAAATCCAGTTTTTATGAGGGTTGCAGTTTTTCGTTGTTATGCTGGATAAAAGTTTAATATTCGTTATTGTCAACGTGATAACCTGCACTTAGCTATGACTAAATATGAAATGTTAAAACGAAGGCCTACCTTTCAAAATGGGGATGATATGACCAAGCCTTCCTCAAAATCTCAGTTGTCCCGACCAACGAACTCCAAAAGACCTCAGGTCCGGATGAGTCCGAATGACCTCGAGTTTAACGAGCTAAAGTCAAGGCGTGCTCAGGTACAGACGAGCTCAAGTCCGAGTTGAAGTCCGAATGACCTCGAGTTTACTAGCTAAAGTCTAGGCGTGCTCAAGTACAAACGAGCTCAAGTCCGAGTTGAAGTCCGAATGACCTCGAGTTTACTAGCTAAAGTCTAGGTGTGCTTAATCAAGTACAGACGAGCTCAAGTCCGAGTTGAAGTCCGAATGACCTCGAGTTACTAGCTAAAATCTAGGCGTGCTCGATCAGGTACAAACGAGCTCAAGTCCGAGATGAAGTCCGAATGACCTGAAATTTGTACTAGCTAAGGTCCAGACGTGCTCATGTACAAACGATCTCAAATCCGAATGAGCTGAATTCAAAGACAAGCTGGGTCAAAAACATGAACCTTACTACGTAACGGCGTCGCTGCTGAACGCTTCGTGCGTTCTCAATTATCACTCTTGTACAGTGTGCGCTGTGTAACATTATCTATGGCGTGATCTGCAAAATCGTTGTTACCTAATACACCTGCATTTATTATCATTTGTTTGAAAATTTTGATTGATGAAAAAGCCACCTCAATCAATTTACTTCCAAATTTCCTCTCCATTTGTTTTATCTACGTGGGCAGCGATCCCTTAGGAGGGGCTGAGATGATATGGCCACTCAAATTTTTTATTGATTTATTTTATTTCAATTTTTTTCATCCGAGACACAACCGGCAAGATTTTACACCTGCATATAAATGTTCTGTGTAATAACTAAAAATATAAATCACACGCCAAAATATATCAACATGCCTTACAATATCGTTCCTGGAGTCTTTATACTTCAATTCAAGGTGCATTGAACAGTAAAGTGACGGCGAAAGGTCCCAATTTCGAATGTCGGGTTTGCAGTTACGATTATGTGTTCCTTTTATCTATTAATTTTTCTGTCGGATCTTCGTTCCTGTCACAAAAATCGTTTGTCTTCGTGTGGTTCGTGGCTCCGGATGATTTGCTGGTTTTATTTTTACTCACAAAAATTAAATGTTCTGTTATTTGAGCATTTCGAAGGCCAACAATTGGAGGGTTTAAGAAACATAAGGTTGGCTGCCTTGCGTTGTGTGATGTCGTAGGCCTACTGTTGTGAAATTTGGAAAGAATATGACCCTTTAACTGGGCTACTTGGGGCGAAGAATGGCGATGGGATTTTGGACCACTTTTAGAGGTGATCATTTCTGGATGGATCATTTTTCCCGAAAGTGACCAATAAACGTCTAAGGACTGACCAGATTATGAAAGGTTTTTAAAATAACTTTACTTTGATGTGTGCATGAATTACGTCCGTACTTGGAGAGTCGGGAGTATTTGTCCGAATTATTGGGGGTTTTTTAAGTGGACATACTTGTAATTATCACAGGGATCTATGACAGTTAATGTATATCGCCCAGGTATCTGAGGTAAAAAATGTTTGGGCGGCTTGACTTATGATATTGAGATGTACATGTTTATGTTAACATGCAGGTGTACGTCATTACGTACGTCATTTTACAGTGCGCGCGGTTGTGCAAGCTGCGTTGGCTTGTGGTTAAGACTCTCGCTTGGCATACGAACGGTCCGGAGTTCGAATCCCGGGTTGGCAAAGTACGATTCTTTTTTTTTGCTATTTTTTAGTCGGATCCTCTTTTCGGTCACAAAATATGTTTCCTTTGTATGATTCGGGCCTCCAAATTATTTTCCTTTAGTTTTTAAACTCATAAAAGTTATAAAAAGATTGGAAATCCGTTTAAAATCACTTGATGACGTCATCATGACGTCACTCCACTGTTCATTTTGAACTCGTGCCCGACTATTCACCAGCAAAGTTGTAAGCCAATGCGGCTTGTGGTTCTGTAGATATACGACCTTGAGAAATTGACCTTTAGGATGGTGTCGCCTAACATATGATGACGTCAACACGACGACACTTGACAACTCATTTTACCAATGAATCGGAGCAACGAAAATATAGAATTTTAGTCTTTGTTTTGAAATAAATGATTCTTAGTCATTAATGACGGCGTGGACGCAATTGCGGTGATCCAACCTTACTGACAATGCCTTAGTTCATATCTTTCAAGAACTAACTCATTCTTAGTTTGGGGCGGGGATGATAAACCCTGTACATCTACTTTAAGTATTAATGCTTATTTACCCCTTGTTATAAATTCGTTATTGGAAAACGTGCTCCTGACTGACTGACAACACAATTGTTGTTTTTAATGAATCATCCAATGAAACCGCTGGTCACGTGTCAAAAGGTGATATATATTTTTTCAACGTAATTTCTGTTTAAAATGACAAACGCGAATTTAGTTTACGTGGCAGGGATTTTTGTTGTTCTGTTGAACACACGTCTAGCAGTTGAGATACAAAATTATATTTTCTTGGGGCTGCCACGCCAAAACATTTTTTGTCAAAAATATTGAACTGTCTAAGAATGTGTGGTCGGCTCCAGTTGGGATGTCATAGACCTGTTACTTATAAATGATCAATATAAATGATGCGCATTCGCATAAATGGTCTTGAGGCAAGAAGCGAAAAAGGTCCATCAAAAATGTACAGGGGTACAAACATTCGGGTGTGTTTTTATCGCCAATTTCTCCAAGGACTTCTCGCTTCTTTCTTGATGCACAAAATGAAGACTTAAATAATTGCCTTCGTCCCGAGCACACGAGGGCGAAGGCAATCAGCAGGGCTCCTTTCCGCACGAGTGACAATGAGTAACTGTGCACTTCGGTGTTCCATCTCCAAATTTCGGACTGAACGCGGTGATGAATCGCGCCGGGCTGATGAGAGAAATGATGGCTCTATCCCATTCAGAGACGCCTCTCTTATAGATTGGCTTGAGAATAAAAAAATGTGCGTAAGAACAACACATTGAATTATTCGATGGTGTGATATTGTGTGGTTTATTTCTTCAATTAAGACACATGAAGGGGTCTTAAAAATTGGGTAGAAATAGGAGGGAGAAATCAATTGAAGTTTTGACCGTAGCCAAGTTTACCCAGGCAGTGGGGTGGGTTAGGTTTTACCTGAGGGCATTAGCGGGAATGCATTTTCGTCCCTTCGGGGACTCATCAGCCGCTAGATTCAAAAGAATCCGTAGGTATGGGTCAGTGAGTTAAAAGGAACTCACTTGGAGAAAGATATTCCGTCAAAATTTATCTGATATGTGACACTTGCAAGTTCATTTGGATGAGATTGGTTCATCCAAGAGTGAAATCAGGATGTCAAAGGTATTGTCGTTCTCAGATAAGTGGAAGACGGGTTGGTATAGCCGAGTTGGGAACAAAGTTGGATCTTTTACTTCAAGCTATTTTCTCGGTAGGGGAGAGTGATAGCTTTGAGAGGTTGGTTATAAATTGTTCATTTGGTGGGCTACTTCTTTCTGTTGGTTAGCTTGGGACAGCCGATGGGGATTTGAACATGAATGGGCAAATCTTTTGGCTTTAAATCTTAGTATTCCCTTTGTGGAAGGAACTAATGTTTTCCTAGTCACGGTTATTATGATAATAATAATGATAATTATTATTTATAATAAAATGGTAAACACAATGAACAAATCTCTTTTTGGTAGAGGTGAAGGCTCTGAAAAGAGCCGTTTGTGTTTGATGGAGACCGGAGGTGGTTTAGCGGTGCCGCTTGGCTGGTTGCTTGGTCGACTGCTCACGTAGGAAATGGTTGAGCAGTTAACGAGCAGTGGCGATGTTTCCCTTGGTGAGGAGTTGGCTCTTGATTTGGTCGAGAGCTTCGAGGTGCTGTTCTTGGAAGAAGCGTTGATTTTCCTCTTTCCAGTCCTGTAACTGCTGTGGGTTCAATATGGTGAACCCAAGGGCAGCGGTTGTGGCCACTTGTTTCCACACGGTCTTCAAGTTTGTTTGGAGATGATGACCTTCGGGTGGAGTGGGTAGTGAGACTTAGGTGTAGAGGTATTTCGGTGGGTTCTTGGTTTTGACAGCTTTCTCCAGTAGGGTGATCTGCTTGTTCAGGGCGACTGGATGCGAAACAAGTTGTTGGAGGGGCACCGCTAGTTTTCGGACAAATCTGTAGTCCTTATTTTCTAGACGATGATTCCTATTTGTTTGCTGTTGGTCTTTTGTTCTGGGTACCGGTTTGTCCTTACTTTTTGGGTCTCTTAATGAGATCTGACTGATGGAAGTTTGCGCTTCCTGGGCCAGAGTATGAAAGAGAGATTCACTGTTTTCAGACACGTCTGAATCAGAGAAGTCAGTTTCGGGTATTACCTGCGCACATGAGAACGGGGAACTGGATGGGTTTGAATCTTGGGTTGACATGATGTTGTCGGATGACCAAGAGAGCGCCCTTAGCTTAGTATACTTGCCTGTGAAGCGGACGTGGGCTAGACCACAAAAGATAGTGTCCCTTTGCTGGTGTATGAATGAATGGCTGGTCGGTGTTCAGTGGTGCGTATCTCAGTGGAAGCTCTGGGTTCAGTGTTCAGGACTGGAAAGAGGAAAATCAACGCTTCTTCCAAGAACAGCACCTCGAAGCTCTCGACCAAATCAAGAGCCAACTCCTCACCAAGGGAAACATCGCCACTGCTCGTTAACTGCTCAACCATTTCCTACGTGAGCAGTCGACCAAGCAACCAGCCAAGCGGCACCGCTAAACCACCTCCGGTCTCCATCAAACACAAACGGCTCTTTTCAGAGCCTTCACCTCTACCAAAAAGAGATTTGTTCATTGTGTTTACCATTTTATTATAAATAATAATTATCATTATTATTATCATAATAACCATGACTAGGAAAACATTAGTTCCTTCCACAAAGGGAATACTAAGATTTAAAGCCAAAAGATTTGCCCATTCATGTTCAAATCCCCATCGGCTGTCCCAAGCTAACCAACAGAAAGAAGTAGCCCACCAAATGAACAATTTATAACCAACCTCTCAAAGCTATCACTCTCCCCTACCGAGAAAATAGCTTGAAGTAAAAGATCCAACTTTGTTCCCAACTCGGCTATACCAACCCGTCTTCCACTTATCTGAGAACGACAATACCTTTGACATCCTGATTTCACTCTTGGATGAACCAATCTCATCCAAATGAACTTGCAAGTGTCACATATCAGATAAATTTTGACGGAATATCTTTCTCCAAGTGAGTTCCTTTTAACTCACTGACCCATACCTACGGATTCTTTTGAATCTAGCGGCTGATGAGTCCCCGAAGGGACGAAAATGCATTCCCGCTAATGCCCTCAGGTAAAACCTAACCCACCCCACTGCCTGGGTAAACTTGGCTACGGTCAAAACTTCAATTGATTTCTCCCTCCTATTTCTACCCAATTTTTAAGACCCCTTCATGTGTCTTAATTGAAGAAATAAACCACACAATATCACACCATCGAATAATTCAATGTGTTGTTCTTACGCACATTTTTTTATTCTCAAGCCAATCTATAAGAGAGGCGTCTCTGAATGGGATAGAGCCATCATTTCTCTCATCCATCAAAAATGTACAGGGGTACAAACATTCGGGTGTGTTTTTATCGCCAATTTCTCCAAGGACTTCTCGCTTCTTTCTTGATGCACAAAATGAAGACTTAAATAATTGCCTTCGTCCCGAGCACACGAGGGCGAAGGCAATCAGCAGGGCTCCTTTCCGCACGAGTGGCAATGAGTAACTGTGCACTTCGGTGTTCCATCTCCAAATTTCGGACTGAACGCGGTGATGAATCGCGCCGGGCTGAACCGCGGGCTGAATTACGGGCTGCGGGCCACAAACGATGTCACCGTGCATGGACAGTCACATTAACCGGGCACTGGGCGTACAGGCCCGGCGTGAGCCACACGAAAAAAACACGCTGCGCTATATATATTGGTCAGCGGATAAAGTTGCAACAGTGTCGTCAACAAAGATGCAATTTGACAATTAACTTTGGAAAATATTTTTGAAATTATTTTTTAATTGTATGGGCTTTATTTTCTTTATTGCTTTATTTTTCATAATAATGACCGATATAGCGCAGCGTGGTTTTTGGCGTTGCGCCCAGCTGGCCTGTACGCCCAGTGCCCGGTCAACGTGACGTTTCGTTCACGGTGACATCGACATCGTTTGTGTCTGCGCAGCCCGTGATTCAGCCGGTGGTTCAGCCCGGCGCGATTCAGCAGCGCGATTCGTCCCGTTATTTTGACGGATGGTACCGCGAAGTGCACAGTTACTGATTTTCACTCGTGCTGAAAGGAGCCCTGCTGATTCCCTTCGCCCTCATAGTCGCTCGGGAAGAAAGCATTTTTTTTAAGTTGTGATTTTTTTGACCCCCGAAAAGTCCACTTTGGCCAGAAAGTAATGCCCATGACGATTTCAGGGGCTTTTCTGTTTGTTTGTACCGCTGTACATTTGTAATGGATCGATTTCGCTTCTTGCCTCAAAACCATTTTTAAGGCATAAATTATTATTTCACAGTGAAAAGGTTTATTGAGTAGCGTGTATATAGTTTGCATCATTTTGATTGTCGAATACTTTGTTTGTTTTTAAATGCATACCGAATTCTTGAACCATGTGGCATCGCTTTAATATTTCTCCCGGGGTTTATAAGCAAGACGAGTTTGGAATGGAGCAGATTCTGAGATGAGATTCCGAGGAGAGGGCAGAGACCAGCCTCGATGATTTTGAGAAATAATTGGTGTGAAGTTATCGATATGGAGAAGCCAAAGGAGAGGGCTTTGCAAGATTACGGCATTATTGAATTTTAATGCTTGAGCTATTGTAAGATTATTGCATTATTTGTTTATTAACGAAAAGTTACTGTGGAAAGTTTGTACATTTTGTTATGTACAGAAAGAAAGCAATTTCATATACACTTTGCTGGAATTTTAAATCCAAATATTTAGTTTTTCTATCTTCAAATGGAATGCGTTCAATATTTCGCAATACCATTGCGTTATTTTGCAATTCTATTGCGTTAAATTGCTATTTATCAATACTATTGCATTAAGATTTTAGGTTTTGCATTGTGGAGTATCAGTATCGTTTCGGTTTGCGGTAACACCAATAACTACCGTCGCTCGGTAGATATTTAGTTCTGATAAGATCTTTTCCTGCTTATTATCAACTTTTGCTGAGTAGTTTTTAGTTCTGATAAGAACAGTCCCGCTTTAGTTCTAAAAGAACTGGTATTTGGTCTCAACGTTTCGACTAGCCTGCTCTAGTCATACTCGGGCATTATTGCATTATTTTCGCAATACTCAGGCATTATTGCGTTATTTTCGCAATACTCAAATAACGTTTAATATTTCGAAATACCATTGCGTTAATTCGCAATACTGAGTTGTTTCGCAATATTTAGTGGTTTCGCAATTAATGTATTGCGTTATTTTGCAACACTATATTATTACGCAATACAACAATCATACTGTTCCCTCTGAGGTATTAAATACTCTCTATAGTTCATTAATACTTCCTTATTTTTCTTACTGTAACATTGTTTGGGGGAATACATTCCGTACGAATTTGGATAAACTAATAAAATTGCAGAAAAGAGTTGTTCGAATTATTACAAATTCACCATATAGGGCCCATAGTCAACCTCTCTTGCGTGAACTAAAATATTTAAGCATAACAAACCTAAATAAATACCAACAAGCTCTATTTATGTACAAGTTTAAAAACAATTTACTGCCCATTTCCTATTCAAACATGTTTGTACTAAACTGCAATTTGCATAACTATAATACTCGTGTGTCTACTAACTTACATTTCCACATACCGCAACATAGAACATCTGCCTTCCAATACAACATTAAATACACCGGACCTAAAATATGGAACAATGTACCATTGTCTCTCAGATGTTTAAGGTCATAATATTTTCAAACGCAAACTTAAATTGTATCTTATGTAATGTAATATATTTTATATGTTATATGCCTCTGCCATAATTGGACTCTGTATCCACGACGATCCTACTCGTAGCCCATTATTAATTATTAATATTATTTTTATAACTTTTTCACAACTTTGCTAACTGCTTAGAATTATACATGTGTGTAATTGGTCTTTGTTTTTAATTGTTTTTTTTTTCTCTTTTTTTCCTGTTATTATTCGTCTGTTTTGTGTAATGGCATGCCTGATACAAGCTATGCTTTTAAGGTTTTGCCACCTCTAGTGGCCTTTATATGTTTAAGTACTTATATTACTTTTTCATTTCTGTCATGAAGAGGAAATAAATGTGATTTGATTTGAATACTTGAGCGTGATTTCGAAAAACTACCACGATATTTTGAAAACAAAAACTATTGCGTTGTTGCGCAATATTTTTGTTTTACTTTCAAAACCTGGCACGAACGGGCTTTCGTACAAAGGTGAACGAGTTTTAAAAAATAATTGTCTAAATAAGGCCTGAATACGGCGTGGACTGCTGCAGCACTGCAGGTGCGTTCTCAATCATCACTCTTGGACAGTGTGCGATGTGTAACATTATCTATGGCGTGATCTGCAAAATCGTTGTTACCCAATTCACCTGCATTTATTATCATTAAATTTTGTTTGAAAAAATTGATGAAAAAGCCTCAATCAATTTACTGCCATTCAATTTGTTTTATCTACGTGGGCAGCGATCCCTAAGGAGGGATGAGATGATATGGCTACTCAAATGTTTTTGTATTTTTTTCATCCGGGACGCAACTGCCAAGATTTTACACCTGCATATAAATTGTCTGTGTAATAACTCAAAATATCAATCAAAAGCCAAAATTTATGACCATGCCTTAAAATATCGTTATTGGAGTCTATATACTTCAATTCAAGGTGCATTGAAAAGGAAGGTGATGCAAAAGGTCACAAGTTCGAATGTCGAGTTTGCAGTTACGATTATGTGTTCCTTTTATCTATTATTGTTTTCTGTCGCCGGATCTTCGTTCCGGTCACAACAATCTTTTGTCTTCGTGTGATTCGTGGCTCCGGATGATTTGTTGGTTTTATTTTTACTCACAAAAATGAAATTTTCTGTTATTTGAGCATTTCGAAGGCCAACAATTGGAGGGTTTAAGAAACGTAAGGTTGGCTGCCGTGCGTTGTGTGATGTCGTAGGCCTACCGTTGTGAAAGAATCGGACCCTTAAACTGAGCTTCTTGGGGCGTAGGAATACAGGTGTTTTTTTAACGGCGATGGGATATTGGACTACTTGTAGAGGTGATCATTTCTGGATGGATATTTCATTCCCGAAAGTGACCAATAAACGTCTAAGAAATGAACATAATGACAGGCTTTTAAAATAACTTTACTTTGATGTGTGCACGAAACACGCACGTACCTAAAGAGTCGGGAGTATTTGGCCTGATATTTTTTTTTAAGTGGGCATATTTGTAATTAACACAGGAATTTTTGAAAGTTAATGTATATCGCACAGGTATCTGGGGTAAAGAATGTTTTGGCGGTTTTATTAATGATAAGATGTAAATATTTATTTTACGGACGTCATTTTTTTCAGTGCGCGCGGCCGTGCAAGCTGCGTTGGCTTGTGGTTAAGACTCTTGCTTGGCATACAAACGGTCCGGAGTTCGAATCCCTGGTTGGCAATTACGATTCTTTTTTTGCTATTTTCAGTAGGATCTTCTTTTCGGTCACAAAATATGTTTCCTTTGTCTGATTCGGGCCTCAAAAGTATTTTTCTTTATTTGTTTCAACTCATAACAATTATAAAAAGATTGGAAATCCGTTTAAAATCACTTGGAGACGTCATCATGACGTCTCTCCACTGTTCATTTTGAACTCGTGCCCGAGTATTCACCAACAAAGTTGTAAGCCAATGCGGCTTGTGGTTCTGTAGATACACGACTTTGAGAAATTGACCTTTAGGGTGGTGTCGCCTAACAGATGATGACGTCAACACGACGACACTTGACAACTCATTTTACCAATGAATCGGAACAACGTGATTAACGAATTTTAGTCTTTGTTTTGAAATGAATGATTCTTAGTCATATATGACGGCGTGGACGCAATTGCCGTGATCCAACCTTACTGAAAATGCCTAAGTTTATAACTTTCAAGTACTAACTCCTTCTAGTTTGGGGTGGGGATGATAAACCCCGTACATCTACCTTAAGTAATAATGCTTATTTACCCCTTGGTATCAATTTGTTATTGGAAAACGTTATTGTGCTCCTGACTGACTCACAACACAATTGTTGGTTTTATTGAATCATCCAATGAAACCGCTGGTCGCGTGTCACAAGGTGATATATTTTTTTTCAACGTAATTTCTGTTTAAAATGACAAACACGAATTTAGTTTACGTGGCAGGGATTTTTTTGGTTTCTGCTGAACACGCATGTAGTAGATGAAATACAAAATTATATTTTCTTGGGGCTGCCACGCCCAAACATTTTTTTGTCAAAGTTATTGAACCGTGTAAGAATGTGTGGTCGGCTCCAGTTGGGATGTCATGGACCTGTTACTTATAAATGATAAATATAAATAATGCGCATGTGCATAAATGGTATTGAGGCAAGAAGCGAAAAAGGTCCATCAAAAATGTACAGGGGTACAAACATTCGGGTCGGTTTTTTTCACAATTTGTCTTGATGCACAAAATGAAGACTTAAATTATTGCCTTCGTCCCGATTCACACGAAGGCGAAGGGATATCAGCAGGGCTCCTTTCCGCACGAGTGACAATGAGTAACTGTGCATTTCGGTGTTCCAACTCCAAATCACGGGCTGAACGCGGTGATGAATTGCGCCGGGCTGAACCGCGGGCTGAATTACGGGCTGCGGGCCACAAACGATGTCACCGTGCATGGACAGTCACATTGACCGGGCACTGGACGTACAGGCCCGGCGGAAGCCACACGAAAAATCACGCTGCGCTAAATATACCGGTCAGCGCGGGGGCGGCGAAACCGGGGGGGGGGGCTGGGGGAATCCCCCACCCAGATGTACCAAGTGCCCCTTTTGCGGACATAAATGTGCCTCCTCGTGGCCCTCGAGCATTAATGTGCCCCCTCGAGATGAAAACAAAACTGGCCATAAAGTTTCTGATAATTTGTTATCCCTAACCATTTCCCAAAATGGTATAGAGAGTTCTGATATGAACGAGGAATATGAAAACCAAGCCCCTGAAACCCTTACAATGCGCCAAAAAGTGGCATCAGTGTCGTCAATCACCATTGAAAGATACAATTTGATAATTATCTTTGGAAAATATTTGTGAAATTCTTTTTTTTTTTTCATTTACTGGGCTTTGTTTTGTTTATTTCTTTATGTAGGGATCTGGGAATTCCCCTTTAAAAACTTACGTACGCGCCATAAGCTTGATGACGTCATTGACTCGTGGTTGCTAAGTGCGTTCGGAAACTTTATTCCTACTACTTTATTGGGCATGTATAAGCTTGCAGAATACATTTAAAGTTTTTTCATAATGTTAAATCATTCCAGAAATGTGATCTTTTACTAAAGTAAATCTGGTTTTTGTGCTTCGGACTTCTTCGGGTGTTTTTTTTCGGAAGTAAGTGGCCTACGTGCAGGATTTGCACGTCCTTTTTTCCTTTTCTTCGGACCATGCCGTTGCATGATGTGAGCCAGATTCACGTCAAAAACCTTCTTTTGCGAGCTAAAGACCTGAAGGCCCGTACCTGGACAGCCCAACAACTGGAGCGAGGTGCTGCATAGCTGCTTTTGAAGTCATTTAAGCAAAGATTTGAAGACGTCGTGGTTTTTTTTAAATTTCTATTGAAATATTGTATTTCAACTGAGCTTCATCACTCATCAATAAATCAACCAAATCACCTACTGACAGAAACCGATGAGAAGTGTTTGATGATTGTCCATGCTTAGTGATTGCCTCCCATCCTCCTTAACTGGTGGACAAGTCTCCCCCCTCTGATTAAGACAGCAGGGCCGACCACTACATTTATTTATATAATAAGAAAGAGAGATAATTGTAAATATCGGGATCGAGAATGTTGCCACTTTTTGCCACTGACCGATATAGCGCAGCGTGATTTATCGTGTGGCGCCCGCCGGGCCTGTACGCCCAGTGCCCGGTCAACGTGAAGGTTCGTGCACGGTGACATCGACATCGTTTGTGTCGGCGCAGCCCGTGATTCAGCCCGCCGTTCAGCCCGACGCGATTCAGCAGCGATTTGTCCCGTAGTTTGGTGGATGGTACCGCGAAGTGCAGTTACTAATTTTCACACGTGCGGAAAGGAGCCCTGCTGATTACTTTCACCCTCATATTCGCTCGGGAACAAAGCATTTTTTTTAAGTTGTGATTTTTTTTTACCCCCCAAAAACCCACTTTGGCCAGAAAGTAATGCCCAGGACGATTTCAGGGGCTTTTCTGTTTGTTTGTATCGCTGTACATTTTGTAATGGATTTTGCTTTTTGCCTCAAAACAATTTTTTTAGGGCCCTGCATGTTTCCTTCGCCAATAATTTAAAGAACCAATTTTTAAAAACCCACTTTGGCCAGAAAGTAATGCCCATGACGATTTCAGGGGCTTTCCTAAAGAAATAAATAAAGGAATCCTGGAGAAATTGAGGGAAAATGACCCAAATGTTTGTACCCCTGTACAATTGGTAATGAACCAATTTTACTTTTTGCCTAAAAACCATTTTTAGGGCAAAAATTATTATTTAATAGTGAAAAGGTTCATTGCGTAGCGTGTTTATACTTTGTATACATTTAATTGTTGAATATTTACTTCGTCATTTCAATGCATATATACCGAATTCTTGGACCATGTGGCATCGCTTTAATATTTCTGTCGGGGTTTATAAGCAAAACGAGTTTGGAATGGAACAGATTTTGAGATGAGATTCCGAGGAGAGGGCAAAGACCAGCCTAGATGATTTTGAGAAATAATTGGTGTGAAGTTATCGAAATAGAGAAGCCAAAGGAGAGGGCTCAGCCAGACTGCTACTTTAGTAAATTTTAATGCTTGAGCTATTGTACGTTTATTGCATTATTTGTTTTATTTACGAAAAACTACAGTGGAAATTTGTACATTTTGTATGTAAAGAAAGAAAGCAATTTGATTATATTTTGCTGGAATATAAAATCCAAATAGTTTTTTGGTTTCATGAACGCAAATTTCACGGAAATTTGTACTTGTTGCATGAAAAATCCCTAAATCGTCATATGCATTATTTTCTGGCTTTAGTGGTTTTGGGGGGCACAAAATAAAAACTTAAAAAATTGCTTTCGTCTCGTGCGCACGAGGCGAATAGGATACGCCGGCACGAATCGATTTCACCGTGCACTGACGGTCACGTTGACCAGGGATAGGGTGTACTTCCCCGGGCGCCTGCCACGCGAAAATCACGTTGCACTATTTCGGTCAGCGGCAAAAAGTTGCAACATTCTCGTCAATCACTACCTTTGGCTCTCGATGGTATTTCAAAACCTGACATTTGAAAAGATGATCGCTAGTGTTTTGAAGTTGAACCGGGAATCTTCCAAGCATGTTTATTTTTCGCACCGGTGCGGAAAGGAACCCTGCTGATAGTCGCCCTAGTGCGCTCGGGACAAAAGCAATTTTTAAAGATTATTTTTCGTGCCCCCCCCCCAAAAAAAAAACCCCAATGAGACCAGAAATGAGACCAGAAAGTTATGCCAATGACGATTTTAGGACCTTTTCTAAATTAAAAAAATGACAAATCCTGGAGAAATTGAGAGCAGATGACAACAATTTGACCCCTGTACATTACAGTGGGCTACTTTCACTTTTTGTCGCCAGGCCCATTTATGCGCATGCGTGCATTATTATAAATTTATCAGTAAAAAGTCTATATTCGGCAGGTTTTCTCCTCCTAAACAGTTTGTGGTATGACCGAAAAGTCAAAGTAAGTTGAATTAAAAATACAGAAATGAGCCTCAGTCAAAACAACCAAGATTTCTTCCGAACGGTTGACTTGGTCATAATAAAACCTGGTAGAACTTGGACATATGGGTTCGAAGATGTAATGGATTTGGTGACGTCATCATGACGTCATCAGATATCAAATTACAAGCGATTTAAGGGCAGACTTAGACAGAATACTTTGAACTCTCTCTCACAAACTGAATCTGAGTGTCGTTATCGTTTGTCGCGAGGTGGTAGACGGTGCCTTCAGCAGCATTTTCTTCCCGGGCACAAAACTGCTTGACCTTCACTTCGGGTGTTATTGGAAGTGCAATGAAATTGAAATTAACTCGAAAATGGAAGCATTTTTGTACAGACAAGTAATTTGTGAAATTCAGTGTTTAGTGGGAAATGCAAAACACTAAGAAAATAATGATGGCGATATCACCGGAATGGGCGCCCTTTAGTGGCACATCAAACAGAGATTGACTTTTTATTTTAAAAACCATTTGTTAAAATTTTAAGAAATTGCCCCGCATTTGCGGACCTACGGACCGTCACAAGCACTACTAGTCAGGGATCGGGAAGCTACCCCAAGATCGCCAGATCAAGAAACACCGGTACGCAGTCGTTGGAGTACTATGTATATTATATCAATTGTGAATGAGGGTTGAGGAATTTGATTGAGGAAACAAAGACAAAAATTTGAGTTGAAATATGAACAAATATTGTATCACATCAAGAAATGCTTCGCCTTAGCTTTGTTCTGAGTGTTGGTTGGTTCGTCTATTAGGCGTGAATATATACCAAGGGTCAAACTTTCGGGGTGGGCCTATCCAACCGATGTGACATCGAATGAAACATCGATTGAGACCGCTGACCACGTTTAGTTTTCTAACAATCACTTTACAGTAGTCAAATTATTTGGTGCCCGACAATAATTCAGTTCTTGCAGCGTAGAATGGCCCCGTTCCCCATCGGACTCGATAATGCCAGTATACCGACAGGGAGGATTTGTTTGGGGGCAAGACAAAAAGCTAAATAAAATCCAGTTTTTATGAGGGTTGCAGTTTTTCGTTGTTATGCTGGATAAAAGTTTAATATTCGTTGTTGTCAACGTGATAACCTGCACTTAGCTATGACTAAATATGAAATGTTTAAACGAAGGCCTACCTTTCAAAATGGGGATGATATGACCAAGCCTTCCTCAAAATCTCAGATGTCCCGACAAACAAACTCCAAATGACCTCAGGTCCGGATGAGTCCGAATGACCTCGAGTTTAACGAGCTAAAGTCAAGGCGAGCTCAGGTACAGACGAGCTCAAGTCCGAGTTGAAGTCCGAATGACCTCGAGTTTACTAGCTAAAGTCTAGGCGTGCTCAATCAGGTACAAACGAGCTCAAGTCCGAGTTGAAGTCCGAATGACCTCGAGTTTACTAGCTAAAGTCTAGGCGTGCTCGATCAGGTACAATCGAGGTCAAATCCGAATGAGCTGAATTCAAAGACAAGCTTGGTCAAAAACATGAACCTTACTACGTAACGGCGTCGCTGCTGAACGCTTCGTGCGTTCTCAATTATCACTCTTGTACAGTGTGCGCTGCATGTGTAACATTATCTATGGCGTGATCTGCAAAATCGTTGTTACCTAATACACCTGCATTTATTATCATTTGTTTGAAAATTGTGATTGATGAAAAAGCCGCCTCAATCAATTTACTTCCAAATTTCCGCTCAATTTGTTTTATCTACGTGGGCAGCGATCCCTTAGGAGGGGCTGAGATGACATGGCCACTCAAATTTCTATTGATTCATTTTATTTCAATTTTTTTCATCCGAGACGCAACCGGCAAGATTTTACACCTGCACTTAAATGTTCTGTGTAATAACTCAAAATATAAACCACACGCCAAAATATATCAACATGCCTTACAATATCGTTCTTGGAGTCTATATACTTCAGTTCAAGGTGCATTGAACAGGAAGGTGATGCGAAAGGTCCCAAGTTCGAATGTCGGGTTTGCAGTTACGATTATGTGTTCCTTTTATCTATTAATTTCTCTGTCGGATCTTCGTTCCTGTCACAAAAATTGTTTGTCTTCGTGTGGTTCGTGGCTCCGGATGATTTGCTGGTTTTATTTTTACTCACAACAATTAAATTTTCTGTTATTTGAGCATTTCGAAGGCCAACAATTGGAGGGTTTAAGAAACAGAAGGTTGGCTGCCGTGCGTTGTGTGATGTCGTAGGCCTACCGTTGTGAAATTTGGAAAGAATATGACCCTTTAACTGGGCTACTTGGCGCAACGAATGGCGATGGGATTTTGGACCACTTTTAGAGGTGATCATTTCTGGATGGATAATTTTTCCCGAAAGTGACCAATAAACGTCTAAGAACTGAACAGATTATGAAAGGTTTTTAAAATAACTTTACTTTGATGTGTGCATGAAATACGTCCGTACTTGGAGAGTCGGGAGTATTTGTCCTAATTATTGGGGGGGAGGGTTTTAAGCGGACATACTTGTAATTATCACAGGGATCTATGACAGTTAATGTATATCGCCCAGGTATCTGAGGTAGAAAATGTTTGGGCGGCTTGACTAATGATAAAATGTACATGTTTATGTTAACATGCAAGTGTATGTGTATCATTACGTACGTTATTTTACAGTGTGCGCGGTTGTGCAAGCTGCGTTGGCTTGTGGTTAAGACTCTCGCTTGGCACACGAATGGTCCGGAGTTCGAATCCCGGGTTGACAAAGTACGGTTCTTTTTTGCTTTTTTCAGTTGGATCTTCTTTTCGGTCACAAAATATGTTTCCTTTGTCTGATTCGGGCCTCCAAAGTATTTTTCTTTATTTGTTTATACTCATAACAATTTTAAAAAGATTGGTAATCCGTTTAAAATCTCTTGAAGACGTCATCATGACATCTCTCCACTGTTCAGTTTGAACTCGTGCCCGACTATTCAACAACAAAGTTGTAAGCCAATGCGGCTTGTGGTTCTGTAGATATACGACTTTGAGAAATTGATCTTTAGGGTGGTGTCGCTTAACATATGATGACGTCAACACGACGACACTTGACAACTCATTTTACCAATGAATCGGAACAACGTGAATCAAGAATTTTAGTCTTTGTTTTGAAATAAATTATTCTTATTCATATATGACGGCGTGGACGCAATTGCCGTGATCCAACCTTACTGACAATGCCTAAGTTCATAACTTTCAAGTACTATTATTATTATTATTATTATTATTTATTCGACCAAAACAATGCACAATGAACAAACACGGTATGAAAAACAAAAACTAAACAAAAATGTATGAAAGCTACGAAATACAAAATAAAACAAAATAAACACAAAAGACGACACTGTATAAGTGTAGGGGCCACAAAAACAACACATAATATGAATGAAAACATCCGAAGACGATATATAAAAGACGATGTGTGGGTCAGGGGTCACAAAAGTAAATTCAATTACTATTACCCACAGGTATGTAACCCCGCACATAATAAGCAGACAAACGCAGACAAGAACAAAACAAGGTACAAGAAAATAATGAAAATATTAAACAGCAACAAGAAAACTGACCCCTGTTACTATGGTGTTCTATATCTGCCATCTCGCGTGGCGGATCTCGCGTGGCGGATCTCGCGTCGCGCCTCGCGGATCTCGCGTCGCGCCTCGCGGATCTCGCGTGGCGCCTCGCGGATCTCGCGTGGCGCCTCGCGGATCTCGCCTCGCGGATCTCGCCTCGCGGATCTCGCCTCGCGGATCTCGCCTCGCGGATCTCGCCTCGCGGATCTCGCCTCGCGGATCTCGCCTCGCGGATCTCGCCTCGCGGATCTCGCCTCCCCGATCTCGCCTCGCGGATCTCGCCTCGCGTTTTTTTTCTTCTGGGTGTTGCGCATGCGCATTTCTTACGCACATTTTTATTCACAAGCCAATCTATAGGAGAGGCGTCTCTGAATGGGTTATAGCCATCATTTCTCTTATATATTTGCGCATGCGCATTTCTTACGCACATTTTTATTCACAAGCCAATCTATAGGAGAGGCGTCTCTGAATGGGATATAGCCATCATTTCTCTTATATATATGCGCATGCGCAACACCCAGAAGAAAAAAAAACGCGAGGCGAGATCCGCGAGGCGAGATCCGCGAGGCGAGATCCGCGAGGCGAGATCCGCGAGGCGAGATCCGCGAGGCGAGATCCGCGAGGCGAGATCCGCGAGGCGAGATCCGCGAGGCGAGATCCGCGAGGCGAGATCCGCGAGGCGAGATCCGCGAGGCGCGACGCGAGATCCGCGAGGCGCCACGCGAGATCCGCGAGGCGCGACGCGAGATCCGCGAGGCGCGACGCGAGATCCGCCACGCGAGATCCGCCACGCGAGATGGCAGATATAGAACACCATATGTTACAAATTACACGCAAGCAAGAAGACTAATGCAACGAAGCCCAAATCATGTGAAAGTCATGTGAAAGTCATGTGAAAGTCCCCACCAATTAAATGCAACAAGTATATGAAAACACTAATGAGGATAATGAAATCAGTTGTCTGAGAAAAGTAATTGCCGAAGATTCCTCAGGAAAACAGGTAGAGTGTCCAGTACTGCAGAATCCCTAATATGGGGTGGAAATTGGTTCCAAAGTCTTGGAAGATAACGAGTAGGAGAATGATATAAAGCTTGTGTACGAGAAGGCAGATGACGGAAGGTAAGGGATTCTGGATGGCGTGCATTTATGAGAACATTGTCGTTGATCGACTCGCACCTGCAAACACCAGATAAACATTTAAAAGCAAAAGAGCATAGTAAGTAATCTCTTCTAGATGAAAGAGAAGACCAGTTTAACTGACCCAACCTATCCTCATATGGCATTTCACCGCGTCTTTGTTTCAAAGCAATGCGGGTGGCAGTGCGTTGTACGCGCTCAATCTTTTGCTGTTGAGAGATAGTGTGAGTACCCCAAGCTGGAATGCCATATTCCAGGATAGGCAGGATCAGAGATTTGTAAAGGCAGAATATGGCTTGAGTTGATGCTCCGCCAGCAATAGTACGGATGAAACCCAGGAGGCGATTTGCACGTGAGACAAGTGAGTCAATATGGGAATTCCATTGAAGATTGGAGCTAATAGTGACACCTAAATATTGAATAGAGGTAACTGTAGACAGGGCAGCATCACCAAGTGTGTAAACTGGAGGATGGATATTTTTGCTTCTGGTGACGTGCATAACCTTAGTTTTGGTTGTATTGAAGAGCATGTCATGATTTAAACACCAGTCTTGCATATTATTTAAGTCGTTCTGCAGCTGGAACTCATCCTCAACCGACCGGATGACTCGGAAGAGCAAAGCATCGTCAGCGAACAGAACACAGCTAGAGGAGACACAGTCGGGAATGCTATTGACAAACAGGTTGAATAAGGTGGGTCCAAGAACGCTACCTTGGGGAACACCAGATGAAACACTGACCCATGAGGAAACACTACCCTGGAAAAGAACACGTTGCTTCCTGCCAGTCAAAAATGATCTGACCCAACGCCAGACCACACCCTGGATGTTGTAAACCGATGAAAGTTTACTAAGCAGGATATGGTGTGGCATCCTGTCAAATGCCTTTGACATGTCTAGGAAGACGGCGTCAATTCGGGGAGGGCGTGGAACATCAAGAGTCAGTGCCCATTGATGAATAACATTGAGGAGTTGGGTAACACAGCTTCGGCGTTTTGTAAAGCCGTGTTGATTGCTGTTCAACAACCCAAACATACCCACGTGATCTGTTATGGCAGCCGCAACAACACTCTCTAGAATTTTACACAGAACGGATGTCAGTGCAACAGGTCTGTAGTTCGACAGAATGGATTTATCACCCTTTTTGAAAACGGGGGTAATGTTTGCACATCGCCAAGCATCGGGTAATTTTCCTGAGCTTAGAGAGGTGTTGAACAGCAAGCACAGAGGGATGGATACTTGGCAAGAAATCTTCTTTATTCTTTAATATACCAGGAATAATGCCATCAGGGCCAGGAGATTTGTTGGTGGGTAGATTACGTATAATAGAATTAATCTTACCTACAGGCACATACAGTTCTGAAAGACCAGGTAATGGTAGTGAAGAAGGAGATGGGTCATTGGGAACCAGACCATCAGGGTTAAACACAGAGGAAAAGTATGCAAAAGTATGTATACTAACTCATTCTAGTTTGGGGTGCGGATGATAAACCCTGTACATCTACTTTGAGTAATAATGCTTATTTACCCCTTGGTATTAAGTCGTTATTGGAAAACGTTATTGTGCTCCTGACTGACTGACAACACAATTGTTGGTTTTAATGAATCATCCAATGAAACCGCTGGTCACGTGTCAAAAGGTGATATATTTTTTTTGAACGTAATTTCTGTTTAAAATGACAAACACGATTTAGTTTTAGTGGCAGGGATTTTTGTGGTTTCTGCTGAACACGCATGTAGCTGAGATACAATTTTTTTTTGGGGGGGGGGGGGGGCTGCCACGCCCGAACAGTTTTTCAAAGTTATTGAGCCGTCTAAGAATGTGTGGTCGGCTCCAGTTGGGATGTCATAGACCTGTTACTTATAAATGATGAATATAAATGATGCGCATGCGCATAAAATAATGGTCTTGAGGCAAGAAGCGAAAATGATCCATCGAAAATGTACAGGGGTACAATCATTCGGGAATTTTTTTTATCTCAATGTCTCCAAGGATTTCTCGTTTTTCTCTTGATGCACAAAATGAAGACTTAAATAATTGCCTTCGTCCCGAGCACACGAGGGCGAAGGCAATCAGCAGGGCTCCTTTCCGCACGAGTGACAATGAGTAACTGTGCACTTCGGTGTTCCATCTCCAAATTTCGGACTGAACGCGGTGATGAATTACGGGCTGCGCCGCCACAAACGATGTCACCGTGCATGGACAGTCACATTGACCGGGCACTGGGCGTAATGGCCCGGCGTGAGCCACACGAAAAAAACACGCTGCGCTATATATATTGGCGAGCGGAAAAAAGTTGCAACAGTGTCGTCAATCACTATCCAAAGATACAATTTGACAATTAACTTTGGAAAATATTTTTGAAATTCTTTTTTAATTGTATCGACTTGATTTTCTTTATTGCTTTATTTTTTTATAATAATGACCGATATAGCGCAGCGTGGTTTTTGGCGTGGCGCCCGCCGGGCCTGTACGCCCAGTGCCCGGTCAACGTGACGGTTCGTTAACGGTGACATCGACATCGTTTGTGCCGGCGCAGCCCGTGATTCAGCCGGTGGTTCAGCCCGGCGCGATTCAGCAGCGCGATTCGTCCCGTCATTTTGGTGGATGGTACCGCGAAGTGCACAGTTACTAATTTTCACTCGTGCTGAAAGGAGCCCTGCTGATTCCCTTCGCCCTCATAGTCGCTCGGAAACAAAGCATTTTTTTAAGTTGTGATTTTTGTTTGACCCCAAAAAAGCCCACTTTGGCCAGAAAGTAATGCCCATGACGATTTCAGGGCCTTTTCTGTTTGTTTGTACCGCTGTACATTTGTAATGGACCGATTTCGCTTCTTGCCTCAAAACCATTTTGAGGGCATAAATTAATATTTCACAGTGGAAAGGTTTATTGAGTAGCGTGTTTATACTTTGCATCATTTTGATTGTCGAATACTTCGTTTGTTTTTGAATGCATACCGAATTCTTGGACCATGTGGCATCGCTTTAATATTTCTCTCGGGGTTAATAAGCAAGAAGAGTTTGGAATGGAGCAGATTCTGAGATTAGATTCCGAGGAGAGGGCAGAGACCAGCCTCGATGATTATCAGAAATAATTGGTGTGAAGTTACCGATATAGAGAAGGCAAAGGAGAGGGCTTAGCCAGACTGCTACTTTTGTGAATATTAATGTTTGAGCTATTGTACGTTTATTGCATTATTTTGTTTTATTTACGAAAAGTTACAGTGGAAATTTGTACATTTTGAATGTAAAGATAGAAAGCAATTTGATTATACTTTGCTGGAATTTAAAATCCGAATAGTCGTTTTGTTTATGAACGCAAATTTCAAGGAAATTTGTACTTGTTGCATTAAAAATTCTTAAAATCGTTATAGGCATTATTTTCTGGCTTTAGTGGTTTTGGGGGGCACAAAATAAAAACTTTAAAAATTGCTTTCGTCACGTGCGCACGAGGACGAGGAAAACAGCTGGGCTCCTGTCTGCACGAGTGCCAGAAATAACCGTTGGCTTTAGGATACCACCCACCAAATTTCGGGCCGAATTTCGGTGCAGAGTTACGCCAGGCGTCATTTGGTCATTGGCTGAATTACGGGATACGCCGGCACAAAATGATTTCACCGTGCACTGACGGTCACGTTGACCGGGCATTGGGTGTTCAGGCCCGGGCGCCTGCCACGAGAAAATCACGCTGCACTTTATCGGTCAGCAGCAAAAAGTTGCAACATTCTCGTCAATTACTACCTTTGAATCTCGATGGTATTTCAAAACCCGACATTTGAAAAGATGATCGCGAGTGTTTTGTAGTTGAACCGGGAATCTTCCAAGCATGTTTATTTTTCGCACCGGTGCGGAAAGGAACCCTGCTGATAGTCGCCCTTGTGCGCTCGGGACAAAAGCAATTTTTAAAGATTATTTTTCGTGCCCCCCCCCCCAAAAAAAAAACCCCAATGAGACCAGAACTGAGACCAAAAAGTTATGCCTATTACGATTTTAGGACCTTTTCTAAATAAAAAAATGACAAATCCTGGCGAAATTGAGAGCAGAAAACAAAAATTTGACCCCTGTACATTACAGTGGGCTACTTTCACTTTTTGTCGCCATGCCCATTGATGCGCATGCGTGCATTAGTATGAATTTATTAGTAAAAAGTCTATATTCGACGGGTTTTCTCCTGCTAAACAGTTTTTGGTCTGACCGAAAAGTCAAAGTAAGTTGAATTAAAAATACAGAAATGAGCCTCAGTCAAAACAACCAAGATTTCATCCGAACGGTTGACGTGGCCATAATAAAACCTGGTAGAACTTGGACATGGGTTCGAAGATGTAATGGATTTAGTGACGTCATCATGACGTCATCAGATATCAAATTACAAGCGATTTAAGGGCATACTTAGACAAAATACTTTTAACTCTCTCTCACAAACTGAATCTGAGTGTCGTTATCGTTTGTCGCGAGGTGGTAGACGGTGCCTTCAGCAACATTTTCTTCCCGGGCACAAAACCGCTTGCCCTTCACTTCCGGTGTTATTGGAAGTGCAACGAAAATTGAAATTAACTCGAAAATTGAAGCATTTTAGTACAGACAAGTCATTTGTGAAATTCAGTGTTTAGTGGGAAATGCCAAACACTAAGAAAAAAATGATGGCGATATCACCGGAAAGGGCGCCCTTTAGTGGCACATCAAATAGAGATTGACTTTTCAAATTAAAAAAACATTTGTTAAATTTTAAGAAATTGCCCCGCATTTGCGGACCTACGGACCGTCACAAGCACTACTAGTCACGGGACCAGGAAGCTACCCCAAGATCGCTAGATCAAGAAACACCGGTACGCAGTCGTTGGAGTATTATGTATATTATATCAATTGTGAATGAGGGTTGAGGAATTTGATTGACGAAACAAAGACAAAAATTTGAGTTGAAATATGAACAAATATTGTATCACACCAAGAAATGCTTCGCCTTAGCTTTGTTCTGAGTGTTGGTCGGTTCGTCTTTTAGGTGTGAATATATACCAAGGGTCAAACTTTCGGGGTGGGCCTATCCAACCGATGTGACATCGAATGAAACATCGATTGAGACCGCTGACCACGTTTAGTTTTCTAACAATCACGTTACAGAGGTCAAATTATTTGGTGCCCGAAAATAATTCAGTTCTTGCAGGGTAGAATGGCCCCGTTCCCCATCGGACTCGATAATGCCAGTATACGGACAGGGAGGATTTGTTTGGGGGCAAGACAAAAATCTAAATAAAATCCAGTTTTTATGAGGGTTGCAGTTTTTCGTTGTAATGCTGGATAAAAGTTTAATATTCGTTATTGTCAACGTGATAACCTGCACTTAGCTATGACTAAATATGAAATGTTAAAACGAAGGCCTACCTTTCAAAATGGGGATGATATGAACAAGCCTTCCTCAAAATCTCAGTTGTCCCGACCAACGAACTCCAAAAGACCTTAGGTCCGGATGAGTCCGAATGACTTAGAGTTTACCGAGCTAAGGTCAAGGCGTCCTCAGGTACAAACGAGCTCAAGTCCGAGTTGAAGTCCGAATGACCTCGAGTTTACTAGCTAAAGTCTAGGCGAGCTCAAGTACAAACGAGCTCAAGTCCGAGTTGAAGTCCGAATGACCTCGAGTTACAAGCTAAAGTCTAGGCGTGCTCGATCAGGTACAAACGAGCTCAAGTCCAAATTGAAGTCCAAATGACCTGAAGTTTATACTAGCTAAGGTCCAGACGTGCTCATGTACAAACGATCTCAAATCCGAATGAGCTGAATTCAAAGACAAGCTGGGTCAAAAACATGAACCTTACTACGTAACGGCGTCGCTGCTGAACGCTTCGTGCGTTCTCAATTATCACTCTTGTACAGTGTGCGCTGCATGTGTAACATTATCTATGGCGTGATCTGCAAAATCGTTGTTACCTAATACACCTGCATTTATTATCAGTTGTTTGAAAATTTTGATTGATGAAAAAGCCGCCTCTATCAATTTACTTCCAAATTTCCTCTCAATTTGTTTTATCTACGTGGGCAGCGATCCCTTAGGAGGGGCTGAGATGATATGGCCACTCAAATTTATATTGATTCATTTTATTTCAATTTTTTTCATCCGAGACGCAACCGGCAAGATTTTACACCTGCACATAAATGTTCTGTGTAATAACTCAAAATATAAATCACACGCCAAAATATATCAACATGCCTTAAAATATCGTTCTTGGAGTCTATATACTTCAATTCAAGGTGCATTGAACAGGAAGGTGATGCGAAAGGTCCCAAGTTCGAATGTCGGGTTTGCAGTTACGATTATGCGTTCCTTTTATCTATTAATTTTCTGTCGGATCTTTGTTCCTGTCACAAAAATCGTTTGTCTTCGTGTGGTTCGTGGCTCCGGATGATTTGCTGGTTTTATTTTTACTCACAAAAATTAAATTTTCTGTTATTTGAGCATTTCGAAGGCCAAATTGGAGGGTTTAAGAAACATAAGGTTGGCTGCCGTGCCTTGTGTGATGTCGTAGGCCTACCGTTGTGAAAATTGGAAAGAATATGACCCTTTAACTGGGCTACTAGGGGCGAAGAATGGCGATGGGATTTTGGACCACTTTTAGAGGTGATCATTTCTGGATGGATCATTTTTTCCCGAAAGTGACCAATAAACGTCTAAGAACTGAACAGATTATGAAAGGTTTTTAAAATAACTTTACTTTGATGTGTGCATGAAATACGTCCGTACTTGGAGAGTCGGGAGTATTTGTCCTAATTATGTTGGGGGTTTTTAAGTGGACATACTTGTAATTGTCACAGGGATCTATGACAGTTAATGTTTATCGCGCAGACATCTGGAGTAAAGAATGTTTGGGCGGCTTGACTAATGATAAGATGTACATGTTTATGTTAACATGCAGGTGTACGTGTATCATTACGTACGCCATTTTCACTGCGCGCGGTCTTGCAAGCTGCGTTGGCTTGTGGTTAAGGTTTTCGCTTGGCATACGAACGGTCCGGAGTGCGAATCCCGGGTTGGCAATTGCGATTCTTTTTTGCTTATTTTTAGTCAGATCCTCTTTTCGGTCACAAAATATGCTTCCTTTGTCTGATTCGGGCCTCCAAACAATTTTTCTTTATTTTTTTAAACTCACAAAAATTATAAAAAGATTGCATGGAAATCCGTTTAAAATCACTTGAAGACGTCATCATGACGTCTCTCCACTGTTCATTTTGAACTCGTGCCCGACTATTCACCAACAAACTTGTAAGCCAATGCGGCTTGTGGTTCTGTAGATATACGACTTAGTGAAATTGACCTTTAGGATGGTGTCGCCTAACACATGATGACGTCAACACGACGACACTTGACAACTCATTTTACCAATGAATCGGAACAACGTGAATAAAGAATTTTAGTCTTTGCTTTGAAATAAATGATTCTTAGTCATGGACGCAATTGCGGTGATTCAACCTTACTGACAATGCCTAAGTTCATAACTTTCAAGAACTAACTCATTCTTAGTTTGGGGTGGGGATGATAAACCCTGTACACCTACTTTAAGTAATAATGCTTATTTACCCCTTGGTATAAAGTCGTTATTGGAAAACGTTATTGTGCTCCTGACTAACTGACAACACAATTGTTGGTTTTAATGAATCATCCAATGAAACCGCTGGTCACGTGTCACAAGGTGATTTTTTTTTTCAACGTAATTTCTGTTTAAAATGACAAACACGAATTTAGTTTACGTGGCAGGGATTTTTGTTGTTCTGCTGAACACACGTCTAGCAGTTGAGATACAAAATTATATTTTCTTGGGGCTGCCACGCCAAAACATTTTTTGTCAAAGTTATTGAACCGTCTAAGAATGTGTGGTCGGCTCCAGTTGGGATGTCATAGACCTGTTACTTATAAATGATAAATATAAATGATGCGCATGCGCATAAATGGTCTTGAGGCAAGCAGCGAAAAAGGTCCTTCGAAAATGTACAGGGGTACAAACATTCGGGTGTGTTTTTTTCGCAATTTCTCCAAGGACTTCTCGCTTCTTTCTTGATGCACAAAATGAAGACTTGAATTATTGCCTTCGTCCCGAGCACACGAGGGCGAAGGCAATCAGCAGGGCTCCTTTCCGCACGAGTGACAATGAGTAACTGTACACTTCGGTGTTCCATCTCCAAATTTCGGACTGAACGCGGTGATGAATCGCGCCGGGCTGAACCGCGGGCTGAATTACGGGCTGCGGGCCACAAACGATGTCACCGTGCATGGACAGTCACATTGACCGGGCACTGGGCGTACAGGCCCGGCGTGAGGCACACGAAAAAAACACGCTGCGCTATATATATTGGTCAGCGGCAAAAGGTTGCAACAGTGTCGTCAATCACTATCGAAAGATACAATTTGACAATTAACTTTGGAAAATATTTTTGAATATCTTTTTTAATTGTATGGACTTTGTTTTGTTTATTGCTTTTATTTTTTATAATAATGACCGATATAGCGCAGCGTGGTTTTTGGCGTTGCGCCCAGCGGGCCTGTACGCCCAGTGCCCGGTCAACGTGACGTTTCGTTCACGGTGACATCGACATCGTTTGTGCCTGCGCAGCCCGCGATTCAGCCAGCGGTTCAGCCCGGCGCGATTCAGCAGCGCGATTCGTCCTGTTATTTTGGTGGATGGTACAGCGAAGTGCACGGTTACTAATTTTCACTCGTGCTGAAAGGAGCCCTGCTGATTCCCTTCGCCCTCATAGTCGCTCGGGAACAAAGCATTTTTTTAAGTTGTGATTTTTGTTTGACCCCAAAAAACCACTTTGGCCAGAAAGTAATGCCCAGGACGATTTCAGGAGCTTTTCTGTTTGTTTGTATCGCTGTACATTTGTAATGGACCGATTTCGCTTCTTGCCTCAAAACCAATTTTTAGGGCATTCATTATTATTTCACAGTGAAAAGGTTTATTGAGCAGCGTGTTTATACTTTGCATCATTTTGATTGTCGAATACTTAGTTTGTTTTTGAATTCATACCGAATTCTTGGACCATGGCATCGCTTTAATATTTCTCTGGGGTTTATAAGCAAGACGAGTTTGGAATGGAGCAGATTTTGAGATGAGATTCCGAGGAGAGGGCAGAGACCAGCCTCGATGATTTTGAAAAATAATTGGTGTGAAGTTATCGATATAGAGAAGCCAAAGGAGAGGGCTCAGCCAGACTGCTACTTTAGTGAATTTTAATGCTTGAGCTATTGTACGTTTATTGCATTATTTGTTTTATTTACGAAAAGCTACAGTGGAAATTTGTACATTTTGTATGTAAAGAAAGAAAGCAATTTGATTTTATTTTGCTGGAATATAAAATCCAAATAGTTTTTTTGGTTTCATGAACGCAAATTTCACGGAAATTTGTACTTGTTACATGAAAAATCCCTAAATCGTCATATGCTTTATTTTCTGGCTTTAGTGGTTTTTGAGGGCACAAAATAAAAACTTTAAAAATTGCTTTTGTCTCGTGCGCACGAGGGGAAAGGGATATGCCGGCACAAATCGATTTCACCGTGCACTGACGGTCACGTTGACCAGGGATCGGGTGTACTTCCCCGGGCGCCTGCCACGCGAAAATCATGCTGCACTATATCGGTCAGCGGCAACATTCTCGTCAATCACTACCTTTGGCTCTCGATGGTATTTCAAAACCTGACATTTGAAAAGATGATCGCTAGTGTTTTGTAGTTGAACCGGGAATCTTCCAAGCATGTTTATTTTTCGCACCGGTGCGGAAAGGAACCTTGCTGATAGTCGCCCTTGTGCGCACGGGACACAAACAATTTTTAAAGATTATTTTTCGTGCCCCCCCTCCAAAAAAAACCCAATGAGACCAGAACTGAGACCAGAAAGTTATGCCTATGACGATTTTAAGGCCTTTTCTAAATTAAAAAAATGACAAATCCTGGAGAAATTGAGAGCAGATGACAACAATTTGACCCCTGTAATGTTACCTAATAATAATAATGTTGTTACCTAATACACCTGCATTTATTATCAGTTGTTTGAAAATTTTGATTGATGAAAAAGCCGCCTCGTGGCAGGCCCGGGCGCCTGCCACGCGAAAATCACGCTGCACTATATCGGTCAGCGGCAGAAAGTTGCAACATTCTCGTCAATCACTACCTTTGACTCTCGATGGTATTTCAAAACCTGACATTTTTAAAGATGATCGCTAGTGTTTGTAGTTGAACCAGGAATCCCCCAAGCATGTTTATTTTTGGCACCAGTGCGGAAAGGAACCCTGCTAGAATCTTTTGCAATTCTTAAGGATTTTATTTTGTGCCTCCCTCCCCCCCAACCCACTGAGACCAGAAAGCAATGCCTATGACGATTTTAGAGCCTTTCCTCAATAAAAAAGGGACAAATCCTGGAGAAATTGAAAGCAAATGACAAACAATTTTGACCCCTGTACATTTAAGTGGGCTGCTTTCACTTTTTGTCGCCAGGTGCATTTATGCGCATGCGTGCATTATTATGAATGTCTTAGCACAAAATGTCTATAATTCGGCGGGTTTTCTCCTGAACATTTTTTTTGGTATGACCGGAAGGTCCAAGTTAGGTAAATTCAAAATACAGAAATGAGCCCCAGTCAAAACAAACCACGATTTCTTCCAAACGGTTGACGTGGTGATAATAAAGCCTGGTACGAACTTGGGCATCGGTCCAAAGATTTTGTGACGTCCTCATGACGTCATCAGGTATCAACTTACAAGCGATTTAAGGGCAGGCTTTGAAAAAATACTCTTAACTCTATCTTTTAGTGTCGTTATCGTTTTTCGTGAGGTGGTAGACGGTGCCTTTAGCAACATTTCTTCCCGGTCACAAAACCACTTGACCTTCACTTCAGGTTTTATTGGAAGTGCAATGAAAATTGAATTTAACTCGAAAACGGGAGCATTTTAGTACAGACAAGTAATTTGTGAAATTGAATGTTTAGTGAGAAATGCCAAACACCAAGAAAACAATGATGGCGATATCACCGGAAAGGGCACCCTTTAGTGGCACATAAAATAGAGATTGACTTTTTAAACTTAAAAACCATTTGTTAAATTTTAAGAAATTGCCCCGCATTTGCGGACCTACGGACCGTCATAAGCACTACTAGTCACGGGACCAGGAAGCTACCCCATGATCGCTAGATCAAGAAACACCGGAACGCAGTCGTTGGAGTATTATGTATATTATATCAATTGTGAATGAGGGTTGAGGAATTTGGTTGAGGAAACAAAGACAAAAATTTGCGTTGAAATATGAACATATAATGTATCACAACAAGAAATGCTTCACATTAGCTTTGTTCTGAGGGCTGGTCGGTTCATCTATTAGGCGTCAATATATACCAAGGTCAAACTTTCGGGCTGGGCCTATCCAACCGATGTGACATCGAATGAAACATCGTTTGAGACCGCTGACCACGTTTAGTTTTCTAACAATCACTTTACAAGGGTCAAGTTATTTGGTGCCCGACAATAATTCAGTTCTCGCTGGGTAGAATGGCCCCGTTCCCCATCGGACTCGATAATGACAGTATACCGACAGGGAGGATTTGTTTGGGGGCAAGACAAAAATCTAAATAAAATCCAGTTTTTATGAGGGTTGCAGTTTTTCGTTGTTATGCTGGATAAAAGTTTAATATTCGTTATTGTCAACGTGATAACCTGCACTTAGCTGTGACTAAATATGAAATGTTAAAACGAAGGCCTACCTTTCAAAATGGGGACGATATGACCAAGCCTTCCTCAAAATCTCAGTTGTCCCGACAAACGAACTCCAAAAGACCTCAGGTCTGGATGAGTCCGAATGACCTCGAGTTTAACGAGCTAAAGTCAAGGCGTCCTCAGGTACAGACGAGCTCAAGTCCGAGTTGAAGTCCGAATGACCTCGAGTTTATACTAGCTAAAGTCAAGGCGTGCTCAATTAAAACGAGCTCAAGTCCGAATTGAAGTCCGAATGACCTCGAGTTTATACTAGCTAAATTCAAGGCGTGCTCAGGTACAGACGAGCTCAAGTCCGAGTTGAAGTCCGAATGACCTCGAGTTTACTAGCTAAAGTCTAGGCGTGCTCGATCAGTTACAAACGAGCTCAAGTCCGAGTTGAAGTCCGAATGACCTCGAGTTTACTAGCTAAAGTCTAGGCGTGCTCGATCAGGTACAAACGAGCTCAAGTCCGAATGACCTCGAGTTTATAGCTAAAGTCTAGGCGTGCTCGATCAGGTACGAACGAGCTCAAGTCCGAGTTGAAGTCCGAATGACCTGAAGTTTATACTAGCTAAGGTCCAGACGTGCTCATGTACAAACGATCTCAAATCCGAATGAGCTGAATTCAAAGACAAGCTGGATCAAAAACATGAACCTTAGGCCAAAAAAAAAAAGTCTCCGGTTTCTGGTATGGAGCTTGCCCCAAAAGTGGTGCGACGACGCGGCTTTTTTTTTTTTTACCTGGTTTTTTTTTTTTTGGCTTCAAATGTCGGCTGATGACTGCAAATGGTGCCCAACTAAACTTAGTGCAAATATATGGGAGTCCAGAGAGGCCACATAAATCTTATTGTCGATCATAACCCCATCTAAAAACACGTTAAAATTGTGCAGCAGCAGAATTCCAGTCAAACCAGTGAGTTTGGCGGTTTTGGAACATCATCTTGTATTGAAAAAAAAACTTTTTTCATTTTGCCGACGCGCATGGCTACGGCGATGCGCGCGCATACCAGAAACCGGAGACTTTTTTTTTTTGGCCTTACTGCGTAACGGCGTCGCTGCTGAACGCTTCGTGCGTTCTCAATTATCACTCTTTTACATTGTGCGCTGTGTAACATTATCTATGGCGTGATCTGCAAAATCGTTGTTACCTAATACACCTGCATTTATTATCATTTGTTTAAAAATTTTGATTGATGAAAAAGCCGCCTCAATCAATTTACTTCCAAATTTCCTCTCAATTTGTTTTATCTACGTGGGCAGCGATCCCTTAGGAGGGGCTGAGATGACATGGCCACTCAACTTTTTATTGATTCAATTTAATTCTATTTTTTTTTCATCCGAGACGCAACCGGCAAGATTTTACACCTGCACAAAATGTTCTGAGTAATAACTCAAAATATAAATCACACGCCAAAGTATATCAACATGCCTTACAATATCGTTCTTGGAGTCTTTATACTTCAATTCAAGGTGCATTGAACATGAAGGTGATGCGAAAGGTCCCAAGTTCGAATGTCGGGTTTGCAGTTACGATTATGTGTTCCTTTTATCTATTAATTTTTCTGTCGGATCTTCGTTCCTGTCACAAAAATCGTTTGTCTTCGTGTGGTTCGTGGCTCCGGATGATTTGCTGGCTTTATTTTTACTCACAACAATTAAATTTTCTGTTATTTGAGCATTTGGAAGGCCAACAATTGGAGGGTTTAAGAAACATAAGGTTGGCTGCCGTGCCTTGTGTGATGTCGTAGGCCTACTGTTGTGAAATTTGGAAAGAATCGGACCCTTTAACTGGGCTACTTGGGGCGAAGAATGGCGATGTGATTTTGGACCACTTTTAGAGGTGATCATTTCTGGATGGATCATTTTTTCCGAAAGTGACCAATAAACATCCAAGAACTGAACAGATTATGAAAGGTTTTTAAAATAACTTTACTTTGATGTGTGCATGAAATACGTCCGTACTTGGAGAGTCGGGAGTATTTGTCCTAATTATTGGGGTTTTTTTAAGTGGACATACTTGTAATGATCACAGGGATCTATTCTTTTTTTTTGCTATTTTCAGTCGGATCTTCTTTTCGGTCACAAAATATGTTTCCTTTGTCTGATTCGGGCCTCCAAAGTATTTTTCTTTATTTGTTTAAACTCATAAAAATTATAAAAAGATTGGAAATCCGTTTAAAATCCCTTGAAGACGTCATCATGACGTCTCTCCACTGTTCAGTTTGAACTCGTACCCGAGTATTCACCAACAAAGTTGTAAGCCAATGCGGCTTGTGGTTCTGTAGATATACGACTTTGAGAAATTGACCTGTAGGATGGTGTCGCCTAACATATGATGACGTCAACACGACGACACTTGACAACTCATTTTACCAATGAATCGGAACAACGAAAATATAGAATTTTAGTCTTTGTTTTGAAATAAATGATTCTTAGTTATTTATGACGGCATGGACGCAATTGCCGTGATCCAACCTTACTGACAATGCCTAAGTTCATAACTTTCAAGTACTAACTAATTCTAGTTTGGGGTGGGGATGATAAACCCGGTACATCTACTTTAAGTAATAATGCTTATTTACCCCTTGGTATCAATTCGTTATTGGAAAACGTTATTGCGCTCCTGACTGACTGACAACACAATTGTTGGTTTTAATGAATCATCCAATGAAACCGCTGGTCACGTGTCACAAGGTGATATTTTTTTTCAACGTAATTTCTGTTTAAAATGACAAACACGAATTTAGTTTACGTGGCAGGGATTTTTGTGGTTTCTGCTGAACACGCATGATGTAGCAGTTGAGATACAAAATTATTTCTATGGGGGGGGGGGGGCTGCCACGCCCGAACAGTTTTTTCAAAGTTATTGAACCGTCTAAGAATGTGTGTTCGGCTCAAGTTGGGATGTCATAGACCTGTTACTTATAAATGATAAAAATAAATGATGCGCATGCGCATAAATGGTCTTGAGGCAAGAAGCGAAAATGGTCCATCAAAAATGTACAGGGGTACAAACATTCGGGAATTTTTTTCTCAATTTCTCCAAGGATTTCTCGTTTTTCTCTTAATGCACCAAATGAAGACTTAAATAATAATTGCCTTCGTCCCGAGCACACGAGGGCTAAGGCAATCAGCAGGGCTCCTTCCCGCACGAGTGACAATGAGTTACTGTGCACTTCGGTGTTCCATCTCCAAATTTCGGACTGAACGCGGTGATGAATTGCGCCGGGCTGAACCGCGGGCTGAATTACGGGCTGCGGGCCACAAACGATGTCACCGTGCATGGTCAGTCACATTGACCGGGCACTGGGCGTACAGGCCCGGCGTGAGCCACACGAAAAAAACATGCTGCGCTATACATATTGGTGAGCGGAAAAAGTTGCAACAGTGTCGTCAATCACTATCCAAAGATACAATTTGACAATTAACTTTGCAAAATATTTTTGAAATTCTTTTTTAATTGTATGGACTTTGTTTTGTTTATTGCTTTATTTTTTATAATAATGACCGATATAGCGCAGCGTGGTTTTTGGCGTGGCGCCCACCGGGCCTGTACGCCCAGTGCCCGGTCAACGTGATGGTTCGTGAACGGTGACATCGACATCGTTTGTGACGGCGCAGCCTGTGATTCAGCCGGTGGTTCAGCCCGGCGCGATTCAGCAGCGCGATTCGTCCCGTTATTTTGGTGGATGGTACCGCGAAGTGCACAGTTACTGATTTTCACACGTGCGGAAAGGAGCCCTGCTGATTCCCTTCGCCCTCATAGCCGCTCGGGAAGAAAGCATTTTTTTAAGTTGTGATTTTTTTGACCCCAAAAAAGCCCACTTTGGTCAGAAAGTAATGCCCATGACGATTTCAGGGGATTTTCTGTTTGTTTGTACCGCTGTACATTTGTAATGGACCGATTTCGCTTCTTGCCTCAAAACCATTTTTAGGGCATAAATTATTATTTTACAATGAAAAGGTGTATTGAGTAGCGTGTTTATACTTTGCATCATTTTGATTGTCGAATACTTAATTTGATTTTGAATGCATACCGAATTCTTGGACCATGTGGCATCGGTTTAATATTTCTCTCGGGGTTTATAAGCAAGACGAGTTTGGAATGGAGCAGATTTTGAGATGAGATTCCGAGGAGAGGGCAAAGACCAGCCTCGATGATTTTGAGAAATAATTGGTGTGAATTTATCGATATAGAGAAGCCAAAGGAGTGGGCTCAGCCAGACTGCTACTTTAGTGAATTTTAATGCTTGAGCTATTGTACGTTTATTGCATTATTTGTTTTATTTACGAAAAGTTACAGTGGAAATTTGTACATTTTGTATGTAAAGAAAGAAAGCCATTTGATTATACTTTGCTGGAATTGAAAATCCAAATAGTCGTTTTGTTTATGAACGCAAATTTCAAGGAAATTTGTACTTGTTGCATGAAAAATCCCTAAAATCGCCAAAGGCATTATTTTCTGGCTTTAGTGGTTTGTGGGGGGCACAAAATAAAAACTTCAAAAATTGCTTTCGTCTCGTGCGCACGAGGGCGAGGAAAACAGCCGGGCTCCTGTCTGCTCTAGTGCCAGAAATAACCGTTTGCTTTGGGGTACCACCAAATTTCGGGCCGACTTTCGGTGCAGAGTTGCGCCAGGCGTCACCGTGGCTGAATTACGGGGTACGCCGGCACAAAATGATTTCACTGTGCACTGACGGTCATGTTGACCGGGCATCGGGTTTACAGGCCCGGGCGCCTGCCAAGCGAAAATCACGCTGCACTGACAACACAATTGTTGGTTCTAATGAATCATCCAATGAAACCGCTGGTCACGTGTCACAAGGTGATATATTTTTTTTCAACGTAATTTCTGTTCAAAATGACAAACACCAATTTACGTGGCAGGGATTTTTGTGGTTTCTACTGAACACGCATGTAGTTGAGATACAATTTTTTTTTTGGGGGGGGGGCTGCCACGCCCAAACAGTATTTCAGAGTTATTGAACCGTCTAAGAATGTGTGGTCGGCTCCAGTGGGGATGTCATAGACCTGTTACTTATAAATGATAAAAATAAATGATGCGCATGCGCATCAATGGTCTTGAGGCAAGAACCGGAAAAAGGTCCATCAAAAACGTACAGGGGTACAAACATTCGGGTGTTTTTTTTTCGCAATTTCTCCAAGGACTTCTCGCTTCTTTCTTGATGCACAAAATGAAGACTTAAATAATTGCCTTCGTCCCGAGCACACGAGGGCTAAGGCAATCAGCAGGGCTCCATTCCGCACGAGTGACAATGAGTAACTGTGCACTTCGGTGTTCCATCTCCAAATTTCGGACTGAACGCGGTGATGAGTTGCGCCGGGCTGAACCGCGGGCTGAATTACGGGCTGCGGGCCACAAACGATGTCACCTTGCATGGACAGTCACATTGACCGGGCACTGGACGTACAGGCCCGGCGTGAGCCACACGAAAAAAACACGCTGCGCTATATACATGTATATTGGTCAGCGGAAAAAGTTGCAACAGTGTCGTCAATCACTATCGAAAGATGCAATTTGACAATTAACTTTGGAAAATATTTTTAAAATTCTTTTTTAATTGTATCGACTTGATTTTCTTTATTGCTTTATTTTTTATAATAATGACCGATATAGCGCAGCGTGGTTTTTGGCGTGGCGCCCGCCGGGCCTGTACGCCCAGTGCCCGGTCAACGTGATGGTTCGTGCACGGTGACATCGACATCGTTTGTGACGGCGCACGGGCGCAGCCTGTGATTCAGCCGGTGGTTCAGCCCGGCGCGATTCAGCAGCGCGATTCGTCCCGTCATTTTGGTGGATGGTACCGCGAAGTGCACAGTTACTAATTTTCACTGAAAGGAGCCCTGCTGATTCCCTTCGCCCTCATAGTCGCTCGAGAAGAAAGCATTGTTTTAAGTTGTGATTTTTTTGACCCCCAAAAAGTCCACTTTGGCCAGAAAGTAATGCCCATGACGATTTCAGGGCCTTTTCTGTTTGTTTGTACCGCTGTACATTGTAATGGACCAATTTCGCTTCTTGCCACAAAACCATTTTTAGGGCATAAATTATTATTTCACAGTGAAAAGGTTTATTGAGTAGCGTGTTTATACTTTGCATCATTTTGATTGTCGAATACTTAGTTTGTTTTTGAATGCATACCGAATTTTTGGACCATGTGACATCGCTTTAATATTTCTACTGGGGTTTATAAGCAAGACGAGTTTGGAATGGAGCAGATTTTGAGATGAGATTCCGAGGAGAGGGCAGAGACCAGCCTCGATGATTTTGAGAAATAGTTGGTGTGAAGTTACCGATATAGAGAAGCCAAAGGAGAGGACTCAGCCAGACTGCTACTTTAGTGAATTTTAATGCTTGAGCTATTGTACATTTATTGCATTTACGAAAAGCTACAGTGGAAATTTGTACATTTTGTATGTAAAGAAAGAAAGCAATTTGATTATATTTTGCTGGAATATAAAATCCAAATAGTTTTTTGGTTTCATGAACGCAAATTTCACGGAAATTTGTACTTGTTGCATGAAAAATCCCTAAATTCGTCATATGCATTATTTTCTGGCTTTAGTGGTTTTTGGGGGCACAAAATAAAAACTTTAAAAATTGCTTTCGTCTCGTGCGCACGAGGCGAATAGGATACGCCGGCACAAATCGATTTCACCGTGCACTGACGGTCACGTTGACCAGGGATCGGGTGTACTTGCCCGGGCGCCTGCCACGCGAAAATCACGCTGCACTATATCGGTCAGCGGCAAAAAGTTGCAACATTCTCGTCAATCACTACCTTTGGCTCTCGATGGTATTTCAAAACCTGACATTTGAAAAGATGATCGCTAGTGTTTTGTAGTTGAACCGGGAATCTTCCAAGCATGTATATTTTTCGCACCGGTGCGGAAAGGAACCCTGCTGATAGTCGCCCTTGTGCGCACGGGACACAAGCAATTTTTAAAGATGATTGTTCGTGGCCCCCCCCCCCCCAAAAAAAACCCCAATGAGACCAGATCTGAGACCAGAAAGTTATGCCTATGACGATTTTAGGGCCTTTTCTAATTCAAAAAATGACAAATCCTGGAGAAATTGAGAGCAGATGACAACAATTTGACCCCTGTACATTACAGAGGGCTACTTTCACTTTTTGTCGCCAGGCCCATTTATGCGCATGCGTGCATAATTATGAATGTATCAGTAAAAAGTCTATATTCGGCAGGTTTTCTCCTCCTAAACAGTTTTTGGTATGACCGAAAAGTCAAAGTAAGTTGAATTAAAAATACAGAAATGAGCTTCAGTCAAAACAACCAAGATTTCTTCCGAACGGTTGACGTGGTCATAATAAAACCTGGCAGAACTTGGACATGGGTTCGAAGATGTAATGGATTTAGTGACGTCATTATGACGTCATCAGATATCAAATTACAAGGGATTTAAGCGCATACTTAGACAAAATACTTTTAACTCTCTCTCACAAACTGAATCTGAGTGTCGTTATCGTTTGTCGCGAGGTGGTAGACGGTGCCTTCAGCAAAATTTTCTTCCCGGGCACAAAACCGCTTGACCTTCACTTCCGGTGTTATTGGAAGTGCAATGAAAATTGAATTTAACTCAAAAATTGAAGCATTTTAATACAGACAAGTCATTTGTGAAATTCAGTGTTTAGTGGGAAATGCCAAACACCAAGAAAAAAATGATGGCGATATCACCGGAAAGGGCGCCCTTTAGTGGCACATCAAATTGAGATTGACTTTTCAAATTAAAAAACCATTTGTTAAACTTTTAAGAAATTGCCCCTCATTTGCAAACCAACGGACCGTCACAAGCACTACTAGTCACGGGACCAGGAAGGTACCCCAAGATCGCTAGATCAAGAAACACCGGCACGCAGTCGTTGGAGTATTATGTATATTATATCAATTGTGAATGAGGGTTGAGGAATTTGGTTGAGGAAACAAAGACAAAAATTTGCGTTGCAATATGAACAAATATTGTATCACATCAAGAAATGCTTCACATTAGCTTTGTTCTGAGGGCTGGTCGGTTCATCTATTAGGCGTCAATATATACCAAGGTCAAACTTTCGGGCTGGGCCTATCCAACCGATGTGACATCGAATGAAACATCGATTGAGACCGCTGACCACGTTTAGTTTTCTAACAATCACTTTACAAGGGTCAAATTATTTGGTGCCCGACAATAATTCAGTTCTTGCAGGGTAGAATGGCCCCGTTCCCCATCGGACTCGATAATGCCAGTATACCGACAGGGAGGATTTGTTTGGGGGCTAGACAAAAATCTAAATAATATCCAGTTTTTATGAGGGTTGCAGTTTTTCGTTGTTATGCTGCATAAAAGTTAAATATTCGTTATTGTCAACGTGATAACCTGCACTTAGCTATGACTAAATATGAAATGTTAAAACGAAGGCCTACCTTTCAAAATGGGGATGATATGACCAAGCCTTCCTCAAAATCTCAGTTGTCCCGACAAACGAACTCCAAAAGACCTCAGGTCCGGATGAGTCCGAATGACCTCGAGTTTAACGAGCTAAAGTCAAGGCGTGCTCAGGTACAGACGAGCTCGAATGACCTCGAGTTTACTAGCTAAAGTCAAGGCGTGCTCAGGTACAGACGAGCTCAAGTCCGAGTTGAAGTCCGAATGACCTCGAGTTTACTAGCTAAAGTCTAGGCGTGCTCAATCAGGTACAATCGAGCTCAAATCTGAATGAGCTGAATTCAAAGACAAGCTTGGTCAAAAACATGAACCTTACTACGTAACGGCGTCGCTGCTGAACGCTTCGTGCGTTCTCAATTATCACTCTTGTACAGTGTGCGCTGCATGTGTAACATTATCTATGGCGTGATCTGCAAAATCGTTGTTACCTAATACACCTGCATTTATTATCATTTGTTTGAAAATTGTGATTGATGAAAAAGCCGCCTCAATCAATTTACTTCCAAATTCAATTTGTTTTTATCTTATCTACGGGCAGCGATCCAGAGGAGGGGCTGAGATGACATGGCCAAATTATTATATCATTTTTTTTTTCATTTTTTTTTTCCGAGACGCACCGGCAAAGATTTTTTACACACACTTAAATGTTCTGTGTAATAACTCAAAATATAAACCACACGCCAAAATATATCAACATGCCTTAAAATATCGTTCTTGGAGTCTATATACTTAATTCAAGGTGCATTGAACAGGAAGGTGATGCGAAAGGTCCCAAGTTCGAATGTCGGGTTTGCAGTTACGATTATGTGTTCCTTTTATCTATTAATTTCTCTGTCGGATCTTCGTTCCTGTCACAAAAATTGTTTGTCTTCGTGTGGTTCGTGGCTCCGGATGATTTGCTGGTTTATTTTTACTCACAACAATTACATTTTCTGTTATTTGAGCATTTCGAAGGCCAGCAATTGGAGGGTTTAAGAAACATAATGTTGGCTGCCGTGCCTTGTGTGATGTCGTAGGCCTACCGTTGTGAAATTTGGAAAGAATATGACCCTTTAACTGGGCTACTTGGGGCGAAGAATGGCGATGGGATTTTGGACCACTTTTAGAGGTGATCATTTCTGGATGGATCATTTTTTTCCCGAAAGTGACCAATAAACGTCTAGGAACTGAACAGATTATGAAAGGTTTTTAAAATAACTTTACTTTGATGTGTGCATGAAATACGTCCGTACTTGGAGAGTCGGGAGTATTTGTCCGAATTATTGGGGTTTTTTTAAGTGGACATACTTGTAATGATCACAGGGATCTATGACAGATAATGTTTATCGCGCAGGCATCTGGGGTAAGAATGTTTGGGCGGCTTGACTAATGATAAGATGTTCATGTTTATGTTAACATGCAGGTTAACGTATATCATTACGTACGCCATTTTACCGTGCGCGTGGTCGTGCAAGCTGCGTTTTCTTGTGGTTAAGGCTCTCGCTTGGCATACGAACGGTCCAGAGTTCGAATCCCGGGTTGGAAAAGTACGATTCTTTTTTGCTATTTTCAGTCGGATCTTCTTTTCGGTCACAAAATATGTTTCCTTTGTCTGATTCGGGCCTCCAAAGTATTTTCCTTTAGTTGTTTAAACTCATAACAATTTTAAAAAGATTGGAAATCGGTTTAAAATCACTAGAAGACGTCATCATGACGTCTCTCCACTGTTCAGTTTGAACTCGTGCCCGACTATTCAACAACAAAGTTGTAAGCCAATGCGGCTTGTGGTTCTGAAGATATACGACTTTGAGAAATTGACCTTTAGGGTGGTGTCGCCTAACAGTGATGACGTTTTGAAATAAATTATTCTTATTCATATATGACGCCCACCGGGCCTGTACGCGGTCAACGTGACGGTTCGTGCACGGTGACATCGACATCGTTAATGCCGGCGCAGCCCGTGATTCAGCCGGCGGTTCAGCCCGGCGCGATTCAGCAGCGCGATTCGTCCCGTTATTTGGTGGATGGTACCGCGAAGTGCACAGTTACGAATTTTCACTCGTGCTGAAAGGAGCCCTGCTGATTCCCTTCGCCCTCATAGTCGCTCGGGAACAAAACATTTTTTTAAGTTGTGATTTTTTTTTACCCCAAAAAACCCACTTTGGCCAGAAAGTAATGCCCATGACGATTTCAGGGCCTTTTCTGTTTGTTTGTATCGCTGTACATTTGTAATGGACCGATTTCGCTTCTTGCCTCAAAACCATTTTTTAGGGCATAAATTATTATTTAACAGTGAAAAGGTTTATTGAGTAGCGTGTTTATACTTTGCATCATTTTGATTGTCGAATATTTAGTTTGTTTTTGAATGCATACCGAATTCTTTGACCATGTGGCATTGCTTTAATATTTCATCTGGGGTTTATAAGCAAGACGAGTTTGGAATGGAGCAGATTCTGAGATGAGATTTCGAGGAGAGGGCAGAGACCAGCCTCGATGATTTTGAGAAATAATTGGTGTGAAGTTATCGATATAGAGAAGCCAAAGGAGAGGGCTCAGCCAGACTGCTACTTTAGTAAATTTTAATGCTTGAGCTATTGTACGTTTATTGCATTATTTCTTTAGTTTATACGAAGAATTACAGTGGAAATGTGTACATTTTGTATGTAAAGAAAGAAAGCAATTTGATTGTATTTTGCTGGAATATAAAATCCAAATAGTCGTTTGGTTTATGAACGCAAATTTCAAGGAAATTTGAACTTGTTGCATAAAAAATCCCTAAAATCCTCAAAAGCATTATTTTCTGGCTTTAGTGGTTTTTGGGGGCACAAAATAAAAACTGTTTAAAATTGCTTTCGTCTCGTGCGCACGAGGGCGAGAAAACAGCAGGGATCCTGTCTGTATTAGTGCCAGAAAATAACCGTTTGCTTTGGGATACCATCCACCAAATTTCGGGCCGAATTTCGGTGCAGAGTTGCGCCAGGCGTCACCGTGGCTGAATTACGGGATACGCCGGCACAAAATGATTTCACCGTGCACTGACGGTCAAGTTGACCGGGGATCGGGTGTACAGGCCCGGGCGCCTGCCACGCGAAAATCACGCTGCACTATATCGGTCAGCGGCAGAAAGTTGCAACATTAATCTCGTCAATCACTACCTTTGACTCTCGATGGTATTTCAAAACCCGACATTTTTAAAGATGATCGCTAGTGTTTTGTAGTTGAACTGGGAATCCCCCAAGCATGTTTATTTTTGGCACCAGTGCGGAAAGGAACCCTGCTAGCATCCTTTGCAATTCTTAAATATTTTATTTTGTGCCTCCCCCCCCCCAACCCACTGAGACCAGAAAGCAATGCCTATGACGATTTTAGAGCCTTTCCTCAATTAAAAAAAGGGACAAATCCTGGAGAAATTGAAAGCAAATGACAAAAATTTTGACCCCTGTATATTTCAGTGGGCTGCTTTCACTTTTTGTCGCCAGGTGCATTCATGCGCATGCGTGCATAATTATGAATGTCTTAGCACAAAATGTCTATAATTCGGCGGGTTTTCTCCTGAACAATTTTTTGGTATGACCGGAAGGTCCAAGTTAGGTGAATTCAAAAGACAGAAATGAGCCCCAGTCAAAACAAACCGCGAATTCTTCCAAACGGTTGACGTGGTCATAATAAAGCCTGGTACGAACTTGGGCATCAGTCCAAAGATGTTAAGGATTTTGTGACGTCATCATGACGCCATCAGGTATCAACTCACAAGCGATTTAAGGGCAGGCTTTGACAAAATACTCTTAACTCTATCTTTTAGTGTCGTTATCGATTTTCGTGAGGTGGTACACGGTGCCTTTAGCAACATTTCTTCCCGGTCACAAAACTACTTGACCTTCACTTCAGGTGTTATTGGAAGTGCAATGAAAATTGAAATGAACTCGAAAATGGAAGCATTTTAGTACAGACTAGTAATTTGTGAAATTGAGTGTTTAGTGGGAAATGCCAAACACCAAGAAAAAGTGATGGCGATATCACCGGAAAGGGCGCCCTTTAGTGGCACATCAAATTGAGATTGACTTTTCAAATTAAAAAACCATTTGTTAAACTTTTAAGAAATTGCCCCTCATTTGCGAACCAACGGACCGTCACAAGCACTACTAGTCACGGGACCAGGAAGCTACCCCAAGATCGCTAGATCAAGAAACACCGGCACGCAGTCGTTGGAGTATTATGTATATTATATCAATTGTGAATGAGGGTTGAGGAATTTGGTTGAGGAAACAAAGACAAAAATTTGCGTTGAAATACGAACAAATATTGTATCACATCAAGAAATGCTTCACATTAGCTTTGTTCTGAGTGTTGGTCAGTTCATCTATTAGGGTGACTACCGAATTTCAAACTTTCGGGTTGGGCCTATCCAACCGATGTGACATCGATTGAAACATCAAATGAGACCGCTAACCACGTTCAGTTTTCAAACAATCACTTTACAGAGGTCAAATTATTTGGTGCCCGACAATAATTCAGTTCTTGCAGGGTAGAATGGCCCCGTTCCCCATCGTACTCGAAAATGCCAGTATACCGACAGGGAGGATTTGTTTAGGGGCAAGACAAAAATCTAAATAAAATCCAGTTTTTATGAGGGTTGCAGTTTTTCGTTGTTATGCTGCATACAAGTTGAATATTCGTTATTGTCAACGTGATAACCTGCACTTAGCTAACACTAAATATGAAATGTTAAAACGAAGCCCTACCTTTCAAAATGGGGATGGTATGATCAAGCCTTCCTCAAAATCTCAGTTGTCCCGACAAACGAACTCCAAAAGACCTCAGGTCCGGATGAGTCCGAGTGGCCTCGAGTTTACTAGCTAAAGTCTAGGCGTGCTCAAGTACAAACGAGCTCAAGTCCGAGTTGAAGTCCGAATGACCTCGAGTTTACTAGCTAAAGTCTAGGCGTGCTCAGGTACAAACGAGCTCAAGTCCGAGTTGAAGTCCGAATGACCTCGAGTTTACTAGCTAAATTCTAGGCTTGCTCAATCAAATACAAACGAGCTCAAGTCCAAATTGAAGTCCAAATGACCTGAAATTTATACTAGCTAAGGTCCAGACGTGCTCATGTACAATCGATCTCAACACCGAATGAGCTGAATTCAAAGACAAGCTGGGTCAAAAACATGAACCTTACTACGTAACGGCGTCGCTGCTGAACGCTTCGTGCGTTCTCAATTATCACTCGTGTACAGTGTGCGCTGCACGTGTAACATTATCTATGGCGTGATCTGCAAAATCGTTGTTACCTAATACACCTGCATTTATTATCATTTGTTTGAAAATTGTGATTGATGAAAAAGCCACCTCAATCAATTTACTTCCAAATTTCCTCTCAATTTGTTTTATCTACGTGGGCAGCGATCCCTTAGGAGGCGCTGAGATGATATGGCCACTCAAATTTCTATTGATTCATTTTATTTCAATTTTTTTCATCCGAGACGCAACCGGCAAGATGTTACACCTGCACATAAATATTCTGTGTAATAACTCAAAATATAAATCACACGCCAAAATACATCAACATGCCTTACAATATCGTTCTTGGAGTCTTTATACTTCAATTCAAGGTGCATTGAACAGGAAGGTGATGCGAAAGGTCCCAATTTCGAATGTCGGGTTTGCAGTTACGATTATGTGTTCCTTTTATCTATTAATTTTCTGTCGGATCTTCGTTCCTGTCACACAAATCGTTTGTCTTCGTGTGGTTCGTGGCTCCGGATGATTTGCTGGTTTTATTTTTACTCACAAAAATGAAATTTTCTCTTATTTGAGCATTTCGAAGGCCAACAATTGGAGGGTTTAAGAAACATAAGGTTGGCTGCCGTGCCTTGTGTGATGTCGTAGGCCTACCGTTGTGAAATTTGGAAAGAATATGCCCCTTTAACTGGGCTACTTGGGGCGAAGAATGGCGATGGCATTTTGGACCACTTTTAGAGGTGATCATTACTGGATGGATCATTTTTCCCGAAAGTGACCAATAAACGTCTAAGAACTGAACAGATTATGAAATGTTTTTAAAATAACTTTACTTTGATGTGTGCATGAATTACGTTCGTACTTGGAGAGTCGGGAGTATTTGTCCTAATTATTGGGTTTTTTTAAGTGGACATACTTGTAATTATCACAGGGATCTATGACAGTTAATGTATATCGCCCAGGTATCTGAGGTAAAAAATGTTTGGGCGGCTTGACTTATGATATTGAGATGTACATGTTTATGTTAACATGCAGGTGTACGTGTATCATTACGTACGTCATTTTACAGTGCGCGCGGTCGTGCAAGCTGCGTTGGCTTGTGGTTAAGACTCTCGCTTGGCATACGAAAGGTCCGGAGTTCGAATCCCGGGTTGGCAAAGTACGATTCTTTTTTTTTGCTATTTTTTAGTCGGATCCTCTTTTCGGTCACAAAATATGTTTCCTTTGTATGATTCGGGCCTCCAAAGTATTTTCCTTTAGTTGTTTAAACTCATAAAAGTTATAAAAAGATTGAAAATCCGTTTAAAATCACTTGATGACGTCATCATGACGTCTCTCCACTGTTCATTTTGAACTCGTGCCCGAGTATTCACCAACAAAGTTGTAAGCCAATGCGGCTTGTGGTTCTGTAGATATACGACTTTGAGAAATTGACCTTTAGGGTGGTGTCGCCTAACAGATGATGACGTCAACACGACGACACTTGACAACTCATTTTACCAATGAATCGGAACAACGTGATTAACGAATTTTAGTCTTTGTTTTGAAATGAATGATTCTTAGTCATATATGACGGCGTGGACGCAATTGCCGTGATCCAACCTTACTGAAAATGCCTAAGTTCATAACTTTCAAGTACTAACTCATTCTAGTTTGGGGTGGGAATGATAAACCCTGTACATCTACTTTAAGTAATAATGCTTATTTACCCCTTGGTATCAATTCGTTATTGGAAAACGTTATTGTGCTCCTGACTGACTGACAACACAATCATCCAATGAAACCGCTGGTCACGTGTCACAAGGTGATATTTTTTTTCAACGTAATTTCTGTTTAAAATGACAAACACGAATTTAGTTTACGTGGCAGGGATTTTTGTTGTTCTGTTGAACACACGTCTAGCAGTTGAGATACAAAATTATATTTTCTTGGGGCTGCCACGCCAAAACATTTTTTGTCAAAGTTATTGAACCGTCTAAGAATGTGTGGTCGGCTCCAGTTGGGATGTCATAGACCTGTTACTTATAAATGATCAATATAAATGATGCGCATTCGCATAAATGGTCTTGAGGCAGGAAGCGAAAAAGGTCCATCAAAAATGTACAGGGGTACAAACATTCGGGTGTGTTTTTATTACAATTTCTCCAAGGACTTCTCGCTTCTTTCTTGATGCACAAAATGAAGACTTAAATTATTGCCTTCGTCCCGAGCACACAAAGTTGCAACAGTGTCGTCAATCACTATCGAAAGATGCAATTTGACAATTAACTTTGGAAAATATTTTTGAATATCTTTTTTAATTGTATGGACTTTGTTTTGTTTATTGCTTTATTTTTTATAATAATGACCGATATAGCGCAGCGTGGTTTTTGGCGTTGCGCCCAGCGGGCCTGTACGCCCAGTGCCCGGTCAACGTGACGTTTCGTTCACGGTGACATCGACATCGTTTGTGCCTGCGCAGCCCGTGATTCAGCCGGTGGTTCAGCCTGGCCCGATTCAGCAGCGCGATTCGTCCCGTTATTTTGGTGGATGGTACCGCGAAGTGCACAGTTACTGATTTTCACTCGTGCTGAAAGGAGCCCTGCTGATTCCCTTCGCCCTCATAGTCGCTCGGGAACAAAGCATTTTTTTTAAGTTGTGATTTTTTTGATCCCCGAAAAGTCCACTTTGGCCAGAAAGTAATGCCCATGACGATTTCAGGGCCTTTTCTGTTTGTTTGTACCGCTGTACATTGTAATGGACCGATTTCGCTTCTTGCCTCAAAACCATTTTTAGGGCATAAATTATTATTTCACAGTGAAAAGGTTTATTGAGTAGCGTGTTTATACTTTGCATCATTTTGATTGTCGAATACTTAGTTTGTTTTTTAATGCATACCGAATTCTTGGACCATGTGACATCGCTTTAATATTTCTCCTGGGGTTTATAAGCAAGACGAGTTTGGAATGGAGCAGATTCTGAAATGAGATTCCGAGGAGAGGGCAAAGACCAGCCTCGATGATTTTGAGAAAAAATTGGTGTGAAGTTATTGATATGGAGAAGCCAAAGGAGAGGGCTTTGCAAGATTACGGCATTATTGAATTTTAATGCTTGAGCTATTGTAAGATTATTGCATTATTTGTTTATTAACGAAAAGTTACTGTGGAAAGTTTGTACATTTTGTTATGTACAGAAAGAAAGCAATTTCATATACACTTTGCTGGAATTTTAAATCCAAATATTTAGTTTTTCTTTCTTCAAATTGAATGCGTTCAATATTTCGCAATACCATTGCGTTATTTTGCAATTCTATTGCGTTAAATTGCTATTTATCAATACTATTGCATTAAGATTTTAGGTTTTGCATTGTGGAGTATCAGTATCGTTTCGGTTTGCGGTAACACCAATAACTACCGTCGCTCAGTAGATATTTAGTTCTGATAAGAACTTTCCTGCTTATTATCAACTTTCGCTAAGTAGTTTTTAGTTCTGATAAGAACAGTCCCGCTTAGTTCTAAAAGAACTGGTATTTGGTCTCAACGTTTCGACGAGCCTGCTCTAGTCATACTCGGGCATTATTGCATTATTTTCGCAATACTCAGGCATTATTGCATTATTTTCGCAATACTCAGATAACGTTTAATATTTCGAAATACCATTGCGTTAATTCGCAAAACTGAGTTGTTTCGCAATATTTAGTGGTTTCGCAATTAATGTATTGCGTTATTTTGCAACACTTTATTATTACGCAATACAACAAACATACTGTTCCCTCTGAGGTGTTAAATACTCTCTATAGTTCATTAATACTTCCTTATTTTTCTTACTGTAACATTGTTTGGGGGAATACATTCCGTACGAATTTGGATAAACTAATAAAATTGCAGAAAAGAGTTGTTCGAATTATTACAAATTCACCATATAGGGCCCATAGTCAACCTCTCTTGCGTGAACTAAAATATTTAAGCATAACAAACCTAAATAAATACCAACAAGCTCTATTTATGTACAAGTTTAAAAACAATTTACTGCCCATTTCCTATTCAAACATGTTTGTACTAAACTGCAATTTGCATAACTATAATACTCGTGTGTCTACTAACTTACATTTCCACATACCGCAACATAGAACATCTGCCTTCCAATACAACATTAAATACACCGGACCTAAAATATGGAACAATGTACCATTGTCTCTCAGATGTTTAAGGTCTTATAATATTTTCAAACGCAAACTTAAATTGTATCTTATGTCATGTAATATATTTTATATGTTATATGCCTCTGCCATAATTGGACTCTGTATCCACGACGATCCTACTCGTAGCCCATTATTAATTATTAATATTATTTTTATAACTTTTTCACAACTTTGCTAACTGCTTAGAATTATACATGTGTGTAATTGGTCTTTGTTTTTAATTGTTTTTTTTTCTCTCGTTTTTTCCCTGTTATTATTCGTCTGTTTTGTGTAATGGCATGCCTGATACAAGCTATGCTTTTAAGGTTTTGCCACCTCTAGTGGCCTTTATATCTTTAAGTACTTATATTACTTTTTCATTTCTGTCATGAAGAGGAAATAAATGTGATTTGATTTGAATACTTGAGCGTGATTTCGAAAAACTACCACGATATTTTGAAAACAAAAACTATTGCGTTGTTGCGCAATATTTTTGTTTTACTTTCAAAACCTGGCACGAACGGGCTTTCGTACAAAGGTGAACGAGTTTTAAAAAATAATTGTCTAAAAAAGGCCTGAATACGGCGTGGACTGCTGCAGCACTGCAGGTGCGTTCTCAATCATCACTCTTGGACAGTGTGCGCTGTGTAACATTATCTATGGCGTGATCTGCAAAATCGTTGTTACCTAATACACCTGCATTTATTATCATTAAATTTTGATGAAAAAGCCTCAATCAATTTACTTCCATTCAATTTGTTTTATCTACGTGGGCAGCGATCCCTAAGGAGGGGATGAGATGATATGAACACACACATTTTTTTGATTCCTTTTATTTCTATTTTTTTCATCCGGGACGCAACCGGCAAGATTTTACACCTGCATATAAATTGTCTGTGTAATAACTCAAAATATAAATCAAAAGCAAACATTGATGACCATGCCTTAAAATATCGTTCTTGGAGTCTTTATACTTCAATTGAAGGTGCATTGAACAGGAAGGCGATGCGAAAGATCACAAGTTCGAATGTTGGGTTTGCAGTTACGATTATGTGTCCCTTTTATCTATTTTTTTCCTGTCGCCGGATCTTCGTTCCGGTCACAACAATCTTTTGTCTTCGTGTGATTCGTGGCTCCGGATGATTTGTTGGTTTTAATTTTTACCCACGCAAATGAAATTTTCTGTTACTTGAGCATTTGGAAGGTCAACAATTGGAGGGTTTAAGAAACGTAAGGTTGGCTGCCGTGCGTTGTGTGATGTCGTATAGGCCTACCGTTTTGAAAGAATCGGACCCTTAAACTGATCTACTTGGGGCGTAGGAATACAGGGGTTTTTTTAACGGCGATGGGATATTGGACTACTTGTAGAGGTGATCATTTCTGGATGGATATTTCATTCCCGAAAGTGACCAATAAACGTCTAAGAATTGAACATAATGACAGGCTTTTAAAATAACTTTACTTTGATGTGTGCACGAAACACGCACGTACCTAAAGAGTCGGGAGTATTTGGCCTGATATATTTTTTTTAAGTGGGCATATTTGTAATTAACACAGGAATTTTTGAAAGTTAATGTATATCGCACAGGTATCTGGGGTAAAGAATGTTTTGGCGGTTTTATTAATGATAAGATGTAAATATTTATTTTACGGACGTCATTTTTTTCAGTGCGCGCGGCCGTGCAAGCTGCGTTGGCTTGTGGTTAAGACTCTTGCTTGGCATACAAACGGTCCGGAGTTCGAATCCCTGGTTGGCAATTACGATTCTTTTTTGCTATTTTCAGTAGTATCTTCTTTTCGGTCACAAAATATGTTTCCTTTGTCTGATTCGGGCCTCAAAAGTATTTTTCTTTATTTGTTTCAACTCATAACAATTATACAAAGATTGGAAATCCGTTTAAAATCACTTGAAGACGTCATCATGACGTCTCTCCACTGTTCATTTTGAACTCGTGCCCGAGTATTCACCAACAAAGTTGTAAGCCAATGCGGCTTGTGGTTCTGTAGATACACGACTTTGAGAAATTGACCTTTAGGGTGGTGTCGCCTAACAGATGATGACGTCAACACGACGACACTTGACAACTCATTTTACCAATGAATCGGAACAACGTGATTAACGAATTTTAGTCTTTGTTTTGAAATGAATGATTCTTAGTCATATATGACGGCGTGGACGCAATTGCCGTGATCCAACCTTACTGAAAATGCCTAAGTTTATAACTTTCAAGTACTAACTCCTTCTAGTTTGGGGTGGGGATGATAAACCCCGTACATCTACCTTAAGTAATAATGCTTATTTACCCCTTGGTATCAATTTGTTATTGGAAAACGTTATTGTGCTCCTGACTGACTCACAACACAATTGTTGGTTTTATTGAATCATCCAATGAAACCGCTGGTCGCGTGTCACAAGGTGATATATTTTTTTTCAACGTAATTTCTGTTTAAAATGACAAACACGAATTTAGTTTACGTGGCAGGGATTTTTTTGGTTTCTGCTGAACACGCATGTAGTAGATGAAATACAAAATTATATTTTCTTGGGGCTGCCACGCCCAAACATTTTTTGTCAAAGTTATTGAACCGTGTAAGAATGTGTGGTCGGCTCCAGTTGGGATGTCATGGACCTGTTACTTATAAATGATAAATATAAATAATGCGCATGTGCATAAATGGTATTGAGGCAAGAAGCGAAAAAGGTCCTTCGAAAATGTACAGGGGTACAAACATTCGGGTCGGTTTTTTTCGCAATTTCCAAGGACTCCTCGCTTTTGTCTTGATGCACAAAATGAAGACTTAAATTATTGCCTTCGTCCCGATCACACGAAGGCGAAGGGATATCAGCAGGGCTCCTTTCCGCACGAGTGACAATGAGTAACTGTGCACTTCGGTGTTCCATCTCCAAATTACGGGCTGAACCGCGGGCTGAATTACGGGCTGCGGGCAACAAACGATGTCACCGTGCATGGACAGTCACATTGACCGGGCACTGGACGTACAGGCCCGGCGGAAGCCACACGAAAAATCACGCTGCGCTAAATATACCGGTCAGCGCGGGGGCGGCGAAACCGGGGGGGGGGGGGGACTTCCCCCACCCAGATTTACCCAAGTGCCCCTTTTGCGGACATAAATGTGCCCCCTCGTGGCCCTCGAGCATTAATGTGCCCCCTCGAGATGAAAACAAAAACTGGCCATAAAGTTTCTGATAATTTGTTATCCCTAACCATTTCCCAAAATGGTATAGAAAGTTCTGATATGAACGAGGAATATGAAAACCAAGCCCCTGAAACCCTTACAATGCGCCAAAAAGTGGCATCAGTGTCGTCAATCACCATTGAAAGATACAATTTGATAATTAACTTTGGAAAATATTTGTTAAATTCTTTTTTTTTTTATTGACTGGGCTTTGTTTTGTTTATTTCTTTATGTATGGATCTGGGAATTCCCCTTTAAAAACGTACGTACGCGCCATAAGCTTGATGACGTCATTGACTCGTGGTTGCTAAGTGCGTTCGGAAACTTTATTCCTACTACTTTATTGGGCATGTATAAGTTTGCAGAATACATTTAAAGTTTTTTCATAATGTGAAATCATTCCAGAAATGTGATCTTTTACTAAAGTAAATCTGGTTTTTGTGCTTCGGACTTCTTCGGTTTTTTTCGGAAGTAAGTGGCCTACGTGCAGGATTTGCACGTCCTTTTTTCCTTTTCTTCGCCATGCCGTTGCATGATGTGAGCCAGATTCACGTCAACAACCTTCTTTTGCAAACTAAAAACCTGAAGACCCCTACCTGAACAGCCCACCAACTGGAGTGAAGTGCTGCATAGCTGCTTTTGAAGTCATTTAAGCAAGGATTTGAAGACGTCTTCTTTTTTATATTTCTATTGAAATATTGTATTTCAACTGAGCTTCATCACTCATCAATAAATCAACCAAATCAACTACTGACAGAAACCGATGAGAAGTGTCTCTGATGATTGTCCATGCTTAGTGATTGCCTCCCATCCTCCTTAACTGGTGGACAAGTCTCCCCCCTCTGATTAAGACAGCAGGGCCGACCACTACATTTATTTATATAATAAGAAAGAGAGATAATTGTAAATATCGGGATCGAGAATGTTGCTGCTTTTTGCCACTGACCGATATAGCGCAGCGTGATTTTTCGTGTGGCGCCCGCCGGGCCTGTACGCCCAGTGCCCGGTCAACGTAAAGGTTCGTGCACGGTGACATCGACATCGTTTATGTCGGCGCAGTCCATGATTCAGCCCGCCGTTCAGCCCGACGCGATTCAGTAGCGATTTGTCCCGTAGTCTGGTGGATGGTACCGCGAAGTGCAGTTACTAATTTTCACACGTGCGGAAAGGAGCCCTGCTGATTCCTTTCGCCCTCATAGTCGCTCGGGAAGAAAGCATTTTTTTAAGTTGTGATTTTTTTTTAACCCCAAAAAGCCCACTTTGGCCAGAACTTTGCATCATTTTGATTGTCGAATACTTAGTTTGTTTTTGAATGCCTACCAAATTCTTGGACCATGTGGCATCGCTTAAATATTTCTCCCGGGGTTTATAAGCAAGACGAGTTTGGAATGGAGCAGATTCTGAGATGAGATTCCGAGGAGAGGGCAGAGACCAGCCTCGATGATTTTGAAAAATAATTGATGTGAATTTACCGATATAGAGAAGCCAAAGGAGAGGGCTCAGCCTGACTGCTTCTTTAGTGAATTTTAATGCTTGAGCTATTGTACGTTTATTGCATTATTTGTTTTATTTACGAAAAACTACAGTGGAAATTTGTACATTTTGTATGTAAAGAAAGAAAGCAATTTGATTATATTTTGCCGGAATATAAAATCCAAATAGTTTTTTGGTTTCATGAACGCAAATTTCACGGAAATTTGTACTTGTTGCATGAAAAATCCCTAAATCGTCATATGCATTATTTTCTGGCTTTAGTGGTTTTTGGGGGCACAAGGCGAAAGGGATATATACGCCGGCACAAATCGATTTCACCGTGCACTGACGGTCACGTTGACCAGGGATCGGGTGTACTTGCCCGGGCGCCTGCCACGCGAAAATCACGTTGCACTATATCGGTCAGCGGCAAAAAGTTGCAACATTCTCGTCAATCACCACCTTTGGCTCTCGATGGTATTTCAAAACCCGATATTTGAAAAGATGATCGCTAGTGTTTTGTAGTTGAACCGGGAATCTTCCAAGCATGTTTATTTTTTGCACCGTTGCGGAAAGGAACCCTGCTGATAGTCGCCCTTGTGCGCACGGGACACAAGCAATTTTTAAAGATGATTGTTCGTGGCCCCCCCCCCCCCCTCAAAAAAATGAGACCAGAACTGAGACCAGAAAGGTATGCCAATGACGATTTTAGGGCCTTTTCTGAATTAAAAAAGTGAGAAATCCTGGAGAAATTGAGAGCAGATGACAACAATTTGACCCCTGTACATTACAGTGGGCTACTTTCACTTTTTGTCGCCAGGCCCATTTGTGCACATGCTTGCATTATTATGAATTTATAGTAAAAAGTCTATATTCGGCAGGTTTTCTCCTCCTAAACAGTTTTTGGTATGACCGAAAAGTCAAAGTAAGTTGAATTAAAAATACAGAAATGAGCCTCAGTCATAACAACCAAGATTTCTTCCGAACGGTTGACGTGGTCATAATAAAACCTGGTAGAACTTGGACATGGGTTCGAAGATGTAATGGATTTTGTGACGTCATCATGACGTCATCAGATATTAAATTACAAGCGATTTAAGGGCAGACTTAGACAAAATACTTTCAACTCTCTCTAACAAACTGAATCTGAGTGTCGTTATCGTTTGTCGCGAGGTGGTAGACGGTGCCTTCAGCAACATTTTCTTCCCGGTCACAAAACCGCTTGACCTTCACTTCCGGTGTTATTGGAAGTGCAATGAAAATTGAATTTAACTCGAAAACGGAAGCATTTTAGTACAGACAAGTAATTTGTGAAATTGAGTGTTTAGTGAGAAATGCCAAACACCAAGAAAAAAATGATGGCGATATCACCGGAAAGGGCGCCCTTTAGTGGCACATAAAATAGAGATTGACTTTTTAAATTTAAAAACCATTTGTTAAACTTTTAAGAAATTGCCCCGCATTTGCGGACATACGGACCGTCACAAGCACTACTAGTCACGGGACCAGGAAGCTACCCCAAGATCGCTAGATCAAGAAACACCGGCACGCAGTCGTTGGAGTATTATGTATATTATATCAATTGTGAATGAGGGTTGAGGAATTTGGTTTAGGAATCAAAGACAACAATTTGCGTTGAAATATGAACAAATATTGTATCACATCAAGAAATGCTTCACATTAGCTTTGTTCTGAGTGTTGGTCGGTTCATCTTTTAGGCGTGAATATATACCAAGGGTCAAACTTTCGGGGTGGGCCTATCCAACCGACGTGACATCGAATGAAACATCGAATGAGACCGCTGACCACGTTTAGTTTTCAAACAATCACTTTACAGAGGTCAAATTATTTGGTGCCCGACAATAATGCAGTTCTTGCAGGGTAGAATGGCCCCGTTCCCCATCGGACTCGATAATGCCAGTATACCGACAGGGAGGATTTGTTAGGGGGCAAGACAAAAATCTAAATAAAATCCAGTTTTTATGAGGGTTGCAGTTTTTCGTTGTTAAGCTGCATAAAAGTTTAATATTCGTTATTGTCAACGTGATAACCTGCACTTAGCTATGACTAAATATGAAATGTTAAAACGAAGGCCTACCTTTCAAAATGGGGATGATATGACCAAGCCTTCCTCAAAATCTCAGTTGTCCCGACAAACGAACTCCAAAAGACCTCAGGTCCGGATGAGTCCGAATGACCTCGAGTTTACTAGCTAAAGTCTAGGCGTGCTCAAGTACAAACGAGCTCAAGTCTGAGTTGAAGTCCGAATGACCTGAAGTTTTTACTAGCTAAGGTCCAGACGTGCTCATGTACAAACGATCTCAAATCCGAATGAGCTGAATTCAAAGACAAGCTGGGTCAAAAACATGAACCTTAACAAGGGCGGATCCGGGGGGGGGGGGCCAAAGGGGGCCATGGCCCCCCAAAAACGAAACCATTTTTAATTTTTTTTTATGTGACATCGCAATAAAGGCAAGCAATGAGTTGGCTAAAGTCAACATTGGCTAAAGTGGTCAGAAATTGCCTCAGATCGCAACACAGAGCATCTAGAATCCAAAAAAATTCGGGGCCCTTAAGCAGGCCCCGAACCCCACGCCGTAATTTTTTGACCCACTTTTTTTGGGGGGGACCAAATTTTGTTTTTGCCCCCCCCCCCCAAATTGTGTTCTGGATCCGCCCTTGAATTCACTTTTAGCATGAAGCACTCTTTCGTTGCAGTCCATAATGAAAATAAAATAAAACACATAAGCAGCAGACATGTAAAAAATAAATAAAATAATCCAGAATAATTGGTATTTTGTTTATGTGCGGAGAGATAAAACAGTGATTGGGATTTTTACGCTTCGTACCTGTCGTCAGACTTTCGCCCACTCTGCTTGCATTTCAAGATGTAAGCCGTGCGTTTACGCCTCGTAAGTACTTTTTTGTTTCAGAAGTCCTTTCTTTATCAGCGATAAACTATTTCCGAAATTGACTCGCATGAGTAGAGCGACGATATAAATGTTTCTAATTCTAGGTAACCCAGAAGACATTTTAAGCTGTCGTCGTGGGTTCGTTTTGCTCTGGAATTCACGGCAATATCGGAGGCGAAATGCAGCGCACGGTAACTTGAGAAGCACCATCATTAATGACAGACTTGGTTCTTTGCACCAGACTGTTGCTTGATTTGTTGAGTTCTCTCGTTAAGAACTCATCCTCCGAGTAGGCCTATTAATTATCTCTACATGATTTACCTTTGAAATTCTAGGGAGACCGAATTTCACGAGTCGCCATAATGGCAGAAGATGTAGAACGCAGGCCCAGCCTCATTTAACCTCCACAATACGAGGACATTACAAGGTACGGGTAAGTTACTGTTGCTTTTTCAGTATAGAGTGTAGAGAAAAACAAATGGAGATTTCCATTGTAGCTTCGGGAAATTCAAAAGGGGGAGGTGGCTGAGTGAATTAATTTAACCCTAAAGGGGCCGGGTTATTTTGACCATCTCTCAGCCGGAGATCTCAGCCATCGAGTGACGAAAAATTTTGAAACTCGGCACATGCATAGAGCAACTGTTCCTAAACATACCCAAGAAATTTCATGACTATAGGTCCAAGGGTTTTGGAATTATGGCTAATTAATTATTCATATGTACGAATGGCAATTCTGCTCTGTGTACACGACGTATATGGGAAAATTCAGTTTTCACGGCGCGTAGCGCCGGAAAATTTTTCGCTACGCGGCAACCCGTGGTCCGATTTTTATGTTTTTGGTATCAAAAGATGCGCAAAGCTCGAGGCTAAAAAGTCATAACAGCTCGGGTCGCGAAAATTTTTTTTTAGAGGCTATCACGGAAAATGTTGAGGGGGGGGGGGCGGATTCCGCCCCCCCCCCGGCCCCTTTAGGGTTAAAAAAAAAACACAGTTCAAGAATTTTCAAAGAATAAGGATGAACTGCAATTCACAAACAAGAGCATTTTGGTAAAACTCGTAGGCCTAGATCAAGTTCTTTGAGGCAGATATTTTACACAAAACCCATGCCATGAGACAGTTAGCCTATCTCAGAAGAGAAGTATATGTTATAATGAAACAGAACAGATGACGATGACTGTTGAACTATAAGTATGATTATTTAAAGATCAGGGATCAGAAATCTAAGGTCAAGGGTCAGAGATCTGAGTATCCTGAATGCGACCTAAGATGAGAATCCCACAAGGTCAAGATCATGAAGTTGTAGGCTTAAAATTGATGAATGACGTAGGAATACAGTGATAATGTAATTAGATTAGATATGGATAAGCTTATTAATTAGGCATGGATATGCTTATTAATTAGGTAGGCATATGTTTATTAATCGTATGCATGTGTTTAATGGTGTAAGCATGTAGACCAACATGTACTTCTGCCATATTTGAAAACCTGAGCATGTATTAATGACATCATTTTATATTAATGACGTATGACGTAGGCGACAGCAGTGACGTCGACTGATGTCATGATGAAGGTCAAGGTCAAGATCACGATCCTCTGTCAGCGTAAGACACAATGAGACCGTTCCAGGCTGCACATGATGTATTTCGCGACTGAGGTCAACATCATGACAGACCTAAGGCAACCAACTTCTGAAATAGTTTTACCAATGAATCAGGCGCGGTTCTAGAACCAATATTTTGGGGGGCTAGCACGGTGGATCCAGAATTTTTTTCAGGGAGGCGTGCTGAAATGTACACCCGTTATTTTTTCCAGACACTTAGGCCTCCGAAAATCAATAGGTGGTGTAGGCTCATGCCATATTTTCAATGGGGAGCGCCAATAAAATCATAAAATCATTCACACTATATTAACTAATGCACCCTTGTCACGGCTATTTCTTCTTTAGGGGGAGACCGTTCGCATGTACATCACAATCCTTCTTTTTGCTAACGCAATTTTTTTTTTTACGATATTTATTTTGGGGGGGCTAGACAAAATTTTGGGGGGGCTACAGCCCCCCCTAGCCCCCCCGTAGAACCGCGCCTGCAATGAATACAAAATATCTTGAGATAGGCCTACTTAAATTTGGAAGAAAAGCCGCCATATCAACAATTGCTGCCTAATTTTTCCATGTTTGCTTTACCAATGAGTTAACATATTCAAATTGTGATCTATTTTCACAAGGTATGATACAAAATCAATGCTTTTGATTTTTCTTTTCTTTTGATTCAGATGATACATTTGAAGAGCGCCATCTTGCGGTCTCACGTGTCTGAAGATCAGTCAATGGAACAACCAAGTCAAAATGACACGGATATAAATCAAATTAGGTTTTGCCCTTCACCGACGTTTTTAAACACTGTATACTCAGTGTGTTACCTCCCGAGTGAAAGTTGAAAAATATAATTACACTTTGCGTATCATGTATTCTCAAATGGTGACCCAAGCACAAGCAAAATCGCAGGTCGACCCGAGGCCAGCTTCAAAGTTGATTTTAATTTGGTTTGCATTTTTCGCACCACTTACGCTCAACTGTATTAATTGTATTAAATTTATCGGTTGACATTTCCTTTTGAAATTTGTGACGTTTGTTTCAGACTTCGCGTCCAATCATTAGACTAAAATTCAATTCAATACATCAGTTATATCTTAAGTTATCATCTGGACAACGAGTTTGCGTTTTTGTTCAATTAATGTTGACTTCATGTTTTAGCCAATACATGTTATCTTTATTTTGCTACAAACAAAACATGACACCAGATGGACTTGATTCTCTCAACTTATTGTTTATTTCTTCAATTTCTTTTATTGTCATGATAGGACTCATACTTCAAAAACTTTGCATGTACAATTCCGCATGTCTTAACCCGAACAAAAAACAAAATTAAGTGCATAAAAGTTTACCAAAACAAAATACCTAGATGTCTTGCATTGGATACAAAAATGGCAAATAAACTCTGCATGATTGCTAATGCTAGACCGACTTTCAGACCATTCATCTGCTAATTGAAAATAATATGAAAATTAAATGAGATGTCCTATCTACATATATCTCATTTGTGCTTTCTGGGTATAAGAAAATATACGGATTATACAAACACGCATAGTATGTGATACTCGAGTTGTAATGTGCAACTTTAAGTACTCTGTGCTTGAACAGTAGGTGACGCTTCATCACTATCCGGTTTGTAAGTGTGACGTCATTTCAACTTAACCACTCCCACTGCACATGGAGTAGCATTGGAACCATTGGAACCAGAAGTAGTACAAAGTGGCGTGTTTAGCCAATGGGGCCAGTAATCACTGGTGCAGTCACTTACGAACCGGATACTCACAAAAGCGCCAGGAAGAGGGGACATGGTGCATGTGCTCTTACATGGCTTTACGACCGAGGATCACACACAAAGGGAGCACAAAGGTTCTTTTGTGGTCTCGATCGAAGGTCCCTTTGTCCTCGAATGCAGGTTTGTGCACTTGGTCTATGGGAAAGGTTTAGATGAGGGCATAAAGGAAAACACAAAGCCGATCCTCGGAAGCATAGCAAAAACGAATGCGTGCACACAAGTGTGTATTTGCCTGCAATTGGGGACCCCTTATTGTCCCTCTTTTGTTTGTACTCTAACTTTTTAGCAAGACCTCCCATATGTTTTGTACACGATTGCCAAATTGGGGACCTTCGGGAATTGGGGACCCTAATGTCCTTTTTTGTCCCCTATTGAATGCAGAAACAAACTCACACAAACGTGTGTTCACCGTCGATCGTGGAGGTCCTATTGTCCCTCTTTTGTTTGTACCTTAACTTTTTAGCAAGACCTCCCTCCTCCCATATGTTTTGTACACGATTGCCAAATTGGGGACCTTCGGGAATTGGGGACCCTAATGTCCTCTTTTGTCCCCTATTGAATGCAGAGACAAACTCACACAAACGTGTGTTCACCGTTGATCGTGGAGGTCCTATTGTCCCTCTTTTGTTTGTACTCTAACTTTTTAGGAAGACTCCCATAGGTTTTGTACACGACCTCAATTGCGGACGTATGCTGGGAATCGTGGACGATATTGTTCTCTGGTATTTTTCGTCCACGGTTTGAAAAGATGAACACGTACACCCTGGTTTGCAGGTGTATAGCACAATCTACGCATCATTGATTTAATTCTTAATATGCACAACCCCACAGCATCTTTGTGTGAGCATCAGTTGCTGTCGGAAATGCAATCAAGAGTCCTCCCAGATGTAACTCCCAACTTTACCACATTTTACAGTGGAGGAGGTGCAGTACATAATCTCTATGCACAATCCTCTTGTATGCATGGGCACTGTGCGGAAGTAGAATGAGCACAATTTTATGGACCTTAAGCAAAAAATTCCTGCGGTAAGCTTAAATGGTAAGCACATTTCACAAGTAAGCAAGAACTTTTTGGCTTGTGCTCAAGCAATATTCTGTGCTTACAGGGTTAGCACAGAATTTCTGTGCTAAAGGTGTTAGCACAGAATGGTGATTTTGAAACGCTCAAATCTGTGGTTACCAGGGTTGTGAAACTGGGCTCAGGTTTGTGCTCATTCATAAAAGAAACAAATTGTCACACGCACACGTACTCCTTGTTTGGGCTCGTAAACCAGTACACTCTTGTCCTGAAGCCACAAAGTACAAACTACTGTTTGTTCACCGAGACCATGCTTGGTCACATTTAAAAGTGCTTTTATCTTTAAAAAAATACATATTTTTAGCATAATTAATGGTTGACAATGCTATGATGGAAAATAAATCAAAACATGATCAGTAGCCTATATACAGACTGTGGAAAAAAAGCCATAAATGATGGTGGTAATACAGACTTAAAAGCAACGCAAAAAAACAACAACCCCAAATCCCCTCCATAAGTGCAATTTCATCAACAGAGAAACCTTAAACTGATTATTTATTTCAAAAATTCAGCATAATAACCTTTACCAAAATAGAGGCATTTCTCACAATGTTCAATGCTGTATAGGAAATATTCAACATTTGAACATGTGATTACCATAAGCTGGACTCAATATAACCCTGTTTTAATAATGGACTGTACCATCCTATGCAGTATGTTCGGTGGTTGGGAAACATGGCGCAAGTTGCTTTAAATATTCAAGCTTTAACTATTTAAGGGAAGCTTCTTTTTATTCGATACTACATATTTTGCATTAGGCAAGAATATGTGGAATGGGGAAAGGAGAAAAAGGCATATTTTTAAATCCCCAAAAGTTTGTCTTATGACCAACTCTTTCCAACAAAATTGTGATTGTGCCTCATACCCAGTAAACCCAGGGAAAACCAATCAAACCCAAAATATCCAACAAAAAATGTGACTGGGCCCCACACCCAGAAAACCCATAAAACCCAGCAAACCAAAATGTTATGACCTACCATTCAGAGTGGACAAAAATAAATTATCAATTGGTGTGCACAATTACAGTCACAGCTTAAATGTAAGGCTCGTGAAAACCACATTTAGGGGAAAATTATCTCAAAATACGACATTACTGATTCCTACCAAGCTGAACTGGTCCTGTTGGCGTCAGCTGATTTTTTTTCATTTTCTTGGCGTGTTTATTTCGTAAGCCAAAATTTCCTGATTAGCAGTTTTTTTGTCAGATGGAACAGAATGAAAATTGTAGAAAGACTTGGATGTGCTTTTCTGGGGTTCAAGTTACTATTTTTTCCCCATTTTAGAATGGGGAAATGGACATCAGGGGCTCCCACCGCAAGATATGCAATATCTCGCAATCTAAGCCTCTGGAATATACCCTCCATTGAACGTCTTTAAAAGTGTCTTTTGGCAAGTCCACATTGTCACACTTCATCTCTGCCTCCAGACGGAGCTGCCTGCTTCTGATGCTGCCTCCATGGCAACGCTCCCGAGGATGTTCTGCATCTCTTGCACATGTTGCCAGTGGAGGTCGGTGCCCTCTAACCCCTGACCCTGCAGGTAGTGCTGCTGGCACTGAATGGGGACGGCGGTGTGGGTCATGGCAAGTCGGAAGCAGGAGGCGTCAAAGTAGTAGCGCAGGTCACTGCCTATGCAGGACTCCAGGAAGCGACGCAAGACCAAGATGTGACTGCAGAACGTAAATACGGACAGTAAAAATGGATGACATATAAACCACATGTGGCTAATATCTGCAGTCAATTACTGAGAATAATATGGTGCTTAAGCAGCGCTGCAAATGAGTAGTGGTGTACCCTGATGTGGCGCACTTCGACGTTTTCCCGACTTTTCTCATGCAGTGCTGCCCAACCTCTTTGTTGACAAACTTCAAATTTATTCAGTTAAATACTGGTGCTATTACCTTAGTAATGCCTGCTGTTGAACCCCTGCAAACGGTTTTAGGTGTCATGAAATTTAATCAAAATATCAAAAATGGTGGTGTCCAGAAATTGGGCATAAAATCGGCTGATTGTTCCCCAACATGCCGCACTTCAACAAACCTCAGATTACCCCAAGTAAACATCTAAGCATTTCTTTAAAGTTGACAAATTCTGATAAACCCTTATTATCTCCACTCGCATATCCAACAACATGTTTGTCAGAACATTATTTTTTTACTGTTTTTTGGGGGCGCCTTTTAGAAGGGTTTACTGAGCACTTCAAAATAGATAAACTCAACTTTATGGACAGGAATGTTTAATGCTCATCAGGCCATGGGCCTTATATTTCATTAATTGTTAACTGTTGAATGGGATGGAGCCAGACTATTTATGCAGGCATAATGCAGCCTTATTTTACTGACATTTTTTTAAAATCTGGCTTTACACATTAGGGAATGTTTAGTAACAAATTCGAAATTATTCTTTGAAGCAGACTGGCATCAATTAGTAATTAAGTTGCTTTTATTTATCTTTGCAAGTTCCAAAAATTAAGATTTTACCTAACTTTCAATTCAATTTGGCCGACTCCTGCATATGGCCCATAAGACCAGTTTTCAGAAGCAGACCGGCACAATCTGGTCTCCAGCCTTACAGGTACCCAATTATACTTTAGGTGGAGAAAGGCAATTATAGTAAAGTGTCTTGCCCAAGAACACAAACACCATGCTCCCCTGTCAGGGTTCTAACCTAGGTACCATCGCACAGAGGCATTGTGGTCACCTGACCGTTAGTCGTATCTGATTGGTCAATGAGCACTGTTGGATTGACGGGGCGAGAAGGGTCCATTACTGACTTGGCTTTACTACAGACCTGACTGGTGCGGTCCAGTCCGTCAAGAAGTCTTCCACGATGTGATGAAGGCGATCTGGGGATGGAAGGACGTCCTTGGGGCCTAGGGCGGACATATCTTCAGCTGACGACAGAGAGAGAGAGAGAGAGAGAGAGATGAGAAAAAAGGAAATTTGTGATTGTTTCTTTTAATAATGGCTTGTATTAAAGTCAATGAGATTTGTCAGATTATGGTTTGCATGAAAACCTTAAACACGAAGTCCATACAGTTTAGCTGCGATGACCCTTCCATTGCATGTACACCAGTTAAAGGCAGGCACAATTGCAGAATACCCCGTCACTCGATCTATCCACCTCTCGTATGGTTCTATGAGGTCATTTAACTCACAAACAACTCAGCGCTACTTGTACTATGCGATGACGCTGCGATTCCATTGCACTGCACTCCCACTGTCCGAGCCACAACAGGGTAGTTTGGTTTTTTTTTTTTTTTTTTTTCAGCCATTCCTTTTTGTTTTGCTTGCTCAAAGCATATCAAGAGGACTCCCCCTCCCAGAGCTCCGTAGCCCCAACAGGGTGGTTGGTTGGGACTTACAATTTTTTCAGGTAATGGACCCCCAACTCACTAGTATCCGCTGGCAATGGCAACTTGAATTGTTTTTTTTTTGCATTCCAACCAACCAGCCATTGATTTAGGGGGGGGTATTTCCGAGTGGCGGGGTATTCTGCAATTACTCCAAAAGGCATACTTATAAGATCATTTTTCATTTATTTTGTTCTTTCCAATAATAACACCACTCAAAAACCAGTAGATATTACAATTTTTGAAAGAAAAAAAAACTGTGAAAAACCATGCACAACCTTTTGATCACAAAACACAAGTTTGTCAATAGCATTCTTGATTCTAAAATTTAGTAAACTGATCGTTGGAATTGCCTACATTCTTGATCTTTTTTCTAAATAGCAACAAGCCTGACGGAATAGTTTAACCATAGAGCAAGGTAGTACAATCTCTAATCCAAGAAAGCATTTTGATGATAATTCGGTAGGTTAATTTTAGGATAAATTCAATTCTTATAAAATCAATTCTTATTCGAACAACTAGTTATAATTTATGAATCTAGATGCATGCTCTCGTCTCATACCAGTTTGTGTTTTTCTACGTTTATTCGAATAACTAGTTATAATTTATGAATCTAGATGTATGCCCTCGTCTCATACCAGTTTGTGTTTTTCTAGGTTGTGTCTTTGTGTGTCTCACTGTTGTCCATTTTGTCCTTTGTCACTGTCTCTGTTTTTCTCCGTCATGTCCACTTGTCTGTCGCTCTGTATAATATGTTTACACGGCATTGTAACATGTTATTGTGTGGAAATGGCAACATTGAAATAAATGTTTCTACTACTACTACTGAATGCAAATGGTAGATTTACCTGTAGGTAAGGCACTGTAGTAATAGAGCACTGATAATTCGGTAGGTTACTTTTAGGATAAATAGTAATGGTAGATTTACCTGTAGGTAAGGCACTGTAGTAATAGAGCGCTGATAATTCCGTAGGTTACTTTTGGAATAAATGCAAATGGTAGATTTACCTGTAGGTAAGGCACTGTGGTAACAGAGCACTGATAATTCGGTAGGTTACTTTTAGGATAAATGCAAATGGTAGATTTACCTGTAGGTAAGGCACTGTAGTAACAGAGCACTGATAATTCAGTAGGTTACTTTTAGGATAAATGGTAATGGTAGATCTACCTGTAGGTAAGGCACTGTAGTAATAGAGCACTGATAATTCGGTAGGTTACTTTTAGGATAAATGCAAATGGTAGATTTACCTGTAGGTAAGGCATTGTAGTAATAGAGCACTGATAATTCGGTAGGTTACTTTTAGGATAAATAGTAATGGTAGATTTACCTGTAGGTAAGGCACTGTAGTAATAGAGCACTGATAATTCGGTAGGTTACTTTTAGGATAAATGGTAATGGTAGATCTACCTGTAGGTAAGGCACTGTAGTAACAGAGCACTGATAATTCGGTAGGTTACTTTTAGGATAAATAGTAATGGTAGATTTACCTGTAGGTAAGGCACTGTAGTAATAGAGCACTGATAATTTGGTAGGTTACTTTTAGGATAAATAGTAATGGTAGATTTACCTGTAGGTAAGGCACTGTAGTAATAGAGCACTGATAATTTGGTAGGTTACTTTTAGGATAAATAGTAATGGTAGATTTACCTGTAGGTAAGGCACTGTAGTAATAGAGCACTGGGTGAAGGAAGTTGGAGAGATGGGCTAACACTGGCAGGGCTGTGGCTCGCATCGGCCCAAAAATATCCTTGCCAGGTCCTGGAGACAAAATCAGAAAAGAAGAGGTTTGGGAAGCGGAAGACTACACTAAGGGACTTCACTGTCTTGTACACTACGGTGTGGAGTGTCATGGCTGAACGGTTAAGAGCACCGGACTCAAGCTCTGCTGGTGTTTCTGATCAGCAGAGTGTGGGTTTGAGTCCCGGTCTTGACACTTGTGTCCTTAAGCAAGACACTTAACCATAATTGCTTCGTCCTTCGAATGGGACGTAAAGCCGTAGGTCCCGTGTGTAATGCGCGGAAAAGAACCCAGTAACACTTATCGCTGAGAGAAGGGGTTCGTCCCGGTGTTTCTGGCAGTGCGTTTATCTTCAACCATATGAAGGCAGCACTTGTAAGGAAGGAACGAAGGAAGGAAGGAAGGAAGGAAGTTCTACATCAGGAAGAAGTAAATTCAATATTGGGCTTTGCCAATCATTGACAAAGAAATGGATTAATGTAAATGTAATTGAAAAGAAGAAAAAAATGCTTTGATGTTGCCAAAGTGATTTGCCAATACAGGCATCATGGTATCCGTCTGTTGGTTTTTGTTTTAAGTTTGTATTTTGTGTTTTCTGTTTACTGGTAGCACGTGAGGTGCTTGGCTTGTTGTAGTCTAGAGCATCAATTGTTTTTGTTAATTTGCTGACAAAACATCCGCAAGACATTAGTATAAAAATGCAAAAGTGATTTTTCCAATACAGGCAACATGGTACCCAACCTAGTGATTTTTGTTTTAAATTTGAATTTCGGTTTTCCGTTTATTGGTAGCACGTGGGATGCTTGCCTTGTCGTGGTCTAGAGCATCAATTTTTTTTTGTAAAATTGCTATCAAAACCTTCACAAGATAATACAAAATGTAGCATAAATTGGCTTTGCACAATAAAAAATAACACAGCAATGACAATGAGAAAAATAAACATGAGGGGGGCAGCTCCAAAATACTGAGATTTGTTGGGCAATGTCCTGTAGGCATGTCACTTTTCCGACATGTCACTACTGAGACTGCAATTCAGAGGTACCCGGTTCGAATCCCGGTCTCCTACCTGAGAAATCTTTGCCGTACTCCATGGAGACCACAATGACTCGGCTGGCATTCCTGCCAGTAATGGAGGACAACTCGGGCAGTAACTTGACTGGAAACTCCTCGATGTACTCACACTCCATACCATCACTGCAGTCAACGAAATAAAAATAAACATCAAAATATAAAGAACTAAACAATTTGTGAAAACTGAATGAAATGTGAAGTACACTGTCCAAACCAGACGCTTCTTTGCGGAGTTTGAATCGGAGATACAACCAAAACATGATGTAAGGGTCATTTTTATTATATTTTCATTTTTTTTCTTCAAATGTGACATAATCAAAGTCTTTTGATATACTGTAGAAGTTTCAGACCATAATTTCACTTCTAAAGGTGAAATTTTGGTACGATTTTTAAGGTGTACAGTTCCAGAAATGCAAAGGAAAAACTTCAATAGGCAATTTCTCTGTTTCCACTTTTGTAAAATCACAAACTTCAAATGGCCATAAAGTTGTCAAGGCAACTTTTTTTTAAAAGTTATTGTAGTCATTAAAGGGAATATACAACATTTGCAAACATCGAAAAATAAAACTACCAAGTTTTTACGAAATACCTTAATAGAATGTTGATAAATGACAGTCTAAAGCATCCTGTAAAATTATGGCACCTGGTGTGAAGTCATTTTCAAGAAAATGGTATTTTTGTAAAAATTTCCAGCGGTGGTCGGCCGACCACCGTTGGAAAAACCTAACTATTTTTCAACTACTGCTCCAAATTTACCATTAATTCAGTCCAAATTTTGTTTGCTATTGGTAACACGTTCATGAACGGGTGCAGGCCAGCTATAGACTGGTACCCTTACCTTACAATTTTCGGGCATCTGTAAATTGATCCATTTTATATTTAGTGGAGTCAGGGAACCAGACTACTTGAACAGTTTTGTTTTTCTTGGTTTTTCCAGCATTTTCGAACACAAAACTTCAAACGCTGTCAGTGTAACAATATTTGATCTATTATACTAACCCCTCAAATAGTTCATTTCTGAAAATGACAGCAAAAGCCAATGATGTATATTCCCTTTAAGGGACAATCTCTTTCTTTTAAATAGCTGGGAAAAAATCAACCTGCCAGCTACCCAGAGGAGTCTGCTTTTGACAGAACACATCACAAATGAAATCATGAAATTGACATTTCATGTAAGCTTGCAGGATCTCTGAAGATTGCTACTGAAGTGTTGCGTGTTAAAAAGAAACAGCTCATCTGAATGGAAAATAAATATTAAGCAAGGTGTAGTGTGTAACACCGAAACTTATATGTTGTTCCCCATTTATGTATCTGAAATTTATGCAAATCTGGTAACTGAGCGTGTGATTTGTCTGAGTTCATCCAATCACTGAAAGGCACTATGCATGAGCTGTTTTCAGTTCTGTACCTTCTTGAGGGATCTGTTTAAATTTGGTTTGATTCAATTTATTTGTATCCTGTTTAGTCTCACCCATGTAAGATAATGACATCCGCGAGGACGCTAAACATCTGATAGGTTCCTGAGGCTTCGTTGATTCTCTTGATGATGTGGTTGATGAGTTCTGTGATGGGTAATCGGACCGAGGGCCAGGGCACGGACTGGTAACGAACTTCGAGAATTCGGAATAAGGCACGAGCTAAAAAAACAGAAAAAAAAGAAAATGAAATCTAAGACTTGATTATCAATCAGGGATGTACATGTATGTATGTTAGTGGACTCTGCCATTTCGCAGTAAAAAAGTGCACACATATGGATGGTGCCTCTACATGTACATGTACTGTTCTCTCCAATTTGGAAAAAGCTGGTGAAATCCTGAGAATTCCACAAAATTAGGTCTTAAAGCCCGAGTCCATCATTTGCAGCTATCCAAAAAGTAACTGACGTAATTATTGTTGACAAACATACTTGGTTGAAAGATAGTAAGGGGACTAAACTCCCTGTGAAATGATTCTTTCTGGCAAGCTGTCTTTTTGAAGAAATCAACGAAAGAAGGCCTCCCAATGGTGCGTCTTAAGAAGCACAGTTCGTTTTTTTTATTCGGCGAAGCCTGCGCAAGCGTTGGCACGATGCACACGCGCGCGCGCAATTGCTATAATTCGTCGGATTGATGCTCGACATCGCGTAGCTGCAATCGGCTAAGTGAGAACGTGTCTCGGATGCTGAATTCAGGCCCAATTCAAAACATGATTCATCAAGTTTTGATTTGAAATCGAGATCCTAGAATGCTGTTTTTCTCGAAATATACAGCTGAAGCTGAGCTGAAACATCATCATGTTAGTTGTTAAGCACCCTGCTTTGGATTTTGAACACTTTTGTTGCTTCAAACGAACAAAATGCACAAATTACAAATGATGGACGATGCCTTTAAAGGCATATGGACTCATTTGTTATTCATGCATTTTGTTCGTTTCCAATAATAACACCACTCAACATCAACTAGAATGTTCAAAACCTAACCTGTTGAAGTTTCAGCTCACCGGATATAACAATTTTCAACAAAACTGTGCAAACTAACGCACAACCTTTTGATTACAAAACATGATTTTGCCCATAGCACTCTTTATTTCCAAAAATAATTCAACTGACTGATCGTTAGAAATCACCTACATTTCTTGATTTCTTCTAAATGACTGCAAGCCAGACAAACCAACTACAAGTACACGTAAGCTTTTTGTTAATAATTTGGTAGATTACTTTTGGGATAAATGCAAATGATATGCCTTTGAAGGATCAAGGTTTACAAAAAACAAAAATAAGTAACAACTCCTTTGAATTTTGGCTTTGTCCCATTGTACTGCAAAATTACAATAGGGGTCATACTATAAAATTAAACTTTGGGTTCACTTTTTCCCTGTCCCTGTTACATCTATGATTTTATAATTCTGATGCACTCCTTAATGCAGTCATCCTCCAAGAGTGATTATATAACTTATAGAAATAGTTATTATGCCCTGAAGACTAATCTCACTGATTTGTCAATTTCAAAGTCTTAAGTCCGACACCAATATATTTTGTAGTTTCAGATTATACTTTATTCCCACTTTCCTTTTAACGCTTAATTCAACTAACTTAATAAGTTTGATGTTCCTTGATTCGTTAGAATTACACTTTCATTACTTTGTTTGATTAACTCGGGGCAAGTGCAATGATGAAGGCCTCAAGAATAGCTTTGAAGGGAACCTCAAATTTTGATTTATATTCCCACAATTTCAACTTGTTTGTAAATATTGCTTAAAGGGAAAATACAACATTTGCAAACATCAAAAAAATAAAACTACCAAATCATTATGAAATACCTTGCTGGACTGTTAGTGAATGACAGTGTAAAGCATCCTGTAAAATCATGGCACCTGGTATACTGTCATTTTCAAGAAAAGTGGTATTTTTGTATCAATTGAAAAAACTGGCTTTTTTCCAAATACTGGCCCCAATTGACCATCGCACTTGTTTGCAATCGATTACACACCTATGAACGGGTACAAGCCAGCTAGACTGGTTCCCTGACCTTACAATTCCCCAATGTATGTAAACTGCTCTGTTTCTTCTCATATGGAGTCAGGGAACCAGACTACAGGAAAATGATTGTTTTTCTTGGTTTTTATAGCATTTTCAAACCCAAAACCTCAAAAAAGTCAGTGTAACTATATTTGCTATATATTTCCAACCCCCCAATTCCATCCATTTCTGAAAATTACAGCAAAAGCAAATGATGTTTATTCCCTTTAAGTTACATTACTAAATTATTTACTGAACGTTTACTTTTTGATTGAAAGTCTAAACATTGTTTTGTTTTATTTCCGATTTATTACCAATGTCATATACAAAGACCTGACAACATGTGTTTTGTCTTTACTTTGCAGGACTTGAATAAATCACTACAGAAGCCGCTTTGCCGTTTCCTGAATATTGCATGTTTAAAAAAACGACTCATCGCGTCTGAATCCATGGGTCTTGACCAAAGACTAAGTGACAGGTCACGACGGTGCAACCAGCGAACCGAGACCCTGACCAACCTACCGGTGTATCTGAATCCATGGATGAACCCCCCAGCTGACTTGCGGTAATCCACAGCGTGAGATACTGCCCCGGCAAAGAACAGGTCCGGCACATCTGTGGACTCGTAGCTGGCCAGCATCTTGGGGTACTTGCTGAGTTTCTTCTGTCCCATCTCTGGTTTTGAATCACTGGGGGGGGGGGGGGGGGGGTGAAAAAGCATATCCACTGGCGTTAAGTTAAAGTTACTTCCCTGTGCAACTTGCTGGTTTCATCCCGAAAAAATGTTCTTTTCTACTTTACTAGTTTTCTAGCAATACAAATGTTATTCACTTTTGAACGCGACATCAACCGAAAAAAAAAACCCAGACGATGGTTAGTTATTGAACTTTTACTTTACAATTTTGAATTTAGTGGCTGCCAGAAGATAATTCCTGCTCCACAATCAGTATCAATAATGTATGGACGTGAAGCCAGTCTGTTCGCAAAAGTGATTTGTTTTGTGCTCAAAAACATCCTTTTTCAGAAGGTCACAGACATCCACAAAAGGGAAAAAAGGAGCGTTTTGGTTGGAATACAACACACATGTTGAAAATTTATTAAATAGAAAAACACAAATTTGATTTGTTGAAGAGCATAGGGAATGTAACTTCAAATCAATTGTTTTCATTGAAATTTATACAAGTGTGAATTAAACATGAAGCTGCTTACAATTTCCTTTTGTATTTTCCCTTATTTTGAATAAAAAAAAAATGTTTTTGAAAAGACTACACATGACAGTAGGTACATGTACATGTATGTACAAGTGTGTATCAGAGTTGGCACTTTCATACTTGTGATCCATGAAAGATCCTATTAGTTAGATCCTATCCAAAACCCCATGACAGTTCGTTAATCAATTTCAGCTGTGGTCATTAGTTCCAAACAGGAAATAACTTCCCACTGGTGCAATTAAAGCAGTTTCTGCACTCTCTTCATCTTTAAACTTTTTTTTTTTATATTGTGTACTAATTATTGGAAGGACTGATTAAATCCGTTCCCGGTAGGCAGTGAGTTTAAAATAGAGTCTCTCTGATTGTGTGATGACCCGTGTGCGGTTCTTGCAAAACCTTTACAAGCAGGGGCGTAAATCCCGGGGTGGATGGGGGGGGGGGGGTATATCCCCCCACTTTTTGACCAGGGCAGGGAAGGGGGATGGGCCATTGGATCATCCCTCCACTTTTTCGAGTTGAGAAACCACAAAAAGGCGTAATTTGCAAACTTCTTAACAAGTAAAATGTATTGAACAGTGCTGAAAAAGGGAAAGTACAAAAAAATGTAAATGTGCCGTTTTGATGTAAGGTTACGGGCTTAAGAATACAAAACATGTACATCTGTATCACAAACAGCGCCCCCTAGAGTCATGTGGTATCCAGCAAGCCCCCCCCCCCAGTGCATACGTGCAAGTGCGTACACAGGCTTAAGATTTCATTTAGATATTTCCTTGCCCCCCAATTGTGCCCCCCTCGAATTTTTAGAGTCTGGTGCCACCACTGAAAGCAAGGTAACCAAAATATTGAATGCCATGAGCCTCGCTCTCGGCCAATCAAGATACAGAATATGTGGGTGAGGTGTTATAATATTGATTATCCACCCTCAAACTATGTTACAATAGTGTACAAGAACACCTTCGTTTAAAACGTAGAGTCTGGTATTTAATCTTATGTGGTTGAGAGGAACTCACTTGTTAAAAATGTTGTTGTCGAACTTGAAGCCCATGCAGCGTATGACTTTGTCATAGGGCTCCCTTAGGGCAAAGTTGTCGGGCATGATGCGGGCCAGGTGACTGTTGATCATTGAGTCCGTCACGTTCTCTTGTAAGACCTCCTCAAGCTCGTACTGGTCCACCAGGATCAGACGGCCGTCCGGGCGCTTCAGGATGGCCATGTCCTCAATGTTGCCCTCCAGGATGCCATCTAGCGACTTGAGCTGGTACGTGTCCAGGAGGCCATTGTTGACCGCTCTGAGATTTTGAAATGAAGTAAAAAAAATATTCAACAATAAAACATTTCCCAGGAAATATTCAAAACCAAAAAGATGCAAACAATGATCAAACCAAAAAATCTGGAGAGATCAAACCAAAAAACCAGAAGAAAAAGTATAGAAAGAGTGAAAGAAAAAAAGGGGGGGGGGGGGCATTTCCCCCCAAAGTTGTTTTTTTGCCCCCCCCCCCCAGTTTTCTCCCAACACTTTATCAACAAACAGATTCATTATGTTTATTTCCTTCGCTGTTAAGATTCATAAAATGTGGACACATTTTGGGCCAATAAAGCATTATAAACATTGGTACTTTGTGGACAAAACATGCCAAAATGCATTTACACAGCTGTAGATAATGTATCAAACCACAGATAAGGCCAAAAAAAAAAATAAGTCGGTCTCTGGTCAGCACGCGCGTCGATTTTAAGCATGCGCGTCTATCTTTTTTTTTTCAAAATGTTCCGCGGTAGCTCCAACAGCGCCCTCTATTTCCGCACCTCCTCAAATTTTTTTTACCAAAGAGCACCAAGGAATGGGAAACTGCACCAAGGCAAATGATCGAAAGCACCAAGGCAAATTATGGAGGCCAATGTATATGAGGACACCAAAAAAGCAAAATAGTGCCCACCTTGTCTGTGCAATCCAAGCCTGAAGAAAAAAAAAAAAGGAAAAAAAAAAAAAAAAAAATGCAAATGCCCTTTAAGTACTTTTAAGACCAGCTCAGGGACCTGATCGCTTATAATGTCCCTTGCCCTTGTCTCAGACAATTAGCAGCGTCCAGTCCCCTGAGCCGATTAATGTACTTGTTTAAAACTGGCCAAGCACATGCATTTATTCCCTTATATTAATACTTATACTTTCAGGAGAATAAAAAACTGCACAAAATATGTGCCACTGTAACAGTCATGTCATGATCCCGTTTTAACACCCAAAACTGTCGCAGCACTGCATGAATTAGTGAATTCATTTGGGAATAAATGCAATGAATAGCTAATGGGTTAACCTCACATTTGCTGACATGTACAAATACATGTACACATTACATGTATGTCCCTGCAACCGGTAACTTTTTGTCTATTTTTCATAGTTTTTACCAATATGGTATAAGGTTTATGGGATTACCTGCAATGCGATATTTGATTGAATGAACTGCCAGAAATAAATTATGGAAAAGAACAAAGCGATGGGAGAAAGAGAAAATGTTGGAAAATGAAAAAGGAACAGACAAATGCTAATTAGATGGATAAGAATTTTTAAACTGACAAATGGGTCATTCCAGAAGTTTGGGTCCAAAAGTGTGAACATTTTTTGGTGCCCCCCCCCCCCAGGGCACTGCCCCCCTCCCCCGGCACTAACCTGTCTGGATCTAGTTGCCCCCCCCCCAGTTCAGCCACTGACATATCATGCTAGTATTAAAATGGGCCAAAAATAATAAATGGTACACGTACATGTATACTAACGTTCCTAAATTTATTCTCAAATTGCCTTAGAATACAGGATAAAGCATTGCAAATCCAAACCAGACCCCCTAGTAGGGCTCAGGTGTGCCTTCAACCCCCCTCCCCCCTTTACATCAAACCCCCCCCCCTCTTTCCTGAAAGTAAGACCCGTCCCTGATGTTATATCAATCTAAAAAACAAACTGGAGGTCTATGTCTGAGAACAGAACATATGGCTTTTCCGCATTATGATTTTATTTTATGAGTTTAGGCTTTTTTGTTGATGTACAGTCAAGTAAATAATTTCCTGTACAAGGTGCAGTTAATTTAAATTTTTGCTGGTAGCAAAAATATATAAATTTCCATGGTATAAACAGCTTGACACTTCAGAAAAGAATTTCATTTTCAAGTGCAAATAACATACCCACATTTATTGTTTTGAACAAAGTTTTATTACAGGTGACAACAGGTCTACCACCATTATTACAAAACTAGGCGGTTACCCGGCTTTGGCAGTTCGAAGCAGCATAGAGTTGCTGGATGTAGCGATTGATTACCATGAGAAGTTGTCCCACTTTTGCGCCCGAAACCGCCCTGCAATCGGTGCTCTTTTTGTCGGTCTGTACATATATCATACAGACCGATATGACCAACGACCTCTATAGTCATATTGGTGTGTAGCTTGGGAGTTCCCCTTTCAGATGCAATCACAGCGTGTGAACGTGTATGCGTTCATGTACATGTACCGGCAAGATTACCATATGCGAAGTTCACTAATTTTCCTCTGTATTGACTAACAAGCCCCAAGATAGCAATTTCATGTCATCAAAGTCAATGAAAGCACAACATTTTCTTTAAAAAAACTTAGAATTTTTCAGTCCAATCTCATAGGGTTTGTACACAGGGTGTTGAGTGAACTTCGTATATGGAAATCTTTCCCATGTACCGTATGTGCGTGAATGTATAAACGTACACACACTGTACATACGTATACGTATGTAAAAGAGAGGACCCCCAGAGAGGGGCCCCCCGGGGTCGCAATCGCTTAACAAACGTTGAAAAAATCTAAGCTGGACCAAGTCTCACCCACCCACCGAGTTTGAGCACCGTGCGGCCTGCCACTTGCGAAAATAAGCCCGGACAAACAGCCGAACAGATACTTGCGTAGTATTATAGATAACATTTCAATTGCTATAATTCTCCTAAGAGAAGAGACTATTCAATCAGTGTGTGCTATCCACTATGACTTATGGATCAGAAACTTGGTCATTAACTAAAGAACTTGAACAGAAACTCACAACAGCACAGAGAGCTATGGAAAGACAGATGCTTCACTTACATGTATCCCTACGAGACAGAGTAAAACATGAAGTAATTCGGCAGAAAACTGGGGTGAAAGATGCCATAGAGAAAGTCAGCGAAGCAAAATGGAGATGGGCAGGGCATATAGCAAGAATTCAGGATAATAGATGGACATGCAGATTAACAGATTGGCAACCACGAATGGGAAAGCGAAGGAGAGGAAGACCAAAGAAAAGATGGAGAGATGATATAACTACATATATGGGAACAGCGACTTGGACTAGGACAGCCAGAAACAGAAGTGATTGGAAACGTCATGAGGAGGGCTTCATTCGACAGTGAATGGACGTAGCCTGATAGATCATAGATAGATAGAATTCTCCTCATCAGTTTCCCTGTGTGTTTCATATGGATCATAAAAAAGGGTTGACAACATTATTAAAATATATCCTAAATGTTCCAGTCCAAGGAACTAACAAAACTGTACATACAACCATTTCTGCGTGAAGTTTGAAAGTGCACTTGACTGTGATACCTGTATGTCTAAATAATGTTATTACAACATTATCATGTTTTGTATGTTTACAAAAGATTACAAGTTTAAATGATGCCATATATACTTACTTCCCAGCAAAGACATAATGCTGGTATTAGGGGGCCTATAGAAGCATTTACATTGTATTTTATAGTATTAGTACTTGAGTTTTGCAGTCAAGTAAATAATAATTTCGTACACGAAGTGCATTTAATGTACATTTTTGCTGGTAGCCAAAAATACAATTTTCCACGGTATAAACAGCGTGACACTTCAGAAAATATTTCCACACTTCAAGTGCAATTAACATACCCACGTTTATTGTTTTGAACAAAGTTTTATTGCAGGTCTGCCACTAATTATTGTTGCAATTCACCTAGTCAATTTCCATGTGTGGTTCATTTTTGAAAATTGGCCATACATGTACAAAGCCTTATCCTCTCCGAGTGATCCCTGTTTGCTATTTCCCAGGTCTGTATCGTGACTTTGGGCGTGATCCTCAAGTGGCTATTTGGCATACTGGTTTATGGCTTCTGACTAGCGCCCCTTGAACAAAGATATTGACTAATTGGGGAACCACCAACATAGGCCTGGATAGCTCAGTTGCTAAGAGCACCGGAGCTGTTATCCGGAGGTCGCACATTCAAGCCTCACTCCGGTCAATTTCTTTGTTCAACTTTCAATTGCTATCATTCACCTAGTTAGTGTGGTTCATTTAAAAATAATTTAAATGCCTCAAATTTGGCGTTGTATATTAAAGCAATATCATACAAATGCTATTAGTAAATACTCTAAACAGGTTTTATTTAGGAAAAAGTATTTCACTAATGCGATATTTTTATAACATTTGTTAGATGTTATCAAATTGGTACTTAGGATAGTATAAAAACATGTATTTATTGTAATGCTTGAGATGTCTGAAAAAACTGTCTTCAACATGTTATGAAGAGGTGTCGATAAAGAAGATAAATCACAAAATGTTGAAATAAAGTAACTATCAACAACGTTTAAAAATTGTTAAGACATCACAGATTAATGTTTGAAACTCTATGGGATTTGGGATAGAACAAGAAGAAGAGGCAGAAGAAAGAAAAAAAAATCAGAACAAAAACAAAGGCTTTACCACAACCTTGCATAAAAGCCAAAAACACACTGAACAAAACAAGAAACTGGCCTGATCAATCAGTAATTAAGTAACCATGATTAGTTTATGTCATGATAAGACATCAGAAGTATCAAAGCCGGTTCATGCTTCACGCGAAGTTAATTGCGAAACAAATTGGTTAGGGTAACGGCAAAGTCTCATTGAAATTTCAATTGTTGACATCATGACATTTGGTTCGTTGTTGCTTTTGCGTGCAGTGTGAAATGCCCTTTATACATGCACATGTATAATTACTGAAACATATCTCTTTTCATTATTGTCTCAGCAAAGCACAAGCACTAGTCCAGATATTTAAATTACTGAACAGATGCTCCCCCCCCCCCAAAACAAAACCTACCTCAAATCACCAACATAATGTGTCTCCCAGGCCATTCGCAGACGGGACTTAGCAACCATGTGAATGACATTGGTCGAGCCCAGGATGTGGTCGGCCGTCTCAAACGCCGAGTTGCCCCTCCCGAGGATGAGAACGCTCTTGCCTTCAAAGTCCTCAGGATCTAAAGAGACAGTGCCGTAGCCCTCTGTGTGCTGGATACCTTCAAAGTGGGCATCGTTGGGTAGGGACACGCCACTGCTTAGAATCATGACTCTAGAGAGAGACAAAAATGGAGACAAAAATATACATATGATAAGTTATCAGACTTCAAGGTATAGTCCATCATTTGTAATTTGTGGATTTTGTTTGTTGACCCAACAAACGTGCTCAAAAATCTAAATAAGGGTGCTTAAGAACTAACCTCATGAAGTTTCAGCTCGGCTTCAGCTGTATATTTTGAGAAAAACAACATTCTAGGATCTCAAAATTCGAATCAAAAGTTGCTGAATCATGTCTTGAAATGGGCCTGAATTCAGTGTCTGAGAAACGTTCTCACTTAGCTGATTGCAGCTATGCAATGTCGCGCACTGATCCGACGAACTAAAGAGGGCGCACGCGTGTGTGCTTCGTGTCAACACTTGCGTGAGCTTCGCCGAATAAAAAAACGAATTACTAACGGAAATTTCCAACGGAGCGTCTTAAGACGCACCGTTGAAAAGGCCTTCTTTTGTTGATTTCTTCAAAATGACAGCATGCCAGAAAGAATAATTTCACAGGGAGTTTAGTCCCCTTACTATCTTTCAACCAAGTATGTGATTCAACAATAATGTCAGTTACTTTTTGGATAGCTGCAAAGGATGGACTGTAGCTTTAACTAGAATAGCGAACAAGATTACATGGTACCTTAAGTTGTTTTTTTTTCTTTCTGTTTCATGGAGGTCTATTATTTTGATTTTTAAAGTGTTAATGAAATTTTGAAAGTTTACTTTTATTCCAAAGTACATGTCACTTTCTCAAGTGTACATTTTATCAATTAAAATGCTACCTTGTGATTCTTCAGACATGCAACTGGGAAGTAAAAAAAAAAGGGAAATTCCAAGCTATATAATCAAAATAATAATAAGTAACATAGAGCGCCCGAAAATCCATAATATGCTATTAGGAGCTGTACACATTAAAAAGATAAAGTAATAAAGAATCACATTTTAAAAAACTGTTTACCGGTATCTATTATAATAAATAATAGATAAACAGAGAAGATATTTCATCTACAATATGCTTGAGATGGTAATGTAAAAAAAAGTACTTTGCAAAATACACAAAAACACATAAAAACCACAGTGGGACAAGTCTCATTCGAGAAACATATCTTGCAAGATACACACTTTGATTCAATTTCCCCGGCTGTTGCCACGACAACACTGCACAGCCGCATCCATCCTTCCGGGACTTGCGGTCCCGGACACTTAACCCTGTTTTCTTCACACGTCACTTCGCATCATACCTGTCTCCCCCGCTCGGAGCCGAAATGTCAGCTCTCAAACTCGCGGGGGATTTACGTTTCCATTTTGGGGAGAATACCGTTCCGTCAGCTTTCAAGGGGGGCAATTGAAAACAGCTACAGACATCATACACCTGAATTCATTTCCGCGGCGGAATTTAACGGCGTGAGCTGCCGCTGACAGGCACGCAAGGTATGGGAACTGTAGCGGGATTTTTCTGAGCTCCAACCGTAAAGCTATTACATGAACCTCCTCGACTCCTTATAAGTTAAAGGAAAAAAAACCCTCTTTGTATTAGCGCAAGGCCGTAAACTAATGGAATATTTGATCGCTGTCGGAAAAGGGAAAAACAAGAGAAAGCGGGGGATGTTGTGCAAAGCTATGAAATACCTGAAGATTGAGGAGGCATTGCTGAAGATGCTGTTCACTGAACCAGAAAGTTAATCAACGGTGCCTCAATCGACAGCAGCATTAATGGATTTTGTTTTTCAGAAGGGGTATTTCTGTACGGCGTGATAAAGTTCAAATTGCGTGCGATTGGCTGGAAGCCGCAGGCAGTAAGCTCAGTGAAATGAAGTCATTTAGAATATATACAGATTGTTTTTCCGTCCTCCGAATCAATACTTTTCTTGCAGCATGGTTTTACTGAAGTGACCTCCAGACAAATTTGTTTTCAGCCTTACCATTTCTTAACCATTCTTACCCTCCAAATCTCCCACCCCCTTCTCATCAAATTTTGATCAAAACATTGACAAAACAGCAACCCAAGGTAAGGTAAAGGGTAAAGGTCCCATAGCCATTACTGACGGTGGGGGCAGTGGGATGTTGGAGGTCGTCTGTGTCTTGGGCGCGGCATATGAGTGGCGGGGGCCCAGTCCTCTCCTCTCGCCGTCTTACCCTCCCTGAACGAATCAGGTACCCATTTTACTGTTGGGTCATCAGAGAGACTTTTCCACTTTTTTGTCTGAATGGGATTCAATCCGACAACCTTCCACTCCATAGCTCCACGCTCTAACCACTCGGCCACAAGGCCCCTCAAAACAATCAGCCCACAAAATTCTGAACTACTACATTGTCATCACCATGACAATAGTGACTGCCAAAACTATCAGTAACCAACACACTTGGTTTATAAACATTATCAAAGGATAAATCTTCATTGTTGTAAAGCTGCATGAAAGTAGAATGCACTTACGGTATTATATTTTTGCAGATCTAATAATTTCAGAGAAAAAGTCCTAGAACATTTAAACAGACACCATCTATACCAGTCACAGGCCAGTTATGTCTAAAATTAAACCAGCAAACAATCCATTTCCCAATTAAGGAGATTCTACTCGACACCCCGTACGCTGTTAAGATATTGGCTTTTGCTGACTCGACCAACAATTGTGGCAGTGATTGAGACAACTTGTCAGGAGAAAGAAATGAGATGGCTTGGCACAGATGCGAGACCGTCGCCGGGGGACCGGGAGGCAATGATGCAATGACGGAAGTGTCCAAGGGGAGGAAAGCTGATCGCCTGAAGGAGGAATGATAATGATGAGCCAGAAGGAGCAGTTACCTAAGATGAAACCTGACAAGTAATTATCGGACGTCATCTAACCGGCTGCGGATATATGTCCAAAAATATACCCTATACATGTAGGTCTATTATAGGCCTAGAACCATGTTTTGTAAAAGTAGATTATTTGGCCTGCCATCATGATATGAGCCTGAAGTTACATGTACATGTATGTAAACATGGTAAATTGCCAGTTTTCAGTACAGCGGGACAAAGCTAAAACTGGAAGGATGCCAGTATAGTCATATTTTTTTTTTCTTTTTAGGTAAACCTCAATCCGAAAGTCCTCCTTTATATGTATCATCTTCATTTTTGTGTTTTTAATACACTCAACCAAACAAGAAAGTCCCCTTAATTTTTTTTTGTTTGTCTTAACTCAAAAACTACTGGGCACATCTTGCTCAAATTACGACTGATCAGTACAGAAATTCCTTAGCAATCCAGCCATACTCTTTGTTTGGCCCGAAACAGTGATAATGTGTACAAAATTATGCAGTTTATGACAAATGGTACCGAAAAAAGTTGCACTTTTGTACACCTGCAAGGTGAGTGTGAACCACAACTTGCACGTAAACAAGGCGTTATTTGAGCGAGAGGTGCTCAGTAGTTGTTGAGTTAGACAAAGCAGTATTGAAAGGTGGGGGGGGGGGGACTTTCTTTTTTGGTTGAGAGTATAAGATCTATTTCAAACCATTTCATGAGTTGCTTTATACACTTTATATCCACAACAACTTTTGGACCTTTGTAATGTTATAAGTGTATTTTATTTGCAGAAGCACTGACATCAAATATCAGTATACATTTGAATATTTATAATAAAATTCAGCAAAGAGACAGACAATTCTGTACTCTGTTGCTGTGCTGACTTCATGAACATTCATCTCAGAATCAATTTATAAAAACAAGCACTGTTCATGGCTCTTGTTTTGTTGTTGCCAGAGGAAGTAAAGGTGCACAAAATGGAATTCAATTTCTGGGACAAAGAATGCAATTTCCAAAGAACGACACAAAAAGTGGAAGCACAAACATTCAGTAAATTCCTCACATAGACAAGCCAAATGAATACATGAATGTAGCAAAAAGCAGGGTAGGTTCGACTGGAGTAGAGAAATTTGTGATTTATATCAGTCGCTGTCCATCTGTAAGTAATTATTTAAAAGCCAAGCCACTCTTATACTAAACATGCTTCATGGGGTTGGATGTCTGAATGTTGTTGAATAAATGCACAATTTTCTTTCTTCTTCACAGTTATGGCAGATTTGGCAGATAAAAAGCTTTTGATCAAGATGTGTTTGGAGTTAATTATACACTGTCAATGAGGTTAGCAGCCAGTAGTCAGGGTAGTAGCAGATGTGAAGGGTGGTTGAGAATTGCCAAAATTTATTTGTTTTTCCCCCCAATTTTTTTAATGTACCGTAATAGGGCCTAGAGCTTGAAAGTTCACCCCTTGTGGCGCGCTTCCGGAACCCTGGAATAGGAAAATCAACATGCAAACATTCCAAAATGTGCAATCACCCTGGAAAATTACCCTCGAAAAAGGCCTTAATTGTAAAATTATTACTAACATCTCAATTTATGGAAACTAAACAATCGCCTGACGTGGAAGACAAATATCGTGCCAAAAATGGACCTCTCACTTCCGAAAATCTAAAATACATGTGGACTAGTGGAACTCGGTGTACTCCAACAAAGATGAAAATTTATGAAATAATTTTGTGGCGGTCATTGGGTGAAAACTGAAACTTAAATAGGAGACTAAAATGTCTTTTAGGATATAAATTTTTTTACGAATAAACTTGAAGGACTCATGTGCAATTACAAAACAAATCAAAATTGATCACCGATAAGGACTGCATTCAACTTCAAGACAATCTAGAACCCATCGGCTGTACACAATGTAGATAGGTCAATCTTTGCGTCGTCATACGTTTTCATTCTCACGTACATGTATGTACATAGTACACGATGTGAAAAAAAAACGTGAATGAACAAGGAGAACTAGGAACGAAAATGCCGGATTTGAAAATTTGTAAGTAAAATTCATTTTTACCCATCTCCAAGTCATTTCTTATCATTTTTTCTTGAGGAATACCACGATAAAATTCCAACATGAATGTTTCTTGGGGTGATTACGGTTAGAAATCATTCTGTCCGAAATGTTTAGCAAGCAAAAGGGCAACCCAGTGTAAAATGCCCACAGGCGGGCCGCACCAGGGTTTCGGTAGCTCGCCGGGTGACCTTTTACTTTCAGGCTCTTTATATGAACAGGGTGAGTAAAAAAAAAACCACCCAAATGGTGCCCTCAATTTTTTCCAGAATTTCTGCATGTAAGGTTTTCCTAATCTACTATGGCTATGAAAGCCCAATTAATAAGCTTTCTTTTAGTGAAAGCATAGAGCAAGGACTTGAAAGAAGCACTCAAATCACTCATGTAGGCCCTTCTTTTTTAGTTATGGAATTTTGAACATTAATATCGTTTTTTAACCTTGTCCATGGATCACATTTAAGGTACGTGATATTTCAGTAAAAATGAAACCTTGTCGTATCCTAAAAATGATATCAGAATAATCCCACAAGTCTCCGGGGTAGCCAAGTACCCGGTAGGAGGTAGGGCAAGACTATAAACTCTCGACATTGTAAAGCATGTTATTTTAACATTGGAAGCAGCAGGTTTATAAATAAATGTTATGATAAGTGCCAGTTATCATGGTTAAGAGAGTGATCTGTGTTTTGGGATAATAGTTTCGGTGTTTGTGTTCAACATTCCATTACTGGAAAAGTACATTTAGTGATTTGAATGATTCTTTCACTAACAGAAATTGGGCTTTCATATCCTAGATCTGGAAAGCGCTACATGCAGAACTTTAAAAAAAAAATAATGGGCATCATTTGGGTTTCCTTTTGTTGGACTCACCCTGTATAGTGCCATAAAAGTGCTGATGGGTTTAAAGAATAAAACAAATTAAGGTCGCACTCCTAGTGCTACTTCTTAGTGTCCTGAAAAATAGATTTCTTTTCTCAACTGCTATTTTTCTAGCAATACAAACGTTATTCACTTTTGAATGAGGGATCAACCGAAAAAAATCTGTAAATAATTTTATTCTCAAATTGCCTTACAATGTAGGAGAAAGCTTCGTAGATTTCAAAATGCTTCCGGGTGCAAGCCCCTGGACACCAGGACGCCCCTGCAAGGCGTGCTTCACTCACCCCTCCCCCCTCCACCTTCATATCAATCCTCCGTTTCCTAAAAGCTAGATCCGCCCCTGACACTTTGGACCCCAAATTTATGGAATGACCCACATACATTAAATAAACATGTACGGACAGCAAGATGCTTTTTCAGAATGCACAGACAACGAGATGATGTTAAAGCGGTGGAACAAATTCAACAAGAAAGTGCCTGCTTCTTAAATCCGTCGCCGTTTGATGCTTCATTTGCTACATGCTGTCTCACTATGTTGTCCACCCGACCGGAAATTGATTTTTCATTACACGTTCCCGCTGAACACGACTTCCTTCGGGCCTCGTGCCCCCGAAAAATGTCATAATCTAAAGTCCTGTTTCTAAAACACGCTGACGTTACAAGTGCACAGGGCACTTTTGTGCATATTTGACCCCGTTTTGTGTTCTGACGGAAACTCAAAAGCGCAACTCGGATCTCAACTGTGACAAATTGCATGGAGCGTCCGAGATGCACAGCTGAAAAGTCCTCATGAAATATATATTAACAAAATCAATAACAATAAAGAAAAAGGGGTAGAATTTCAGATATTTCCAGATTTGTTCCCCTTATTTTGATGAATTAGTTAATGAAATTGCATCGTGGTTGAAAGCAGGATTATATGCGGTTTGTGCGTGTGGTTGTACAATGGAGAAAGATTAAAGGGTTAACAGTGCACCACGACACTGCCTGATTCTGCCCACAGTGAAACCTCAATCATGTCTCTTGGCAGTTGCACGGTATCGGATGTACATTTTGGACAATTCGACAGTGCGCATAATAAAAGCTAAATCATAAAGTGGATTTTAATTATGATAAAACGTACATGTATCAATTACTTTTTACAATGATTTTAACAAGAAATTATTAATCCAACTTCTTTTTGCTATAGTACAAAGTGGCTCGAAACACCATGGTGTCGGATGTATTCAGAAAAAAATATTTTTCTTTTTGGTGAACTGATTAATTTTTTTTTCAGTTAAAAGTAACAAAGAACTGTTGAACATTGTTGGAAATAAACAATTATATTAATAAAATACAGAAAACAAGCTATAAAAAAGATTTAACACAAATTGTCAAGGTTTAAAGACATTAAATTCTGTCGAATTGCCCCTCTCTCATTTTGATTGTTTTTTACTTTGCATCCTAAGAAATTTTGGCCTGTCACCTATGACTGTTTTACTTTATGTATACTTGCATAATAGTATATTAGAATAATACCGGTAAGTACCGGTACATGTATATTGGCATACCACAATGCACCATTTCAAATTTGTGAAAAACAGTGTTTTTCCCCCCAAATTTTTAATAAAATATTATTACACATATATCAACCATGCCCATATCTGTACACAAAGTATTTCTTGTGCAGTATTTCTTACCTGCATTTGTAACTGTAGCTGTGTTGGTCCAGAAACGTGAAGGGCCCATTTCTTGACGAGCGGCTGATATTTTGCACGTTGGTGTTGTATTTGACGTTGAGCTTGAGTTTCTGGGCATAGTCCTTGAGATACCTAACGTACGTGTCGGCGTGCGGGAAGAAGTCCTTGGAATAATGTCTACAGAGAAAAAAGAGAGAATTCAAAGACATAGTTTACTCAGAACTGAGGAGATTGTTTGCATTTCTGAAAGTTTCTATATCGTGGATGTTCAAAAAGAAGAACCACATAAATTCTCGTTTGTATGGACATTGTTATGGTTTCCATTTTTACCTTGGATGGTATTTCAGTATCCTCCTTATTGGTAATGGACACCATTTGCAAACGTTCAAAACGAAACTGCCAATTAAACCATTAGTATTACAAAATATCCTACTTGATTGTAAGTAAATAACAGGGTCAAGCATTCTGTGAAATCGTTATTTAGTATGCTGTCATTTTCAAGAAAAGAGGAATTAACATCATTTCTTGACAATGTCTAAAACATTGTGTTTTTTTTAAGAGAGAAAAAAGTCATTTTTCAAATATCCGTGAATGAAATTATTCTTCTCACATGACAATCTGGGATCATAACATTGGAAGATGGAAGTCAAAACCACTTTGAAAATTTCAACAGAAATCTTGCTTTTTCAGTTTTCTTCCTTTGAATTTTCTCAAATAGTATAAATTTTACTGATCTAAAATTTCGACAGGATATTCTTTTTTAATAACCTGCTTCAGATTTTTAGTAAAGTGTTTTTTTGGTGAATTCTGTCCATTACCTTTAACTGAATAAAAGCTAGTGTTTCATTCTTACATCAAATAATATGGGTTTCATGTCTACAGGGTGAGTAAAACAAAGAAAGCCCAAATGGCGCCCCCTATTTTAAAAAGCATTTCGGCTTGCGCTTTCCAGATCTAGGATGTGAAAGCCAAATTAATGAGCTTTCTTTTAGTCCTGGAATTTTGAACAAAAACACAGCTTTAAAACTTTGTCCATTGACCACATTTAAGGTACATGATGTTTCCGTAACATGAAACTATGTCGTATCATGAAAACGATATCAAAGTAATCCCATAAGTCTCCGGGTAGGCAAGTAGAAGGCGAGCGAGGCTATAATATCTTGACATTATAAAGTATGGGTTTTTTTTAACATTGGAAGCAAGAAGGTGTTTAAATAAAGGTTATGATATAAGTGCAAGTTATCACGGTTATGAGAGTGTTCTGAGGTGATTTGATTTAAATGTGAATTGTTTTCATTTTGCTGAAATATCACTTACTGTGATCTGTGGACAAAATTATAAAACTTGGCTTGTGTTTAAAAGTCCATAACTTGAAAAGTACATGAGTGATATGAACAATACTGCGCCCTCACTTGCTCAAGAATAAGACCCAATGAGAAACAATTCCTAACTGCACTTACTTCATCTGCAAGCTTTCGTCGTCACTCAGCAACGAGTTCCAATCGTGTCTCAAGTTGAACTCCTTGTTGGTCTTGCCTGTGTGTCGCTTATTGATGCTGATCAGTTTCCGGTGTCGCGGGTAGGTTTCAAAGAAGACCCCGCTGGTGTTGGCGCGCTCTAGGATCACGTAGTCCCGCCCTGCCCGATCGAGGAAAAAGCCCATCTGAAGACCGCCCGGGCCGGCGCCAACAATGCAGTACTGCCAGGACTGTCCGGCGGGCGGGGCAGTACCGGTATGCCACCCGGCCTGCAGGTTGCCGATGAGCTGGGACAGGAGCACCAGGAGGAATGCATACCAGGTGGTTGTCATGACGACCTTGTGTCTGATGAAGGCCCGGTTGTCAGAAGGCACTGTCCGCAGACTTTGGTTCTGCAAGCAAATCAAGAAATGGTTATTACGAAAGCTTGTAACAGTAGTGCACAACTACGTATCTTTCAATCATCATGTAACACAAGAGTAAACCATACTCCTGTCCCTGAGCAAGGGGCTTTACTGTAACCACTCACCTCTACCTGGTATCTTATAGTTAAAGTAGCCAGTCTTTTTGACAGTCTTAAAGTTAATGGATACTATTTGCATTTGTCATAATTTCATGGAATGGACTGATTTAAGGGCTATTAGAAAAAAATATAGCAGACATCGTTCCACTAGCTGTTCAATGTTCTGTGTCCATTGGTGCTAGAAAAAAGGCTGTTCGCTTTCAACTGTCAAAGTGTGCTCGCGGGATATGTCCTGCATTGAACCCATAGCGGTAGGTCTCCTGAGTGACAGCTCCATCGTGGGAAAGTAATACATACAGATACCTAAGTGAAGTCAACAGCTGGCTCGCAGGCCGTTTAATGGATGTAGTATTTGAGAAAACTGTTTTGTACTCAGCAAAATGGTCACCATACAAACCTTGTTAACAGTGATACAAAATTCCTCTTGTCTTGAGAATGACAGCATACCAGGCTCAACGATTTCACAGGATGTTTCAACTACTAGTATAATTTACTTACAATCAAGTGGGCTGTTTCATAATATTATTTTGCAGTTTTGTTTTTTGAGTGTTTGCAAACGATCCCATATGCCTTTAATAGAACTGTGAATTGTGAAATGCTCGATCTGGAGCACTGTGCTGTACATGTACGAGTCGGAGACGTGGACGTTAAGAAAAAAGGGGATAGACCTGTGAAGTGCGTTCGAGATGTTGGGATTGGAGAAGGATGCTGATGATCAGCTGAGTGCATAGAGAGAAGTATCAATGTTGAAGTTCTCAGTAAGAGTTATCGAAGAGAGAAGTTTACGAAAGGTTACTGCACAAAGACAGGAGAAGGGATCGGACACATCTTGAGAGGGAACAGTCTACTGAAGGATGTCCTGGAAGGAAGACTTGAGAGAACTCAGAGAGGAAAAGGAAGAAGGAAAGAATTGCTGGATGGGATCAAGAGAGGGAGGTACGTGGAGACGAAGAGAATGGGCCGAGACCGAGTGGCATGGAGGAATTCATAATATTTACGCATCTGTAGCTCATGTACAAGGACCTGCCTACGGCAGACTACCGATGATGATGGTGAATAGTGTTATAAAAAATAAATGTTTAGATTATAAGACTTTATTGATGTATTTATGTCATTCAAAAATACTTGGTAATTGTGCTTTCTGAATACTTTCACATGTTAAAGGCATACATGTATGGGGTCATGCATTTATCCCAAAAGTAACCTACCTACAGTAGGCCTACATGTACCAAATTATTATCAAAAAGCTTACATGGATTAAAGATCGTACTGGTTCTAAACACCCCGTGAAATTATTCCCTCTGGCTTGCTGTTATTTAAAAGAAACCAAGAAATGTACGTGATTTCCAACGATCAATTAAGTGATTCTTAGAAATAAAAATTGATATCTAGACGAAATCATGTATATCATTATGAAAAGGTTGTGCATGGTTTTTCACTGTTTTTTTTTCGGAAAAGTTTAACTTCCACTGAGCTGAAACTTCATCAGGTTAGGTTTTGAACACTCTTCTATGGACATGGAGCGGTGTTATTATTGGAAAATGAACAAAATGCATGAAAGCAAATGATCATATAGGCCTATGCCTTTAAAATCTGAACACTCTCACAACTATTTGTTGCTTAGATGGTTTGCCTGAATATTTTAACCCAAACCCCTTGAGCACGTTTACTAGAAAGTATCCTGAATCCACCAAAATCCATCAATTTTGTCATGCCAAAAAATGTTGGTGTCCTGAGTCCATCAGAATCCACCAGTGAGTCCATCAGAATCCACCAGTGTAGTACATATATACCGGTACCTCGTACACACCAAACATATAGCCAAGGAGTTAAACTGTTGAATTCCTGAATCCATCAAAATGCTGCAGTACTGCTAGGCTCACTGTCCTGAATCCATCACAATCCCCCAACTTTTTCCATATGGAGGTACCGGTATCCTGAACTCGCCGAAATCCTCCAAAACAGGGGCACGGGTTTTGATGGATTCAGGTATGTTAGTGTTAAAAGCATTAGCAGATTAGCAAGATTTTACGAGTACTACCGGTACATGTATTTTGTGCCATTTTATTAAGAAATGTGTGTCTTAAAAGGGAAGATACATCTATCTGCAAACATTAGAAAACGAAACGATCAAATTATCACGAAAGACCTTACTGAATTGTTAGGAATGACAGTCTAAAGCATCCTGTAAAGTTGTAGCTTCTGGTGTGCTGACATTGTCAAGAAAACCTGTATTTTTCAAACACTGGTCGGCCGACTAGCATTGGAGAAAACTGGCTGATTTTCAAAAACTGCTCCAACTTTTTCATATTTAGTTATTCCACACTCTCTTTGCAATTGATTACACACACCTGTGAAGAGGTACAGGCCTGCTAGACTGATTCTCTGACCTTACAATTCCCCAAAGTCTATAAATTGCTCCGTTTCATTTTAAGTGGGGTCAGGGAACCAGACTACAAGAAAATGATTGATTTTCTTGGTTTTCAAGCATATACAAGCCCAAAACGCAAAACAAGTCAGTTTAACAATAACATTCTAATCGTCCAAATCCATTTATTTCTGAAAATTGCAGCAAAAGCAAGGGTTGTACATTGTCTTTAAGTGGTTTGCATTTTTAACACATAAATTTGTAGGGCCTTTTAATGAATGCTTCTAGGCATGAGCAAGCCTCAACACACAACAATTAATAACAGTAAAGCCAGACACAATAAAACAGATCCACAACAGATGGTCACAATCGTTAACTTTCATGCACGCTTGAATGATCATAGTCTCAGTTTCTTTTCGAGCTTTGAAATTAATTTTTTTTTTCTTCCCAATCATATTCAATGAATTTTAAATTTCATTATGGCGACACAAAATATGAATAAATTCTACGCAATTTGCATGTACACCGAGATAATACTACCGGGTAGTTTATGTCCCGTAAAAGCTGAATTTAGTATTTAATTAAATTCCAACTCGATCAAGTAATCCAATATTCAAAATGCGCTGATGATATTAACATGTGCCAGACTTAAAATGGATTTGGATCATCCTGGGGTTAAGAACAGATAACGAAGAGATAGCAGAATGGTTGATAGGCCTATTTGACCATTTTTAATAAAAAGAACAAATTTTAGCCAATACTGGAATGGAAGCTCTCAAAACAATGAAAGTGGATTTCAACAAAATTGTAGCATTTGTACTGCGATCAAGCTAAATGAGTCGTTTGCCTGGAATTTTTAAGTGGAGATACAGGCCAAAATAGGGTCGCTTCATCACATCACTTCATCACATCTCTTGGTGATCTGACTTCCATAATTTTTGAACTAAAGATGGTATCAGCTTGCGTTTTTTTACAGCAGTAATGCTGAGATTGTGCTCTTTTAATGCTGCTCTTTTAAAATCTGTAATAAAAATGTTTTGACCAGGGTCAACCACTGATCTCTATATAAAGACTGGATAGCGGATAAAGAGCCGCACAATGAATGAATTTGACGCCATATTGGTGAGACCGGTGAGACCGGCTGGTGATCTACAATGGACAAATTGCCGTCTTCATAGCATCATGATTTCTTTTGTAACATCGCGGTTCACTTGATTTATATTTTAACCACCACCACTGATCTCGGTTTACAACTTTTCTAACGTCGTGGTTTACTTTTTTTTAATGCCGCAGTTCCTTTTTCGGCGTTTTGGAAAAAATCATCACTGCGGAAATGTGTCCTTTTTAGAACATCATAATACATGTACGTGACCAAAATGCGCGTCAACTCTTGATACAGCGCTACGCGCTTTTACGCGTAGAACGTTCATAACATACGCGGCCATCTTTGTGAGACCAGGGCGAATTGGTCAATAAGCAAAGTCTGCTGTGTGACTGGTGTATGGATATCCGATATCCAGTCTTTATATAGAGATCAGTGGGGTCAACAAACGACTCATGTAGCTTGATCGCATCACATTTAGACAAACGGTAAAACCGCACAACTTATACGATTAAAAGAACATCATGGATGTTTCAGGCATCTTCCTAAGACATCCCACATTTAAAATTTTGTTAAATTTTTATTTGAACAAATGTTTTTAATTTTTTGTAGTTATTTATTTGAACAAAAAAAAATAGATGATATTCAGACGATCGGTTATCAAATATTTGAATATTTGGTACATTCATCACAACCCTAGCCAATACAACTGGTGTGCACGATGACCATTACTAAGTAGCGCCATTGCCATGGAAGTTAAAATTCCCACTTTGGAAGTTCAAGAATAACCCCTATCCCCCTTCACCAGGTTTCATGTCAGAAATAATTAAGCTTGATGTAATGGTACATTGTACATAAAAAGAAAAATATCTATTTTAATAATTTCCCTGCACTTTTCATGATTATCACATTTTTCATCAACTTAATCAATCAAGACAGTGCAATGGAACATGCTGGAGGCTCTATTGCAGAAAAAAAAAATCAATTTCAGGACAGTTTTGTCGGGTTGTATAAAAAAAAGCAAGCTTTATTCTGTTTGTTTACAGAACTTCCTCGTGTAATTATACATTTGTATAAAGTGCTGGTTCCTATGCACGTAATGACAATGCTGTCCTTCTGTACAAATATGTGTGCGTCATCCGTGGATCCAGCCAAACAAGAATTTTTTTTTTTCTTAAAATGAGTCGGCCACACCTTGCAAAATATACCATACTGGCGCATATGCCGCGCCTCTGCCTGCCCTAAAGTTCAGTGGACCGTTTGCGGACTTTAAGAGCACAGATGTACCTCTCCTTACGGCCGCATAAATTACGTTGAGCGAATGTGGCAGGAGTAGGTACGGTAGCATTAATGTGATCATATGGAAACGCTGGTCTCATCAGCTCGATGTGCGCTGTGTACATATGGAACTACCCATTTTTCTAAAAAGATCGCGCAATGCCAGCATATGGGGTACACGGGTTTCTCTTAAGAAATCATTCCACGACTCATTTAGGTACTTTTGACAAAACACGGAGGAAAGAATATGATATATCTCAGAAAGCAAGAATTTACAAATAATGTCAAAGGCTACACATCACTTTCACAAAGAAAATATGGAAACTTATGAAAATGCATAGCTTTTTGTACGGAAAAAACAAAAGTATATATTCTAAACAAATAAAAAATAAATTTTGCTTGTAATCTCAACAGATTTTGCTCAAAAAAAAGTAAGGGGAAAGTTGCCAGATAATTGCCTTAGATTGAACCACAGAGCATCTAGAATCCAAAATTGTCTGGGGGCCCTTAAACGGGCTCCGGACCCTACAATGCCACGGCTTCATGCTCCACAATCGCAGGGTCCGTTCTCAAGCGATTGCGAATGCTTCAAGTTGGCCCCCTAAAAATGGTGTGCATAGTATGTATATCTGCGAGGAGCAACTGTACTTACATGTTATGGTTAACTGTACCGTATATGGTGCAAGTTGGTTTGTATAATACAAAGATCAGTTTTATCCAAGCAGATGTTAAAGTTGTCTGACAATGATCAGTTTTCATAGGCGTAGCAAGGTCATTTTTATTTGGGGGTAAAAATTTCTTGAAAAGGGCACTTGCACATCCCTGCTGAAATGTAGAAAATTATTTGCTCCAGACATTTGGCCTCCGTAAAATCAAATTTGGAAGGGGGGGGGGGGGAGGCTGGTACCATCTTTCTATGAGGGGGATGTTCAAAATGGACAACCATACACACTATCGGACAATATATGTTTTTTAGGGAGGCATGTGCGAAACTCACAAAAGGCACTCGTTACAGCCGCTGTTTAAAAAAAGGAATTTTTTTGGTAGAAAGGGCATTTGTTTAAAAAAAAGGGCACTTGTTAACAAAAAAAGGGCCACTCTTTCAAAATATTTGGGGAGGGGGGGGGACACTTGCATAGAATAAAAAAGGGCAGTCTTTACAAAATATTGGGGGAGTAATCACATTTTAAAGTGATATGTCTGCTCCAGGTCTTCAACATGTTAATTTTTCTTTCAAACAAATTTTCATTTCATACATTTTTTTTCAGTGGAAAAATCTACCTTTGTTTTTGGGATGCTTTTGCGGCCATATTGCACAAAAGATCCACCTGAATTATCGTCGGCCCGCAAACAATTTTAAAATGTGTAAACTAAATATTCCATAACTAAACGCGAGTGGGTCTTTTTGTTAAAAAACTTCTTTAATAAACCGTCTTTTTAGTAAAAGTAAATAACTTTTGTATGACCTATACATGTTGTAAATGTATTTCTAATTCGTATTAGGTCTATCATTTCTTGGTTTACATAAATGTACTTTTAAAATAATGTTTGTACTATGTAATAAACAACGTTGAATAAATGTCTATTACACACTAGGGCTGTGCATCGGAACCGGGTACCCGAGCACCCAACCGTTCATGTCAGGAACCGGTTCCAGATTATGGAATTGGGTACCCGCAACCAACTTTACAAATTATTCAAGTAATTTCTCAGACAATAAAAAAAATATTTTTTTTTCAAATGTCATTTGTAGAGGATTTAAAAAAATGAAAACCAGGCTACTTGGGAAAACAATACATATTTTAAAATTTATGACGCTCGTGAAAGTTGCAATTTACACCGTAAAGCTGTAGGCCTAAAGCTCACTGTACACACAATTGTATCTTGCTGCATTGACGCACCGATGTGGCAGTATTATTGTGCGGACCTTTATGAATTTCGGGAAATTTTTTTTCACGGGTAATCGGGTATCCATGTTTTTTTTCAATCGGGTATCCGGTTCCCGTACTACCCATAAATGCACATCCCTAGTACACACACACACACATTGATTTAATATTTATGCCTTTAAAGAAACAGCAGGCGAAATTGTTGAACTAAAAAGTGACCTTCACTAACGACAAGCGCAGGTGGTTCCCTTGCAAACGTTAACTAAAACTCGAGCTGATTAGCCAGTCACAAAGGCTTGCACGTCCCAAACTGTACCTCAAATAATCACTCTTGTGTCATCAACATGTTGTCGTGCTTCCATCATCAACTTGTAACGGTAAAATGGCCTCGTCACGTTTCTTAATTTAAAAAAAAAGAAAATCCCTGAATTTTGTCCGGCGTGGGGCTGAGAGCTTGATTGGTAAAATCTAAATCAATTTGGCAATGCCCGAGGATGTAGCAGATTGGCATCTGTTCGACTGTGTGAGTATAAGGACAGACAATTCAGGGGTGAAATTGCCAAGACGTAGTCCCACCTGTTCCCAGCAATTACGTATTGTCCAGTACACTTGTAGCTAACAAGATTTAAGAGATCTATGTATGTACATGTGTCAATGTAAAATCAAGCAAGTGTTAGAAAAACTACGTTTAAGTACCATTTTTAAATGCCCTTCGCCGACATATTTATGTATAGGCCTACTCAGTGTTGTCTGAAGGCTTCCTAGTAAATGTGAGAAAAATTCACAAGGGTGGGACTCAAACCCACAACCTCCTTCTTACTAGTGCAGAAGTCTTATCACTTGACCACCAAGATTGCCGGGGTCGGCTGGCCAGTTCGAGTCTGATGTAGCAGCGGGTACTGCAACTAAATTTTCTATAAGAGAATTTTCCTTGGGGAAATAAATAATCTCTATGATGCAAATTCCACATTGATCCGGGGGAAGAAAATATGTTTGTAGCTTATTTCAAACAGAACGTAATTGTTCATGTTGAAAAGGAAATTTGTCTCTATCTACTGGTACATGTATGACAGCTATATGTGTGGTCTCTTACACCAAACATGTTAAAACTAGAACAAACACCTAACCATCCAAAAAAATTATCAATCAATCAATCAATAAACATAACATTTAATAAAACGAAAAAATATAAAATAAAAAGGAAGAAGATGAAAAAAATGGCAAAAACCTTCTAACAACAGAACCAAAACCCATTCATCAGTAACTCTCCTAAACTCCCCCCAAAAATGCAAAAAATATATATATATGCTTATATTTCTATAATTTTATGAGATGTAAAATAGAAAAAAAATAAAACATAAATGTTTGGAAGAAATAAAAATTAATGAAAACTTACCAACTCCGCGGCTTATCAAGTTTAATAGTGAAAGATGCAACACAAACTTAACTTGCAATGTGTAGATACCTCAGCTACAGAGATGGCAACAATTGAGTGCCACACCAGTGCAATGCGTTATCTAAATGTACACGTACTCTAATATTACAGGATATTATAGTATATGTTCATGTACAGTATGTAGTTCCCTCAAAGGATCTCAGCTTTTTTGCACTGAGTACTGCATGCCGCTGTGCTGTGTACAATCAGGTGCATGCAGTGGAGGTGAGTGACTAATTGGACTGTGATTGGATGAGAGGAAAAAGGGGCGGTGCTCTATGGCCAATACTGTGCTGTGATTGGTTCAAAAGTCTGTGGCTATTTTGCATGTGTTGTGTAACTTCAGGTGGAAACAAAGATTGACAACTGCAGAGATGTACAATGCACACATACATGTAGTTTATGGATAACAAACAGCACAATACTTTCCTATGAACAAAAATAGAGAAAAATCAGAAGACAGCCAACATGGATGAAAAACTGTCTTGCAAAGCACAGATTAGAATCCATCACAATAAGTTTCTCTGTTCCATCTGACATTGTTTAAAACAAACCTTAAACATAAAACACTTGCTGGGATTTTCAAAAAGAGTTTAAAGTTTTTGTTTTTGTTTTTAATTTACTACCTATGTTTTGTCATGCAATGGAAGATGGCAAAATACATTACACTGTAGCTTTAATGAAGTCGCAATGAATAATCTTAAGCTCAACAGATGACACTAAACAAGGAATGGCGGCCGTCATATTACAATTTGATTTGAATCAGTTTTGACATTGCTCCAATTTACCATTTCTGGGTAAATTTCCACTTAGTCTACAGGGTAAAACTGCATCATTAGCATATAGTCCAGACATCTTTATTTCTCAAAATAATTAAAACAAAACAAGAGAATAAAACATGTACATGTGTAGGCTTGTTTTGTTTTTTTCAATTGCAGAAAAAAATGCTTTAATTGATGACTTAAGTTTTCTTGGGCACTAAGAAAACTTAAGTTTTTTAAATAAACCATTTAATAATAATAATAATAAAAAAGAAAGCAAATTAGCCTTTCTACAAATATATTTAAAGCAAATGTGGACTCTCATTTAAAATTTAAATCTTAAAGGCTCATAGGAACATTTGCAATTACCTGGAAACGTACTCACGAATAAAACAAGAACATTCTTGCTCAAAGTGAAGACAGACCAAATACGCTGTGATTTATTTTGCCTGAAATGATATTATTCAGAAGAACACAATCAATAAAGAAGATAAAAATGTGCCCACATACACAGGTTTTCCAGCATTAGCAATTGCATCTAGTTACTAAACCCCAAAACTTGTGCGTGCATTTCTCTGTTTTCTCAAAATGTATAGTATCCACTGAGCTGAAACTGCATCAAGTTAGTTGTTGTAACACACCGTTCTTAAGATTTTGAGCAATTTTGCTTCAAACGAAAAAAAGTGCATCACAAAGCAACTTGTCCTACATACCTTAACAGATTGTTTCATTTCATTCTTATTTTAATAATCTCCTATTTACCACTTAAAGCTAACTTCTGCCCCAAGTCTACATAATGTCTAATGGAAATATCATGCATTGGACATTCAGGACCAGACTGAGAATATGACTATGATCAAAACAAGTGCCTCATAAGGCTGATAAACATTTGAAAGACAGCATCGCTATTTTTTATAAAATCTCCCAGAAATGAAAAGACGTCACAGTCGATACTACAATAATAATAATACATGTAGCTACCGGTAAAAATCTGTCCAAGGACTGAAAATCCCACTAATTTTTAGGCTAGTTGCAACTTGACACCATTTGCGATGCTTTCTTCTCCACACCCAAGCCGTCAGATTGACTTAATCCGATCCATTTCTTGCGATTCCGTTACCGCGCTCTAATCCATTAACCCAACGCCGGACAAAAGAATCTTGCTAATCCCAACGGAATGAGAAAGACGCGGAACACCGAGAGCAAACAAAAAAAATATCGCACCAATTCAATACCGGTAATGGACACAACCCTGTACATTATTATGAAGCTAACAACAAGCTCCGGTGATACGCAACTTGTACGGTGTGTTATTATGAAGTGCCCTGAAGGCACATCAAAAAGCTCAGATGAGGAGAGGTTTGAAAAGGGCAAGCCTCTCCGATCCCCGCACGTGGCTCAATTATCACTGGCACACAAAAGGAAGCCGGAATCTTGTCCTTGTGATGGGTATCTTGTGCATCTCCCAGGTGGATTCCCGCACACGTTGACAGGTTTCTTTTGAGGCTGAAATAGTACACTGAGGAAATTTTTTTTTGAGACTCTGTTTTGGAAACCACAAAGCATAAAAATAAAAGTTGTAAAGAAAATAATCTTGACAGGAATGATTATTTTCACCTCAATCTTAACAATTCTTTTTATCCTGTTATAATTAGTATTTGTTTTTTAAAGGAAAACCACACTCAATCACAACAAAATAATAATGTGTATTTAAAAGCGCACATATCCACTAGTCTTGGTGCTCAAGGTGCAACATAATTTTTAACCTGCTCATTGGGCTGATAAAACATTCAAAAGACAATCTCAACCCCTTCAACGGCCAGAAAAGAAGAGTTGTGGGAGACATAGACTGGTTCCTGGTTCATCCACTGCGTATTTGGAATGATCCAAAGTTATTGGGATTGGGGATTAGTCAGGGAGACCATCGCAAGTAAAATTTGAACGAATTCGCATGCCGACGACGCCTGACACTCACGTGAAGACGCTGTGGCTAATAGCTTTGGCACATTCAGGAAGTCGTGTGTAATTCGCGCACGATCACCAGTACAGTACAGTACGCACATACTGTGTGTTCCATCCAAGGGGCTCTCAAAAGTGGTAAAAACGTGCCCTCTTTTGTTGGCGCACGGAGCCCATACAGTATCTTTGCAGTTTCCCCAGTGACAACTTCACTTCAAATTGATGTGGTTGTCTAACTTGAAAATGCATCCCCCCCCCCAAAAAAAGGACAGAGAGCACTTGTTTTCAACTGCCCTTACCTAACAAGCAAACTGTAATGAAACGAACATTTCACTGATGACAAGAAATAAATGGCCAAACACTGATACTACACTAAATGTACAGGCCATGCGGCGTACCCGCATTCAAATTGTAATCAAGCACAAGGCAGGATACTCTTCTGTCAACGATCCTGTAGTGGTCATTTCCGTAGCTCTTTAGAGGTAATTGTCCCATTCGGCGGCGACTGTTTTATACCAAGGCCAATTAGTCCGTTATTAACATTGATTAATACCACGGAAATACATCAAGCAATTGAATACCCGGTGCATGCACAGTGCAACGTACAATGTCCCTCCCCTGCCGTTCCTAGGCACTTATGTGCTCCATCTATCATTCCTCTTTTGTCAGTCAGAATGACTTAGCCGTACTTAAAGGAAATATACAACATTTGCAAACATCCAAAAACAAAACTACCAAATTATTATGAAATACCTTACTGGACTGTTAGTGAACGACAGTCTAAAGCATCCTGTAAAATCATGGCACCTGGTGTGCTGTCATTTTCAAGAAAAGTGGTATTTTTGTATCAATTTCCAACGCTGGTTGGCCGACCAGCATTGAAAAAAATTGGCTTTTTTCAAATACTGCCCACAATTTACCATATTTAGTTAGACCATATTTAGTTAGACCACATTTTGTTTGCAATCGATTACACACCTATGACGGGTACAAGCCAGCTAGACTAGTTCCCTGACCTTACAACTCCCTGACATCTATAAATTGCTCCGTTTCATCTCAAGTGGGGTCAGGGAACCAGACTACAGGAACATGATTGTTTTTCTTGGTTTTTCCAGCATCTACGAATTCAAAAGGTGAAACAAGTCAGTGTAACAATATCTGCTATAATATACTAACCCTCCCAATCCATCCATTTCTGAAAATTACAGCAAAAGCAAATGTTGTATATTCCCTTTAATGTTAATTCTAAAGTCCTCCTACCAAAGAAAACCCCAAAACACAGCTCTGTAAATAAAAACAGAGCCAGCTTGCCTCCACTATGTGAATTTTTAGAACAAAGAACCACACCAAACCTGAAAAATTGACCTTTAGAGGCGACAACAACAAAATGGCCACAAAAACAATTAAAAAAAACAACCGCAAAACAAAAAAATAGAAAATCTTTAGGGCCTATAGACTTGTACACAATGCGCCTTTTAAGAAAACAGACTGCAAATTGTTTTTAGGATCATTAGATTCACTTGCGTAGTACAGGAAATTAAAATTTAAATGAGCAGCACCCTGTAGCTTTTAACCCCCAGATGAATTTTCATACACACGATGCCATTTCAATCAGCAAAAACAGCTCCAGGAAAAATACATGTGTGTACCTTGTGAAAAATCCCGAGGTACATGATACTAATGCATGCGTGTGAGGGGCAGAAGTGTCCATAGCTAAGGGTCATCTTCGTCATAGCGTCCCCGAAGATCGCCAGTCTTGTTTTGCCGCCAACTCATTTGCTGCCAAACTCGCTTGATCGTGGGCACAGCGCTCATCACGATTATCATCGCCGCAGCCAGCCGGGCCAGCGAGCCACGCGCGCCAGCCAGTAATCAATTTACCCTTGAATGATTGTTTATGGTCGTGACTGCCTACCGGCCCCGAGTAATTTGCCGGGGCACGGGGAGTTGCTGTTCGTGGAGGATCCGCCGGACTCGGGACGTGATTCGACATGAAGTGAACTGGTCCACAAGGCCAGAACGTGTAACCGCCGAGCAATTTAGGGATTTTTTCTTTCTTTTCTTTTGCTCTTAATTCAACAAACAAAACATTTATTAGTTTGCAAATAATAATGGAAACATCAAAGGAAGACAGAAGAAGAAAAAGAAAAGATCAAAGAGATAAGGGAGAAAGCATGTGGCTGCAAATGCTCCCAGTGTTACACTCAAGGATATTAAGAATCAAGATTCTCTTTTTCTGTTTACAGATACCAAGTTAGGATGAATATGGCAGTGATTAATGCTAGGACAGTTATATTAAAATGGATGTTTTATGCACTGACACGATCAAGAGGAATAAAGGATTAAAATAATGCAAATACATGCAGGGAATTATTTTTGTTAGGTTACAGGTTAAGTAATGCCTGTGAATTTGATCTGATCTTGTCATCAGTGTTTTACAAGCAATATGGAAGTTAAATTACTGCCAAAACTTGACTAAAATTTTGATATATCAGCGATTGTATTGGCACGGACAAAGTGTAACGTAACTAACCGTAACGTAACTAACCATACTTTTTTTGGAAAAGCTTGATATTGAAAATGATAATCATTGCATATTTTACTTCAAAATACTTGCCGTTTAGCAGGAAATGACAGAAATAGTAAACTTTGTTTCAGCTGTTTTCTTAACGAGGAAACTTTTGATGAGTAGAGATACACTTTTTTCGTGTCCATTCTTTTGTAAGGTAACTAACCGAAAATAAAGTTCCTGTTACAACTAACAGAACCAGTCTATAGTTAATTTGTTTTCTGCTCAGGTGTTGTGGGTCTAGGTACCATGTATCTGTGATAACTTATTCAGAATTGGTAGGGAAGCTTCTTGATAACACAGCCCCAAAAGCTGTGCTAAGTACCTAAAAATTGTAACAAAACTAACCGTGGAATTGCCCAAATGATCCAAACCACCACCCACACAACCACAACAACACGATATTTTAGTTCAACTTCAGATGGCATTAAATCAAAACTGACAGCACCATTACAATGATTTAAGGATGTTACAATACTGGTAGATATAGTTTACAATGTTTCCTGCAGTCTAAATGTACATGAATGCAATGCAGAACATGAAACATTCATGTGTCATTCATGTGTCTCACAAAACAAACACACCGACGGTCAATCCAAATTGACATCATTGTGACAATGAGAAGAATGTTACAATATGTTTACTTTTACCATGGAGTTATAGCTCCATGTTTTTACAATACTCTTTTGACATTATAAACAAACACACACTAATGCATCACACATGTTCATACAATGTATTCAAAAATGTCTCACTGAATAAACACACAATTCCCAAGACGAACATACCTGAATGCAATATCAGAACATGAAACATTTATCCGTTCCACAAAACAAACACAAAAACTCTAGGGACACCCCCCCCTTCACCGACAGACAATCAAAATGGACATCAACGTGACAATGAGAAGAATGTTTCAATACATGTACATGTACCAGTATGTAATGTTCCCTTTGGCATTAGAAACAAACACACTAATGCCAGAAAAAAAAAGTCTCCGGTTTCTGGTATAGAGCTTGTCCAAAAAGTGGTGCAGCGACGCGGCTTTTTTTTTTTTTTTACCAGACTTTTTTGCTTTAAATGTCGGCTGATGACTGCAAATGGTGCCCGACTAAACTTAGTGCAAAATATATGGGAGTCCAGAGAGGCCACATAAAGCTTATTCTCGATCATAACCCCATCTAAAAACACGTTGAAATTGCGCAGCAGCAGAATTCCAGTCAAACCAGTGAGTTTGGCGGTTTTGAGACATCATCTTTCATTGAAAAAAAAACCTTTTCGTTTTGCCGACGCGCATGGCTACGGCGACGCGCGCGCATACCAGAAACCGGAGCCTTTTTTTTTTGGCCTAATGCAATGCCAGGTTACTGTGGGTAGTAAATCTTAGCGAATGGCTAGCGCCCTCTAGAGAATAATGCATAAATATGTATACTCTACCGGTAAGTAAAGCGCAGTAAAATCAATATGTGTCTAAAGGAACAATGCAATTCCCACGACAAAAAAACTTTTTTGGGAAGCATAAAGTTAAACTGTCAAACTTTTACAACAAATTATATGCTTCTCCGAAAACAACCTAAAAACAGGCCAATATCGATCATGCAACTTGCATTCACAAAAGTTCAACAAAATAACAGTCCCTTTTTCCCCCCATGCCATGAAATGTTCATAATGTACATGTACGTACTTATGGATACAAATCACACAATGTGCACTCTGTATTGAATCGATCCAAGCAGAATTCTAAAAAAACAAGCCGTCTTCACATACAAAAAAAAACTCGTGGGTTGCAGAAATCTCACGAGATGTCTTTGGAAATAACTTACCATGCACACACAAAAACTGCCATAGAGCCCAAAATAGACTGACTGGACTATATACAGGCTATACAGGCCCCGTACAAGTGCAACTACGCTGGTTTAGACATTTTTATACAAATTAAAAAAAGATATCCAAATATTTATGCCAGGTTGGGTTTCTAAAATTGTGATTTTATGGCACATGTATTATGAGTAAACAGAGAGTTGGGGCGACCAAACTTTGGTCGAGAAAGATTAAACAAACATCACGTACAGCTTCTCAATGCAGACTTTTGAGGGTCTGAATTGCTGCACTCAAAAGATCACAAAGAATAATACAGAGTATAACAAAACAAGCACAATACAGATCCAAAACCGGGTCTCTGGAAGTTGTTAAGTAATAAAACTCACGTGTTTACACTCTGCTAAGTTCAGTAAACTCACTTACAAACTAGACTTATATGTTTGTGGGCTGTTTCGACGACTTTTTTGTGACATGTGACATGTAACACATCTGTGAGTGGTGGTCTAAGTGTGTGCTAGGTATAAAGGCAATTGGATTGATTTTAGAGTCAAAGTGCTGGTAACCCAAAAAAACATGTACAAATGCTATGGGCTGATGACTGAAAAGGAAAAAAAAATTTAAAAGAAAAATCTTAATGAAAACAAAGGCTGTTACAGTCACAAGCACCCCCTTAACAGTTACAAAGGGTGACGGAATTATAAACCTCAGTGCCAAAACATCAAAAAAATTGAGTTGCCACACATGCAACATGTGTTTCGTTTCAAAGCTCATTATCTGTATTTGATTGAAACATGGTGTACCGGTACTTCCAGCAATGTTCTACTATTCAGCCATACCTTTTAGTTTTAACTGAAAAATTAATTAATAAGTGCCAAAATAAAAATTAATTTGTCTCGGAGTACGTCTAACACCATGGTGTTTTGAGCCGATTTCTACAACAGCAAAAAATAAATGAAAAAAATTGGATGAATAAATTAAATTTTGTAATCATTTAAGTAACTAACTGGTTTATGTATGCTTCATCGATGTTAAAATCCAATTTATGATTGTTGAATTGTCACCGTGCCTACACCATGGACCTGCCCAATGGGAGAGTTGGGTGAGATCATTAACGGGAGGGACGTTCGATTGCGTCAACAAAACCCAACACTCTCGCAAAGAAACGAAGCCCAGCACTCACGCAAAGAAGCTTCTCAATAAAGATCAAAAAGTGGGGTGGGATACATGGACATACATACTAAATTGTTTTTTTTGGGGTGGGGAGGGGAGGGGGAGCAAGGGCGTCAATCACTTTTCAAAAGTGGGGGGGGGGGGGACATTTGTTGACCGGAACTAATGCGAATAACGGCGTGGGGTTCGGGGCCCGCCTAAGGGCCCCTACAATTTTTGGATTCTAGACGCTCTGTGGTGCGATTTGAGGCAGTTTCTGACCACTTTAACGCACTTTTTGAGCAAAAGATCGTAATTTAAACATCATCTTTAAGTTTGGAGTAATTGAATAAGCTATTCTGAGCTAAAGAATCATATGTAGACTACATTTTTTTGGAGGGGGACGAAAAAGTGGGGGCAAACGATATGATATCCCCCCCCCACTTTAAAAAGTGGGGACTCCCCCACTTTAAAAGTGGGGACTCCCGATTCACGCCCATGGGGATCGGATAAAATTCCCTCAACGTTCAGTGTGCATTGCTGATACAGGTATGATTTATACAGATGTGCCCTGAATTGAACTCCCCACCCATCAATTTACATGTCTGGGCGTAAATTAATTTGGTGGAACGTGCTTTATTTGAAACCAACAGCTTCCCCCAATCTTTCCCAGCAAATAGTAGCTAACGGGCAAGGCTAACACGTGAAGGTAAATGATAATGTTCATGTGTATATATTACCGAAGGTCCTAGTAATAGGTTTGTGGTCATCCACAATTGATTTTTTTTAAAGCCAACTTGCGGACCTCAAAATTATTTATTGCCACATTTGGCCAAAAGTTTAAAATAAATTTATAGGCCTATTTTGAAAATATAAAATCTTCCCTGATGGGAGTTTTTTGCATGTTATAGGATTATAATTTAACAATTACAGATAATCAGGTTTTAGTTATTATGAAACAGAATATTGTAAAAGGATCCCTAAGGTGACAAAGTAAAAAGACCGATCGACAGAAAAAACATTAAAAAAAATTGCAAAATAAAATTTCGCATACATGTACTTACAGTACCTACACGGATAAATTTTAGGTCGTTAGTCGTTATTGTAACAAGTACCAAGTGGTACAACCCATGGCGGCCGGGTCATGTGTGAAGATGGCTACACGGCACCCGTCCGTGTACCCATATTGAATGTATTTTGTTTGCTCAGTTTTTTGACAGTTAAAATGTTTGTATAGTTACTGGTACATTTCTATGAGACACTCAGGAATTCGTTTTGGTCATTTTTTGGGGAGGGGGGGGGGGGAACCGACTGACCAACACCCGGCCAAGCGATGTAGAAGCTCTGTTGCCAGATCCTTTAAACACGAGTCCATTGCAATTATGTACGTAATGGTACAGAGGACATTTTCCATTCACCGATCTTTTTCATTTATGGATAAAACTTTGAACAGCTAGCCTTACGGCTGATGCATCCAACAAGTAAGCAATTGTGGCTGTAAGTTCCCTTCAACATGTTCAATCTGACAACAAAAAGGGCAACTCGGAGCCCATTAGCAAGCCAAGTGTGTATCAAGAAGCAGGTGCATTGCACAAGCCCTTATAGATGTCACTTACCGTATCACTTAAACTGTCACAATGGATGAAATCTTGTCAAGAGAAAATAAATTCACTGGTGTCCTGGAAACACTTCAACATCTACGGTACCACACTTACCGGGTGCATGATGCCACAAGTAGAGTTAAACGTGTTCAACATGATGAAATGGCACATGAGATATCTCAGGTTTGTTCACGAAGCAGTCAAACATCTTTGACATTGTGACAAATAAGTATGGTTAGAGCCAGCCTCGACTCCATGGGCGCATGCGCGTTCCTTCACTAACCCCTGGCCGTGATGGACACGTACAAATGTAGGCCTAAACGACGCTGACCGCTATTGAGAGCGTACTGTGTGTGCTTTTCGAAGAGTGCACGCCTACCCGGTACGTCGCTCGCGTGCTACCAGTATGCACGTCACGTACGAACTTTTTTTTCTTCAAAACTGCGCGATACCTGTACGATACGGATAATGGTAGCCTCATTTTTCACCCGAAAGAACCTGTATCTTCGGTTGTAAAGGGACGAAAGAGGGTATGTACATTTAATACAAATCCTCGCTAAATAATGCAACGTTTGAAAGGATGTTTGAAAGGATTGATTCTTTGGTTCTGTTTGCGTAGAGCAAAATGACACGCTCATTTGCTGGTCGTGCGTTTCGGTTTTGGGTGTATTAATTGGCTTCGATAACGCACTGGTTTGGAATACAAACGCAGATATGCAAATAGCCGTACAAAAGCCGTACAGAATTTCTAGGTCTCCATAGGTTTGTGCACAAACATGGATGCGCCCAGCAGGCATTACTTTGTACACGAACTTAGCGCTCTAGTAATTTTATATAGCTCTATGGGTTTAGCCCATTACAAAAATTCCTATACAATAACACTGCCGAACCCTCTTCACCAGCCAAAAATCAGGCTACATTCACAAACGACAGTCAATCAGTAATTCAGTCAGTCACGTACATGTACAAGAGGAATGTAGGCTGCCTCCTCTAGGACCAACCAAAAAGCCCACTCGCCAAACATCTAGGTTATTTCCTTCTAATTAATCGTCTGAATGATTAACAAGTCATTACGCTCTTCAAATATTCTTGTCTTGCATTTAGGTGATGAATATATCCCTGTCGATATGTGACTAAGACGGCAATTTTCTTGGGCATCATTGACAGCGTAGCGGACAATCCCCGTGGGATCGAGTGTAAATCACACTTATACAGACAGATAATTCCCCTTGCGTTTGTCATGATGTAACGCTAGACCCTACTTCGTCTTAATCCCACCTACAAGGTAGTACTTCCTAACCATGAGAAATTGCCAGCTCGGTGTTATTGATGGGATGTGGTATCGTGACCACATGCATGCACGCTTTCGTGCCCGTTGAAAGGAAACAGGCTTTTTTGAGGGGATGGTGAGGCATCTTTATCTTAAGAGGGGCACACGTGCATCCTGGCTTCATACAGGCACCAAAAGCTACAAATACTTGATCTTGTGTTAAAAGGACACTTTCGTCTTGAATTTAAGCACTTTTGGGCCCTGAAATGCAAATTTCTCACAAAAATGACAATTCGTCGGAAAGACCATAAAAAGTAGAATGTTAAGGTTCACACAACAGGATCTTGAAAATGTACGGTTTCTTTGTAATTGAGTATGCAAGTTGACCTAAAAAAAACACAGTGAGATTTTACAAGAATATCTGGCCACCCTTTATGGGATCTAGAACAACCTGTGTCACGTCCTGTATTCGGAATTACTTTGTGTCCTGACTGGGCCCATCCAATCAACGGCAATCAATCTCGAAAGAAAAGAAAGCATTGCAATCTGCCACATATTGAGAAAAAAAATGCAAACTGATGATTATAATAATTATAAAATTTACAATGTTGACCTCAATCTGTTCAATCCAAAGCGCAGAATTTGGTAAATTGTAACGCAGGAGTCTGCGATTAGACTAACTCCGAGTTTGGTACCGGTACCAAGATGTTCACAAGACGTTCACTGTAAGTAAACGCAGACTGGCCAGACTTACAGTTACACACTGTGCTGTCGGGCAAATCAATGGAAATAAACATGACTGTTCTAAAAAACTGAGCTGTTTGTAGCGCAAGTCATCATTTTGTGTTTAAACACTTTTTCAAACTCGAGAGTACAGAAAACGAAAATGGGGCGTAATCTAATATGCAACAAACATGCACTAGGATTGTGATGTTTGTATGTCTGAAACTAGCCTGGGATCTGATATCAAACAGTGAATTGTCGCGTGATATTTTGTGCGGCGCCAGTCGTATGGTTTGGCATTAATGCATCCAAGCTGAAAGTATGTTCTATGTATACACAGGGTGAGTCAAAAAGAAAATTCGAATTAAAGAAGATAGAAAAATATCTGGCTTGCTCCATTTCATAAAAATGTCATAATAGGGACAAAGTTCAGATTATTGACCAGGTTGTGAAAAAAAATCCCGTAATTTGCATACTGTATTCCCGCGTTATGTCTATTTGAATAAAAAGATTTTTATTTTATTTGAACAAAATGCAGCTGTCCACCACTGATCATTTACTGTTCTACGAACTGATGGATACCCAAATACCGGTACAAAGAAAGACAGACATTTTCCCAAGTGCCCCTCCATGAATGAACGTATGTACATTGTACGTATGTATACTTGCAAAGGAAAACACACACAAATCACCATCAATATTTCAGAAAAGAAAGGGTTGACTTGTGCCTCATGATTAAAAAACAAAATCTGACCCAAAAAAACGGTTCAGTCTAGACTCAAAATGATTAAAATCTCATTTGTGTTTAAAGCTATAGTCCATCATTTGCAGCCATCCGAAAAAGTAACTGGCGTATTACTGTTGAAAAACATACTTGGTTGAAAGATAGTAAGTGGACTAAACTCCCTGTGAAATTAATCTTTCTGGCAAGCTATCATTTTGAAGTAATCAACGAAAGAAGGTCTTTCCAATGGTGCGTCTTAAGACGCACCGTAGGAAAATTTAAATAAGTAGTTCGTTTTGTTATTCGGCGCAGCGCGCGCAAGCATTGGCACGACGCACAGGCGCGCGCGGTTGCTATAATTCGTCGGATCAGTGCGCGACATCGCGTATACGGTAGCTGCAATTCAAAACAATTCAAAACATGATTCAGCAACTTTTGATTTAAAATTGAGATCCTAGAATGCTGTTTCTCGGAATATACAGCTGAAGCTGAGCTGAAACTTCATCAGGTTAGTTGTTCAGTACCCTTCTTTATATTTTGAGCACTTTTGTTGCTTCAAACGAACAAAATGCACAAATTACAAATGATGGACTATATCTTTAAATGACTGTGTGCAATCTGTCAATCGCTCAGCTCAATAACTTCCAATGGCATTCCATGGACGGATATATAGAAATAGTTTCTTTTAGTAAACCTTGCATGCATTACTTAGTGCTAGCATGGCCCTTATTCACGAGTCGGCCATATTGAATTGAAAGTGAGGTAAAATCTTAATTTTTTGAACTTGCGAAGAGAAATGACATGAATGAAAGCAAGTAAATTCCTAATTAATTCCAGTCTGCTCCAATGAATAACTTTAAATTTGTAATTAAAAATTCCTTAATGTTTAAAGCCAGATTTAAAAAAAAACCAGTAAAATAATGCTGCATTGTGCCTGCATAAATAGTCTGGCGCCATCCCATTGGACAGCTAACACTTAATGAAATACGTTCAGGGAACTGGACAAAAATGTCCAACTCGTGAATAAGGCCCATGGATCAATTTCAGTAATTCCTTTTTTACAGATGAGTGGAAGAACATTCTCTTTGAAGACATACTTCATTGGTGTATCAAATGTGATTGCTTTTTAAGAAAAATAAAATCATTAATCCATAATTACTTTCTTTTTGACCCGCCCGGTATAGTCAGCTAAAAAAATTGCTCATGGGTCTGATTAAAAACCCAAACATTTGTTTTAAACATTTCTCTGTATGTACAAATGTACATTGGGCCTGCCAACTATCACGCAATGAGCGTGAGACTCACGCTTTTCAGGTTATTCTCACGCTGTCACACCCACACGGGATTTCTCAGCCTAAAACAAATTAATAAATAATTGATTCCAAACTCGAAGCGATGTTTAAATGATGATCTTTTGCTCAACAAAATTGGTTTAAAAGTGGTCAGACATTGGTTTAAAAGTGGTCAGACATTGGTTTAAAAGTGGTCAGAATCCAAAATTTTCGGGGGCCCTTTAAAAGCGAACCCCGCACTGTTAGGTCTTCGTGCTTCAAGTTAGCATGAGTTCTGAGCCCAATTTCTCGGCTCTGCTTATAGTTAGCGAAAAATCCCTGCTTACTATAGCAGAAAATTCCGTGCTTATGGTAAGCCTATTTCACGGGTTGGTGAGGAATTTTGGCCTCTGCGCATGCGTACATCCCGTAACTAAGGATTCTGTGCTTACATGGTTAGCACAGGATTTTTCTGCTAGCGTTGTTAGCACAGAATGTTGATGGTAAGCACGGAATTCTGTGGTTAGCAGAGCCATCAAATTGGGCCCTGATCAAGCGCCATTGCCAAATTTCCACTCTTAGCTCTTACTCAAAGTTGACAGCCCTGTTAGCCCAGGTTGGACGAAGTCTTCATTGCATTACCACCTGGGCTAGCAGCCCTGTGTACATGTACTGTATACACGTGGATTTTCTGTGACCCACACCTCTAAAATATGGCTGAACAATCTGAAACACTATATTTTGGTGATCTCTCAGACTGATGAAAGTACACCTTTAAAGAGATTGCTTTTTTATACGTGCAAAAAGCTACTTGGTCTGGTGTTAAAGACGATAGTGAATTTGTACGTGGGCGTTCGCCGGCTAACACACACACACCAAAAAAAAATGATGAGAATTGTCACCTCCCGACCCCGCAAGTTGAGCTGTTGTTTTCCAACTCAGTGCGGTGTGTGAAAAACTCATCAGGAAGCCACCTTCAGCAGGGGAGGTGAAGTGTTTACTTCTTATTCACGAGATGTGACCCGTCACTGTTAAAATCATCAGGCACGAGCTTCCAGAACGGATGCTGTTTTGAACTAAGCCGGATCTTTAGTCAAAGATTTATAGATGGCGTCTGGATTTCTTGAACATACATGTACACGAAATGTACACATGAACATTATGTAGGATCATTTGCTTTTCATGCATTTTGTTCGTTTCCAATAAAAACACCACTCAAATCTAAAGAAGAATGCTCAAAACCTAACCTGTTGAAGTTTCAGCCCACGGGATATTGCACTTTTTGAGAAAAAGAAAAGAAAACCAAACACAACATTTTGATCACAATACAGGATTTCATCCGTGTAGTACTCTTTTAAACATTTCATTTGAACATTTTATTTGTTCACTGAACCTTGAAGAACTTGAAGAGTACCTTGTTCGTGTATGCAGTGACGGAAAGGGTGAATTAAGCTAGCCAACAGAATTTGAAATTATTGTAAAGAAATGTTTGTTGCAAGATTGCATTAGCAATTAAATGTTATGTGTACACAACTTGCCCATGGATACACAAAAGTGCAACTTGTTTTTGGCATCGTTTGACATAAATTGCATAATTTTATCATTGTTTTGGGCCCAATACAGAATATGGCTAAGAAACAATTTCTGTACTGATTAGTCGTTAATTGACCGTTACATATATTTGAGTTTACCCAAAATTATTGGGGGGGGGGACTTTCTTTTTTGGTAGAGTGCATGGGGGTTGTCGTATAAACTGCAGGTTCCGATAGTGAAATTGTACAAGCAAACCTGCACTGTTTTTGATGCCTCTGCTCAAATTTGGCCAACTAAAAATAAAATCGAATAACATGTCAACATACAGTTCAATGCCAACCTCTGGAAGCTTGCTTGGAAAAAAGAATGGCTGTTCCGTTTGTATGAACTTTTAAATGTAGAGCATTTCATTACAGGAAACAGTACAAACCAGAAATTGTTTCCCATTGAAGTTAGTACATGTACATGTAGTAGAGTCATATTGTTTTGAAACTGTACAATTCAACACTTAACATGGCCAAAAGGTACAATTGTTGCTCTTCACATGCATGTATACATTGTACATGCAAAGGTTTTGCGGTATTCAGAACGGATGACGGATAAACACGCGACGAGCGAGGCCAGAAATATCTGTCAGCGACAGATATTGCTGCAAACTCATTAATACATTAATGCATACATGTACATGTACATGTACATTGTACATGAATAAATTTGTTCATAAACATTTTACTCATGACAGCACATGGACTTACCTGACACTGACAGTACACGTTGTAAATTTCTTGCAAAGTTTTACGTTCCAATTTATAGGAACGATGTCACGGATATTATAGCCTGGGTACATGCACTTTGGGAATATAAACCGACAATACGTGTCACATTAAAAACACTTTAGACATTTAAAAAACAACATTTCCTCAGTGTGGTTATCTCCACCGGGCATATTGCATCATACTGAATCAATATGACTTTTGCAACAAGACAACCAGGAAGTTGGAAAGTGCAATAAATTTGAGTCTGGAAACATGACACATGTATGCGTGTCTTTTCAAAACTTGAAAATGATATAGTGAAACCATGTTCAGACTTATAATCACAACTGTATCCTTGTTATTGTTTTCAGGTTAGGCCAAGTAAAAAAATAAACCAGTTTCTTGTCCCCACCCGCTTCCATTTCCCCGCCCACCTCCCTTTCTGTTATTAATCATAGACTAGTGCAGGGCCCGTCGAAAATGTGCCTGTTCGGAAGGGGCAGAGAACTGCTCATACAAATAACGCACAAGATTCAATGGTGTTGTTTTCACAGGTTTAACGCACACTCACAGGTTGAACACACATTTTTTTGTTACACGTGGACAGAGATTCCTAGTAGGAAAACATGAGGAAGAAAAGTGTGCTATTGTTTATTTACCCATTGTTGATGATGGAATAGTCCCCCCCCCCCCAGTGAAGTGTCATAGTCCCCCAGTGGAGGTCAGCTTTCTCTATGCTATGCCACAGACACACAGAGGTTTATGAGACAAATATAAATGGGGCCAGCTACGCGTCTCTTTTGTCTACCAAACTTTACGCACGTAGTGTTAATTGTGACGTCACGCAACTTCAGTGGCGCCATATACGTGTACGCATGCGTACACATGCAGGCCAAATCTTTCATCAGACAAATCATGCATGGGGCCGATGTGCAGCTTTTTTGCAGCTTTTTCGAGAACCGCTCGTCCAACCAACTTAAAGTTTAAACTTGGCACTGCACATTCTGTGGTCCCGAGCAATACACCCGCCAATTTTCAACTTCATACGGTGCCCGGTTCTGGAGATAATCGACGTACAGACAGACAGACACACACACACACACACAGATTCCTGGAATTATAGTAAGGATTTGTTAGGTCTTTTGTATTTAGTTCGTTTCCAGCAAAACTGTAGCTATGTAGATGCGTGTTTTTGCAAATTGACGCTCAAAATGTCGATGCACTAAGCTGGTCTGTGGGAAATGAAGTCATCTGAGAGAGACATGTCTACCGGTAGGCCCGATTTAAAAAAGATGTGTCACTCAAATTCACAAACTCTAGGCCTATCGTTCAATTTCATCCACGACAAATTTCACACGCTTTTAACAAAACCAATTGAGTCATTTACCGGTACCATTCAATTTTAAAGTTTGGTTAACCTCTCTAGTCACTGGGTCGAGAATATTCATCATTACAGATCAAATTTGTCTAAGTAATTGTTGCAGAGTGGCACTGCAGCATTCAGAGAATTCGTCTTAAAAATCAAATTTGATTTCTGAATAACAAGGTTTGGCCTAGATGAGACACAATCAAATACTCCGGGACGAAAACGTGTGCTCATTGTTTGAATTGCTTGAACTGAATTTGAAATTGTCTGACAAAAGACGAAATTAAACATTGGAAGTGCACTACATCGATGTTGATGGACGAATTTGAATATACGGTGAATTCGAATGATAAACGTTTTAAATACCGTAGCTGGGAAAACCTATATTATACAACAGGTCCATAAAATTGAAAATGGCAAATAAATTGTTTTTAAATCCCCCACCCTCACAATGTTCACAACAAGTGTTTGACAATTAGCGGCAATACAAACAGTTCTGCGTTACATTGTAATCATCCCCGTTATTTTTCACTGTTGCTATGGAGACACTGATGTCAAATTCCAGTCAGTGTTTCTCATGGTAACAAGTCATTAACCAAAGCAAATTAACAACCTCCCTTTGCTCCTAATTGCTTGCTCAACTTAATGCACTTTTGTGTGGATACAATTTTTTTAAAACAAAATTTCAATCAATATTGAGCTGTCATACATGTATGCACACAATTTTAAAGTACACAAAATTTGTTCTGAAAATTATAAATGGTTATAAGAGCCATTGATATCAGAATTTTCACTAATCGATATAGTGGAATTCCAATATTGACAATATTCGATATGGATTATCCCATATCAGAATTTTCACTAATTGATTGGAAATCCAATATCAAGTACATTGTATATCCGATGGATTATCCCGTGTAAAAAGTTAAAGACCATAAAGATGACACTTTCATAAAAAAAATACACAAAGTCCCAATTTTCCATGGCCTTCTATCTGGAGCATATTGCTCAAGTTTTTAAAAACAAATCTCAACAATGTGAGTTTGTCTGGAACAGGCGGTTATTTTGACAATGATCTGATGCATTCTTAAAATTTTCGATATCGTTCTTCAATGACGAAAATTTCGATATTTTGATACGATTAAAAAATTGTTATCGGTGATATCGATATCAAAATAATTTCGAATAATCAAGTAATATCAACTTCGCTACGACTTGAATCTGTTCAATTGAATTTTTGTCACGACTATGTCCCTATCTCGTTACGACATAACCAGCGGATTACCGACAGAGTGTCGACACAACTTATTGAGTAGGCCCTACCGACACAAAAGACCGAGAAAGAAGAGTGATGTCATCTTCGGAATTTCATGTTGTGATGGTCATCTCAAAGTCGCCAAAAAAAATTGGCTAACCATGTTCAACCACAGCCGACCTCATACCGAATATTGCGATTTCGTTACGAATTCCTCAAGACTTTGTTACGACAACAGACATTTGACGTTGATCCGTTTTGCATTTTTTGCCGACCATCACGATACGTTTCAACTGTTGAAACTAATCGTGGCTCCACTGCCGACCATGCACGACCTGTAGGATGCCGAAACGATGCTCAAGAAGTTGTTCCGATAAAGTCAAGACATCGTTCCGAGTTTCACGGTGTCGTCGAGTCTTGCGTCTCAGCGCTGTCTCATCGTGATCAGGAGGCTACATCGCGACAGTGAAACAGACGCCTAAATCCAGTGTAAGGTAAGGTTATAAGTTCAAGAGTTGGGCCCCCTCATAAGATTTTGAGAGAGAACGGCTCAGTAAAGTTTACGCAACAAATGACTTTCTTCTAGCCAAAAGTAATCCAAGTGCGGACGCACGGTGGAATACCCACAATGGAATGTTAACAATAACTCACAGTAACTTTTTACACAATAAAGTGTGAACGCAGCTTTAGTTGTTAGTGCTCAAAAGTATTACTGGTACTTTAGCAAAAAGATTTAACGGCACAAAAGGAGGTAACGCCCAACAATGTTACATAAATGATGTGACTGGTTTTGAGCTAACTTCTGTTTTGCAAAATGTTGGCAAGATTTTCTTAACACAGAAAAGTGGTCCCTGGATGACACGTGGGCTGTATTTGAAAGGCTATTCAATAACTCACTTCAACCATTTTTTCCCCCCAGTTTTAGATTATAAAAGGGTCACTCAAATAAAAACAAATTCTAACTGAATCAAATCTCCTACGCACTTTCCAAACTAAAGGCAGAGGCGCAATACCGTTTGTCTGATTATTGTAAGTACATACGGTATTATTGTTCGGCATTTTACAAGTACATGTAACATGAGCGGCGCAAACAATGAAAACAAATACTTGGAATAGCTGTCGCTTGCCAAAAACTCTTCCTTTACACAAAATCTCCTATTATATTTCAACTCAACGGAAAACAAGAGATTTGTACCTGTTTACAAGCATCCCCTCAGAATCGTGCGCTATCAGCATGCCCCTGGGGAATAGCACTGCCTGGATCGTTCAACTACCGTCTGCAATGAGTACAAATACAAGAACAATTACTGAGGATGGAAAGCCGGCGGGGGCGTCACAGCCATAATTGTGTTGTTTTTCTTTCCGGTGTAGCAATGAATTGAAATTTTCCAATCTGCAAGCCGTACGTTGTTTGCTTAAATTTCTGTAATTTTTAGACATGGATGGATGTGGGGGTTAGTATTTTAGGCCTACAGCAAATATGTTACACTGACCTGTTTAAAGTTTTGTGTTCATAGCTGCTGGAAAAACAAAGGGGAAAAAAGTTGTTCTTGTAGTCGGGAACCCTGACCCTACTTGAGACGAAACTGAGCAATTTATAGACGTCGGAGAATTGTCAGGTCAGGGAACTAGACTAGCTGGCTTGCACCCTTTCACTGATGTGTAACTGATTGCAAAAAAAATGTGGACTAACTAAATTTGGTAAATTTGGAAAATGACAGCCCACCAGGTGCCATATGATTTCACAGAAAGCTTGAGACTACACAGTGCAAAAAAAAGAAGAAAGCCCACACTCATTGGAGGGGACATAATTTTGAATTTGATCATCTTATGATGACGCCATTTACATAGACCTTTGGGGAATTGTGTTAGCTACATTTTGATAACCCATTTGCTACCAAAGACTGTAAATCGTCCACGATTGACAACAGTTTATGAAAAACGATGCAGTTTGAAAAGTTGCAAATTTACGACTAAATCATCTATCAGGAAAAATTGCTAAGCATATCCACACATGCCCGTAATTGGTCCCTATCGACTGCACAGTGCTCGAACAAAGCGTGGGTAAAAAAAAATTGATTCGCTGCTCCCATGCATGCAAGCACTATGCGATCGATACTCCCTGCCGTTTGTTTCGGGAAGTGTAACATTGTCAAGCAGCAATTTCCACTAGCGTAATCTTTAAATTTGCAACTTTTTTTCAAAATGCATCATTTTTCATAAACCATTGTCAATGTTGGATGATTTACAGTCTCTGGTAGCAAACGGGAAACGGGGTATCAAAATGTAGCTCACAACACTCCCCAAAGGTCTATATAAATTTGTTCGTATAGGGCTCCACTTTTTTCCCACGAAATTCTTTGGAATGACAGATCCTGTGCCAACCGAAGTTCTTGTACATGCAGGTGTTTGGTAAATTTTGGGACTGTAAATAAAATTCATCCAGGCTTTCAAAAGTCTAGACATATATGTGACCTGTTCTGTCAAAATCAGACTTTTCTGGGCCTAAGGTCAAAAATTAGATTTGTGCATATTGTTTAAATATGTACATTTTTCTTTTAATAGGTGGTTTAATTTTTGAAATTGGTCATTCCTGGGCAAAGTTATGCTATTTTGAAGTTCATCGTGTCGAAAAGTAGAAAATGGAGAAAATGGCAGTTCAAGTTTGGGGTCTATTTTAAGACTTGTTTCAAGTGACATTTCTATAACTGATATCCCTTAACAAATCATCAACAATACTATATTTAGAGTTCAAATTAGGGTTTCAAACTTTTATTGTATATTTTAGACATGTTCAAGATTACAAATATACAAAAATTAGAAGAAAAAAAACAACACCCTCACAGAGTTTTTTGGCCCTATCTTAATTTCAACCTTTGCCCAGAAGCGTCTGCTTTTGACAGAACAGGTCACATATGGCCATGTTTACGGGTCTAGAACTGCCCAAACTATAGTTGGGACAGCCCCAACTGTTGGAACAGCCCCAACTGTTGGGACAGCCCCAACTGTTGGGACAACCCCTAACTATCTAGGTGGGCGCGGACATCCGGCAATGTTTTTAATTGGCTTTCCTATTTTGTTGCTCCCAGACCTACCAGTACAAGTAAGTTCTTGAAACTCAATTGGTTCTTAACACACAGCAACTGATGAAAACTGGTGTGCAAATGAATAGATGTTTACATCAGATATGACATGAGCATGCACGCCCCTACCTGGGCCCAATTTCATAGTGCTGCTTAACAGCCGACTTTGTGCTTACCGAGCCTCCATCTATTTCATAGGGACCGTTAAGCAGTAAGCACAGTAAAAGCAGGCTTAACTTCAGAAGAAAACTTTGCTTAAACCAGTGACGTAACAATAGAAATCTCCATGCGCGCGCAACTGTAAGCACATTCACGGCATGAAAAAGTGCTTAAGCAGCAGCATGATTTTCTGCTAAAGTAAGCACAACTTTTCTGCTTACTGTTAAGCAGTGCTATGAAATTGGGCCCTGTAGTTGGGGCATATAACGTGTAACAGATAGAAGGAACACATGTAGGCATATATGGTATACTTCCCATTTATGAATAACAGATCAAATCCACTCCAACCCTTGTTTTTGCCAAACCTCATTAACTGTTGAAGTTGAGTAATTAAACAAGAACAATTACTGAGGATGGAACGCCAGCGGGGGCGTCAAATTTAAAGCCATATAACTGTGTTGGGGTTTTTTTCCCGGGTGTCTTTATTGAATTACATTTTCCAATCTGCGTGGCGTTATTTGCTTTTGCTGTAATTTTCAGAAATGGATGGATTTGGGGGTTTAATAGTATTTTGTAGAAGTTACCAGTCATTCAGTATCGGTCTGATAGTGGAGCTGCTAAGCGAAAAATCGTGCACTTTGTGGTAAAAGCATGAAATTTGGCATGTGGGGTCAAAATGGGCTGAAAATCATTTTAAGATCGGGACCCATCCTGGATCTTGCCCATTTTGGGGGCGGAGCTTGATTTTTCAAAAAAGGGGGTGCAAACAATACAAACTCATGAAAACTGTATTTAACATCAAATTTCCTTGGTTTTTTACGCTTTGAAATAAACTTAAACATGAAATAAGACATTCTAGCATTCTAACACCTGTTATTTTCCACCCATTTTGTGGGCGTGGTCTAAATGGTAAAAGAGGCGGTATATCTTAGCAGTTTGGTTCTAATATGGAAAACATCATTCAGTTTGGTGGTAAAATTCTGAAAATTGGCATGTCCAATTGAAATGGGCTGAACATAATTTTTAGAGGTGAACGCATCTTGGATCTTGCCCATTTGGGGGCGGAGCTTGATTTTTCAAAAAGGGGAGTGCAAAAATAGAAAACTCAGAAAACTGTATTTTACATCCACTTTGTTTTTCATGCTTTGAAACAAAGTGGATGTAAATTCTAACATTCTAACACGTGTTATTTTCACCCTTTTGCGGGCGTGGCCTAAATATGTAAAGCGGTGGTACATTAGAGCAGCTTTATTCAAACGAGGGAAAATCATCTTTCTTCTCATTGTCTTCTCTATACGTTTTTTTTTTCGGGGTTTGCGAGCTACAGTGCCTGGGGCATGCACTTTTGAGAAATCCTTGGTTTCATTACCAGAAAAAAATTATTTATCGTTTATACTTTGTTTCGTATGAATAAAAAGGAGTAAATGCTTCAGATTTCAAATATGCACTTGTCATTCACAAGGCTGGGTTGGGGCAACCTTGAAATTATAAAGCAAATAATTATATGCTAATCGCGTAAAATTAATATTAACAAAGTTCATAGGGTACAAATGATACCATGTTCGTATGAATAAAACATGGCATTTGCTTTTGCTACCACTTTGAAGCATTTACTCGCATCTGTATGAATGAAAATTAAGCAAACACTTTTACTCAAAACCATTTGCTAAAATCTGAAAATAATCAGTTTTTACCTTTTAGGTTTTGCTACACTATAGGCGTTTACTAGTATGAATATAAAAGAAGTAAATGCTTCAGATTTCAAATATTTATTTGTCATATTTCTGAAGTCCTTTATCTACAGAACTGTAAGTCCGATTGGGTGGAAACTTGGTATGTGGCCAGACCGGGAAGTGTTATAGGTATAAAAAAAAAAATGAAGTGACGTCATGATGACGCCATCCTGAGATTTTATATGAATATTTGAATTTTTGGACCGTTTAGCCATATATCACGAACGCAATATGCAAAGTTAAAAATTCTTTTTTGTATTTGGGTTTTTAGGTAATAGGTATTTGCACAACATTTTTGAAAAACTTGGGTAGGTAGATGACGTCATCGTTTGATTTTTTTAATGATTTTTTAAATATTTATGATTTTATTCTGCTTCCAAAATTGCACACTTTCTTTCATCGGATTGACATTAAACTTGGTTCAAACCAAGACCACAATGAGAAAATGTGTATTGAGAAGGGTTTTAAAGATGACGTCATTGCAGGGCATGTGACGTCATGTGATAAAATTATATTTTAGGAATTATTTTAAGCATTTGAACAACCTTTAACTGCATGAAGCACTATGACAAGTGACTGCAAAAGGACCAACGAAACATAAACATTTGTAAAATGCGAAAAGCCCTGTGTTCTGTTTGCAAACAGACATGGTGTCTTTTTTTTATTTCATCTTTTTAGTTTTAATATGACGTCACGTGACATGAGACGCCATATTAAAATTGCATATTTTGAAGGCCAATATCTACAGAACCACTGGTCCGATTGGGTTGAAAGTTGGTATGTACCTAGACCGGGATGTGTTATAGATGAAAATTGAAGTGACGTCATGATGACGTCATAATGGGTTACGTGACGTCTCGTTAGAGATTAATAGATTTGATCTTTAAAAATCAATATAAAATCAACCGTGAGAGACCTGAACATGATTTTCGTGGGATATGATAAAATTAACTTTTAAGACGGTGTTTGTGTTTAAAATTCTGTAACTTAAAAAGTACATAAGTGATTTGAATGATTCTTGTACTAAAACAAAGCTTATAAATTGGGCTTTCATATCTTGATTTTGATAGTGCTTCATGCAGAACTTCATTAAAAAAAATTGTCCTGCCATTTGGGTTTCCTTTTTTTTTACTCACCCTGTGTAAGTTACTTGTAGACAATCATACCAATTTAGATATGATTTTTTTATAGCCGCCTACCTTAAAATGTAGCTCCACCCCTAAAGGGCAACAATTAGTCTTGCAACCGTTTAAACTTATCTTTACAGTGTATGGTAAACATAGTTAACCGATGGAAAAGTTGTGTTTTTACCAGCAAAAATTTACAGTTTTAGAGGTGGGAGGAAAACCCCAGAAGAATAGTCTGGGGAAAACCCACGGAATCAGGTAGGGACTGAAAACCCAATCGACATGTAGACCATGGGTGCTGATGCACAGAGCATTGTGCGCGTAAACGGCATTACGTTCGTCACGTTTGGTGCGCTTTTTTGTATCTGTCCTCCAGCACGTGACCCTCCCCAGTGCCGCTTTCCGTTTCGGTTACGATAGTTTTATTTTCTGCAAACCTATAAACGTGTAAAGCTTACATTTTGCAGGCCATTTACTCAAGAGCAAATGATTTTCAGTAAAAGCCTTTGCTTAATTTTTATTCATACAGATGGGAGTAATGCAAATGCCAGTTTTTATTCATACGAACTACCGTATGGTATTATTTGTACTTTTTCGCGATTAACATTAATAAATGCAGTAATTTTTGCGCAGAATTATGTGCATTTATATTTTCAAGGTAGCCCCAACCCAACCTTGAAATATGACACGTAAATATTTGAAATCTGAAGCATTTACTCTTTTTTATTCATAAGAAACGAAGTAAACGTTTATAGTGTAGCAAAAGCTTAAAGGTAAAAAGTAATTATTTTCAGAATTTAGCAAACGGTTTTTAGTAAAAGTGTTTGCTTAATTTTTATTCATACAGATGCGAGTAAATGCTTCAAAGTGGTAGCAAAAGCAAATGCCATGTTTTATTCATACAAACATGGTATCATTTGTACTTTAAGAACTTTTATTAAATGCAGTAATTTTTTCGCAGAATTATTTTACTTTATAATTTCAAGGTTGCCCCAACCCAGCCTTGTAAATGACAAGTGCATATTTAAAATCTGAAGCATTTACTCCTTTATATTCATACGAAACGAAGTAAACGATAAATAATTTTTTTTTCTGGTAATGAAACCAAGGATCCTCAAAAGTGCATGCCCCAGGCACTGTAGCTCGCAAACCCCGAAAAAAAAAACGTAGAGAGAAGACAATGAGAAGAAATTACAGTTTTAGAGGTGGGAGGAAAACCCCAGAAGAATAGTCTGGGGAAAACCCACGGAATCAGGTAGGGACTGAAAACCCAATCGACATGTAGACCATGGGTGCTGATGCACAGAGCATTGTGCGCGTAAACGGCATTACGTTCGTCACGTTTGGTGCGCTTTTTTGTATCTGTCCTCCAGCACGTGACCCTCCCCAGTGCCGCTTTCCGTTTCGGTTACGATAGTTTTATTTTCTGCAAACCTATAAACGTGTAAAGCTTACATTTTGCAGGCCATTTACTCAAGAGCAAATGATTTTCAGTAAAAGCCTTTGCTTAATTTTTATTCATACAGATGGGAGTAATGCAAATGCCAGTTTTTATTCATACGAACTACCGTATGGTATTATTTGTACTTTATGAACTTTAATAAATGCAGTAATTTTTGCGCAGAATTATGTGCATTTATATTTTCAAGGTAGCCCCAACCCAACCTTGAAATATGACACGTAAATATTTGAAATCTGAAGCATTTACTCTTTTTTATTCATAAGAAACGAAGTAAACGTTTATAGTGTAGCAAAAGCTTAAAGGTAAAAAGTAATTATTTTCAGAATTTAGCAAACGGTTTTTAGTAAAAGTGTTTGCTTAATTTTTTATTCATAAAGATGCGAGTAAATGCTTCAAAGTGGTAGCAAAAGCAAATGCCATGTTTTATTCATACAAACATGGTATCATTTGTACTTTAAGAACTTTTATTAAATGCAGTAATTTTTTCGCAGAATTATTTTACTTTATAATTTCAAGGTTGCCCCAACCCAGCCTTGTAAATGACAAGTGCATATTTAAAATCTGAAGCATTTACTCCTTTATATTCATACGAAACGAAGTAAACGATAAATAATTTTTTTTTCTGGTAATGAAACCAAGGATCCTCAAAAGTGCATGCCCCAGGCACTGTAGCTCACAAACCCCGAAAAAAAAAACGTAGAGAGAAGACAATGAGAAGAAATTACAGTTTTAGAGGTGGGAGGAAAACCCCAGAAGAATAGTCTGGGGAAAACCCACGGAATCAGGTAGGGACTGAAAACCCAATCCACGTGTAGATCATGGGTGCCGATGCACAGCGCATTGTGCACGTAAACAGCATTGCGTTCGTCACGTTTGATGCGCTTTTTTTGTATCGGTCCTCCAGCACGTGACTCTCCCCTGTGCCGCTTTCCGTTTCGGTTACGATAGTTTTATTTTCTGCAAACTTATAAACGTGTAAAGCTTTACATTTTGCAGGCCATTTACTCAAGAGCAAATGGTTTTTAGTAAAATTGTTTGCTTAATTTTTATTCATACAGATGCGAGTAAATGCTTCGAAAGTGGTAGTAAAAGCAAATGCCATGCTTTATTTATACAAACATATGGTATCATTTGTACTTTATGAACTTTAATAAATGCAGTAGTTTATGCGCAGAATTATTTTGCTTTATAATTTCAAGGTTGCCCCAACCCAGCCTTGTAAATGACAAGTGCATATTTGAAATCTGAAGCATTTACTCCTTTTTATTCATATGAAACGAAGTAAACGATTATTAGGCCAAAAAAAGGCTCTGGTTTCTGGTATGCGCACGCGTCGCCATAGCCATGCGCGTCGGCAATGTAAGATGATGTCTTTCAATGTAAGATGATGTCTCAAACCACCAAACTCACTGGTTCGACTGGAATCCTGCTGCTGCACAATTTTAACGTGTTATTTCTCATAAAGTTATTTCCCACGTCTAAGTTTATTTCAAGCATGAAGAACAAAGAAAAATGGATGTTTAATACAGTTTTTCTGAGGTTTTTTTAATTTTTGCACTCCCCTTTTTGAAAAATCAAGCTCCGCCCCCCAAAATTGTGCAAGATCCAAGATGTGTTCACCTCTTAAAATTATTTTCAGCCCATTTTAACTGGACCTGCCAATTTTCAGGATTTTACTACCAAACCGAATAATGTTTTCCATATTAGAACCAAACTGCTAATATATACCGCCTCTTTTGTACATTTAGGCCACGCCCACAAAATGGGTGGAAATTAACTGGTGTTCGAATGCTAGAATGTTATATTTTATGTTTAAGTTTATTTCAAACCATAGAAAAACAAGGAAAATGGATGTTAAATACAGTTTTTATGAGTTTGTAATGTTTGCACCCCCTTTAAAAAAAAAATCAAGCTCCGCCCCAAAAATGGGCAAGATCCAGGATGGGTCCCGATCTTAAAATGAATTCTAGCCCATTTTGACCCCATTTGCCAGATTTCATGCTTTTACCACAAAGTGCACGATTTGGGCCAAAAATGGACCTAAGCAGCTCCACTATGAAGTGTGCCCGCATACGTGTACTTTTGACCGGAATTGAATTACAGGCAACAACCGTCGATGCACTTTAGCAAAGTCATGAAAGTTGACGCACGCTCGGTGAAAAGCACGAGTGTCACGACCCATGACTCATACAGCCGTCCAAATTTTTTACCAAAATTACAGGATAACTAAGGCCAAGTAAAAACAATTCCATTTGATCTTCCCCGCCCGCTTCCTTTTTTGAGGCTGCATCATTTTTTTAATTTCAGGCATGTAACATTTTCTTAAAAAGATGTTTCAGAGTTCAGATGCTTCTTATAGCTTTACTAATGTTCAATTTAGCACTTTAAGAAGGTTTTGAGGTCATCAACTACGGTAGTAGACAACTACGGTACCCAGAACTATCAAATAAAAAGGGCCTCCTCCTTTTTAAGGCACATATCGCTTAAGCTAAATATGGCTGTTTTAGCCTATTTTTCAACAATAAAAATAAAAAATAAAAAGGCCCTCATCCTCCTCTTTTTGAAAAGCCTGGACGATCAACTTGTGTTTTTTTTTTTACTTGTCCTAAACCCTGGGGTACGGAATTCAACTTTTTTTTTGCTAATATTTAATAAGCAGTTAATTATCCACCTTGGTGATTAGGCCGAAAGAAAAAAAAAGTTCTGCTTCCGATTACATGCCTTTCAAAAATAGGGTCGGTTGGTCAGAATTTTTTTTTTTTTTGGCCAATTTTTTTAATGCAGATTGAATGGGGTATTCAATTATATGCGAAGTTTTAGCCTGAACTATTTCCATTGCACTACGAAAGCTATACACAAAAAGGCCACAAAAAGTGAATAAAACCTACCTTAATTATTGTCAATATATTTACGTTCGATAATTCGTAAAAAATAATGGAAAATTCAGGTCGTTCGCACCATATGCACAACGCTAGTCAAGATGGGAAGCTGGCCAAAACTCCGAAGTGCGTGATGCACTGTGCATGTGTGGCGCAGCCAACAGACCTCGTTTTTACGGTCGAAAATTTTGGGAAACACGCTGCATTGTGTCACGTCAAAAACCAGAAGTGCGATCTCAAAATGAACTCTTGAACACGGAAAATACATACACAGACAAGCTAGATTAATTCTGTGAATTAACTTGCAAAAATGTTCTTTCTCCATCGGTGTTTTCTTGGCATTTTTACGATGTCGGATCCGACCAGTTGACAGTGCACGTGCCCAATGCATAGCCATGCTAGCGCTATCGATCGCATCTAGCCGTGCACAGACTAGTTACCGCATTTTCATCATGTCTTCTAATTTGGCCCCTGTGCGGCGCGGCGGGAACCAGTCATCGCCGCGTTGGGCTACCGGTAGGTTACGGACGTGATTATAGTCACCGTGACATCGAATTGCGAAGAAGTTATATCGCGAAGCGAATTTGTAAAAATAACGGAGGTTTCTTTTGAAAAAAATAGCGAATGTAAGTAAGAAAACAAATAAATACAAGCATTTTTTTGACGCGAAAGGGTTGTTGAGAGGTATTTTGTGAAGACAGAAAAGACAACAGGTTTTTATTTTTATTTATTCAATCATTATTTTTTAATTGTTTTTTGGAATTGCCGATAAAATGTTTGTCGCAGCCTAAAAATAGGGTCGGTCGGGTAACCGGAAGCAGAAGTATTATTTTCTTTTTGGCCTTATCAAGTGACAAAATAATTCCATTCTTAATATTACTTTCTGCTCATCATGGTTGTGTGACTAGTGAAAATCACGAAAATACCGAAGCAAATCTTGTAGTTTAGGACCCCTTTACGTATAATTTAGAAAATGAAACGACAATTTGAATGTTTTGAGACTGATATACAATGTACATTGCAACTAAGTATGTCTATGGAATCATCTTAATTGTTCGCTTAGAAGTAAGATACCATATTAATGAAAATGTCAGCTAGCTTATTGTGCAACAGTCATGTGAACAGAACTTGTACCGGTACATGTTGTAAGACATAAGAGGTGTCCTGAAGTACATGATTACCAATTTATAAATAAAAGTTTGAAATTGTAAAAAAATACAGGTGTGCTAAACTACATGACTACCACAAAGTACCAGAATATTTATTCCGGGCAACGACGACTCCACGGATTGCCTTTAGTAACATTTGACCATGTCCAAATGTTAAAAAAGGCGATTTGTAGAGTCCTAGTTACTCGAACTACAGAATATTCCAGTAATTCTGGCATGTCTGATTTCTATGTAAAAAACTAAAACTTAAAGTTCGAATTTTTAATCAGGAAAGAATGTTGCATCCTGACACCACTTTTTTCATCATATCATCTGAACAAAAGGTCAGTCATTGCAAAAATGTTGAAAAGACATGAATCTGGGCGATCGTGAAGTGTAGGGCCCCTGTTTTGTTTTGATCAAATTAGATTTAGAGTCAAAAATGTTTTCTATTGCTCAAAAATCACCTTTACAATCAAAAGTAGACTTTTAATGACACCCCGCGTTTTGCAATTTTTAGCAGATTCTTGGGGTTGAAATCACAATTTTTCTGTGCGGTTTGTGCCTTGCGATTCATCGCGCCGTGCGTGCTCACAGTACATCACTCAGTGATCGCCATCTTTATTTTCGGGTCGCGTTTTGTCGCCGCGCTGTCATCGTCATTTTACCCCCAAATTTCCCTCAAAAAATCAAAACCCTGCCCTCTATCTATGGCATACCTGTTTATTGAGAATGTCGCCAACAAGTTGGGTAGGTCCAATAATTTTAAAGTGGATTTTGTTCCCATATAGAAACCGGGCCCTACACTACACGATCGCCTGAATCTGGGACTGAGAAACAGAAAGATTTCCATATACGAAGTTTACTCAACACCCTGTGTACAAACCCTATGAGATTGGACTGACAAATTCTAAGTGTTTTCTAAGAAAATGCTTGTATTTTCTCACTGCTCAAATTGACTTTGATGACATGAAATTGCTATCTGGGGGCTTGTTAGTCAATACAGAGGAAAATTAGTGAACTTCGTATATGGAAATCTTTACCTGAGAAACATTTCTAATTTTGTTGGAAATACTTGTTTAGTTCTTGTTAAAAAATGTTCTTGACCGTGTTGACTCTCCATAGACTTTGTACACAAGCGCTGACATTGCATAAATAAGTGGCTTAGAACGGGATGTGGTGTCTGGATCCTACATTCTTTCCTTGAAGGAAAATTCTTATAAGTTCTAAAGTAAAAACGAAAACCTTACTTAGCCTCGTGTCGCCATAAAGAAAGCAAAAACAAGGATAATTCGTTCATAGTTCCTTCAGACGTTACATCACGGCCACACACAGCTTACTTCCTGCTGCGCTGTCAATGTTATGATTGTGTATGTATTGTGTTAGTGTACATGTACTTCGTTATGGAGAGCGAAATAGTCAAGACATCATTATGGCTCGAATACTAGAGTAGTATACAATCGAAAGAACCCCGAAACGAAATATATCCGCTCTTGTATTTCACCCATTAAATTTTTCGAAATTTAACTTCAATAATTTCTTCTTCGTTTAGTCTGGAAAAACAAAACCAAGAAAAAAATCCTGGACTACATCAATTTTTGAACATCGCTCCGGCCTATTGTTGTTTTCTTAACAGCCATGAAGGATCTTTTGCTGAACTGTTCTAATTTTCAGGGGGCACTCGAAGATTATTGAATGCACATATTATTTCATAGTCTTCTCAAAGGATTTCAATTAATAAAAAGCTCAAATCTCAAAAAAAAATCTGCATCCCTCCGGGCACCCCCCTTCCCTCCCCCTGCTATCACTATGTACAAAAACATCTTCACTTTTGCTTTTGGCATGAGTTTCTTGCTCAGTTTGAGAGAGATAAAGATCCTAATAATTTAAAATTAGGTTCAAAGCCCGCTCCGATATCAGTTTCTTTGTTCTACATGCAGTGGCATAGCCAGGGGGAGGGGGGATGGGGGGGGGGCCCCCACACCCATGAATCCTTGTCGCCCCCCCAGTCGCCCCCACTGAGATTTTGAGTTTCTTAAAAAATTATCATTGATCTACATAACGCCCCCATGAAATGTTCCAGCCCCCCAGCGCCCCCACTGAAAAATTCCTGGCTACGCCACTGAACCCACTGAAAAAAAATCTTGGCTAGGCCACTGTCTCCAACTTATTTCATAAATTGTAACATTTTATTACTTTAAATCTTTGATAATGTATATCTTGTAATCTTCTTATTTTTGTCAGCCAGTGGAAAATCGTAATAAACAAAAAAACACATGTACTTTTCAAATCTTATACAGTGTGTGGTTTATTTGATTGTTTTGATTAGGATTATATTTTTGTTATTTTGCGCTCGCCATACCATTCGCATGTCCGAACACGCATGCGTGGTAAACTTGGTGATCAAAATGGCGGACATAAACAGGACAAACTCTCCCATGAACTTGTATCGAGAAGATATTTTAGACACCAAAGAAGAGCTGGATAAAGCAAGAGAAAAGCTCATCGGAGAGCAGAAAAAGACCGCACGTATCCTTTGATCAAGTCAAATTGAAATTGGCGAATAAGATGGAATGATTTCACCCAAAAGCCGTAGACGGATTTTAACGTTAATTTTTGCGGTTGCTTTCGCACATTTAAGCTTTTTCGTGAAAAAATATCCGGGTCCATTTTGCTCCCATTAACATTAATTAACTTTAGTTGGCATTAAAATTCATAATTAAATTTATTTCAATTTAGGACCGCTCGGGACAGTTCTTTTTTTTTTTTTTAAGTAATCCACTTGGTTCATCAGATGTTTGTGAAATTGTAACTGAAACTGCAATTATTTTAATTTAACTTTTTAAGCATTTTTCGTTTAAAATTAAAGAATAAAGTAAGGCCGCCCTAATCATCTAGCCTAATGAATATTTTTTTTAGATTTGCAAATTGCAGATCAAACAATTTGGAAAGGCATGTGGCCTTTTCCTTTTTCACTATTCACATTTTTTTTGGTAAACATGTAGTTTAGCCTACTTTGGGACCCTGTTCCATATAGAAAACGAAAGATTATGTTTTGGGACAAACATCATCTGGATAAAACTTTGATACAAAGTCAAACTCAAAGCAGGAAAAGTCACTTTTTATGTGTTTGGATAAAACACGTAATGTTGTGGAATGATGAGGGCAGGGTTTTGATTTGAACGGAACTTGTAAAAACATAATATTATAAGAGGGTTCCTAAACTACACGATTTATACTTTTATACCCTTTTTTAAGAGAGTTGTTTCCATCAAATTTGGATTCAGATGTCTGTTGTCTTACATTTCAAGTTAGATGAATCAATCCATTGTGTTGTTCTTTCATAAGGCCAAATAAAAACAAACACAAGTTGATCGTCCAGGTTTTTCAAAAAGAGGAGGATGAGGGCCTTTTATTTTTAATTTTCTATTTAAAAATAGGCTAAAATAGCCATATTTAGCTTACGCGATATGTGCCTGAAAAAGGAGGAGGCCCTTTTTATTTGATAGTTCTGCGGAGATGTCTACTAGTTGATGACCACAAAACCTTCTTAATTAAAGTGCTTATTGAACATTAGTAAAGCTGTAATCTTCACTTATGAAGTTAGCAATAACACTCAATTGAAACTTTGGAAGAAGTAAGAAGAAAGCTAGTATTACATTAGTCCGAAAATTTGGGACTCTCAATACTGTGTATGTATGGGCGGCCATTAGGGCAAAAAAGACAAAAACAAAAATAAAACAAAACTACAAAAATAAATGAAAACACACAGAAATAAACGAAAAACTCAGAAATAAACGAATATAACTCAGAAATAAACGAACAACTCAGATATAAACGAACAAATCAGAAATAAACAAACAATTCAGGAATAAACAAATATAACTCAGAAATAAACGAACAACTCAGAAACAAACGAACAACTCAAAAATAAAGGAACAACTCAAAAATAAACAAACAACTCAGAAATAAACGAACAACTCAGAAATAAACTAACAACTCAGAAATAAACGAACAACTCAGAAATAAACTAACAACTCAAAAATAAACGAACAACTCAAAAATAAACGAACAACTCAGAAATAAACGTACAACTCCGAAATATTAAACGAACAACTCAGAAATATAAACGAACAACTCAGAAATAAACGAACAACTCAAAAATAAACCATCAACGCAGAAATAAACCATCAACTCAGAATTAAACGATCAACTCAGAAATAAACGATCAACTCAGAAATATATACGAACTCAGAAATAAACGAACAACTCAGAAATAAACGAACAACTCAGAAATAAACGAACAACATCCCCAGGGTGTCGAGCAGCAGTACGCGCCCACCATGTACCATGCAGTACAGCTAGCTACAGTACGACATAATATTTACCGCGGCATCAAAATGGCGGACACCTTGCATCGCTTCACGCGATGAACACGTAGAAAAAACGTAAGGTAAAAATGAAGTGATTTTTCGTCGACAACCTCCAAAGCCAGAAAGAAGTCTATGCGAAAGGTAAGCCTGGGATGCAGTTTAATTTTTATGATGAAAAACGTTGACTTTGTTAACGTGTACCATTGCATTCCGTCATGTTCAGACTGTACGTCCATGTACGAACGCTATGCCAATGCCGGCCGGGTTTGGCCACATGTACTGGGCTGGGATGGCGCGGCGTGGCACTGCGCCATGACTACGGTGGTCAGACTGGAAAGAATTCCATATACGTACGCCACTAGTTTTTCCCTGCAATGACTTAGTACTAGTAGTAGCCCCCAGAAAGCGGTGAACATGTCCTAAAAAGTGATATTTAGCAGGGAAAATATTGAAATATTTAGTGAGAAAACACATAATTTTTCAGATCAGTCTCATCATACTGGTTTGTAACTACTGTGTGAAGTAACGTCCATCTAGACATGGAGGTAGACTAAGGAATTCTTTCCCCGGACGGGCATGGTCCATATGTCTTGTTTATTTTTTGAGCATTTTGCCGCTATAAAGATCAAACGACTTCCGCGACTCTAAAATTTTATTCACAATTTTAATAAAAGAGACTTTTTACCCATTATTTTTCAGTTCGAGTTGATTTTTTTAAGTATCTTTACGCAACAATTTTTACAAACGCTAAAGCCCCCTAGCCCCCTAGTACTAGTATTAATGTTGAGCGCGATCTGTCGATTGCGCTGCCACCAGTCGAACCGCTTCTCAAATACGCCATTGACATGGTTAGTTAACTGTTTAGCCTGAAATACTCAGTGAACCCCAAATAAACTGGGAACTGCTGTGTGCACATTGCATTATTTTGGTGACCCACAGAAAATATCATGCATTTTGTGTTTTGAAGCAGAGAAAATGAAGGGAAAAAATGAATTGGATTTACTTAAACAAAATCAGCAGTTTATATCAGTTCTCTTTGGTTCCACTGGTTGCACAGGGTACAAGGGTAATGGTAGTAATCCGAATAGGATGTCAGCATGATGATTAATTTGTAACTCTCAAATTTTGGTTTCAGGACAATTCTAAACATGGAAGGGAAGCCTGTGATGAAGCAAGATCCTGCCGAGAAGCAACCATGAAGCGGAAACTACAACTTTGATATGCCTCATTTTCTCATGGGAGCAGACCAAATGCAGCCTCCTCAGCTGGTTGAGTTGAGTCTGTTGCAGTAGCATGTGCAACCGTTAAATGGGAAAACAATGACATTTTCTTGGAAAGGAGGTACCCCTAACCTACAGAAAGCGTTCAAAAAGTGCGCTGCTATGCTACAATATTTGGCCCTCACTAAATGAAGTAGGCCTAGTTTTTTTGTCTGTGTAGCTTACATGTACATGTACATGTACATGTACATGTAGGCCCTACTTTAGTCTTTGTTGTCACTCCAAGTCTAATCCATGTCACATTTGCAGTTCTACATGTAAATTGTAACTGTGCAACTTTCGCACACAGAAACTAAAAGAGGTGCTACATTTTATTCTGCAGATATTTGTAAAATATTAATTTTAAATAGATACATGCAGTGCTAGATACATGTAATGTAGCGGCCAAACTCAGATTCTTCTTTTTGCCTAGTAGTGAGGGCACTGTACCAGAAAGACAATAACCAAGTGCTCCATAGCAACATAGCTTTAGCATTGTAGAGTTTGCAACTTGTGTGTTAAATTCTTTGCCCAAAGCAATAATCACGCTGTTTACTGTTAAACAATTTCTATAAATTATTTAGTGATTAGTGTGATATTTTAGTACCGTTTTATAAGCCTAAAAGTTGCATTTTCAACGCATTTGTTGGTTGCATAGTCACGGTATTGTGGAACCTGTTAAAAGCACATGTACTGCAGGTCGAGATTTATACAGGGTGTACATAAACCCTTCTTGCATTTAGACATCAGTATTCTTTAAATGTGGAGTAGCTAGTATAAATGCAAATTGTTGGACTGACACTGGATTTAGGTCAAAGTAGATACACTCACTCCATGTACATTTTAGGGGCCTACATGTGTATTTACATAAACATTGCTTTGGACATGTGTGTGCATGTGTTTGGAACATGTATGTGATATGTAATGAGCTAATTCTGTTAGAATAAGGTTACACAAACACTGGGTAATTTGTTGTAACAAATACATACATTTTATTTTCTTTTTATTGTAGTCAATCTGTGCCTGACATCATGTACCACTACAAAACTGTATCAGGAGAAGTTGTATTACACAGTAAAGTTTCTGGATCTCCAGCACAGCATTGTCGTCTTTAATCTTTGGCAGATTCATGTAAATTTTACAGAGAGTTGTGTTAGGAGCCAATCACAAGTTTAAACTGCACACTTCCCCCTCATCCCCCACCCGTCATCCCCACCCCTCATCCCCACCCAATTCACCAAATGTCCCATCCTCCAGTGCCTCCACCCCCACCCCTTTCCCCCTCCTTTGTCAAACAGATATCAGGATATTCATGGGGACCATCAGAACACTAGAAAAACAGTGACCAAGGTTCACATATATGCCACATAGTTTGCACAAAATTTAGAATGGTGCACCTTTAGTTCATTTTGTTCAAATGTTTGTGTAATCTCATGAAATGATGTTATAGTGTTACAGGTTGAGCATGGTTAACTTGTGTCCATACATGATATTTTGAAAAGCACAATTGTATACATTGTATACTTCTCAAAAAAATGTTTACAACACAAGTGATATTAATATAACTGCTAATTTAACATTACAATGTGTTTTTTTTTTATTAAAGCAGTGGTTTTAATTAACTTGTGAAATGTGAATTGTACTTTTTTCAGGCAATTTCTTTAAGTTACACACAAATAATGCTTGCCCCAGTCTAGTACAATGCAATAAATTAAAACTCAAGAGTGGAAGGAAACCTTAAAATGTTGTTTAAAAAATCCTTCCACTAAATAAACATAACAAGAACATGTAGGAAAGAATTCCATATAGGGACGTCAATAATTTTTTCTTGCAATGAACTACCGGCCATCAGAAAGCGATAACATGTCGTAAAAGTCAAATATAGCAGGGAAAACATTGAAGAATTTTGTGAGAAAACAGAAATGCTCAGACCACTCTCAAAGTTGTATACAGGGTCTCAAGTGACGTCTGTATGTGGAATTCTATCCAAAATGTGGACTGCCGTATAACAGATAACATTCAGTCTCTGAAGTTGGAAAACCAAACTTGATGAAATACATGCAATCCTTGTACATACATGTTAAGTTGCTCCTATTCTTAATGACACATTTAGCTCAGTAGATAACAAATTGCTTAGTAGATAAATGTATTTCACCTAAAATTGCACTAACTATTCATAGAAAAGTATAGATTTTTAAAGATGACTAAAAAGTCTGCAATTTGTTGACAAAAATTTTAATGTCAAAAATATAATTGTAATAACATGTACATGCACATGCACTTTTACTCTTTGAACTAGAGCAATCACATTTATGACAAGACCAATTAACTAGTTTTGCCAAATAAAATTTGTGCGAGGTGTCCTGATAAAAATTGCAAACCCTGGGCTATATGGTAAAACATTGACCTTTCTGAAAAACATTGACCTTTATGAAATTGGAGAATCCTCAATGGTTTCAAAAATGCCTCAATGAATGAAACGTGTACATTTTTGTACTATAAGCACATCGCTGTGGCATTGGTGAAAATTCGAAGGTCACAACAAAGCACTCCTACAACTGCCATCTGCCATCTGCCATCTTCACTGACTTGGTAAAACTTGATTTCTCCTTCGTCATGGGTTTTGATTCCTTCAGTTGCAGAGGAAAGTTGCAGTCCTTTTTGGCTAGAATCACTTCCTTTAGTGTCACCTCTCAACCTTGACTGACTGTTCACCTCAATAAGTCTTCAGACAGAATCCTCAATGACAACCTGGACAGGGGGTGCAGCAAGTTCCAAACTAATTGAATCCTCTGCATAGATGCTCATCAGTATTGCGAGTGAACTTTCTCTCATACATGTATTTGTGGATTTTCGGGGGTCTTATAATAAAAAAATCTCTATAACTTTGACAGTGCATTTGCCATTTTACAAGGTATTCAGGGAGCCGCAGCTACTAGTAGCCAGCTGCTGTCTACATACTTGTATCATGGAGCTAAGATCTGGTAGTTCAGCCAGAATTTCAGTCCATACTTGGCATGGGCTATGGAACGCATGCAGCACTTATCAGACAAGACTAAAGTTGCTTTCTTTCAGTTGAGTTTCTGTTGCTTTTCCTTCTGGATCATTGATGTAGCCGTCTTGACCACTGTCCATAATATCCTGCACTCTGTTGGGACAAGTAACAAAATATATGAAACGGTTTAGCATGAAAAGTTGCCAAAATCTCATCACAAACTCTTTAAGACCAGGCCTACAGAGATGTTAATCAAGTTGTAATTAGGGGACTGATGGTGGCAGTGTAGAGTAAAATACAGTGCAAGCACCTATCATAAAGCTATCCAGAAAAAGATTTGTACCTGGAAATCACCATGACAGTGACCATGGTGACCCTATGCACAAACATAGGCGTCGCCATGATTTTTTCTAATGGGGGGTAAAACATATTCCCCCCCCCCCAAAAAAATCCTGTATTTCTCAACATATTCTCAATTTATCAGTTTTAGAGGGGGGCAGGGACATTTTGCCCCCCCCCCACCCCATTAAATTTACACGAATGTGATCTTGTACCTCTTTTTCTTAAATTTTCTTTTTTTTTTTTTTTTTTCCTTTGGGGGGGGGGGGGGGGGGCAGCGCCCTCCCCCTTGCCTCCCCTCCCTCGTTTTTCTCTCGGTAAATACTACAATATGTTCTCCAGCTGATGGCTGCTGCAGGGAACATGATGAGAAGATTCCCATATCTGGCCATCCCTATGCACAAACCGTATGACTATGAGACTGGTCTGGATGTTTCTATTCCAAGTGTTTCCTAAATATTTCAATATTTTCCGAAGCTAAATTTTACTTGTTTGGACATATTAACACTTTCTGATGCATGATAGGTCACTGAAGGGGAAAAATAGAGATGGCCAGATGTGGGAATCATTCCACCTCGGATATAGCTCGATGGTCGGTCTGATCATGGAGCTATACACATAGCTCCATGGTCTGATGGTCTGACCATGTACCACGGACCATTTAATGGTCCGTGGTCTGCCCACCGCACCGGCGCGCCCCGCCAGTACAGTGGCCAAACCCGGCCGTACACATGACATGCATGACGTACATACAGACATGACGGCGGGATATGCCATTGTAAACTTTTACGATTAAAGTCGACGTTTTGCATCATAAAAATCAAACTGCAATCAGGCTTACCTTTCGCATAGACTTCTTTTTGGCGTCGGAGGTCGTCGACGAAAACCCACTACATCCGTCATGTGTCAGTGTTCATCGCGTGAAGCGATGCAAAGTGTCCGCCATCTTGGATGCCGCGGTAAACATTATGTCGTCTGCACTTCTGTATAAATGTATGGTACATGGTGGGCGCGTACTGCTGCTCGACACCCTAGGGATGTTGTTCGTTTATTTCTGAGTTCTTCGTTTATTTCTGAGTTGTTCGTTTATTTCTGAGTTCGTGTATATTTCTGAAATGATCGTTTATTTCTGAGTTGATCGTTTATTTCTGAGTTGATCGTTTAACTCTGATTTGATTGTTTATTTCTGCGTTGATGGTTTATTTTTAAGTTGTTCGTTTATTTTTGAGTTGTTTGTTTATTTTTTAGTTGTTTATTTATTTCTGAGTTGTACGTTTATTTTTGAGTTGTTTGTTTATTTTTGAGTTGTTCCTTTATTTTTGAGTTGTTCGTTTATTTCTGATTTATATTTGTTTATTCCTGAATTGTATGTTTATTTCTGAATTGTTCGTTTATTTCTGAGTTAAATTCGTTTATTTCTGAGTTGTTCGTTTATTTCTGTGTGTTTTTGTTTAATTTTGTGGTTTTGCTTTATTTTTGTTTTTGTCTTTTTTGCCCTAATGGCCGCCCATATGTATGAGAGTCCCAAAACTTAAGGTATCCATATCGTGCAAAAGTTTGTGCTGCATAATAAAACCAGTGTGAATCAAATTTGCAAGCTTCTTACTTACTACATTTTCTTCAATAATCCCTGAAACTTTACATGTACAAGCGTTTGAACCTCTGAGATCTTTAAAAAAATGTTATGCCTGAAATTAAAAAAAATTAAAAATAGATTGATGCAGCCTCAAAAAAGGAAGTGGGCGGGGATGATCAACTTTTTTTTTTTTACTTGGCGTAATGATTAAGGGAATAAATGTGTGCTCCGGAGGTTTTTATCACTCTGTTTAAGACCGCTTAGAGTCTGGGTGCTGATAATTACCCGAAACTGTCTGAGGTATTTATGAATAGTATTTTAAGCATAAAAATATTGACATACAATATAGGCCTAAGTGGAGTGTTGTTATTGAAGTTGCTTCTGTGTGATGGGGGTAAGTTTTGTGGAATAGTATTTTTTTTTTTAATAATGATTTCTTTGGCTGTAGCTTCAAGGGGATGGCCCAGAGCTGCCAACTATCCCTGATTCTGCAGAAAGTTTCCGGAAAATAAACCAATATTTCCATGTTCTGATGAACAAATTTGAAAATCTCCCTGATTATGGAAACTTGTTCCCTATTATGTTGAATGTACTGTAATTCTAACTATCTCCCTGATTGTAGTACACAATCTCCATGATTGCAAGATGCAAATGTTGGCAACTCTGGGATGTGGGTGGTGCAATCAAATTTAAAATTCATTCTCACTCATGGCCTTAGACTAACACTACAAAATGAGATAGCTTGTGTGTGGTTTTTCGTAACTGCCATTGCTCAGCATTTCTGGTCGGCAGTATTGAGCGAGTTAACGAGAGGATAGCAACCTTAGACAGGGAGCTTCAGGGGTTCTCAGAGCTCGTGATTGAGAGTAAAGCCACCAACGTTCCTGATGATGTCCTGCCAATGTCGCCAAGGTTCCCCAAGGGCCCTCAGAAAGGTTAGCACCCATGCTGTTGTTTGATTTCAAATTACGAGTAAATAAAACTCCAAAGACAATGACTTCTCTCAGGGTTCGACCTTAGCCAGTTAGCGGTAGCCCGCTTGCCAAATGCAAGTAAAAAGAGTGGCGGACTAGTCAAAACCGTTCCCTAAGTAGTCCGCCTGGCGAGTCAAAACTTTTATGAATTACATTAATGATTTTGACATTTTGGTACAAAAATTTAAAAATTGTATTGCGGACTCGTGAAAGGAGTGTTTCACTAGTCTGGCTGGCTAGTGACCAAAGAGTTAAAGGGGAACCCTGGTTCTCTGAAAGTCCGATTTTTGAAAATTAAACAAAAATTTTGTATGAAATACAGCAGAACTAATTAGGCCAAGTATAAAAAAAGTAGTCTGGGCTTTTTGAAAAAGGGAAAAGGCCTTTTTTATTCTTAGGCTTATTTTTCAAGATGGCAGATTGATTCTTCCATTTTCTTGACTTTTTGCCAATACTTTGTGTCCAAAGAAACCGTCGCCCTTTCACCAGATTTGAACTTGCTTTCATTAAATTTTGCTTTATAAATACAAATAAAAAGAAGAAATATTTTGCAAATATATGAATAAAAAGAAGGAGACGGGCGGGCGGGAAAAAGGAAGCAGGCGTGTACCAAAAACTGGTATATTTTTTATGTACTGTAGCCTAAAACTGAAATATTGAACATTTATTATTTTTTTTAATTTTAACTTTGTTTTACTGGCAATAAAATCAAGAGAACTTTAAAGGCGCTGTGGAGTTGCTTAGAATTCTAATCAACCTAATAATGAGAGAAGACCATCAAGAAATATTCAGTATTGTGGATGACTCAGTTGATAGAGCACCGGTATGGTGTTCCGGAGGTGGCAGGTTCAAACCCCGCTCCAGTCAATTTCTTTGTTCAACTATTTAAGTTTTGGCTTAAAATATCAAAAGTGTTTTCCGAATCTACATAATAAGTACAGGTAAATAGAAACCAATATGTGTTTGTAACAGAGTACACATTTATGTGATGATTTTGCAACGTTATGTTTCCGATTTTGTTTTTTTAATTTAGTGTAGATGGATATACTTTTTTGCTTTTTTTTACTTGAAGATCTTGTTTTTGCAACTTTCATGCTGCTTAGCTTGTTTTCAACCTAATAAGCTTTTACTTTGTACTTTAAATCTGCAAAACTTCCCAAACTTGCTTACTGCTGCCAAGCTGCTTAGTCTTATGCCATGTATGCTGTGGTCTTAAAGAAAGCTTTCTTTCTATTCCTTGCTTTTTCCCTTGCAGTTTCTCGTAAGTTGCTTGTGCAGCCAGCTTGAGCTAGCTTTTTTTGTGATGTGTGCTGGCATACACACTGTGGTAAAAGCTTTTTGAGTGTGCTGTGAATTTTTCTGCCTTTCTTTTTTTTTCTGAAGAGGTGTCTCCATTGTTTTCTGGGAGTGAGCTGGCTTATAATCTTATGTTGCCCACATTAGGGTAGGACATTGCTGGTTGGTAGGATTTGCTGGAAAAAAAATGGGTGTGTTTGAGAAACGATACAGGAAAAAAATGTTAATCCCCCCCAAAAAATTAAAGTACCTGCCCCTCGGCTTTTTCACTTCCTGAACATTGTCAAGTCCCTTCGCCTCGATCTCTAAAATTTTGAAGTTGCACTATTAGTGTACTGACGAAGTACAGGGTGAGTAAAAAAGAAAAGGAGACCCAAGTGGCGCCCCCTATTACATAAAGATCTTGGATGTGAAAGCCCAATTAACAAGCTTTCCTTTAGTACAAGAATCATTCAAATAACTAATGTACTTTTGGAGTTCTGTTATGGAATTTTGAACACAAACACAGTTTAAAAATTTTGTCCACGTGTCACATTTAAGGTACAATGAAACCATGTTGCATCATGAAAACGATATCAGAATAATTCCGTAAAGTCTCCGGGTAGCCAAGTAAGCCTATATGTAGACGGCAGGGCAAGATTTTACTCTGGACATTATAAAGCATGTTGTTTTAACATTGGAAGCAGAACGTGTTTCAATAAAGGTTATGATAAGTGCCAGTTATCATGGTACCGGGTAAATGAGAGTGTTCAGATGTATTTTTTTTATATGTATGTGAATTGTTTATGTTGTGCTGAAATATCACTTTTTATCTTCAAGCAAACTTGATTCCCCGATCCTGATTGGTCGATCCATGGCAACAAGCCGTGCTACATATAACCATACCGCACGGCCACGGTCCATACCGCACTCTGCGTATTGCGCTATTCCAAGATTCGAGCGACATTCCAGCTGCATACGCTAAGCTGCTGAATGTCCGTGTAAAGCGTGATAGTTCCAACTGTACTGCGCGTCAAGTTTGCTTGAAGATAAATTCGTTATCGCGCTCGCGCTCGTGGAACACGGAAAATGTAGTGCGTCTGTGTCCCACATACCACTCGGCCTCGTGGTATGTGGGACACAGACGCACTACATTATTCCGCGCTACATTATTCCGTGTTCCACTCGCGCTCGCAAGATAACTAATAATACCTATATTGTGATCTGTGAACAAAAATATAAAACTGTGTTGGTGTTTAAAAGTCCATTACTTTAAAAGTACATGAGTGATTTGAATGATTCTTTTACAAAAAGAAAGCTTGTAATTGGGCTTTCACATCCTAGACCTTGAATGCGCTACACACAGAACTACTTTTAAAAAAGTAGGGGGTGCCATTTATTTTTTGTTTTTTTACTCACACTGTACAGGAGAAAGGCCAATCGCACTTGCACTTGTAACTTTGAACATTGGCAACAGCTTTCAGCAGCTTAAACCTGTCATTTTTGAAGATGGATGGATGTTTCAGGGATGTTTCAATGAATATCATCAATTGTGAAAAAAATCCATATTCGTACACCTCATTCAACATATCAATGTTTTTTTTCCCTGAAAGCAAATGGGGACACCGACTTTCAAGACTGTAGAAAAGTCAGTTTAAGGTTCAATTTAAATGAAATCTGTAGAGTTTAGACACTTCTGGTTTGTAACGATGCTGCCTACGTATCTCTCACCACTGTTGATTATTGTCTCAAATTTGAGTTTCCCACTTGAGAAGCTTGTTCTAAATTCTCTTGAGTCAAATTAGCAATTATGCAGGATAACAAAATTAGAGCTTTTAGAATATATTCAATACAACAATAATAACACTTTGTTCTTACATTGTATAATAACTCCATATCATACAATGTACTGTACCTGTACATATTTTTTTTTTCATCTTATCTTTTTTTTTGTGCATAATGTACAAAGTAGTTTTTTAACTATAGTATGTGCTAGATTTGTAGATTACATTGTACACGTCACAGCCATTAAAAAGAATTCCAGTAGATAAAATTGAATTTTTTGGCATTTATTTGAAAAAAGACTGTTAATGTCCATTTCCTTACAGTAATTTACGCACATATGTACATCATATTATTATAACAAGTCATTATCACCACTTTCATGTCACCTACCGGTACATGTACACATTCGTGTCAAAAGGGGTCCTATCCACTGTAGTTACTGTATGCCTTACATGTTTTTTAACTAAGAAAGAATACCAAACTGATTTACAAAAACACCATGAATTTGGAAGCACTTTTATCATCCCCTTTATTGGTACATCGTTGTACATTTTTGCCTTCGTTCTCTGTTGTTCATTTTATTTCATCTAAATTGACCACACAACACCAAACAGCACCAAAAAAAACTCAGTGGTTGGAGCATTTTAGTTTGAAAATTGTCATGTTGTATTGACATGGTTATAGGGTGCCAATTGTTCTGATTTTCTAGTGTGTCCACTTTGGGACCTTTGAATAAAAAAATACCTGAACTTACATGTACAAACGTACTTGAGGGTCCTAAAAATACCAGAGCCAGGAGTGAAACTGTTCAAAATCAGTCAAAAATTAAAATCGTCAGTCAAAAAATATGAGTTAAATTATGGTTCAACAGTGAAACAAAAGCCAGAAAAGATATTGCAACCTGACGCCACATCAGCGGTTGTGTACAAAGTCTATGGAGAGTCAAGAAAATTGTCTTAAGTATTTCCTAACAAAATTGGAAATGTTTCTCAGTCCCAGATTCATGTCTTATCATCATTTTTGCAATGACTGACCTTCATTGAGATGATGTATCGGTATGAAGAAAAAAGTGGCGTCAGGTTGCAACATTTTTTTCCGTCTGAAAAGCCTTTTTTTTCAAACCCTGACTTTATCTGAGCTCTTACTTAATTCTGTATTAAACCCAGAGCCTTTTGGAAACTACAGCCTGAATCCACAGCCACGGTTTCAGAAATTGTTGAATATTAACCAAAATTCAATTGTAGTGATTAGTGAACAGCAATGTGGTGCCTTGGTGGATTGACTAACGTACTTTCATCTTTGTGTTTGCTGTGACTAACAAACTGTTACAAATTGCTGGTAAAAATGTTGGTGGATTAATAAGTATTCCTTTATGCAAACGTCTACCCCCTGGACAGCCTCCGATGTGAAAGAACTGAATCTATTTGCGGGTGTCTTTGCTGCTAAAACCAGTAAGAAATATTTTTCACTAATACAACCCCCTCCCTAGAATTCTTGTTTAGCATTGTACTTAGCTACAGTTTTTTCCCCCAGAAAGTAGAGCTTGAAATAGCTACAATACACACAAAATTTGAGATTCAATTTAAATTTGACAGAGGAGTATTTTGCAACTCCTCAAGTTTGTGTTTGTTGGTAGTCTTTTGGTGAAATTTGGTGAAAGTTTTTAAAATCAAAACTCTCAATTTAAGTAAAGGTGAAACTACACCCCCCCCCAAAAAAAAACCCACAATATGTGTGAGGCCTTTTGGAAAAATGAGACAGAACTAGGCAGAGGACAAAATGAGGGTTTGCGGGTATTAAGAAAGAGTACAATTCTCCTAATACAATTTTGTTTGTTGCACTTCAATCGGACATTTCATTGACAAGTTATTATGTTTAAAGTTTGCATTTATCAACATGTCAAAAAGTAAAATACTGAGGAAAAGGCCTTTAATGTTTTGATTTTTTGTATTTATGAAAGACGCCAATTGTTTTTTCCTTAAAAAACACTTTCTTTCATTCCATGATTGTTTACTATTTGAAATACGATATTAAAGATTCTATAAATACATGAATCAATAAATCTGAAAATGGAAAAGAAAAAAACAATTACCATTATTTTTTGTGCCAGAACGCCTCACAACATCAACTGTTTATAGACAATTAACCCTAACCCTGCTGAATCCAACATGATCAAACTATATCGCAAACCCATTGGAGCCTGCTGGATTGAGCAGTAAACCCCTTGTACAAAACAGAGTCGGATTATGTTGGGTATTGCTAAATAGCGCCAAGTTGGACTTTGTTTGATCCAGCAGACAACTGAAAATTAGGCACAGTTGGATTCTGTTGGATTGAGCAGGAAGTAACTGTTGGAACTTGGACTCTGTTGGATTTAGTAGGGTAGTCCTGAGGAACCCTTGGGGGGTTACAGGGGAAGCAATTCCTCCCCCACTAAAACTGTCTTTAATTTTTGGCATTTAAGATTTTAGTGGCTCAAATGTTAAGCCCTACAATGTAATTATGTTATACCTCAAACATCTACATGTATATTTTATTGAAAATTAATTTGATTGCTAACATACTTGTTCTCACAAATAGCTAAAAAGAAATTAATTTCGTTTTGGTTTTCGGTAACACCGTGTGGTAATGACTACTGCTCAGTGGATATTTAGATCTAAATAGAACATGTCCTACTTATTATCAAATTTTATGCAGGACAAGTTCTTTTCAAAAGTAAATATCCACTGAGCAGTAGTTATTATCACATGGTGTTACCGCAAACCGAAACGATGCATATATACTCCACCACGCAGATCCTAAAATCTTGAATTAATAACACGTTCAAAAACTTTCTAGACAGCAGGGTTTTTTTCTTCATTAAAATTGCATGCTCAAATAAGCTGGTGAATTTAAACAAACGGGAAAAAAATAACACAATTAACTAAACATGAGTACTTTATATTCGGATAATGTATTTGTTAAACGTTCTAAAATAAATATCTTTTTAGGATAGCATGTGCATGGAATAGGATTATGTTCAAAATGCATGTTTATGCATGTTTTTATTTTGCATGTGGGTCATTCTGTAAGTTTAGGGCCCAAAGTTTGACATATTTCCTGTCCCTGTTACCTTGGTACTTTGTAATTAGCCATTCAGTATTCAGTATTATCATAAAGAAGGACTTCAAATGATTTTGTAATTTGTTGGTTAGGTAGTTTGCTATTCATAAGGGGACATCTGCATTGGGGAGTCAGTGCATTAGAATTATAAAATAATCTATGAGTAGGTATTAGTGGGGGATTCCAGACTTTGCCATAGGTCTGGGGGTAGTACAGGGCCAATGGGGAGAAGCCAGGGTACCAGACTTTACCCCCTCCCTATCTCTGCCCCTCCCATTGTACCCATCCCTTTCCAATGATCCCCGCCCCCAAATAGATCCCTCTCCCAATATATCTGTCTCCCTCCCCAAATATATCTCCCCTCTAGCTCCCCAAATATATCTCTTCTCTCTCCGAGTTGTTATATTATAAGTGGGGGACAGGTACCAGACTTTACCCCTCCCCACCCCCTTCCCCACCCCGATGATCCCCCTCCTCCACCCCCTCCCCCTCCCCACCACTTCCACCCCACCCCTTTTTCTTCCCAAATATATCTCCCCTCTCAATATCTCAGTCTCAAAATCAGACCAGACTCTTCATATTTACAGTCACCCTCTTGGAGATCTCAACACAGACTCACAGCGACTGGTGCACAAGCCTACAGTCACTTATAAATAAATAAACAAACAACGTTTTTTTAGGTTTACAAATCAAAGTTTGAACTTTTATTAAAAACATGTTACTTTAACAAAACAATGTCATTCAAATTAACTCATTTAAATAGCTTTTTATACATCTTAATATATACAGTAAAAAGCCACTCTGAGTGGCTTTTTTGTTGTCATTTAAATTAGCTCATTTAAATAGCTTTTCATACATCCTAATATATACAGTAAAAAGCCACTCCGAGTGGCTTTTTTGTTGTCATTTAAATTAGCTCATTTAAATAGCTTTTCATACATCCTAATATATACAGTAAAAAGCCACTCCGAGTGGCTTTTTCGTTGTCATTCAAATTAACTCATTTAAATAGCTTTTTATACATCTTAATATATACAGTAAAAAGCCACTCCGAGTGGCATTATGACATCATCGTTATATTAAGACGAGAGCCACTCCCAGTGGCATTATGACATCGTTATATTAAGACGAGAGCCACTCTCAGTGGCATTATGACATCATCGTTATATTAAGACGAGAGCCACTCTCAGTGGCATTATGACATCATAATTATATTTAGTGACTAAGCGTTTTGGTCAATTTTTATATCATAGAGATATATCAAAATGGTACACTTTTAAGTTACTTTTTTAAGAAATATCTCGAGGTTTTTACACTTAAAAAATGGTATTAGCGGTACTTGAAAAAATCTTGCTTGTGCGATAAACCCGACGTAAAGTTATAAAGCAGCATATCCTCTTTTTCACAGGTTGCGATGGGGGTCATAATCTGAAAATATTACAAGTGGAAAAAAGCATTTACACTCAATGTTTGATCAAAAACATCACACACACTAATGGGTGGCTAGACTTTTAGTGATTGTGTAGTATAGGTTGTTTTTTTAGAGAACAAAATCAATATGAAAACCTACATTATTGCCAGACTTTAATGTTAAAAACAATTTACCTTTTGGCTGGTGACTGCACGTTGGGCGTAGACGTCTGTACCGATCGACATATCATGTTGAAATGACACAGAAATACTGAATTGCACAACAGACAAAAATTCTAGAAATTTCCAAAGCTAAATTTAGTGACAGGCTATTCAACCCGAAGAATAGGCTGTTCACGGTCGGTTACCTTGCATATTTCAGTGCACAGTCATGATCGAACTAGAACGGGGTCGCAAGTCTTTTGTGTGATGTGACTGTGTCATGTATGGAGCGCCGATGGTATGGGTAGTATAAAATGAGCAAAAAGGTATGAAGCGCCAAAATGTCAATATCTCTCTCACAAGCCGGTGAGTCTGATTGCTTATAAATCTAAAAGTCTGACCTCTTAAAAAAATTTAAAAAAAATTATATTGATATATATAAATGATGGATATGATTAGACCAATCGTTAAGGGATTTTCTAGATGGAATAAAGCCACGCTGCGCGATTATGTCCAGCGATATAATGTACCGTACAATCAAAATGTTGCTCTTACGCGTAAAGTCTACATCAACGGGATAAAAAAATACGAACCTCAATTTAGAAACTTGAGGGAACAGAAGCTAAATGAGCTCAAACAAATTGTAGACGATTATGATCTAGAATATAACCCGTCGGATTATAAAGGTCGATTGTTGAAAAACGATTTAATCTCGGCGATTCAAAACTCTAGGCAACACGAAGATTTTCAAGAGGATGAGATCAGAGCGACGAGAAGATTTAGAAACAACTTTAGAAACTGGGAACTGATTCCTAGACTTTTTAACGACGATTTAGTCAGATTTTTTGATACGCACAAAGATCAAATTGTAAATAAAATCAAGTCAGAATTGAGAGAGCTAAGAGGTTTAAAAATGGAGCTCACAATCAAAATAAAATACGAAAAAACCAAACCGGATGGTACGATCGAAACGATCGAAGCTATACATTTTACCGATCAGAGAGTCGTTTTAAATCAAAGTCAAATAAAACAGGTTTTAAAAGAAGACATCGACCAGCTATTTAAAAAGGATGAAAGGTATACGAATCAAGGATCGGGTTGGGTTTTAAAAAGATAATGGCGTTGTATATCAACATCAACAGGTTTAACCCCGTGAGGGGTAGTTCTTATATTGACCTACCAAAATATATCAAACAGAAAACGGCGATGATTAACATTAAAAACAAAGACGACGAGTGTTTGAGATGGTGTTTGAGAGCCGCTCTTGGCTTGTATACGGATAAAGTAAAAAATAACATAAAAAACGATCCTAAATATAAAATTCATAAAGAAGAACCTGTTGTATACACCAAAGACGACGGACTCAAATTTAAAGGCGTAGACTTTCCAACACCGATCGACCAGATACCAAAGATAGAAAGACAAAATAATTTAACCATAAATGTATACGGTTATGAGGAAGAAATATATCCGTTATACGTGTCTAAAAACTACAAAGCAGAATCACGACCTATCGATCTGTTTTTGTTTTCTGAGGGCGACAAGCATCACTATTGCTGGATAAATAATTTTTCGAGATTGATTCACAACGTTACAAAACATAAAAATAAGAAATATTTTTGTCGAAGGTGCCTGTGTCATTATAGAACGCAAGTAAAATTAGATAGACACATGACCGATTGTAACGGTATAGATACACATCCGTCAAAGATTGTATTTCCTACCGCTAAGCGAAAATATGTAAATAACGAGTGGATAGTCGACGAAAACGATGTGCCAATATTAGAATTTAAAAACTACAGGTTTAAACAAAAAGCACCGTTTGTAGTTTACGCCGACTTTGAATCGATCTTAGAAAAAAACTCGGATGATAAAAAGGACAACACGCAAAAGACAAACATTCACAAAGCAAGCGGTTACTCGCTAGTTGTCGTCCGATGCGACGGCACCAATGCGTATCAAGAGACTTATAGAGGTAAAGATGCCGCATCAAAGTTTGTCAATAAAATGTTAAAAATACAAAGCGACATAAATTGCATATTTAAAAAACCCCAACCCATGAAATTTAACGAGCGAGCTAAAGAACATCATGATAAAACAAACACGTGTTGGATTTGCGAGAAACCAATTTATCCCAATTACTCAAGCAACTGTCAGTGCCAGAAACCCAAAAAACCAAAAACAGAAAAACAAATAAAAGAACATCAGTACGAAAACAAAATGGATTTACCGAGTCTAAATGTCTCGAATGCAAAAAGAAAATCAACAAATTTAGAAAGGTGAGAGATCACTGCCACGTCACGGGTAGATATAGAGGTGCCGCGCACGCCTACTGCAATCTAAAATTACAAGTTAAACCAGGTTTTACCCCCATACCGGTCATCTTTCACAATCTGCAAAATTACGACGCTCACTTGATCATGCAGAGTATTTCAGAGTACGATGACGAAAAGGAAATACAAGTTATCGCTAGAAATTCGGAAAAGTATATTTCGTTTTCGATCGGAAATATGCGATTTATAGACTCGTTTAATTTTATGGCGTCTTCGTTGGATAGATTATCTAAAGCTTGTCCGAGAGAGTCGTTTAAACTACTCAGAGAACATTTTAATCGTCAAAACATCGACTCGTTGTTACAAAAGGAGTTTATCCATATGAATACATGGACTCGTTTGACAGATTTCAAGAGACAAGCCTACCCCCCATCGAACAATTTTACAGCAGCCTAAAAGACGAAAATATATCGCGAGAGGACTACGACAGAGCTAAACTGACGTGGAGCGAGTTTAAAGTTAAAAACATGGGGGAATATCACGATTTGTACGTCACTACCGATACGTTATTACTGGCTTGCGTATTTGAAAACTTTAGGCAAACGTGTATTACAAACTACGCGTTAGATCCTGCTAATTACTACACAGCACCAGGATTGTCGTGGGATGCCTTGTTAAAACACTCGGAAGTTAAACTCGAACTATTGCAAGACGTAGACAAACATTTATTTTTTGAAAAGGCAAAAGAGGTGGTATCTCGAGCGTGGGTGGTATGAGATACTACAAAGCCAACAACAAATACCTACCCGACCATAATCCAAACGAGCCGTCGAGTTACATCACCTACCTCGATGCAAACAATCTGTACGGCTGGGCCATGAGTCAATACCTGCCGTACAAAGACTTTAAATGGGCGTCTACAAAAACATTTACCGAGTCCAAGATATTATCTCTCAGGAAAACGTCAAACACCGGTTACTGCTTTGAAGTAGACCTCGATTACCCGGACAATCTCCACGACCTGCACAACGATTACCCCCTAGCGCCAGAAAACATCGTCATACCAAAAGAATGGATGTCTGATTATCAAAACGAGTTATTAGATACCGAACCTAATAGCAACGTGCAAAAATTAACGTGTACCCTTAATCCTAAACAAAAATATGTTTTGCACTACGTCACGTTGCAGTTGTATCTCAAACTCGGCTTGAAACTTAAAAGGTGCATCGAGTGCTGCAATTTAAACAAGCACCTTGGATGGCATCTTACATCGACAAAAACACGCAACTCCGAACAAAAGCGACCTCTGATTTTGAGAAAGACTTTTTTAAACTGATGAATAACAGCGTGTTTGGTAAGACGATGGAAAACGTCAGAAACCGAATCGACGGTTACCTACTCAGAGACAGTAACGATGACGATCGAGATAAATACCAAAAAATTATACAGAAACCGAGCTACAAAACGACGACGTCATTTTCAGAATGCAAATTGTCATTTGTCGAAAAGTACAAGACTAAAACCGTGTTAAACAAACCAATCTATTGCGGAGTGAGTATCTTGGATCTCTCAAAGACGCTGATGTACGATTTTTATTACAACCATTTGAAAGACAAGTACAAAGAGAAAATCAGGTTGATGTACACAGATACAGACAGTTTGGTACTCGTAGTGCACACGGACGACGTATACAAAGATATGCAGCAAAACGGGCAACAATACGACCTTTCGAATTATCCGACGGATCATCCTTTGTACGATCCAACCAATAAGAAAGTGATCGGTAAATTTAAAGACGAGTTTGGAGGTAAAATAATCAAAGAAGTTGTTTGCATAAGACCTAAAATGTACTCGATTTTAACCGCTGACATCAACTTGAAAAAGCCAAGGGAGTCACAAAATCGGTCACCTCTAAGAAATTAAAACACCGACACTATTACGACTGCATCTTAAACAAGAAATCTCATTACGAAACCATGACTCACATTAGATCGGAAAATCACATCCTTTACACCGTATCTCAAAATAAACTATCGTTGAGTCCGTTGGACACAAAGAGGTACATTTTACCGGATGGAATACACACGCTCGCTTATGGTCACCGTAATCTAGATATTAATTAGGCGGTAATTGCGTGTCCTCGGGTACGACTTGAAGCTCTTGTCTCACAAAACTCCTTTTGGGGCCGTCTTGCAGGTAATAAAGAGTAGGACCCGTCGTGACTTTTTTACCTTCAATCATTTTAAATTGACTCGTTCTTTTTTCCACGTTGAAGATGTCTACGCTCCAAATGGGATCTGTGGCTCTTCTAGAAGTTCCACCCTCTTGCTCACCCGGGTAATATAAATATCTAACCATAGCGTCTTGCGGTAATTGTTGCTCTTTTGTTTTAACGGGGTTAGCCGGCGATTGCCGGACCTGTTTTAGTTTAACCGCCTCTGACGGCGCTTTAGCTATTAATCTCGTCGTTTCATCGTTTATAGCTTTGATCACGCTGGGTAATCGCTCGACCCATTGCGTGTTTCTACTCTCGGGATTTAACATTTCTTGAGCGTACTGATGACCAAACAGTCTCTCGGCTAGCGTTCGATTAAATCTTTCTACGATACCCTGCGATCGGTGGTTTCCGGGTTCGCCGACGATAATCTCGACGTTTTTTGAGGTCATCCATTTTTTAAAAGCGCCTTTAAATTCGGTACCGGCGTCTACTCTCAACGTTTTAGGGTAACTCAAAGGCGACCTCGCGTAAATCTTGACGATAGCATCTCGCGTGGAATCTGCCGTTTTAGAAACCAAAGGTTCTGCTTCGTGGTATCGACTCGCAACATCGACAACCGTCAAAGCGTATTTATAAGTCTTGCGTTTTACTTTATCCCAGGGTAGGTATAGCACATCCATTTGGTGAAAGTCGTTTGGTGTTTCAAACTCTCGCGATGTACTCGTAGGCCTGGGTACATACGCAGGACCCGGTAGATAAATTTGCCAGATCGCTTGTTTTTTAAGCCAATCTCTGATTACCTTTTTATCGATTTTTGTTTTATCGTGTAAATGGTCGACGGCACTTTCACCTCTCCAATAACCGCTCGGGCTATAATACAGTTTAGATAATGTTTGCATATTATTTAATATAAAAGACGTTTATAATAATATGGCTAGCGTTGCTATGATGTTAGGAGGCGCGATCGTCAACGCCTTAGCTTTTACGGGTTCAAACTTTTTCTTTTCAAATCTGAAACAGAGTGACGAGGAGCGTAAGAGACACGATTTAGCGATAGAACAACTCTCAGCCGCCAAAGATAAGTGGCAACGAGAACGAACGAAATATCTAGATTTTCTAAACGAACGTATCAGAAAACAAAATGCCTCTAAAGAAACATTTTCTAACGTAGACCGAGCGTTGCGTTACTACAACGAGGTGAGTGGTCAATCTACCGAACTACCCGTAGGACTGCAACGCGAACCCAAACTCGAAGATTTTTACGAACCTAGCGACCAACAAATAGAAAGAGAACTGGTGTTTATCGCGGGAGGAACGCTATTGGTGGGCTTCTTGGCTTACAGATATCTTTAAATTTAAAACTCGTATAAATAAAATGAATGCGTATGGAAAAAAGCTCAATCCCAGCAGGCTATTAAAAATACCCAGATCTATCAAGGGTGAGAGAAAAGAGGTGGTCATTACCCACAATCCTAGTAGTATATCGGCGGGGCAAACGCTGAGGGTCAAGTTTCCTCAATTGGGTGTAGACGACGTGATCGTACCCGACACTTGTAAACTAGCTTTCAATTTAGAACTCGAAGGTGGAAGCGACAACAATAGAACCATTTTTGGTAATTTAGCCAGAAATTTAGTCAGCGAAATCAGCGTCAGGCTTCAAGGTCACGAAATTGTGAGTTATCGTCACGCCGACGTGTATCACAACTTTAAAGACAATTGGATCAACAGCTCGACGACTCGAAACATGGCGTACTCGGGCATAGAAAAAGAAAACGTGTCTAAACTAAGAACTGGGGCTGAAGATGCTAACGCGGGCGCCAACAACGGTAAGGATCAAGCTATCGCGGATGCCTATGGTAACAGATATTGTATTCCCCTAGACATTGACATACTGACTTCGCATCACCCTTTTTATCCCAGCGGTTTAAAACAACCTCTGACGTACGAGATAAAGTTTAACGATCACGAAAAAGTAGTCAACAGTTCAGATACGGCGGCGATGTATTCTATCTCAGACTTGTCTCTCGAATACGAAGTGGTGACCAACAGAGACCTAGCTATCACCATCAGGAATAAACACAAGGGGTTAATGCAATATCTGTTTGATAAAATCCACTCGCTAGAAGTTAGATCCGTCAACAAATCGGACACGCTTTGGAACGTCAGCGTCAATCAACCCATAAGGAGTCTCAAGGGTATTTTTTCTTTGTTTAAAGATCCCGCGGTCAAAAATCCGCAGCGATTTTACAATCCAAAAATAACCAAAACATCGGTGACCGTAGAAGGTAAACCCAATCAACTCTACAGTCAAGGAATGTTTCAGTATCAACACTGGAATGAAATCAACAAGTTCTTTGGAGACAGCGATACCGAAAGCGGGCGCGGAGTAGCTAAAGACTTAAATTTGACGGGTTTTGACCTCGGAGACTACCTAAAAGACAAGTACGGTCTGTGGCTCGATTTTAGAAGTAACGACGACAATTCCGCTCACGGATCTGGTAGGAAACTCGGAGACGGAGGAGGCATCAACATTCAATTTAACAGAGAAGCCGAAGGTCAAGGTGACCTCACGATGTACGTATTTTTAGTCATGGATGCTCAATTGAACTTGGAAGACGGAAATTTTAAATCTCTGTTAAGTTAAAATGACACAACCGCATTGCGCTTTAATCGTCGGCAAAACAAATTCGGGCAAAACCAAATGGATTTTGGATCTGTTAGAGTCAGACTATAAAAACACATTTGAGGCGATAGTCATCATTTGCCCTACCATATTTAAAAACAAAACGTACATCGAAAGAAAGTGGATTCAAGCAGATCCCGAGGTATACCTCTGCGATCCGGAATTGTACAAGATGACGCTCAACGAAGCGATCGATTTTTACAGGAAAATATTCGAAGGTGTTGCCACGTTGTTTATCGTGGACGATTGCTCTTCGGATCAAGAGATTAAATATCGTAAAAGACGTGCGCGCTAAGCAAGATGGCATTTAGCGGAAGACACGTAAATCACAGCTGTTGGTTACTGACCCAAAAGTACAACAGCGTTTTAAAAGATTATAGAGAAAACACGGCTTGGTTGGCATTATTTTACTGCAAAGATAAAACATCGTTTGATCAAGCGTTAGACGAAAACGACGTCGTACCCATTGAAGAACGAGATTATATAAAACGACGTTTGAGAGATGTGAAATATAGTAAATTGGTCGTATACACCGAACCTCCAGTTAGTTACGAGCTACTTGATAGCTAGGTGAGTAACAATTCATAGCTAGTTGAGTAACAATTAATAGCTAGGTGCTCAAGTTAAATTACCTAGCTGCTTAACTAATAGGACCTAGCTTAGTAGCAACCTATTTAACAAGCTACACTTGTATTTCAATTTGTTAATCAATAAACGTCAACAAAATACATTTTGCTGTTAGTAAATGATAGCAATATTCGAGTATTTGCAGTTTTTGGCTATTATCATCATATCGCTTAATCTATCGTTTTATACATACGAATATCTCCGCTTTTGTAACAAGGTTGCAAAAGCTACAACAAAATTAAATTCGTTTCTAATTAAATGGAGGACCTAAAACTGACTTTAACGAACGAACAAGATCACAACGCAGAACATAAAGATCGTTTGTGCGGTGTCGTAGCAGCCGGAAACTCTAAAAAGTACTTGGGAAAGGAATACACCGTTAAACATATCGAAGCTCTTGACAGTAAAGAACTCGAAAAGCTGTATCATCTGTACGAAACTAAATTTGGAAATGAAATTGTTAAAACCGTTGGTAAATACACTTTAAGTCTATTTTCGAGAGTGTTAGCTGTTGTTACACCCGTACAAGTTTTAGGATATAACGTCACTATAGATTCTGAAGAAGAACTCACCAACGACTTGAGTTCTGATCCTATTATAAGCGCGAGTATGGCTGGTATGTTGAGCGACGTTTGTTACAAGTACGGAACTTTAATATCACCCCTAGTTGCTACGATTATCACAACAAAACATTTGAAATTTAATAAACCTAATATAATAAATGGAAGATCAGAAAGCAGCGACAGCAACGCCTGCAGCTCAACCAGCAGAGACAGAGACACCCCCACCGATAAAAACAACGACATCACCGACGGTAACGAGAGTGACCAAGACTAAAAATCCTAAACGAATTCAGCAGGGTAAAGCTTTAGCCGAGCACAATAGACAGATGAAATTAAAATTGGCAAAAATGAACGTAACATCGGACGAAGCTACGAGCTCACCAGACTACAACTCTTGGGCGATGTGGGGGGCTATAGCGTCTATAATAGGGGTGGGGCTGCTGGTACTAAAAAGTAAGGCAACTGCGCCGGTGATACAGCCAGTGCCGGTAGTCACGCAACCCACTTCACCCAGCGCCCCCAAAACGCTAGACATGGAATAAACCAGCAATTTAAAAATTGTTATATTAAAAACGATGAGTAACTTTGACACCAACGGAATAGCAAATACGATTTATCACGGAGCCGTCATATCGGGTCTTTCGATGGGATACGCCATGATAGGAGCTAAACTACTCAAAATGAAAGTGCCGGATTTAAACAAACTAAGCGTAGAAGATGCGGCTAAATTGACGGGCATTATAAGTGGAGCTCTGGCCACGCAAAATTGGTTGGTGACCCAGGGTATACTACCGGGCAGTATCATGAAAACGGCATAATTTAAATAGGCGTATTAAATAAATGGCTGAAGGAGGATTTGACTATGTCACCGAATACGAGGATCCACCTGACATTAACTTAGATGATGATGATGTAGAAGAGACCAATCTGGATTGGGACGATACTTTTGATAATACCCAACTTCCACCGGTAGACACAGAAAGCGTCCTCGACACGGGTACAATAAGCAGTTTATCTATAGAACTAATAAAAGAAGATGTTGATTCATTTTACAAACAAAATAATATAGACCCCGCGTTTATCGACCCCAACGATTTTGAAATTGGTAAAGACAGAAATCTATACGTTAAAACATATAAAGGTCGAGAACCATTATCTTATAGGCGAGGTGGTCAAAGAATATATTACAAATTAAGTACCTTACAAAGTAAATATGGTACCGCATTTATTCGCGACACCCTCAAAATCGCTGACTATAAACCAACACTACTTGCCAAACTAAAAGATAAACTCGAAAAAGTACAACCCGAGAGTATCCCCATGACAGAACTACCCAGAGCCACCGATGAGGTAACCGAGATTATAGAAGATTTTCAACGCGACACCGAGGCTCAAACGGAAGGATTAAATTACAGAGAACTCCAGGGTTTAGACAAAAGTCTTCAGACGTTGAGAGGTAACCTAGAACTTAATTTAGCGCGTCTCGCAGAACTAGACCAAGAGATATTTGATGCCGAACATGAATTAGGTGATCATAGGATCAGCGAAGAAGAACGACGAGAGTTAAACGATAAATTGAGCGACTTAGACGCTGAAAGATCCGCCAGATTAGAAGCCGCAAAAGCCAACGAACGAGGGCTCAAAAGTCAGATCGCTAGAATCAAAGAAACGATTAATAAAATATTAGGCGACGACACGACTCTGGCAGAAAAGATTAGAACTCTGTTTAGAGAACAAGGTGTGACCGTAGTGAGTATTTTAGCCGCTTTGAGTTTAGCCATCAGCACGATAGTGAGTAGCATCGTCGCTAGCGTGAGAGGTGCGGGTGCCCCACCCGCGCCATCGCCAACACCTGCACCAACACCAACACCAACACCAAAAGGTGGTATCAAAGAGTGGATTTCAAAACAACTCGCTAATTTTGCATCTGCTCTTCAAAAACTCGGAGTGAGCGCATTGGGTGCTCTGCCGGGTATCATAGGCAGCGTACTCAGTTGGATATTTAACGCACTGAGTAAGTCCGTATCGTGGTTGGCCGAACACGTGTGGGCTTTGTTTTTGGGTGTGGGAGCCTTGGTGTTTGCGTACCTGCAAAAACGATGGTAGTTATAGTTGTAATCAAGTTTAAACAAAAAAATAAGCCTTACCAGCACAAAGTTGGTAAGGCTTATTTTTTTGTGTGATTAGAGTGTGACTTATCGCATTGCCTCGTAAGCCAAAATACCCATACCAACGATAGCCAACATTCCTACCGTCAACGATAATTTTTCGTCTTGGTGAGTTTGTAGTTTCGTGGGTTCTTGGGTTAAAACTGTAGGTGAGGGTGTTGGTGTTGGCAATGGCGCTGGTGAGGGTGCTGGTGTAGGTGCAGGTGTTGGTGATACAACATCGTTCTTCATAGGCTCTGGGGGTGTTGGTGGCGCGACGTCATCGGTGTCATCAAAAGAGTCGTCCGGTTGAGGTTGTGAGTTTAAATCTGGCACCAAACCAGTGTTCATACTCTGGGTAGCGATTTGAAGATTGTTGTTATAGCCGTCGTGCGTTCCAACCCTCAAGTTCATATCCGATGGAATTAAATACAACCCCGGTTTCACGACAAAATTTAAAGGCGTTCTGGCATACTGCAAAGAGTCTTGAAATTGATCGATACTCGTTTCCATGTCGTCTGCTGCATTGATGATATCTTCAACGATGACGTTAAATTGTCTCTGAGCGTCTAATCCGGTTCCCGGTGATAATACACTCGTTTTTGTTTGAGCCTGCGCACCGAGTAAAGCGTACACGTAAGATCTAATTGATTCGTTGATCTTTATGATTCCCGCGGAGGTAAACGAACTCGTGTTGGGTATAAAATCTAACCAAGCCTTTTGTACCGATTCATTTTGTTCGATGTAAATAACCGTCCAAGGAACGTAAAGGCTTCCACTCTTTTTGGGACTGTCTAGACCGTGGTAGCCGCCGTAAAGAACGTTGGGTTTGTTGGGTAATGCTTTATCGTATTCACCAACCGCCACAAACTTGCCTTTATTAAAGATATATGAGGTACCTAAACCGTTAGATTTTGTGTCTCTCGTCTGTTTAAAAGACTTGTTTTGATCTATGCCAAACAACAAACAGGTATCGGTAAATGCTCTGTGATTATAACTGTTGTCTAGAGCGTTAAATGCGTCATCTCCCGGTAAAGGAGCGGCAATGTCGTACAGGATCTTTCTAACCGTAAAATATAAATGAAAGTTAAAGATGGCCCAAACGTAACGGTTGCTCGAGTTTAAAAGATCAAATCCAACACCGCAGCCCGTAGTAGCGCAGTAGATTGCAAAATTTAGCTGATTTTGATAAAACGACATGGGGTGTGATTTCCAACGATCTACATCCTCGTCCGTCTCAACGTGAGGCAATTTGTAGTCCGAGGTTAAGTCGGGAAACATGGTTAAAAACCCGTTGGTATTATTAACTATGACCTCCAGTTCACTGGGTTTAGTGCTGTTTAAAAACTTTGCTTGGGGTGCAGCTTGATGTTTTAGCTCGTTTGCCTTGGCTACATTTTGATTTACTTGTCTCGTTACCTGATCGGCTATCGATTGTATCTGCTTTTTTAACGACTTAAAATCACTCATTATTTTAGTTTCAGTTTTAATATAAAAAGACTTTAAAATAAATGCATTCGTTTCACTTGTTTCAAAATGAGCAGACGTTTAAATTAGAAGACGTCGTAGATAATTTAAACGGTCAAAAATCTATACGCGTAAAAAGGGTGTTGTTTAACGCCGGATATTTTAATATTTCCAGCGCCACGGAGATTGATTGGTATACGAATATAGACGGGAGACCAGCTGAAAGACCTGATGATGATAGAAGATACGAACGGGTTGACTCAGATATAGCAGTAAGAACAGATAGAGATTTTATTGAATCGTTGATACCCGAGTACCCCTACGACTTTTTAATTAACGACGAAAATACTTTTAATAGAGTTATAAACGATCTTATAGAAGCGTACGAAGAAGATAGACTAGACTCTGCTTTAGAATCGATCAAAAAAGAAATAGAACAAATAATTGAAAGACAGAGAAATTTACACAATAAAAGTCAAGAAAGAACACTAACCGACGTACAACGCAATACGATTATATTTTTAATAACAACTTTATTCGAAAGAAAAGGCTTCATCAATGAAGGTAAAAAGATAGCGCTAGAATATATCGAAGGTATAATAAGCAAACCTAGGGTTAGACTAATTAGACAAGCTGGGATAACAATACGGGGAAGTCTTATCGTGTCTGGTGATAATTTAGATTTTATTTCTCCGAGTCTTTTAGCGCCGTTACCAGCTGGAGTCACCGGTTCGGTCACCATACCACCGGGGTGGTACGACGTCGATTGGTTCGATTTCATTTTAAATTCTATACCCGGGGTAAGTTTTCGAATATTTAGAGAATCTAAAAAGGTGACGTTGGTGGTAACCGACGTAAATCTCAAATTGCGCTTGAACAGAGAAGTATCTCGATTACTCAATTTACCCAAAGGAAGACTGATACCCAAAGTGGTGTATACGGGGTCGTACGACGTTAATCCGTTTAAATTTTTGTTTATTCGCTGCCCGCAATTAAGTACGAGTGAAAACTTTTTAGATGGTCGTCCTTCTGACATCTTAAAAATCGTACCCGTGGCTACGCGCAAACCTGAGCCTGATAGAGTCAAAGATTTCAAAAAACTTAAAAACGGTATAATCGACAAACTGACATTTTCTATCACAGGTGAAAGGGGAAAGATCATCAACAACAAGGGTGTGAGTATAATGATAGAGTTGGAGATCTTTTAATTTTAAAATCTTTTTATATTAAAAACATGAGTGTAGATGGTAAGGCGTTATACCCCGATATTTCTGGAGATGTACTCCAATTACGTAGTAACGAAGAAACAAAAGTGTTCAGACTTAAAAAGATTGAAGAGATTCGATCTTTAATCTTGAAAGAGAGAGACCACCGTGAGCGCACTTATAAAAAAATAAAGAGAATGATCGACACTATTCATTACGTAGAGATAGGATTAGAAGGATTGGGGGCTATAGCGGGGGCTGTCAGTATTCCCGCTCTCTTGGGTGTTATATCAGCCCCCGTTGGATTGGTGCTAGAAGGAACGTTTATAGGCGCTTTTGGTGTAGATATTCTGCTTAGAATCACGTCTAAGCGATTATCCACCAAGCTGAAAAAGCACGACCAGATTAAAATATTAGCAGACTCCAAACTTAACACGATTGAAGAATACGTATCTCAAGCCATCAACGACGGAGATATATCGCACGAAGAGTTCTTATTGATTACGAGAGAGCTCGCAAAATTTAACGAGCTTAAGCAAAAAATTAGAACAAAGACCAGCACAAAGCTTCAAAAAATTAAAAACGATACAGACTTTGAAAAAGAAGTTAAAAACGGGTAGACGAACGGCTGGCAAAAGAAAAAAAATCTCTTATCGAAAAACTTACAAGTTCAAATTCTCGGTAAATAAACATTATGAAAGCGATCCACCGAGTTATACCTCTATTTCACCTCTTAGGGTTATACCCTCGGCCCCGCCTTTATTGTAGTGGTCATCGTATCTTTTTAGTGCCTTATTAAATTGATTTTGAGTCACTTTAAATACATCTCTAACTCGTTCTTTGTTCCATCCAACGACGTGATGGTAACACGCCGCTATTAACGACCGTTTAACACAACCATTTCCCCTCAATGTTTTGTAATTAACGAGCTCGTTGTATTTATTGATTGTTTCTTGGACATCTTCTGAGTCTTGCTCTGGACAAACAGAAAAAATAAGTTTCTCCACAGTTTTTCTTTTGTTTCCTTTTAAAGTTGACCAATTGATACGATCTTCTTGCGCATTTTCTGCCGAAAAATCAAAGTAACGTGAAACTATTTCACCGCACGTTTCACAAACTAAAAAACCATTCTCGATGATTATATGATGATCGCACTGATCTGTTTTATTAGATAGCTCGAGGTTCATTTATTAAAAATGATTTATTTGTTTAAATAAAGTTTTTAAAATAAAGAGATAGTAAGAGCCTGGTCTGGTGCCTAGACAGAGGGAGATATGGGGTTTGTCGCCGTACCCCCCACTTATAATATAACAACTCGGAGAGAGAAGAGATATATTTGGGGAGCTAGAGGGGAGATATATTTGGGGAGGGAGACAGATATATTGGGAGAGGGATCTATTTGGGGGCGGGGATCATTGGAAAGGGATGGGTACAATGGGAGGGGCAGAGATAGGGAGGGGGTAAAGTCTGGTACCCTGGCTTCTCCCCATTGGCCCTGTACTACCCCCAGACCTATGGCAAAGTCTGGAATCCCCCACTAATACCTACTCTATGTCATATGTAACAGGAACAGGAAAAAACGTGGACCCAGAATTTATAGAAAATGATCCAGCTAGAAATGCTTGAAATTGCATATTTTTTATTGTCTTTTGAGTACTGCTGTTTGTCTTGAAAAGTTACTTCTGAAATGCATCTGATACACGTAGTTATTGTCTGATTAAATTGCCATTTTGAGATTTCTTGTTTTTCCTTACACAAGTATAATTTTAAATTCATAAATACCTAAGACTGTTTACCTATTCCTATTGGTCGAGAGCCTGTCACGTGGCCCATCTTAAATGGTTGATAAAGACCGGCTGGCTGGTCTTTAACTCTTTACAGTGTCACATGAAATTTGGACTGCTATGAAATGTTGTGCCTTTTACTGTTAAAGCATGCACAATACTACTAGTATCATAGTCCTAAAATAGGTCACAATACACCGGCATAGCTGTGTTCTGCGCCACATCACCCAGTTTGCATGACGCATGCACCAATTTCCATATAAGGAGTTATTTACCATGACTCGCAGCTAGAGGGGTGTCCGGAAAACATGAAGTAAAATTGTTGAACAAAATCATTGGAAATCTATAATTTTTGACTTGTTTTGACTTTTGGACCGAAAAGTTTTGATTTTTTTTACTGAATAGGTACATGTATTTATGAATGGAAATAAATATGTGCTTGACCAGCATCAAACACTATTTTTAAGACCACTTGGAGTCTGGATTATCCTCGCACTCGGCTCGGGTATACAGCATCCAGACTCCAACCGGTCTTAAACACAGTGTTTAAAACAGCCTGGCACACATTTATTCCCTTAATTATACACCTCATGTTTCAATTGAATAATTAAATCCTTCCACCTCCCACTTTTATAATTCATCCACAAGCCCCACCCACCCACCCTGCCTCCTTCTCTTAAATTTTTCAGACAGATTTCATTGAGGATTAGATCTTTTACCCATGTCATCTACTTTTTCATTCCACGTTTATCATTTATTCAGATGTGTCATTTTGACTTTTGTTATTTTAAAAAAAATTGTGATCAGTGATAAGTAGGCTGACCTTAAGTCTTGAAGGATAAAAGTCAAAACCTATTTTTCGCAACCCTTATGAATCGTTAATGATCGGATTTCTGGACAGGTCACCATGACGACATTGTCTTACAGTTTCAATTATAGACCCTAATCAGTCAATAATACCCATGTACGCTGCCGACGCCTGTCAGACCCTTCAAAATTTTGAATCAATTTTTAATGTGTTTCGGAAATTTGAGCTGGAGCTTAGGCTGTAGGTAAAATGTCCTTCGTCCTGGGGCTTCACGCCTAGTAATGAGGTCGGCGAGCAAACAAATGTGAGGGGGCGACTTTCAGTCAAGCAATCGTCGGCGATGAGGGAAACAAACCAATCACGGGAAACCCATCCCAATAGACTAGATTGCCTTTGAAGTAGTGATTTTGAAATCAAAAACAGACTGCGGTTTTTGAAGAGATGAGTTTCATACATTAATTAAAGCGAGACAAGATTCGATCAAAACAAAATCTGTGCTTTTCTCATTTGTGGGACAGGTGTTGGTTGGAACATCAAGATGCATTTGTAGGATTGTAAAATAGAAGAAAATTGAAAATTTGTTTCAGTAAAATGGACAGTGAAGTTAAAACTGTGTGGTGACTTTGTCTATGGGTCATTCTTTAAATTTGGGTGCACTTTTTTTCCTGTCCCTGTTACATCTGACATGTACATTTTTTTAAAATTCTGGACGTACTCCTACGGTAACTATATCTTTGTGTTTGCATTTTAAAGCAAAACAAAACAAAAATAATTTGGGAGGCTATAATTTGGGAGGCTAATCATCCTTTAATACAAGCAGCTGAGAAGCTGAATTGCGAAGGATATGCAGCTGCAACGTGGTCAAGCTGTTTAAAAGCGCCTTTTGCAGCCAGCCACATCAACCCATATGTGACCACAGAGCACAGCCTGAGATCGAAAGTGTTTGATTTTTCAAAGTGAATCGCATTCAGACATATCTTTCTCGCATTATTTACATGTGAATTCAAAGAGTTGACTGATTGTTAAATTTCTCTAGTTAAGTCATAGCATTTTTCAAATTGCAATATCTGAAACCAAAGTAGAAAACTGATTTAGCCTATATAATGTAGTTAATGAACAGTCTTGAATATACATTCAAATATATAGGATTTTCCACATACATGATATATGTTTTGAAGTCTTGATGAAAGTGTACTGTGTATTAAATCTAAGAAACATACATGTATATGACTTACACATTTTCCATTGTGCTTGTGTAGCCTTGTTTCCAGTAGTCACACCCAAGATGAAGCACCTCTCCAAAATCAACGAGTCTAGCAAGAAGGTAAAGGGAGATTTATTTCTTAAAAAAAATCACTTCAGTGTGTTCAAAGATAGCTCTTTTGTATTATAGCCCTTTTTTTCAGATTTGCAGTACGTTTTAGTCATGTTAGTTGGGACATTCAAATTTAGTAGAATCCTTCAACTGCCACTTTGTATGATTTACTCAAATTTTGTTATTATAGATTGATTTTTTCCCTAAAATGTTGAGGGTTAGTATTTTTTCCTTTTCAGATCACTAAAGACAAAGGAGACACCAAGCCCAAATTAGTTGAGGTAAGAACATTTGTGAGGTGTTCAGGCAAAATGAGACGGAACTTGGCACAGGCCGTAGTGGAGCAAAATAAAGGAAAAAAAAACGAATGGATGTGATTTTTTTGATTTTTAGATTTATTGATATTTGTAATCTTTGATAAGTCTAGGACACAGATATTAAAGAATGGTATCAAAATTGTGGAATAAAAGTATTTTGACATGTTTGAAGAAAAAACAAGTGGGCACCTTTCATTTTCACAACTGTAAAACTCAAAACTATAAGGGCCTTTTTCTGAGATTTTCAACTGTTTTGGGATGTCGAACTTTAAACAGCCAGAACTTGTCAACGGAATATCTGACTGAAGTTAAACAAACAGTTATGCAAGGAGAATATTTTGCCCTTTCCTAATCACCACAAACCCTCAATTTCGACCTCTGCCCATTTCGCCCAAAAGACCTTACATTTCATACACACACATCTATTACACTCAGAGATTTTTCCTACAGCCTATAGAATTAATATTTACAGGTATGTAAGTGCTGTAGCCCTGTGGTCTGGTGCTGATTATGGGTTTGAGTGTCCTTGGGCAAGACACTTTGTCACTATAATTGCTTCTAACCCATGAGTACAATGGGTACCTGTGAGGGCAGAGGGGCTTAATTTGTTTGCATTAGCCATATATGGCTGCATCGAGCTGTCTTCGGGCCTAAGATGGTAAAGGAAAGGTGGCTAAGATGGTAGAGGGAAGGTTTTTATGGGCTCGATGAGCAGGGGTGATAATAAGGTAGGGTGCTTTGAGCTTTGTTAAAAGCAAATATTTCTGATTGTTATTCTTATCACATAGATTTACCTTTTTAATGTATCTTTTACACGATGTAATTCTCTGTAATTTTAATATATAACGATTTTTAATGTGTGTAAATTAAACTGCAATTCGGCCTTATGGCCGTGAAAGTTTAATATAATAAACCATTAATAATAATAATAATAATAATAATAATAGATTATGTACTTTCTGCTATCAAATGGCATACAGGTGTATAGTCCTCAACCGAGCATTAGTTTCTTTTTATACAACTCAACCTATCAAACTTCCTAAACACTTCTGACATTTCTCCATTATAATACTCCTTTGCAATAAAATACTCTTTTTGCAAGGTTTAATGTTTTGCAAATAATAGACCTGATTCACGAGGAGGCCATTTTTGATCATGTTTCCTGAATGTATGTTATACATTGTAAGCTGTTGAATGGGATGGTGCCAGACTATATTTATGCGTTCCAAGCCTCACTTTCATTTTTTTTTTTTAAAGTGGCTTAAAACATCAGGGTATGTTTAATCACAAATTTGAAATTATTCATCAGAGCAGACTGGTTTTAATTTGTTGTTAACTTTATTTCATCACTTTCATTTCCTTTTCAAAAGTTCCAAAAATGAAGATTTTACCTCACTTTCACTTTAATATGGCCGACCCGTGAATAAAGCCTATGGCAGCACAGGCTAAAAAAAAAAAAAAACTTTCCCAAGCAGCTTTTTATTTGCATTACAGCCGAAAGAGCAGATAACATTTGAAATTCGACACCTTGTCAAACATGTAATCAACCCCAATGTGCTTCTAAACTCCCGGAGAACAGAAAATGAGACGATCATATATCAGATTTTCATTCGAAGAGAGTTTTTTGGGGGCGCATGCGAGGATTAATTTTCAAGTTGTATCATGTTGTTTTCCCTTTGGGTTCGTTGTTTTATTGTTTTTGCCCATAACCGATCCCATCGTTCACTCTCCACGACACTACTTTTTTTTCCCCCCCAGCTTGAAAGACAAGTTAATTTCCTGTCAGCTTTGCTGGAGAAATGACAAACGTATCTAAAAGTCTACATGCCTTCTGGGATAAAGATCACATAACCCATTTTGTACATGTATTACGATTTGTTAGGATTACTTGAGGCTTTGTGCGGCGGAGTTCAACGTTTTGAGAATTTTGTGGATATACCATTAGACATGTTAGAGCGATGGTTCTGAGAAAAACCTGAGTTGGTTGCCAAACATTTTGAGTCATTAAATAGGCCTGAAGTGAGTAGGCCACAGATGTATCGCTTGTCATAAATGCGAAATGCATAGAACAGTGCTGATTTTCACCATCATCTTGGTTAATTTATTGAGTCATGTGTAATTTGCCAAAACTTGCCAAAACAGCCTTTGTTTTTGTTAAAGTTTTTTCTTCTTCTTTTCCCCAGCCGTTTCCCATAGCATTTGTACACGTTTTCATCGTGCATGCCACTTTGGGCACTAAAATCAATCCGATTGCCTTTATTCTTGGCACACACTTAGACCAGCACCTGCAGATGTGTGCCCGAACATTGACGTCATTAGGACGTCATCACGAGTCACGTTACTTCATCATGAGTCATGTGACATCATATATTAAAGGTGCATATTTTTTGCTTTATCTACAGAACTACAAGTCCGATTGGGTTGAAAGTTAGTACATGTATGTACGTAGACCAGGATGTGTTATACGTAGATGAAAATTGAAGTGATTTCATGATGATGTCATCACATGACACATGGACCAGTCTGCAAATTATGCAAATTGTTTTTTATTAGAATTTCTTTTCATTTTACATTTGAAAATCCCTTCCTATAAAACACAGCTTCATCAGTACATGGGCTACGACCCCCACCAACTGACCCCCCTGCCAGACCTGGAGACACTCACCATCATCAAGAGGGTGACGGAAGCCCAGACAGGCCTGCTGCGCAAGCCTCAGTACAAGCAGGAGTTCAAGAGGCTGTTCTTCTCCAAGATGTCCGAGGCCGTCTTGGTTGTAAGTTGGAGATGTTGTCTCCTTGTGGGTTTCTTCTTCATCAGATATTGTGCACTGTGGATATGCTTTGTTTATTCCCCTGTGCGGTTAAAGGGAATATACATCATTTGCTTTTGCTGTAATTTTCAGAAATGGATGGAATTGGGGGGCTGGAAATATATAGCAAATATAGTTACACTGACTTTTTTGAGGTTTTGGGTTCGAAAATGCTATGAAAACCAAGAAAAACAATCATTTTCCTGTAGTCTGGTTCCCTGACTCCATATAAGAAGAAACAGAGCAGTTAACATACATTGAGGAATTGTAAGGTCAGGAAACCAGTCTAGCTGGCTTGTACCCGTTCATAGGTGTGTAATCGATTGCAAACAAGTGCGATGGTCAATTGGGGCCAGTATTTGAAAAAAAAGCCTTTTTTTTCCAACGCTGGTCGGCCGACCAGCATTGGAAATTGATACAAAAATACCACTTTTCTTGAAAATGACAGTATACCAGGTGCCATGATTTTACAGGATGCTTTACACTGTCATTCACTAACAGTCCAGCAAGGTATTTCAAAATGATTTGGTAGTTTTATTTTTTGATGTTTGCAAATGTTGTATTTTCCCTTTAACACAAACATGTATGATTGGCTATTGTCAAATTTAAGAATCAAATTTGAACTTCACTTTGCCCACAATCTTAAACACAACTTATACAGTTTATGATGAAGTCGTACTTTTGCTTTAGGGCCCGTCTCAATGCATATCCAGTATGAGCTTCAGACGCGTAGCAAGTAGAATCATTCACTTTGTCTGGAAGAAGCTCTGCATTGAGGGAAGATTGCGGGGAAGCTGTTCAGACTCCTGCGTATACAATGCCCGATACAATGTCCGCCACTTGTCCCTTATTTCTGGGCATTTTACTACATATTTTTGACATCCTTGAAATACAAATCAAATTAAAAGACACAATTTTACTACGAAAAACAACAAAAGCAGTGTGAAAGACACAATCAAACAAAAGAAAAAACAAAGTTTAGGGGTCTGTTGCCAGAGGGGCCTTTGTTTATATAATTAACAAATCCAAATTTTCATACTCAAAATTTGTAAGTGGGTACCAACAATTTCACATGTGTATGTGATCATTTTGCTTAACCATGATATTTGCTTGTGAAATTGTTTTGGTTAACCCTTCTGCTATTTAAACAGTCACAGACAGTCAAAATTCACTTCACATCCCCTGCTATACTTTTAACAAAGACTAGTCACCAGCAGTCACATCATATGTCAAGCAAGCACTGTGACTAGTCAAACTAGGTCACCCGGAGTCAAAGCATAGCCGAATCAAGTTACTTAAAGCTATAGTCCATCCGAAAAAGTAACTGGCGTATTATTGTTGAAAAACATACTTGGTTGAAAGATAGTAAGTGGACTAAACTTCCTGTGAAATTAATCTTTCTGGCAAGCTATCATTTTGAAGTAATCAACGAAAGAAGGCCTTTCCAACGGTGCGTCTTAAGACGCACCGTAGGAAAATTTAATTTAGTAGTTTGTTTTGTTATTCAGCGCAGCGCGCGCAAGCATTGGCACGACGCACAGGCGCGTGCGGTTGCTATAATTCGTCTGATCAGTGCGCGACATCGCGTATAGCTGCAATTCAAAACAATTCAAAACATGATTCAGCAACTTTTGATTTTAAATTGAGATCCTAGAATGCTGTTTTTCTGGGAATATACAGCTGAAGCTGAGCTGAAACTTCATCAGGTTAGTTGTTCAGTATCCTTCATTAGATTTTGAACACTTTTGTTGCGTCAAACGAACAAAATGCACAAATTACAAATGATGGAGTATATCTTTAAACGGTCCTAGCCAGTCAATCCTGCTTTATGCAGGATTGACTGCATAGAGCGTTGACTGCATAGAGCCGTTAGGCTGGGAATTTTTTTACAACCACTTGCTTGATTTTGACCGAAGGACTACTTGGCACAGAATGTGTGTTTTGCATAGGAGGGTTAAACAAAAGTCTTGCAAACTTCAGGACTTCATGCACCAAGTCTATTGTCTCAATCTTCCTATATTTGTTTCATCTGTCCAGGATACGTTCTGGTGGTTTTTCCTTCATCGCTACCATCCGAGCAAGAAGACCCAAGAGCGACTCTTCAACCGCATTGCCCACAACTACGTCAAGCTCCTGCTGTTTGCAAAGAACCCCAAGTACAGGGATGTCTTCTTCCAAGTAAGTTGAACTTTGGTTTAAACATGTCAAAGGATCATTTGCTTTGCATGCATTTTGTTCATTTCCAATAATAACATGATTCAAAATTGAATGTAGAATGTTCAAAACATAGGCTGTTGAAGTTTCAAATCAGGAATATTACACTTTTCGAGAAAACAAAGAAAAGCCAGGCACAACCTTTTTATCAAGAGACACAGTTTCCACCATAGTACTCTTTATTTTCAAACATCAGTCAATTGACTGATCGTTGGAAATCACCTACATTTCTTAATTTCTTCTAAATGACAGCAAGCCAGACGGAATAATTTCACAGGGTGTTTAGTACCAGTGCGATCTTTAATCCAAGTAAGCCTTTTGATAATAATTTGGTTGGTTACTTTTGGGGATAAATGCTTGACTAGATCTGCCTTTAAATCGGTAGGTATGTTTCTAGGTTATAATCAATGTTCCTTTCAAATGCTTCTTTTTTCTCATGAAGGACTACAGTGACACCCTAGCCCAGGCAATCTACAGTGCCTTCTGCGCCGCCTTCCCCAACTCCTGGCGGCAGTTTGACCCAGACTTCAAGAGCGACCTTTGCTCTTTGACCTCCCAGTGGGTCGTGGGGACCAGGCCGGCGCCGAGGACCTGGCTGCGGTGGAACTACCCGGGGCTGGAACCACCCAACATGAAGAGGGAGGAATTCATGAAAACGGACAATAAAAAAGGCAACAGAAATGTTTGACTTTAATCAGTACGCATCTCTCAAAAACCCACAAAGCAACCCCCATGGATCAACTTGTTAAAAGTAATGACACCTTTTGCAAAAAATGAACAGGTTATTAACAACTTCGCACCGGGATTATTTTGACATTGACCGGACCCAGACACGGGATTGTTTTTCACGAACCTCGATGCCAGATGGGTTCAGGCCGTCATCTGTTGGTAGCACACCCTGATATTTCCGGCCTCACTCGCTGCGAGCGACCGATATTTCCAGCCTTGCTCGTTGCGTGTTTGTATCCGTCATCCGTTCCGAATACCACAAAACCTTTGAGTGTACATGTATGCACGTCATCCAACGTGAATTGGTTAGAAAAAAACTAACCATTTGAAATTTCGGCTCAGTACTTTTTGAGAAAACTGTGCAAATACATCTTCATTTTCTCGTTGCAAAGTATAAGTTCCATTGAAAGTGCATTCCCTCAAAATGACGGCACACTAGCCGCAATGGTTTTACAGGATGTATGATCCTCTTACATATTTACAGCTAAGTTAGAATATTTTATGATATTTTGACAGTTGAATTTTTGAATGTTTGCAAAGGATTCTCACAAAAAGCCAGCCAAGTGATGTCCAAAAACATGCATTACATTTTTTATGATTTCCTTTTCAATAAATTACAGGTAGACTTTTCGACTTCGACATGTTGACTCCGGAGGACAGCAGTCATTCCAATCCCAGTAGAACCGTCGACCCCACCAACACCCATCAGCAACCACCTCACAACCCGCTAGGCAAAGCCAAACTTTCCCAGACGCCAAGCGAGTCGTCAGTCCCCACCGCCGCCACGGGCTTGATACCTCAGGACTCCGACTTCATGTCGATTTCCACGGTGGCGCGGGCTCAGCACGCTCCCCTGCCCCTCAGAGGGGGTGCAAGGGTGCTGTCCGGCCAAACGGAGCTTGGGAAGGGAAGCACAAAAACAGGAGGGTTGCTCCCAATCAGCGAAACCTCATCTGAAGGCCCGGACGGAAGCGAGTGTAAAACCACAAAGACACGGACGGGAAAGAAAGGACGGAACAGTCCGAGAACTGATAACGTCATCCCAAAGAATATCAGGGGGAAGGCCAAGGTTAGTAACAGCAGTAGCAGGCTCACCCTGGAGGCACAAGCATCAAAATCAACGACTCAATCTGTGATCAGGCCGCGGAACAATGGACAGGCGGTAGAGGTTGGTGCTGGTCATTCTTGTTGTAAACCATTGAATTTGTCTTTTCACTTAAAACCCCATCTCTGAGTAAGCGTCCCTTAACAATGTCTTTGCAGTTTTCTCTGAGCGACGCTCGTACTGCCGCTTTCAAGCAAGCATCAGAGTTCAGTTGCTTGCCCAGGTGAAAATTCCAGTTGATACCTATATTTCAACTGGTTTCAACTAGAATTACCTGGTCTCCAGCTGGTACCTGTTGGATTCAACTGGTATCAACTGGTTTCAACAGAAACCAGTTGAAACCAGTTGAAGGAACTGGTTGAACAAACCAGTTACCTACTGGTAATCTTTATGGAGTCAATAGGTACCAGTTGGAACCAGTTAAAACCTGTTGAAACCATGCTGTTGAAACAAGTTGAACTGGTCTCAAGTGGAATTTTAACCTTGGTTACTCAGGACTCAGACTAGTCAGACTCAGACTGGAACCAAGTGACGTGACTCGGACTCGAACCAAGTGACTTAATTTATATTGTGACTCAGACTTGGACTCAGAATTGAGTTACTCAGGACTCAGACTCGGACTAGAACCAAGTGACTTGACTCGGACCCATACCAAGTGACTTAATTGTGACTCCGACTTTGACTCGGACTTCAATCAGTATACTCAGGACTCAAACACAGATTCCGGCTTTGACGGAACCAAAATGACTCAAGACTCACACTCGAACCAAAGTAACTCAACTTCAACTCAATCGTGATCACACATGTTTGGATCAAACAGAAATGTCTCCAGTTTGAATACGCTTACGAGACTGACCACCTAAATTTGTCATTTCTCATCAACTTCACTAACTAATTGTTGTTTTGTCACACTCTCGTTGACAGTCCCACCCTGTCGGTGAGGGTGCCACTTTCACCAAGGTCATCTTTAACAGCAACGGTCAGAGCCCGCTAGTCCTACACTTCCTACGACAAAAAGGACTGGACCAAAAAGCCGGCATCGACAACCTCCTCAGGAGAACCGAGATCAAGAAACTGCCTCCATATCCTTTTGATATCTCAACCACAGAGTTGGACAGGTTTTTCTCTCAATAATAACACTCAAATCCCAAAGAAGACTGTTCAAAACATAACCTGTTGAAGTTTCAGCTCAGTGGATATCACACTAAAACATTGGAAAACCCTACACTACCTTTTGATCGCGAAACACAAATTTGTCTGTAACACTCTTTATTTCCCTCAATCAAGAGTTTGCCATGGAGAGTCCATTTTTCAAGTTTACGGTCGACAAAACTTGGCCCATTTGAATGAGTGTCAGTAGACAACTTGAGCTAATTTGTTATAGATTGGGGCATAGCGTTCTGCTGCCTTACAAAAAACACCATATTGATAAAAAGAAAAGAAAAGGGCAAACAGATGCTCGAATCATACGCTTATGAAACTACCGACCGGAAAAACTAACTATTTCAAATGTCCCGCGCTGCGAATTTGTCGACCATCTCCCACAATGCACTGGGAAAAATGAACTCTCCATAGCAAACTCTTGGTGGCGCACTGCATTGTGAATCGCCCGAATTGACTGATTGTTAGAAATCACCAAAATTTCTTGATTTCTTCTAAACAACAGCAACTTGAAGCCAGAACCGGTGTGATCTCTTGTAGTAAGCTTTTTGATAATAATTTGGTAGCTTACGTTTGGTGTAAATGCGAATGATCCTATATGCCACATTTTCAACTTTGTACACATGCAGTGTTACAAACATGTAAATTGTTTGGACTAAAATGTAACGTACAACATTTTGCTTTTTCTGTAATTTTCAGAAATGGGTGGATTATGGGCTTAGTATTTGATGGCAAATATTGTTACACTGATCTGTTTAAAAAGTTGTGTTCATAGATGCTGGAAAACCAAGAAAAAAATGTTGTTGGGTTCCCTGACCCTACTTCAGACGAAATGGAGCAATTTATAGATGCCAGGGAATTGTCAGGTCAGGGAACCAGACTAGCTGGCTTGCACCTGTTCAGGGATGTGTAACCGATTGCAAACAAAATGTGGACTAACTAAATTTGGTCAATTGGGGCAGTATTTGAAAAAAATAGCACCCTTTTTCCATCAATGGTTGGCCAACCATCATTGGAAATTGATACAAAGATTCAATTTTTTTTCTTGAAAATGACAGCACACCAGGGGCACGTTTTGGCGCTGTGACCGTAAACATGTTTCTGGTTCGCGGCCGTTTTGGCGCTTCGGTTACACTGAAATTACGTCATTGTTTGGACCAAAGTTGAACCGAAGTTTCCGGTCGGTTCACTTATGTTTCAAGATGGCGGAAAGGTAAACAAGCTCAGCAGACGACGTTACTTTTTACCATAAATGGGGTTTAAATAGTGGGGTTTTACCTTCAATTGGTACGAAAGTTGATACAGAATATCAGGCCTACTCTTTTTAGAACTTTAGGGGAACGCTATAAAAAAAAAATCCCACTTTTGCTTTGAATGTTATTGTTAATCATGTCCAGTCGCCGTGTGATTTTTTTGGGGGGTTGTGTGCAGTCACGTAGGCAGTAACATGACGTCACGAACAATTTTCCGGTCAGTCGTTTTCGCGGTGCACAGGAAACATGTTTCGGGTCACGGCTGTGACGTCAGAAACATGTTCCAGTTCAAGGGCCGCCAAAACGTGCTCCTGGTGTCATCATTACACAGGATGCTTGAGACTATTATTCACATACACTTTACAGTCAAGTAAGGTATTTCATAATAATTATGTAGTTTTGTTTTTTATGTTTGCAAATGTTGTATATTACCTTTAACTCCTTATGCACGATGGACGCCCCTACTTACAAGCAGCTGATCCAGGACACCTTCCATTCCATCAGGCACGCAGACGACACCTACCAGATGATGTATGACGATGGACTCAAGACCCACACACACTTCCTGAAGAGACAGAAACAACACCTGCAGGAACACATGAGGTACTTTATTCAAGACCATTATTCCTCCCCCACCCCCAAGAAAAAAAAACATTCCAACTCTCATAAAAATGTAGTAAGGACATTTATCACAGGAAGGATATTTTAAGCAGGATGTGCTCATTTATTTAGAAATTTTGTTGCATTGCTTAATAAAAAGGTTTCCCAATATCAGTGTTGTTATCAAGTATCAATTGAACTACTAGTCATTTACATGTCATCCACTGGGCATAAAATTAATAGCAAAATAGAAGTATGCTAATCTTGTGTGTAGGGCTGAGTTGTAATTGAGCCAGTCATGACTCAATTACATGTAACAATTTTTTTTCATCAACTTAAAGACAAGGCCAAAAAAAAGTGGGTTTCCGGTTACACTGTCAAAAAAATAAAGAGTCGATCGGTCAGGATTTTTTTTTAGAATACTTTTTGGAAAAAATGTTGCAACCTGACGCCACATTTTTCTTCATATATCGTCTCAATGAAGGTCATTCATTGCAAAAGTGATGATAAGACATGAATCTGGGACTGAGAAATATTTCCAATTTTGTTAGGAACTACTTTGAAAATGTTCTTGACTCTCCATAGACTTTGTACACAATCGCGGAAGTGGCGTCAGGTTGCAACATTTTTTTCCTATTTTTTTAATGTGGTATGTACCTGTCCATCATGCCAGTCTTTGCATTATGTATTTCCACTGAGGAGCTTTTAAATTGTTAATATAACGATAGATAATGTCCTAAGAACGACTTTTTATACTTGCATCAGGGCTCAAAATTAGTGGGAGCAAGTGGCTAAAATGAGCCCGTTAATCTTCAATATGCTCCTGTATGCTCTGATGTTGAGAGCAACCGCTAGTGGCCGTCTCCATTTCACCATGCAGGAGTTCCTTTTTTATTTTATTTGTGCCACGAAGGCTATGGACACTGGCATACAAAACTTGCCTTGATTAATATAGAAATATATTTCAAGGTTGATGATTCTTAAGAACAATAGAGAATTTAAGTTGTGCACACCAAGATTCTCAACGTTAGTCATAACGGCTGTTGGCCAATACCACCCGTATTGCAACATTATACCGTGTGCTGCGGCAGAAATGTTGTCGAATGCACCGCTGTATCGCTTCAAGTACGGACGGAACACCAGTGACATAATTACATTAAAATGGAAGGAAAGACTGTTGCAACCTGACGCTGCTTTTTTCTTCATATATCATCTCAATGAAGGTCAGTCATTGCAAAAATGATGATAAGACATGTAGCCGGGACTGAGAAACATTTCCAATTTTGTTAGGAAATTCTTTTTGTACACAACTGCTGAAGTGGTGTCAGCTTGCAACATCCTTTCCAAATGGAAAATTACATACACAGAGAAGAGAGATCATATTGTGTGAATTTAACCCGCAGAAATGTTTGTTTTCCATCGATGCATGTTTGGCATTTTTGCAATGTCAAATTCAACCTGTTATGCCATGTCTACCATAGACTGGTTTCCGTCCTTAACTTTGGCCAATGAAGCCTGCGCAGTGGCAACCAGTATAACATTGCTTTCACCACTGCGAAGGTTGCATGAAGTGTGGACACAGTGGACATCCTTATGACACTGGTTTGCTTTTAAACAAATTAAATTGCGAGTGTTAACTTGTTCCTCATTCCTGTTGTTTCTCTCTCCATTCAGACGAGAAGAGTCACTTATGGCACAGCCCAGGGAGATGAAGCGACTGAGCGATCTTTTAGTCCTGGAGTTACTGGTAAGATTCTTGAAACAGTCTCATCCTGACAGTAAACAGCGCCCTCTGTTGACAGACTTTGAACTTGCCTATCCTTTAAATACATTATACATGTAGCAGAGTATTTAATTAAATCCATCTCATGTCAGTCATTAGTCAAATCAAATCACAAGTAAATTTGCAAGCTTTGTACATATACACCTTTTATGAGGTTGATGATTTGTTAAAAGGGTCCATGAAATAAATTTTTCTTTGGATCACATTTTGTGCAACTTTCTACTCCTCTTAAATGTATGAAAACTATTTGACATCCCTTTTTGGTTAATTTTGATTGAAAAGTGCACTTCTTTGAAAGTTTAAAATTGTCCATGTTTTTCCAGACAGCTGAGGTTGCTGTGATGTCTTTTCAGGGAGACACTTTTCAGTTTAGGAGTTTTCTGTTCAAATTGTGAACCGATATATCTGCTCATTGAAAGCATCTGAAGTAAAAGTTTGCTCACTGGCTTATTGCCGTGTACAGACACGATAACGAACCACCACCACAAGGACAGGAAAATATCCAAAATTCTGGCAAAGTTTTTGTGCTGAAATAGCTGTAACATTGAGGTTTCTCAGTGCCTGAAATGACGTCACACATTTGCTCATGAATATGGAAATTTGCATCAGCATAAAAACCAAAAAGCACCAAACGACCTTTTGAAAATTGCAATACGGAAACTTGAAATTTAAGTTTAAATAGGATACAAAGGTGCATATTCAAGGATTGCATCAAAAACATAACATTGCATAGGCCATTTAATGACTTTTGACTGTAATGACTTGTGATGACTTGACTGCAGCCCTGGTCGATCACAACATTCTAATGAAAAATCTTTTGCACCTCAACACAATTTTTTTTGGTCATTGTTTGCAGAAAGACCATGATGAAGTCAGTACGGGGGCAGCGCTGGCCGTTGAGGAAGCCTTGTTACAACAAGACCAGGTCTATACATAACACCACTACAACAGTGTGGGTCTTTCAAAATAGCACGCCGGAAAATTGGAACCTTACTTCATAGGGAGTTAGAACCTAAATCTGTCCCAACTTCGTTTTTATTATTCATGACCCCCTCCGTGAAAATGATTCATAACGAAGCCTGGCATGTTTTGTCACAACGGGCTATAATGTTGCAGATATTTTAAAAATTTAAACTCGAATGCTGTCATATTTGGTGTTATTTTTCATTTTGTTTTGATATTAGGCATATTAATATTTTCACACAATCTTTTTTACATAAAAGAAAAACATACAAGTATTATAAGATGGAATTTTGCGTCGGGGTGATATAAATCAAATTTTAGGTTTTGCCCTTCACTGACGTTTAAACACTGTATACTCAGTGTGTTACCTCCCGAGTGAAAGTTTGAACAAATAAAAAACATACAAGGGAAATTTACACTGGAAACGTTTCAATTGGAATTTGTTTTTTCATTTCGTAGTTTCTTATCCATACAGTGTTTTTTTTTTAACTTTGAGAAAAGCAAACGTTTAAAACCGTTTTATAACATCTTGAAATCCAGACAAGTTGGCATATTTTAGTACAAACCACTTTTAAGCTTTGTGTGTCGTTTTCATTATTAAACAATTCAGGGCATGCAGCTAATTTTCACAGAAAACAAAAGCCGTTAAGTAGAACCCCAAGTCATATCAGTGTGCCATAATTCTTGACATTCTTATGACAATTTCATTTCCTTTTCAGTTGGACGTTTTAGCGACAGATAAAATTGTCACAGGTACACAGTGAACAAGTCTTTTGCAATATATTTTTGTTTTTTAATTGTAAATATTTTGTATGCATATTGCTGTGGTGTTATCTGTGTAAATGAAAATCAAGCTATTTATAATTTTTCTTTTACTTATACACAAATATGTAAATTTGATACAGATCATGTGTTTATTCAGAGCATACCTATAATAAAATATGTTGACGAAAGCAAACCGTATTCTTTTGTGAAATGATTTTATTCCTTTTTAGTCGACAATAGACCCATGTATTTTGAAGAAAGAAAAAAAATCTCAAAAATATCACTCAACGCTCAAACACCGCTTAAAACTGAATACAATTTACCGATCTGAAAATCAGGCATAGCTTAAAAAAATAACAAATAAATAAAATTGAAAAGAAACAACAAACACTTAAGTACAATGCATGAAGGTCAGTACTGGTTGTGGAATCAAAATTTAACACGACTGGAAAAGATGAAAATATAATGTCCTAGCACACAGCCTAATATAAACTCAACATCTTTTAATAAGCCACCTTTCCATATGCAAAAAACGGACTGAAAACAGGCATGGAAAGGCAGCTTTTATCAAGTAAAACAAAACATACATGTACTAATGAAAGAATCATTCCTTAAGACAGTATATAGATTTAAGTGAATTTTGTTTTGTTTCTGTACACAATGTACAATTCTTAGTCTTTTCTACAAATGTCCTCACTATAGGAACCAAATATTTACAGCAACTTTAAAATCTCAGAAATGCTGACAACAGCACTGTGTTCCTTTGGTGCAGTAAGATGAATGTTTTATGAATAATTGAGAATACGTGAACTTGATTTCATTTTATGTGAATACAGACACATGTATATTAACATGAAAGTGAGACATGCAGCTTGTTTTTCTTACGTCTGAAGAAAAAAACGCTCTATCTTTTTGACAATTTATATTAATACAAAGATTTTCAATCATATTATGCGTCATTCTATAAACTAATGGTCCAAAGTGTGACATATTTCCCATCCCTGTTACCTTGGTACTTCGTAATTCGCCATTCAGTTATTAAGAATGACTTGATTGATTTTTGTTTTTTTTGCTATTCATAATTATATAACCGACATACATATCCTTGTCATTTGATTGGCAGAACTCACATCACATGACATTCGTTATTACTCCCATTCACGCCAGGTCTCAAAAAGTACTATCCGCCCATGGGGAATGGGAAATACTATTCAACAGTTAAGATCATGACGCGGTATTTGTGTGCAAATGCATGCTGGTGTGCGCGTTCAGCGTTGCGCATAGCGCGTATTGTTCCAAAGAGCCAGCGCTACAGAGTGGGGTTCAAACATTTTCGTGAAGGGGTGGTTTGGAAGAGAGAAATACATTTCCCATCAATTTTGTAGTGAAATAAAAGTTCAAATATATCAAATGACAAGGATCTATATGTCAGTTATATAAAACAAATATTGAGTGGCTTTAAATTGTGAAATGGGAGGAATATTATCGCTCGGTAAAATCTGGACTTTTCCAGTTCACTCGGCTTCGCCTCGTGAAATGGAAAAGTCCAGATTTTACCTTGCGATAATATTCCTCCCATTTCACTCTGAGCCACTCAATATTTGTATATCACTCTCCGAGGACGATTGCATTAAGGAGTGCATCAGAATGACAAAATCATACCTGTCAGATGGGACAGGGAAAAAGGTGCACCCTAACTTTATAGAATGACCTTTAAAACAGAGTTGTATGACTCGTGACTCGGACTCGAGTCTGACCCGAGTATAGTTTTTGTGACTTGGACTCTGACTCGATGTACGATGACAAATGACTCGGACTTGGACTCGGACTTGACCTACATAACTCGGGACTCAACCAAAATTACCACAAATCACTTATTTTTCAACAATATTATTACAAATTATTTTGAAGATGATCCTTTCCTTAGTGATACAGACTCAGTGCAGTGCAAAAAAAAACCCACATTTAAGTACTTTACAAACACAGGGCGTGCGGCTGAATTGTTTCTGATATATTGATTTGGGCAATCAATGTATCAAAACGTGTACCCCAGCGTCCACACTTGATATATTGCATAAACGCAAGATTGATAGTGTTCGATACCAGATTATCCTTTCCAGGCTCTGGTGCCTTGCCCGGCAGTATCTTCCAATCATTTTTAGTGCTATATGAAAGTGACTCGTGACTCAGACTCGGACTGGACCTTTGTGACTCTTGACTCAGACTCGACCTACATGACTTGGTACTCGGACTCATTGATACAGTTTGTTGATACAGCTCTCTACTGGTTCTCAGCAAATTTTCGTTCAGCACGTTCTCAACAAAAACCCTCATCGTCCTGAAAGTCCTCGTGCACGTCCTCCTCCACGTCATCGTCCTCCTCCCCCTGGCCAGCAGTAGTCTCCGCCCCCATGCCGCGTCCCAGCGGGATGTCCAAGGCCCTGTGTACAGCCTCAATGGTGCGCATGTTGACATAGTAGGCCATGTTGACTGTGGGAATGCGGCTGCGCATGTCTTCCATGAAAGCATAGGCCTAGGGGTACAAGGTTTAAGGTTTATACTCGGCATAAGGTTTATACTCGGCATAGAAAACACAAATTTTGTGATATTACAGCTAGTTTTGATGCTGCATTATTCAAAAGTTGATCACACTGCAACTCCATTAAGTTTTACCATAATATGTTTCATGTCATTAAAGTTGCTTTGTATTCGCATGCATGCACGTGAACTTAGAATGACACTTTACGATGGTTAATAGCATTGTAATGTTTCAATGGAAAACAAAATGACCACTAAAGTTATGATGAACTTTACGAAAATCTTACTAGACTTTTAATCAAGAATTTGATGTAGCTTGTCATGATCAGTAGTGAAAAACACTGCATATTCACAGAACTTGGTCCAGTAGTTTCGTATTTTATATAATTATAGGGAGAAGAGTGTTCAGTGACAAATTTAGTTTAGATTTGTATTTTGTACCTTTTTGTAGTTTTCCTGCCTGGCATAGTGTTCAATCATCATGCCAAACACATCCCCAATCCTAACAGCGTTGTCCAAGTCTGGCTCCTCCAGCAGGACCTGGCACTGCCTCATGGCCTCATCAGGATCCTCATCATACACCCTGTGTGAGGCGGGGAACAAGATGGGGGCTAAGTACTGAGGCTGCATCCCAATTTACTTGGCTACGGATAGTGGTAGCACACATGTCTATGGGAAGTGGATTCAGCCACTTCCACAGGCGTATGTGTAATTGTCGTTCCGGTGCTCAACCAACTGAGCTATCCAGCACTACGTTGGCGGTTCCCCATTTTGTCAATTGATGTCTTTGTTCAAGGGGCACTAGTCAGAAGCCATAAAGCCATGTAGCCAGGGATCACGCCCCCAGTCACGATACTAGCAACATTAGCATTGCTGCAAACCTACGAAATAGCAAACGGAACGGCAATCCAGAGGTCACAGGTTCAAACCCTACTCCAGTCAATTTCTTTGTGCAACTTTTTAAAATTACTATAAGGCAACCAGTCAGTTTCCCTTTATGGTTTATTTGAAAATTCTTTAAAAGTCTTAGTTTATGCTCATTTTGTGGTGAATAGTCATATTTTGAATCACTCGTATTTCTAAGGAGATACGCTACCTGCGTGCGGTGACAAACTTCTTGATGAGTCCAATGCGTGACTTGAGAGCGCCGAGTTTCTCCTCTTGTAGCGAGGCGTTCTTCATCTTGGCTTTGCTGAGGCACTTGTAGGCCTCGCTCAGAGCTCCTAGAGCCTTGTCATAGTTCTGGTATTCATCTATCTCAACCTGGCAATCACAAACAATGTCACATTCAACATCAAAGGATCATCCAGCTGCACCTCTAGCAATGTGATTTATTCAATCACCCGTCAGCAATGCCCCACAGCAGTCCCTACGATAGTCCCTACGATAACATATGAATGGCCACACGTTTGACGGTTCATGGGTTCCCAAAGAAATCTTAAAATGTAATTCCATGACTTTTCCAGGACAAAGTTGATGCTTTCCTTGACCAATTTGTAGGCTGTTTTGGCATCTTAGGAGCCTTTTACAATACAGTGGTCAGTCATCACACTGAATATAAAGGTCCATGCAGTGTGCATTACCATCATCAAGATGGCCTCCACCTCCCCTCACAGCTTTCCGATCCTCCCATATTTTTCATGTTAAACTTTACATATCACCAAACATAAGGAAACCTATCACCATCTTCCGAGCATTTCATGGTACAACAAAGCTCTGAACACCACTACAACTATAGAAGCTACATATCATGTATGCACTAAATACAAATAGAACTGAGAAGGCCAAATAGCCCAATATTATGCATCATCACGCATGGGTTGTGCAGGATTCCATGATTTGTCCATGACTTTAAGTGAAAGCTTTAAATTCCAGGATTTTCCAGGTACCATGACTGTGGAAATCCTGCAAGAAGTTTTGAGCAGTACAGAAGTTTTGAGCAGCACAGCAAGTAAAATGTTGCACAGTTTTGGCAGGTTATGAAGACAATGTAAGGTTTACTCTTAGCACCAACCTGAGCGCAGGCATCATAGAATCCAGCCAGCGAGTCCAGCGCTCTCCCCTTAGTGTAGAACCCGATGATATTCTTCATAATCTCTGGGTCTTTCCGCCAGTCCAGTGACTGTAGGTAGTTGGCGGCCATGACGTAAATCTCCTTCTGGCGGGACACTCCAGCAAAGAAGATGATCTTCTCTGTGTCGCCGGACTTTAAGAGTGCCCTCATGGCCTACGACAAGAGGACGAACAGCAGAAATAGTCTTTAATTGATAAATATCAGAGTTTCTGTGGAAAACAGCTTTCGTCTGAATAAAGTTGTTAGCAAAACTTAAGCTTGTTTTCCGGGCAACTTTTTCAGTGTTAATCTGTTTAAAAGCCTGGAAATGGCCTCTGACAACTAAGTTCAACTCCTGGCCTACTCGTGTGGTTTAGCTACTAAACCCGGCAGAACTGTGTCTACTGACAGGAGAAGGGGCAAATAAGGCGGGTCACTGGCCTGTCAACAGGCAACAGCCTGTCCTCCATATCACATTGCCCAGGCTTGTATTATACAGGCAAAAACTAGGATACATCATGCATGGTCAACTTTGACCGACGGAGGCCTACTTCTACTACAGCCCATTTTCCGGACAACTTTTTCAGTGTTAATCTGTTTAAAAGCCCAGGGCCCAATATTTTGCTCTTTTTACCATTAGTGATGAATTTCTGCAAACTGACCCATATTTTCGAGGCGTTTAGCACATTATGGACCAACTGGGCAGTCCAAACCAACATGAGAGTGTTCTTGTTGTTGTGCCCATCACAGGTCCAGTCACAAGTAAATCACAAGTCAATCCCAAATTCTGTCACAAGTAACAGGGGAATAACATTACAAAGAAATGATTCTGTAACAGTTCATTTGAATAGTTTGCGATTTGACTTACGACTGGATGACTTTTGATGGACTTCGTATTGTACTTTTGATGGACTTGTGAAGACGTGAGGATTTTTCATGGACTTGTGGGGACTTGTGAGAGCTTGTGGGGACTTGTGGGGACTTGTATGGATTTTGGAGGACTTCTGAGGACTTGGGAGAACTTGTGGGGTCTTGGAGGACTTGTAAGGGCTTTTAAGGACTTGTCAGGACTTGTGAGGACATGTGACAACTTGTGTGAACTTGTGTGGACTTGTGTGGACTTATGGGGACTTGTGGGGACTTGTGAGGACTTACGAGGACTTGCGAGGACTTGCGAGGACTTGCGGGGACTTGTGAGGACTTGCGAGGACTTGTGAGGACTTGTGAGGACTTGTGAGGACTTGTAAGGACTTGTAAGGACTTGTGATGACTTGTTAGTACCTGTGAGGACTTTTGATGGACTTGTGGGGACTTGTGGGGACCTGTGGGGATCTGTGAGGACTTGTGGGTACTTGCGATGAATTCTGAATTCTGAACTTAACCCACCTTGGCTTTGTTGCCAGCCTGTGTGTACTTCTTGGTGGCCAGGTGATAGGAGCCTTGCAAGAAGCAGATATCGGCGACCTTCTCCAGCAGCTTGAGACGGACCTCATTGTTCTTGTTGTCCTTAGAGAGAGTCATCTTCTCTGCCAGGCGTTCTGTGATCGGTACGCTCTGAGACTGGCAGAGGTCCAAGGCCTCGTTGTACTATGAATGGAGGAAACCAAAATAAAATTTTGAAATTGGTTTAGATAACAAAAAAAACGGTTTTGATAAAAAAAATTGGTTTTGATAAAAAAAATGGTTTTCATAAAAAATTGGTTTTGATAAAAAATCTTCATTGGGGCTGCCTGAGACTCTGTGCACAAGTTTTCCTGATGGTGGAAAAAAGAGATTCTGTGTTATAGAAACTTAAATGCCCTTACTACTAAGCACTCATACAAATGAGCATTCCTCTCTGAACATGTAAAATAACCACAAATTCTTTATCAAATGGCACAATGGCCACTACCTGTGCCGTGTACGGTTGTCATAATCGTGCCAACCCAGCACTGGGTGTTGGCTCCGCATTTTTCTCACAGTTTTTGCCATCCATCACAGCTTTGACGGCTTGCCTACTACCTACTGCGCGCGGGGCTATACGATCTTTGCCTACTATAATGGCGACGCTGACTTCCTGGTGTCCGGATGTAGGCTGGGTCACGTGGGTGGGTGAAAAACCCCTATAAATTTTTTGTATTTGACATAATGCATTTGACGCAGTATTTTGATATATTCTGATATTGAATTTTCCGTTTAATACTTCAGTTATAGAGTTGTGTGGGTTTAGAGTGGGGACCCAAAATCCCATTATCTGTTTTTTAAAGGGAATAAACATCATTTGCTTTTGCTGTAATTTTCAGAAATGGATGGAATTGAGGGGTTGGTTTTGGGTTCGAAAATGCTATAAAATCCAAGAAAAACAATCATTTTCCAGTAGTCTGGTTCCCTGACTCCATATAAGAAGAAACAGAGCAGTTTACATACATTGGGGAATTGTAAGGTCAGGGAACCAGTCTAGCTGGCTTGTACCCGTTCATAGGTGTGTAATCGATTGCAAACAAGTGCGATGGTCAATTGGGGCCAGTATTTGAAAAAAAGCCAGTTTTTTCCAACGCTGGTCGGCCGACCAGCGTTGGAAATTGATACAAAAATACCACTTTTCTTGAAAATGACAGTATACCAGGTGCCATGATTTTACAGGATGCTTTACACTGTCATTCACTAACAGTCCAGCAAGGTATTTCAAAATGATTTGGTAGTTTTATTTTTTGATGTCTGCAAATGTTGTATTTTCCCTTTAAAGAAGACCTAACAAAATATTTTATAACAAATAGAAATAAACATATACACGAAAAATACATAAATATTTTCCAATCTTAGCGAACCTTTTTGGCCACCACCATCAGGTCCACAGCTTTGTCGTACTGCCCATGCTCCATGAAGAATTCGGCGCAGCGGTTCAGCAGGATGGGGTCTGTTCGCTCATCAAGGTCCTCAGCGATCAGCTGGAGGGCGCCAAACTGCTGGGTCTTGAAGGCCAACTCCAAGGCCTTGGAGAAATGCCCACCCTGGAGGAAATTATGTCAAAGCTCAAAATGTCATTCGTACCATTACTGTCCTTATCCATAACAGTAATGAAACCTGGCTGGCCAGGCCTCGCAACATTTTTAAAAATGTAGTTGCCCTTCGGCAAGGGGTGCTTGAAATATGGTTGCCCGAATTTTTATTTTCAGTTGCCCAATAAAGACCAAACTGAAGGCCAAATCCTAATAATGTACATGGCTGCTTTACCTGAAGTGGCTCAGGGTTCTCAAAATTGGCTGTCCGACGCTCCGGGACAACCAAAATATTTTGTACTCTGCTGCTGCGCTATCGCCATTTTGCAAGCGTGCCAGGCCGGCAGTGGCCGACCGTAGCTGCATGCGTGTGTACGGTACCCGTGCTCTGCGCCGCGCTGGTACATGGTGTACAGTGGTCTATGGAGCTCTATTATATACCAAATGAAAGCTAATACGTTGTGGGCTTTCCAACCATGTATATAAATCAACTTCACTTCTTTTTTGTGACATAATACCCTTTTTTGTGGAGCGGGTCACATACTAACAGAGCCAAAAATGCTGTCCCGAATGTTAATCCCTTCATGAAATCATATTTTGTATTAAGGTATATTCATTTTGTGGGGTGTGACTGTGTAGGTCTTTACCTTATGGAACAGCATGACAGCTTTGTCCATGGTGCTAGGGTTCGTCTCGTAGTAGCGAGCTGCCTCTATCATGTCCTCATTGGAACTCATCAATGCTAGGTTCATCAATTGATCCTCTAGGTTGTTCTCCTGCGAAAACCAACAGGCAGACGTAAACATAAACAAAAGACCCCCATGTCTTGGATTTTTCTAACCTGAGTGATATTGGGAAATAAAAACCAATTCAGCGATGAGAAATTTCGGGAACATGAGGTAATACCCATCGAGTATCAAAACCTTGCAGTTGAAAACCTCATTCAATTTGAATGTTATTGGTTATTTCCGCATTGCTTTATACCATTACTCTTGTCTTTATGTCCCTAGGCAATTAAAAATATCTACTTAAGGTTGGTATACAAATAATGAATGTTTATGAGTGCAATGGTAAGAATAATTTCATGAGGAGACAGACGGAATGTTCCATTCAACGAGGCGAATGCAATGGAAAGAATAATTTCATGAGGTAATAGATGGAATGTTCCATTCCAAGAGGTGAAGCCGAGTGGAATGGAATGTTCCATCTATCACGGAATTAAATTCTTCTTTCCATTGCACGATTGTGAAACATTCATTATTTTGTTTTATACGACGCCTGAATAAATCCTCGTAATCTGGTTGGTAACTTGTAAACTGGTACTATACAGCATCAGAGTTATCACTGCTGTGTGAAAGCCCAACCAATAGTGTGACCGTGCAATGGAAGTTCTATTTACTGTGGAATGAAACTTCTATTTTTGCCGTGCAGCCGCGCCGTGCCTTGGGACGAATACTTCAATGACACGTGATCAATGACCAACCAATCAGACGACTGGGATTTGTTCAGGCATTGTATAATAGCAAATGTTGTTCTCAGATTTCTTGAAAAATAGAATCCCTTCACATCATCAGATATTACCACAGCTCAACAGCTTTTAGAAACCTCTTTTACTTTTCTCTCAAATCCCTTAACATGTTGTTAACTATTATTTTCAATACAAAAACAATTAAACAAGGATAATCAACAATTCACGTTAAAAATGTTTTGCTTTCCATCTATCCATGGAAATTTTGTCAATACTTGCTTTGAAAGATGTAAAATGAAACTTAGCATAAATTCTGTTATCGTTTCGGTTTGCGGTAACACCATGTGGTTATAACTACTGCTTAGAAGATATTAGTTCTGAAAAGAACTTGTCCTGCTTATTATCAACTTTGCTAAGTAGTTTTTTGTTCTGTTAAGAACAGTCCTGCTGTAAGTTCTAAACGAACTTGTCTTTGGTCTCAACGTTTCGACTAGCTTGCTCTAGTCATCGTCAGGAGACTGTATCGTTTCGGTTTGCGGTAACACCATGTGGTTATAACTACTGCTTAGAAGATATTAGTTCTGAAAAGAACTTGTCCTGCTTATTATCAACTTTGCTAAGTAGTTTTTTGTTCTGTTAAGAACAGTCCTGCTGTAAGTTCTAAACGAACTTGTCTTTGGTCTCAACGTTTCGACTAGCCTGCTCTAGTCATCGTCAGGAGACTGTATCGTTTCGGTTTGCGGTAACACCATGTGGTTATAACTACTGCTTAGAAGATATTAGTTCTGAAAAGAACTTGTCCTGCTTATTATCAACTTTGCTAAGTAGTTTTTGTTCTGTTAAGAACAGTCCTGCTGTAAGTTCTAAACGAACTTGTCTTTGGTCTCAACGTTTCGACTAGCCTGCTCTAGTCATCGTCAGGAGACTGTATCGTTTCGGTTTGCGGTAACACCATGTGGTTATTACTACTGCTTAGAAGATATTAGTTCTGAAAAGAACTTGTCCTGCTTATTATCAACTTTGCTAAGTAGTTTTTTGTTCTGTTAAGAACAGTCCTGCTGTAAGTTCTAAACGAACTTGTCTTTGGTCTCAACGTTTCGACTAGCCTGCTCTAGTCATCGTCAGGAGACTGTATCGTTTCGGTTTGCGGTAACACCATGTGGTTATAACTACTGCTTAGAAGATATTAGTTCTGAAAAGAACTTGTCCTGCTTATTATCAACTTTGCTAAGTAGTTTTTTGTTCTGTTAAGAACAGTCCTGCTGTAAGTTCTAAACGAACTTGTCTTTGGTCTCAACGTTTCGACTAGCCTGCTCTAGTCATCGTCAGGAGACTAAATTCTGCTGTCTGTTTACCTTGCACAGTCGAATTGCCTGACTGTAAGCCTGGGCTCTGGTGAAGAAGTGAATGGCCTCCTTGATGTTATCCTGAAAAGAAACATTGACATCAATTACAAAGTTACCACACTAATTGATATTAAATAAAATATAAAACTTTTTAAGAAAAATTTGAAACCAAACAACCGCTTTGGTCCTGAAGCATGCTGTACATTTCTAAACAGGAAATCTCTGTTAAAATTTACAAAAAGGGCAACAATGGAAAAGAAGTTACAATCTTACAAATAACAAATACTTCCAGAAGACACAAGTTGCTTGCCCCATATTTAAAAAGACCGAGGACAATTGCTCAAGAGGACAGACGGCTTTTAAAGGTAGAGTACATCATTTGTCGATTTTTTTCATTTGAAGCAACAAAACTGCTCAAAATCTAAAGAAGGGTGCTTAACAACTAACCCGATAAAGATTCAGCTCAGTGAATGCTGTATATTCCCGAGAAAACAATATTCTAGGATCTCGATTTCAATTCAAAAGTTGCAAAATCGTGTTTTGAATTGCGCCTAAATTCAGCGTCCGAGACACATTCTCATTCAGTTGACTGCCGCTACGCGATGTCAAGCTCCGAACTGACGAATAATAGCAATCGCGCGCATGTGTGCGTCGTGTCAACACGAGCACTCATTCACGGCTTCGCGAATTAAAATGAACTACTAACAGAAATTTCCAAAAATGCATCTTTAGACGCATCGTTTGAAAGGCTTTCCTTTATTTGTTTTCTTCAAAATGACAGCATGCCAGAAAGAATAATTTCACAGGGAGTTTAGTACCATTACCATATTTCAACCAAGTATGCTTTTTCAACAATAGGTTTGTCAGTTACTTTTTGGATAGCTGCAAATGATGTACTCTACCTTCAAGTTAAAAAAGTTGTAAAAGGTTGTTTGGTTAACTCGATGACAAATCATTGCAAAAGTCATCCACAGACATCCAGCAGAACTAATTATGCAGCAAACTTGTAAATTAACAAGTCAATACAACACCGTTGTAACAGAAACACTGGGTTTTTTTATTACACAAAACTGATTCTAAAAATCTCTGAACAATGAAAGTCAAAACCAAGTTCAACAGTGCAATTGCACAGTGTGGCCAGCAGTCGTGTTCTAGTTATTTTCTCAAATGGGTTATTGAATGAGTCTGTGGAATGGAGTATAGTAGGCCATCAGCTCGGTCCAAAATTTTGGCCGACGGTATCAAATGAGGTAAATAATCGTCATCGCAATTTTTGGCATGGTATTCACCTCCGGAGTTGGAAAATATATGATAGCATTGCAGCGGTGGCAGCTTTTTGGGTGTTATCACCCTTTTTTCAAAATGTCCGTCAAAATGCTTGTTACCACTCTAGGGGCGGTATACCTTGCGCATGCTCACTATAATCATTTATGCCCTGATATGATACTGACTAAACCCCCAGGCTGATGGCCTATAGGTTCAAATTTTAAATTACAAAACTGCTGTCTACACCAGAATTAAGCAGATATGAAGAAACTGTGCCGAGAATCTATTTAATAACTTTCAGAACAGCTGAAAATGCAGCGTACACATTATAAATAAGAATTTTCAACCTAACAGTTGAAAGTTTTCTATGAAGATAACGCATGCAAACAGCTGTAGTATAAAACACGAGTAAGAGAATAAAAGAGAACATATTATACTCAATGGTGCAAACTTGCACAAAGTCATGTGTTGAAAACAGAATTATGGAGTTTTGTCGCTGAGAAGTCGGACACAAAAAGGTCACCACTAACGTTGTAACAATACTAATGGCAAGATTAATATCAGAAAAAGAAGAACACAGATTCAGTTGCGATAAGCTGAGAAAACAAAATGTTCTCGACGGCTGAATGAGTTTCAAATACTGACCATTCTGGTTTCGTCGTCAATGGCTTCAGAGCTGTCCTTTTTGTTGCTCTGAGTGACAACATAGTCAGGATTGAGATTATATCTTACTGACCTTAGCATGTTACTTTTTAATCCAGTCAATCTCAAGACATACTGTATCAAGTCAAGTCATGAGTTATGTTGAAGTTTCAGCTCAGTGGATATTATACTTTTCGAGAAACAGTGACAAACCATGCACGACCTTTTGATCATTGAAAGCTCTTTATTCCAAAAATCAGTAAAATGACTGATCATTGGAAATCACCTTCAATTCTTTGATTTCTTCCATTAATGACAGCAAGCCAGATGGAATAATTTCATGGGGTGTTTAGTATCAGATCAATCTTTAATCCAAATAAGCATTTTTGGTAATAATTCGGTAGGTTACTTTTGTGATAAATGCTAATAATCCTACATGCCTTTAATCATAACAGGAAAGCAGAAAATTTCAAAGTAACACTTTTTCTGAAGTTTCCATTTCTGTTTTAGGATGGGCTGTAGCACGTCAATGTCATAAGCCTAAGCTGTAATCCACATAATGAAGGACCCCTTACATTTACTTGCATGAAGAAAATGAAGGTATTTGACTGATCGATTAGCTGGACTGTCATGGCTCAACTTGTATTTATACCAAAGTTGATCCCACAAGCTATGCGAACACACCTTTTATTACTGTATGCCAATGATAAATGGTCAAAGTTTATAGGTCAGAGGTAGAGTTCAAGGGTCAAGGGTACACAAAGCATTCAAAAATGCCATGGTCCAGTGTTACGCCATGGTCCAGTGGTTACGGTGTTTGACTCATGTACGAAGGTGCATGGGTTTGAAACCTGCCAGGAACATGGTGTTTGTGCCCTTAGGCAAGACACTTAAGTACAATTGCCTCTCTCCAACCAGGAGTATAAATGGGTACCTGTGAGGGTCGAGGACCGATTGAGCGCTGATTTGGGCTGCCGCGTGGTCCCATGGTCTGATGAACGGGGTATTAATTGTAAAGCGCTTTGAGATCGTTGATACGATGGAAAGCGCTATATAAGCACAATTATTATTAAGAATGTCTTACCTGGTTTTCATACTGTCTTGCAAGATGGTAGCATGCAGCTTTGTCGCCAGTCTCGTTGGCAATCTCAGCAGCCTGGGGAATGACACACCAATACTAAATAAGAACTTTATTAGGGAAGTCTCAAGCCTGACCAAAACAAAACTGACAAGGAACCTGCCCTTAATAGTGGGGCAGATAGGGGAAATATTTGGGGGAATTGTGCCTTTGATGATACAAGCATGGCATTTGGCACACAGCCAGAGTATGACCTAAGAAAGAGATTTGGCTGTAGGGCCATCGCAGATTTGTCCTTTGCAAAACTATGTGCTCCGTGTGCCGACAAAAGAGGGCGCCCTTTTACCTAGCAAAGACGTCCTACGGGCGGGACATTTCGCTGGTTGACGCGCACCGTTCCTTGTGTATGACGCATGTACACCAGGGGATTTGTACTATGTACACGTAGTGGCCGCGCTTCATGGCAAATGAATTGCAGTCAGGCAAGATGGCGTCGGTCGGTCACCCCCAACTGTACTTCCTTTGCTGGTGAGGGGGTACTTGTGAACGGGGCGGATAGGTAGAATAACCAGCAATGGCAGCCATTTTCAAAATGGCTGCCAAAAATGTTTTTGCTAAAAGAGAACATATATTTCCGAAACTTTTAGGGAGGTTTTTTTTAGCAAGAAGGGCTAAATTTGAGGCAATTTTCATTAAACTGTCTTCATAAACACACAAGTCAAAAACTGGTACAGGGGAGTCAGAATTTATTTTTTTCGGGTTGTTTTGGGGTTTCAGGAGCATCGCCCAGCCTTAAGCTAAAAAATACCCCTGCATAATCAGCACATAACAGCAATAAAATTACTCCAAATGTTTTTCAAGTATGCACCTTCTCCAGGTTGCCACAGTAACAGTAGACTCTGACCAGAGACAGGAAGTCTTGGCCCGCCTCGTAGAACTGAAGAGCCGTCTCCATCTCACCGGTGCTCTCCATGTACTGAGCCCACCATCTCCTCAAAGATCTAGCACACACAAAAGTAATAAATAACTAGATTGACTAACCCCATGTTTGACTTTTTCAACATGCCGCCAGAGGGTGCTCTAACATTTGATGGCGTCACCTGTAATATTTGTGTACAGTACTGCCTAGGCAGACACTCACGTCATTGAAAGCAAGTTCGCATCTTCTGCCAATTTCAAATAATAAGGCACTTCCGGTTTCGACCGGAAGGAAGGGGTCACATAATTTTGCACTTAATACCGAAAATTACGACCCTGTAATATTGTATCGATTGCCATAAAAAACAAAATCAAATCTGTAGCAGTTGATTTTACATTGATTTTCAAAGATTAAATCTAGAAATCTTTGATTGCTTGTAATATGATACTTGATGACGTCATTGTAACGTCATTACCTGAAAGTTCAAGAGCTATGGTAACTGTGCTATATTTAGCCAAATCTTGATTATATCTATCATGGTATATTTTTTAGCAATGTTTTAAGGTTTAAAGGTCTTTTTATTGTAACTTCTGGTCTGATGACGTAATCAATTCTTTTTCGCGCACAGGTCTTGTCTGCATTATGGTCATCATTTCAAAGCGATTACCGCAAACTTCGCCACAGACATCAAGTGAAAATGTGGTTTTTACATTTTTTTACCTGCCGCTAGAGGGCGCTCTAACACTTCATGGCGTCACCCATCATTTTTTTTGGAAGGTCAATCCAGGCAGACACTAACATCATTAAAAGCAAGTTCATATCTTTTTCCACTTTCAAATTATTAGGCACTTCTTGTTTCGACCGGAATGAAGGGTCACATGATTTTACGCGCACAAGATAAAAGGAAGAACATGTATTATCATGTCGATTCCCGCAAAATTCAAGTTCCGGTCTCTCACGGTTGATTTTATATTGAATTTCAAAGATTAAATTTATTATTTTTTGGAGTGACGTCACGTGACCCACGATGACGTCATGACGACGTAATTGCAAAAAACTACATCTTCAGTGGGTTGTGCATTCATGTATTGACAATTGAAGTTCATATATGTTTTTATTTTGACAAACAGTTCCGGAGAAGAATTTGTCTTGAAGAAAAAATAAAAAAACGACAAGAACATTGAATTCATAGAAAAACAATAGGTGTTGGGCTCAAGGCCCAACACCTAATTATATAAGAAGTAAATGAAATAAATCTTGTTAATTTGATTTTGCCAGATTTGATTTCAGGATATTTACTGTATAGTCTAGACTCTGTGACATCGCGGATGTCAAAACATGACTCGGCAACTTTTGAATTGAAAGCGAGATCCTAGAATATAGTTTTTCTCGGAATATACAGTATTCATTGAGCTGAAACTTCATCAGGTTAGTTGTTAAGCACCCTTCTTTAGACTTTGAGCACTAATGTTGCTTCAATGGAAAAAATGCACAAATGACAAATGATGAACTTTCAGTGAAAAAAAAAATTGAAGTTCGTACTTGTCTTTGTGTTTCATGATGTATGCTTCCAACGCCTGGGGTTCGTCAAACAACATGCGGGGCACCTCAAAACGATGGGTGTCTGATTTCTCGTAGCTGTGAAGAAAGTGACAAAATATGGAATGTAAATGGTTAATTTCACCGTTTGAAATTTTTTTTAAAGATTAACCTGCTGGTTTCTAGTGCATTGCCTTCACCCACTTGAACTTGCTAGGTAGGCTAAGCATTTTGCAGCTGATAAAGTAGGTGGGTGACACTATCAATAGCTTACACAGAAATTTGACGGGTCTATGCGATGAATGTTTCTGAGGAACACATTTGGTGCACCTTTCTACTCCTCTTAAATGTATGAAAACTATTTGACATCTCTTTTTGGTTTTATTTATTGAAAAGTGCACTTCTATAAAACATTAAAATCGTCCAAGCATTTCCGGACAACTAAGGGCGCTGTTGCTATGATGTCATTTCAGGAAGACTCAGTTTGGGAGTTTTCTGTTCAAATTGAGAACCCACAATTTTCTCATTGAAAACGTTTGTGAGAAAGGTTTGCTCCTCCGCTTACTGCCATGTTCTGACATAACGTATCACCATAGAAAAGAAAATTGATGAAAGCAAAATTTCCAAAATTCTGGCAACTTTTTGTGATGAAATAGCTGTAACATTGACGTTTCTGCCCAGAATGACATCACAGTTTTGCTCATGAATATGGAAATTCTCATTAGCATAAGAACAAGAAAGGCACCATACAGCCCTTGAAAATGGCAAAATGAAAATTGAAAATAGGGTAACATTGAGGTTTCTGCCCAGAATGACATCACAGTTTTGCTCATGAATATGGAAATTTTCATTAGCATAAGAACAAGAAAGGTACCATACAGCCCTTGAAAATGGCAAAATGAAAATTGACAATAGGGGTTAAATGGGACAAAAAGGTGCACTTTCAAGGATTGAACCCTTTAAACCACCCTCAGGCAAAATAACATATTCAGAATAAGTTGGAGCTTCGAAACCCAATAATTTGCTAGGAGAGTAAACCTTACTTTGGTATGGCTCCATTGATGTCACCTTTGGCCTCTAGGTGCTTAGCATAGTTGTAGTAAGTCGTGCGTAGGTGGATTCTGTCATGCAGCTCTGCTGTCTCCATAGCCTGGACATATCAAAGTGATAGTATCGGACAATTAGGGAAATGCCTACTGTAGAACAAGGCTAGATCTAACTGACATGGCCAGAGTTTTTTTGTGAACATAACAAGTCCGTTTAAGACCGGCTGGGGGAATGGACGCCGAAAGGTGTTTGTGCCCTTGGGCAAGACACTTAACTACAATTGCCTCTCTCCACCCAGGAGTATAAATGGGTACCTGTGAGGGTCGAGGACTGATTGAGCGCTGATATCGGCTGCCACGTGGTCTCGTGGCCTGATGAACGGGGTAATAATTGTAAAGCGCTTTGAGATCGTTGATACGATGGAAAGCGCTATATAAGCACAATTATTATTATTTATTTAAAAGCTCGTGCCAAAGGCCAGGGATATTATCGGTGACCGGGCCCCCAGCCGGTCTAAAACGGACTTGTTTAATACCGGCCAAGCACATATTTATTCCCATTGATAAATACCTTTTGGTCAAAACCTCAAAACAGGTCAAAAATTATAAATTTCCAACAGTTTTGTTCAAAAATTTACTTCATGTTTTTTTAAACACCCCTTTAGCTATGTTATGGTATGGGCCACTCACGAGTAGTCGTAAACAACTCTTTATATGGATATTGGCGTGCGCGTGGCGCGTACTGCGTGATGTGGCGCAGAACACAGCGGTGCGAGTGTAGTGAATTTAGATAATATTTTTCTTGACCCTACCTTTCCCCATTGCCCACTAGCCTGGTAGAACTCATTCAGCAGGTCGTGTCTGGTGCAGTTCTTGTACAGTCTCTCTGCATCCTCCTACAAAGCAAACACACAGTCAGAAAATATATGTATCTACTTTGTGCATGACCTGCCGGTGGCGCTGTGCACGGCAATTTTATTCCTGAGTAACACTTCTTGTACAGTTACAGTGGAACGTCGCTATACCGTGCACCGCTTGACCAAGCATTTGGAGACACAGAACACTGTCCTTGGCTCCCGATTTTTGTTGTTAAAAAAATGTCAACAGAAGGGCGAAAAGTGGCTGTTATTTCCCCACGGAATAAAAGGGAAAATCCATGCATTGCTTTAGGTAGTAAGCTAAAATATTGTGTAATAACATAATTCAATAGTCAGCATGTGTTCAAAGTCATCTTACAGTATTAACTACCAGGGCGTGCAAGGTGAAGTTCTGAAGGGCCCTATTTATTGATATGTGAGTATCGGAGCACCAGTAACTTAAAATTGTTTTACCGTGCGATCGCCATTATGAATATTTCTGTGGATCCTACGATGTTCATTATCGCAGCGTTCCACTGTACTGCAAAGAAGGGAATAATCCAGTTTTATATATCTTCAAAATATTCCATCGATAGATCCCTTGCTGTAAACTGGTCTTTGTTCCTCTGTGCACTTTAGCCCTCCTAGTGGGAAGTCAATATTCAGAGCAATATGTTGGGGTATTTTATTTCTTATCCACTTACCAACTGTCCTAGCTGTATACCCAGCATGGCTACCTTGGCGTCCAGCTCGGCTTCGTTCTCCACCTCCCGCATCGCCCTCGCTCCCCGCGCATGGCCCATGTTACCCAGGCACACCTTGGCCACGTCCAGCCGCCGGGTCTTCACACACATCTTGGCCATGTTTTCCCAGACGGTCTCGCTGCGAGAGAACAAAATCATTTTCCAATAGGCTATACATTTGACTGGATCAGGGTTCTGTAACATTGCAATTCATGTACAAAGAGACATGAATCACAGAGCAATCTTGATCCAGATAAGAGTTTGATTAACTCTGGTTAGTTTATATGATGATTGGACTAGTTTTAGTGGACTTTTTGCAACCAGCCTAATGAGGTTGGTTGCATCGCTGGTTACCAATACATGTAGCTGCGTGCATCAAGGATCATCTCAAAAATAAAGCGTGCAAATTGACCGCAAAAACCTGAGGAATTTTACGGGAATAGAGTACATCCAGGCACCATATATAGGATATATACCACTGTACATCTGTAACGTCCTATCTTTGCATTTATTTTGCGTCCTGACTAGGTTAGCCAGTCAAAGGCGATGGGTGGATCCTGTAAAAAAAAAAGCATTATAATTTACAACATATTGAAAATATTGCGAAGTTACGACTACAATAAAATACAAATTTTGACCTAAACTCCAGTTTAATCGATCACACTCAGATAACAATTGGGCAAATTCTAACACCGGAGTCTGTGACTAGACTAGACGGTGTTTCATATCAAATAGTTTACATAATTGTGAACATGAACTGGTAGTCCTTAGACACTTAAGAAGCTTATTTGTGACATCCTATATCATAACCAAATGCCTCTGGACAGAGCTTAAAATAGTCTGCGATAACCATGGGCGTCACCAGGATTTTTTCTAGAGGGGGCAAAAAAACTTTTTGCCAAAAAATGCTTGTATTTCTCAACACATTCTCGATTTATCAGTTTAAGAGGGGGGAAGGGACATTTCCCCCCCCCCCCCCAGACTCATTAAATGTACACCACTTGGTCTTCGCGCCTCTTTTTCTTTTCTTTTCTTTTCCTTTTTTTCTCCCTCTTTTTTTTTTTTTTTTGCTTTTCCAGGGGGAGGATGTGAGAGGGCGTTATCACGAACTGCCAGCAATATCATCTTGGGAATCTTGTAAAATCTCCCCCCCCCCTCGAAAAATGGGGGAAACTAGCGTGCATGCGCTACTTCTGCAGGCAATTACAGTCCATTTTCAGTCCCACGCGTACTACACACCACAAAAGAGCTGCCACGAAGTTGCACAAAAGAACTGCCATGAAGTTACACAAAAGAGCTGCCATGAAGTTGCAAAAAAGTCTTGCTGCATTCTTGTATACTACTGGAAGAAATTTTAAGAGTTTGGTTTTCAAGTAATATGAAAGGTTTGAATGCGCGCTGCATACATTAGGCAAAACAGGTGTGCGTGCATTGCACAACCGCTGCAAGATTCCCAAGACGTTGTTGCTGGCAGTTCGTGGGTGATAGCGGTTCTTCGTGATAACGCCCTCTCGCAGCGGCGGGTTATTGCTGTGGTGGGTTATCGCGTATCTACAACAACAACGCGTCTCTAAATAAAACGGTTACCCCTGTTTGCATTCAGGTATCTGATATTCGTGCCAGCCCTAGTGTCCCAGATTCCAGAACTCACACCAGGCAACAACCAAGACCTACCTCTTAATGAGCTTGATGGCCTTGAACGCCTCATCCATGTTACCGATGGTCAGGAAGTAACTGAAGTTCATCATGGCCTCCTGGGCATTCTTGTCTCCTTCCTCCAGCCCAACAAAGTCTCTCATGACCTGCTTGGCTACCAGGGACCCTGGGGACAAGGAGGTGACTCCGTCGCTCTTCTCGCCGGCCTGTTGATGGAAAGGAAATGTTTCAAAATTACACTCAATAGACAGATCAAGGGTCAAGGGTATTTTTTATCATTCCAAAGTGACTTTTTCAACCTAAAGTATTCTTTTCTTAATTCTAATGACACCATATTCTGTAATTTTGAACAGTTTTTTTTGTAGTAGAAAATGCGATTTTCTTTGGCATTTTACAGTCGGCATGGTTGGTGCTATGTGAATCAACGCGGTTTTGCGCATACATGGTGCTTCGCGGTGATCGCCACCTTTATATTCTGGTTGCGTTTTGTCGACTTCATCGTCTATTTACCCCAAATCTTTCCTCACAAAATCAAAACCCTGCCCTCTATCTATGACATACCTGTTGGTTTTTAATGTCGCTAACTAGTTTTGTGAGTCAAATAACGTAAAGATGGATTTTTGGTCTCTTATAGGAACAGGGCCCCCACTACACAATCACTGATCATTTTGACCAGTTTGACCAATCACAACCAAAATCTGACACACGAGTTTGGAACATGCAGTCAAGCAATACAGAAGCACACATACCTGTTGTTGCCCACACTGTGCCCAATGTGTGGGGCTTAACTAATATTATTTGGTTTTTGACCTTCACCGACGTATAAAGACTGTATACTTAGTGTGTTACCTCCCAAGTGTTTATACGTCCGTCGGTGAAGGGCAAAAATATTGATTTACATCGCCCCGACGCAAAATCCATCTTATGAATAGTTTATGCAGAACTCGCTGCTATGTACATCAGATTCGAACCAGCCAACCGATCTCGTTAGCTTGGTGGTCAAGTGGTAAGAAATCTGCACTAGAATGCAGGAGGTTGTGGGTTTGAGTCCCACCCGAGTGATTTGTCCAATTTCACTATGGAGGTAGTACACTGAGTATACAGGTTTATACGTCGGTGAAGAGCAAAAACCTAATATTGATTTACATCACCCCGACGCAAAATTCCATCTCATGAGTAATTAACTAATATTATTCTTTGACCCTAACACTCATTCATTCATTCTTGCCATATTTTTAAAGTAATCAAACTGCTTTTATGAAGTAATAAAGTATGAGTGGTTAAAATGATAGGGCTAGGGTCGGTCTAGTTCCTCACCTTCTTGATAAAGTAGAAGTATGGTACTTTCAGTCCAAGCAGGTGGCTAAAGGCTGGTGCCAAACCAAAGCTGTCTTGTAACACAATGCCATGCTCCAGGGTACTAAACAGCGATATAATCATTACATCGGGCTATGCAAGGGGGAAAAATGAAAAAATATTCTTGAATAGTAATTGTAATTTTTTTGATGAAAATCATATGGTAATTTAGGTTTTCCCGGCCAATTTCCTAAAATGTTCATTCACTTCTGAAAATCAATCACTCATTTTCATCTGAATTTGAGAATCTCTCTGAACATGCGTTTCATTTTCGCTACCAGAGTATTCAATTCCATTTCAGTTCAATCAATTAAGTGATTGAGCAGCACCTTTCATTTATGTTCATTCAGATTCGGCTACAAGACTTCTGTTTAGCTTTTAGAGGGTGATTTCAAACATTTACCATTCTATTTCACTTTTAGTTTAATGCCATAGTCACCAGATACACTTCGGGGCTTTCTTTTTCATTAACCGTCTATCAAATTAGCTGTACTTGAAATCAATTTAGAAAAGGTATGCTTGCGTAAATGAATGCACCGGTAACGTAATTGGCCATCTGTTTCTCAAAACCGAATGCACGGACATGAAAGCGATTGAACTTTCGTTGAATTGAAATGGGATTAAAGACGTGCATCCAATTCAGAAAATGAATGACCGATTTTCAGAAGTGAATATTTCAGGAAATTGGCCGGGAAAACCAATACTATTTCTATTTGCTAATAAATAATTCTTGGACAAAAACTTTTTAACTGTACAGGATAAAACAGTAAACATGACAAGACCATGTGACTTGCTTTTGACCAATCAAGAGACAGCATCTGTGAGTGAGGTATTAGCAATTATACAACGCCTAAACAAATCCGTCATCTGATAGGTGGGTTGTTGATCACATGTCATTGAATCATTCGTCCCAACCTACAGAACTGGGTTCAAACATTTTGTGAAGGGGAAGTTTGGAAAAGTGCAAGTAATTTTTCAACTACTTTTGTATTCAAACTGAAATACACTTTTATTGTGTTTAGATTAAAATTGATCACATCGCTTTAAATCAAACAAAATCTGTTGGAGAGGTGTTATAAAACAAATATTGAATGCTTTAACTCGTGGTGCAGTAAAACTAACCTCCCTCAGTGATCCATGGAGCATTCTATTTTCCCTGGGCTTCGCCTCGGGAAAAATAGAATACATAATAATAATAATAATAATCGGCATTTAAGAACGCTCTTTTTAGTACACTAAATCACAGCGCTTACAGTATTATTATTACCCCTGATCATTGGGCCAATTTAACATTCCAAATACCATCTCAGCTCCCTGGGGAGTATACAGCTCGATGCTGCCTGTTAGGCGCAAGCAAGCTAATTCAATCACATAACCATCTCTGCCCTCACAGGTACCCATTTACCCCTGGGTGGAGAGAAGCAATGAGTGACAAAGTGCCTTGCTCAAGGGCACACGCACCATGACCCCGCCAGGACTCGAACCCACAACCTGCAGCTTTACCCGCAGACCACGAATCAGTGCCCTTAACCAATGGCCACAGCACTCCACATGTACTTCATGAATCACCTCGGGTGGCCACTCGAAGCAGTCACTATTTGTTTACCATAATCACATAGACTACAAGATGTATGAGATAGTAGCGAGAATACAAGATAGTAGCAGTAAATGAAAAAAATCCCTGTGACTGACTTTATATTTGTATTACAGTCATTTTTGGAAAAGCTGAACACAGAAATTGACTGGAGCAGGATTTGAAACCGTAACGGGGCTCTACCAACTGAGCTATCCAGCCCTATGTTGGCAGTTCTCCGAATTCTTCAATACCTTTCTTCAATATCTATGTGTTATAATCACACAGATTAAAACATTTGATGGGGATATCAGCGTTGAGTTCAGTGACTGGCTTACCGGTGAATCTTTCATGGTCATGAGCAGGGAGGATTTCTTGTTGACAGGTTTGTCGTTGGACTCGGACAGCTTGGCCTGACAGATGAGCAGCTTGGGTTCATTGGGGTCCCAGTGGATGGCTTGAGGGTAGCGACCCGCGATGTCGTGGGCAGCTTCTGCACGGCCCCTGTAACGCAACAAAAAAAGAAGGCTGTACAATAAGATCTAGTGGTACAGCAGGAATTTCAGGGGAGTACGGCCTGGTGGTTACGGTTTGTGACGGGTAGTCATCAGGTCAGGGGTTTGAGTCCAGCTGCTGGCCATATGTTGTGTTCTTGGGCAAGCCACTTCACCCCCACTTGCCTCTCTTCACCCAGGAGTATAAATGGGTACCGGCACTAGCTGGGGAGTAACTTGCGATGGACTGGCGTCATTCATTCATTCATTAGTTTTACTGCAGTAGAGAAAATAAGAGTTTTTCTCCTTTTCGATACCAAGTCCTAGCAGGACGATTGTGAAGTCGTCAGAAAATCCTTGCGCTCAATGGCTGCTTGGCAGAGCTTGTCTAGGGTCAAGCCCGTCTGTAAGAGAACTCGCTGTTTTAATTTCTGACAACCCAATTTTTTGTATTTGTCATAGTGAACAACAGTCCCTTGGTGGGAACATGTGGGGAGTGCAGACTAAGTGTGCCATCCCCGGGTAGTAGAAACATTCTCAGTCATTCAACACCTCAGCCTTTACAAAATTACAAAGCTTCTAGTAAATGTGATGCGATCAACCTATTGGTTGTTTGTCGACCACGGTCAAAAAAGTTTCATTATCATCCTGCGGTTTTACTGATGTGAAAACCGCAGGATGATACCATCTTTAGTTCAAAAATTATGGAAGTCGGAACACCAAGAGATGTGATGAACTGATGTGATGAAGTGGCCCTATTTTGGCCTGAATCTCCAAATGAAAATTCCCGACAAACGCCTCATTTAGCTTGATCGCATCACAAATGTTATTGGAACAATGTTATGGGAGTTTAGCGTTGACCATGTAGTTCTGGTGTTCCCCCAAACCTCCCATGATTACTCCCATGCCACCCAACCCGCCCTGCCTGTTACTCCCTTTACCGCCCCAGCACTGTATGGATCAATGATTTCATCAGCCAGTAAATACAACGTTATACAAATCTTAATGGGTTCTGCTAACCTTTCTGCATCGCTTATTTCATCGTCTTGACTACTGTAGTCTTCCTGGTCACCCCAGCCAGTAGCCAGGTCAAACACAGTGACGGTACCCAGGTCGCAATCCCACACATACAGTTTGCTATCAGGGGTCCCGTTGGACTGAAAGACAAAACAAAACCCACACAATCAACGAAGGCAAGGGCAAACATTTTGGGAGTATTCAGGAAAAAAGAAATTCTGGATGAAAAAAAAAAAACCACGGGATTTAAAGTTACAGTCCATCATTTGTAATTTGTGCTTTTTGTTCGTTTGAAGCAACACAAGAGCTCAAATCTGAAGAAGGGTGCTGAACAACTAACCTAATGAAGTTTCAGCTCAGCTTCAGCTGTACATTTCGAGAAAAACAACATTCTAGGATCTCGATTTCAAATCAAAAGTTGCTGAATCATGTTTTGAATTGGGCCTGAATTCAACGTCCGAGACATGTTGTTACTGAGCCGATTGCTGCTTCGCGATGTCGTGCACTGATCCGACGAATTATAGCAACCGCGTGCACGTGTGCGTCGTGTAAACGCTTGCGTGGGCTTCGCCGAAAGAAAAAAGAGAATGCATCATTGAAAGGCCTTCTTTCGTTGATTTCTTCAAAATGATGGACTGTAGCTTTAACAATCTATTGAGTTTTCCGCTCAGTGAAAATTACATTTTTGGCGAAAACAGTGAACAAATATGCACAACCTTTTGATGACGAAACACAATTTCTTCAATAGCACTCTTTTATTTCCAAAAATCAGTAAATTTTCTAATCATTGGAAACCCCCTGCATTTCTTGATTTCTTCTGATGACAGCATGCCAGATGGAACAATTTCTCGGGGTGGTTAGTACCAGTACAATCTTTAACCCAAGTGAGCTTTTTTGATAATAATTTGCTTTTTGGTAATAATTTGCTTTTTGATAATAATTTGGTAGGTTACTTTTAAGATAAATTATGCCTTTTTTGCCTTTAATGAAGATGCTAAGCTGAGCCAAAGTTTGCTGAGCCAAAAACATTTGCTGAAGAAACCAAAAAAAAAAGGTTACCAGCCAATATGTCATGCAATGTTAATTGCCTGTGACTGGTGAACAGCTTATTTTTTCTGCACACAATAATTTGCTTTGTAGCAAATTTATATTTTCTGCTAAATAGTAGCTCCGTAATTTTGATGTGTTTGTGGTAATGCATAATGAATACTGACCTTATTAGCTATGACGCAGACCTTGGTGCCATTACTGTTGATCTTCCCCATGGTGATTGCGCCAAGTCCGGTTACGGACTCACTCAGGTTGATGGGGCTGCAGTGGGGCTTGGCCTCTCTGACAGTAGATAAATGAAAAACAAATCAATTTCTCAATTTAGGGCATATTTACTAGTGGTAAAGTGGTACGAACCTGTATTCACACGAACGGAGTGCCCATCTCTCTTTCATTAGCGATTGGGCCAGACTCATATGCTGCTGTGGGGGATCGCCACACCTCCTCCACAGCGAGTCTGTTACCTTCCCAGCATTGAATAATGCCGGTACCCATTTAACACCTGGGTTGAGAGGAGTAATTGAGGTAAAGCGCCTTACTCAAGGGCACAACATGCATGGCCACGATGGGGCTCGAACCCACAACCTCACGATCACGAATCCTGTGCTCCACCGCTAGACCACACGTGCCCACATATTTACTACACGTCATATAATTAGGTCATTTTAACATTTTTTGGCTTCTGACTAGCGCCTCTTGAACAAAGACATTGACAAATTGGGGAACCACCGACAAATGGCTGGATAGCTCGGTTGGTAAGCGCACCGGAACGGCAATCCGGAAGTCACAGGTTCACACCCTGCTCCAGTCAATTTCTTTGTTCAAGTAAAAAAAAAATCTTTCTTTCAAGATTAGCTTCAGAACACATTTTCAACAGTGGACCAAGATCTGTGGGTAATTCTGCAGACTGTGGGTCCGAGCCCAGACTTATGGCTGGAAATGTGTGTCCTTATGCATACTTTATCACTTATTGCTCCCCACATGGTCGTTGTGTTAGATGTCGCCAGTTGTCTAAAATGGCTGAATTGAGCTGTATCTTCCCAGGGGAGCTGAGACAGCCTTTTGGCAAACAAAATTAGAAGCCATTTTTGAGGTGGAACGACGTCCTCGTGCATGCCGCACGCATTCTAAAAGACAAGGCAGCGCATTTTGTTGACCCTTTTGGTTGAAGGTAGGGGTGTGCATTTACGGCTAGTACATGAACCAGGTACCCGATTGAAAAAAAACATGGGTACCCGGGCACCCCTTAAAGAAACCCAACGCCAACATGCCAAAATTCAAATCTCGGAAGTTGCTGTTGAGATTGTTTACAAAGGTCCGTACGATAATACTACCGCATCAATACAGCAAGATAAAAGTGTGTACAGTGTGTACGGTGTCAACTGCAGCTTTCGCGAGCGACATAAATGTGAAATATGTTTAGTTTTCCCATGTGGCCTGGTTCTCATTTTGAAAATTCCCCACAAATGACTTCAAAACCTTTCTTTTTCATTGTCTCAGAAGTAACTTAGTAATTTGTAAAGTTGGTTACGGGTATCCATAATCAAGAACTGATTTCTGACATTAACGGTCGGGTACTCGGGTACCCGGTTCCGATGCACAGCCCTAGTCGAAGGAACCCGGAGTGCATACCTTAGTGTGACACACACAAGCCTGGTGCCACCTCAGAGAATGGCAGTCACCAAATTGGTCTATAATGATCCTATACCTACAGCGTCAATATTGGTAGATATATGCATTTTATAAATACACTTTATCATTCTTCACAGACCTTCGAGACACATCAAAGACTTTGACAAAGCCGGTTGTTGTAGTGACCACTAAGAAGTGACCGCTGACATCCATGGTAGCTGGTTCCCCTTCCATCTCATTCAATGGGATCAGCTGCTTCACTGTGCCCTGAAAACATACAAAATGTCCGACATGGGCACCGGTGAACAACCCTTGATTTTGACCGCATTGATTTTATATGAAACATAAGTTGTAGTAGCTTTGTTACAAGACTGCATTTGGATTTGGGTGTCACTAATGCAGCCAGTCCGAATCCCTCGCAAGTGCGTTCAGGCCGCAAAATGAATCAAATCAAAAGTCTTGGGAACTTTGGCACTGATACCCAAACAATTCAAAGTATATCTTACGCTGCTGCAAGAGGGGTTTACAAAATCCATATCTAGTCATGAGTCAAGTCAATCACAAGTCAAGTCACAAGTAACAATTGATTAACAACAACAAAAGAATGCTGTCGCTATAGTTTTTTTTAATGGAAATCTCCCCAAGCAAGGCTGTAAAAGCCACTCTTGGCAAAGGGCTAGAAGGAAGAAACATATGATGAAAAAAAAATAATAATAATCAGGAAAGCTGGAAGTAGGATTTGATATTCCTCTTAAAACGGGCTAGTCATAGAATGGAGGGAAACGGGCACTAGGCAAGCAGTTCAAATGAGATACAGAACGTGGGAAACAAAGCTATTAGAGTGGCTCTTTAGCCTACGTCTTGGCACAGCTAGAGTGCATGGGTGAGAGGAAGCAGAGAGCCTGGTTGCACGCTCAAACACCCTGACAGGAGGAACCAAGTCAAACAAACTGCTGGAACAATTTCCATGGACATATCTGTACAGAGTGAGTAAAAAAAGAACTCATACCCCCAAAAATATATTTCATATTTAAAAAAATATGTTACACCAAAAATAGTAACTGGAAAGCCAAATTCATAAGCTACTTTAGACGAAAAAATTACTGAAATTGCTCAATCTGTTAAAAAATATCGCCATTTAAACACAATGACCCTAAAACCTGTCTCGTCCAAAAAAAAGCAATTTATTGTGTGTTTTGACTGTTTTGAACAACCAAAAAACAGACACAGAATACTTGTTTCAACAACTGTCAACAACTGTAGTACACAATATCTGTATTTACAACCCTGGTTAGGCAAACAATATGATTTATAAAATCCACTTTTTTGCAAAGACGGGCTTTCAAAAGGACTTCGGTGAATATTTTTAACTTTTAAACTGAGGCTGGTGATGTTTGAAGACAATTGTGACGACGACTCTTGAAATTACATTTTTGGACGAGACAGGTTTTAGGGACATTGTGTTTACGTAATGGTTATATTCTCTGAACGGATTGAGCAATTTCAGTAATTTTTTCATCTAAAAGTAGCTTATGAAATTGGCTTTCCAGACATTATTATTTTTGGTGCTACATATTTTTTTTAATATGAAATATATTTTGGGGGTTTGGATTCCCCTTTTTGGACTCACCCTGTAGAACAGACTGAGGGTGGCCACCCTACGATGGGTAAGGGGTTGTAATGATGAGCCCGACCCCTCACCAACCATATCAACGATTCCCTTCAAGGTTCATGTATCATATCATGTCACTTTATTAGAGATTGGGGTTGAGATTTTATTTGTGACCGACTTGTGGCTGACGTTAGATGATTTGTGATCGACCTGATTATATTTCTGGTAGGAAACATAAAACATGGATTTTGTGCATGACATCTGACTTAAAACCAAATTATTATTAAAGGGTGTAATAAAGTAAAAGACAATGATGAACGTAACAAAATCTACCTGGAAATTTCTGACTTGTATCTTGCCTGGTTCGGTGGTGTATGCGTTCTGCTCGTACAGACACACGAGGTTGGAGTCCGTGGAGAAAGTACCTAAACAGCAAGAAAAGGAACATTACTACACACTTAAAACAAATTGTTTATAAAAGATTACGTCATATTTAAATCAAGTAGCCACAAATGATACTGACCCAAATGTACTTGCATATCGTGTGAAATAAGGCTGTACCAAAATATAAAAAAATAATTTTCCTTTTTCTTTAATTGAATATTTATAAAACAGATATATGTCAAGAAACAACCAGACTTATGTTTTTAATTTCTGGAGCGTGTAAGTCTCGCCAGTCTACATTCACTTTTTCTGTGAACATCTTGGTACCAAACACTGACTAATAAGTGAGAGGTTTGCGGTAACACCATGTGGAAATATCTCTTTTGTGAGTATGTGGTTCTGAAGAGAGCCTGTTGTCTAGTCATAGACTAGAATTTACCCACTTGCTATCTGTGTGATCGACAGAACAGAAGTTGAGATCAACATTTTAAATTTTATACTAATCAATTCGCAATATTTTCAATACATTGTAAATTGTAATGCTTTCCCTTATTGAGAATTACATTTCTCAGTAAGGGAAAGCATTACAATGCTTTCCCTTATTGAGAAATGTATTCCCTTATTGAGAAATGTATTTCTCAATATGGGAAAGCCTTACAATTTACAATGTATTGAAAATATTGCAAATTGATTAGTATAAAATGTATTGCCCTTGATTGGAAGGGCCCAGTCAGGACACAAAATAAATGCACAAAAAATATGACGTTTCACACGTTGTAGATCCTATACATGGTGCCCGGATGTGTTGTATTCTCGTAAAATCTCGCAGGTTTTTGCGGTCAACTTACACACTCTATTGGCTAAGACCTTGGTTAGGTTATTCCTTGCTATCAGCAAATAAAATGAGAATGATTACCATGTACAGCTGTGTGTATAGTTAAAACAGGAGTGCTCCTTCAAGTACCACAAATTTGAAAAACTCAATCATAAGGAAATTGGGAAACGTGTTGCCAAATTCAAATTGATTCAGACCAGGTGTCAAGTGCCCTTAAAGCAACTGCTCTCCTTACCAGCTGCCCTAACAGCGGATGAGATGTCATACACAACTACCTTCCTGCCATTCCAGATGGCTACATGTTCCTGAAAACGAGCAAAAAGTGGCACATTATAGAACAGTTGTTGGACAAGTCTCCTATTCAAATTGGGTTTGTTTAGAGCTCAGCCTATGTCATATTAATAAGGGTATAAATATGTGATGCGATCAAGCAAAATTAGTCGTTTGTCAACGCTGGTCAATATTTTTATTTTTTTTTGAAAAGAGCACAATCTCAGCATTACTGCTGTGAAAACCGCATGCTGATACCATTTTTAGTTTAAAAATTATGGAGGTCGGAACACCAAGAGATGTGATGAAGTGATGTGATGAAGTGGCCCTATTTTGGCCTGTATCTCCAAATGAAAATTCCCGACAAACGACTCATTTAGCTTGATCGTATCATATATGTGCTTGGCCAGTTTTATACAAGTACGTTTAAAACCGGCTAAGGGGCCTGGACATGGATAACGGCACAAGTCAATGGTGAAGGCCATTATGTACTTGTTTAATACTGGTCAAGCACATAGTTATTCCCATTCATAAATACCTTTCAGTCAATTTTTTTTAAACTTCCAATGATTTTTCCAACACTTTCCCATGATTTTTCCAACACTTTCCCATGATTTTTTCCAACACTTTCCCATGATTTTTCCAACACTTTCCCATGATTTTTTCAACACTTTCCCATGATTTTTTCAACACTTTCCCATGATTTTTTCAACACTTTCCCATGATTTTTCCAACACTTTCCCATGATTTTTCCAACACTTTCCCATGATTTTTCCAACACTTTCCCATGATTTTTTCAACACTTTCCCATGATTTTTTCAACACTTTCCCATGATTTTTTCAACACTTTCCCATGATTTTTCCAACACTTTCCCATGATTTTTCCAACACTTTCCCATGATTTTTCCAACACTTTCCCAGTATTTTTTTTTCAACACAGTTTACTATATTTGTCTTCAGGAGGACCTCATTTCTTTGAGTTACCTTGGTAGTGTAGATGCCCTTGATGTGAATGTCCGTCTTGACCTCGTGGTGCGACCCTGACCCCAGAATGTCTAAGGTCATGGAGCTGGGTCCTGTCTGGACAGCAGCAACCTAGATAGCAGTGGGAGAAATGTAAGTTTAACATGATTCCTAATTGAAAATTTCCCAATTATTACTGAGAGATGGAATAAGAACATTAAAAAGCTTGAACATTAAAAAGCTTCAACAGTTGGGAGCAAATACGTGGAAAGGTCAACTGTTGCAATCATTCAGAATGAGCGACTTGATTTCAGATAGTGCTCAATAAAAATTAATTAAAATTTTAAAAACCCACTTCCTGTGCTCTTCAACAAATACTTTTTTTTTCTCCAAACGAATTTTGACCTCTCAATGTTTTATTTTAACAATAAAAACTGGGTTTTTTTTCTATTTTTTGGGTGTCTGCAACCCTCTGAAAAAAACGCTTTGTTTTGCGTTGTTTTTGCACACTTGCAGTCTGGCCTGCAAGTAGTCTGGTTCCTGATCCCAACATTATCAATCCTAAAAGAAGGGAGGGCGGGAACCATACTATCTGCGAGAACTGAATTAATGTCGGGGAGAAATCATTTAAAATTTGTTATGTAATTATTCCACAAATTAATATGGGCCAGTTTTTTCGGTCTATGTCTCTCTCTCTTAAAATAACTTTTCTATTGCAGGAAAATAACAACCACAAGAATATCAACTTTTGGGGTGAAACTAAAATGAAAATGGACACAACATCTTCGCTCCATAACGTTTGTTCTTTACATGCCCAATACAGAGAGATTGGCGCTAGTCACAAAAAGAACTGTCACTTTATGAGAACATATAATGTAATATTATCAAAAGCTCAGGTACTGAACCATTTTACATACAATACCACTTTATTCTTACTACACCGTATTTCAGTAAATTTAGACTCGGGCAATGACTCAACTGAAACATTGGCATTTTTTCGAGAGTTACCTGATCTTTGATGTGCGCATTCATATCGAGTGCGTGGAGAATGACCACACTACCGATGCTATTGAGGGCCAAGTAGTCCCTACTAGTACCCCACTTGGCTTGCAAGATGTTCCCCTCTAACACAGATGGGGCCTACATGGGGTACAAAATAACAAAAATGTTGTCGTTTAAACACTCCACGGGATTGAAAATAAGTCTTTCAATACAACTTTTTACAAGTCAACTCACAAGTCCAGTCACAAGTCAAATCATAAGTACTGTCACAAGTAGCAGGAGATGAACAATAATAAATGAATACCTTTATCATTTGAATAGCTTGTGCCGTGACTTGGAATTGGAAGATTTGTCATGGACGTGTGATGGACTTGTGTGGACTTGATTACAACTCTGATTTTAGGTACTAACTTTCAAAACTTCAAACAAACTTTACTGTTATTTTTATGATCATTATTAGGTAATATACAACACTTGCTTTTGTTGTAATTTTCAGAAATGCATGGATTTTGGGGTCAGTATTTTATAGCAAATATTATTACACTGACCTGTTTAAAGTTTTGTGTTCATATATGCTGGGAAAATCCTAGAAAAATGTTATTCATGTAGTATGGTTCCCTGACCCTACTTCAGACAAAACAAAGCAATTTGCAGATGTCGGGAATTGTCAGGTGGTCATTCACAGATGAGTAACCAATCGCAAACAACAAGAGGGCTAACTAAAATTGGTAACTTGGGGGCAGTATTTGAAAAAAAAGTCAGTTTTTTCCAACGATGGTCGGCTGACCATGGAGACAAAAATTTCACTTTTCTTGAAAATGACAGCACACCAGGCATGCCAGGTGCCATCTGCTTGAGACTATTATTCACCTACAGTAAAGAAAGCTATTTCATATTAATTTGGTAGTGTTGTTTTTTTATGTTTGCAAATAGTGTATACTACCTTTAAACACAACATTGATTAATAAACATTGATAATTTAGCACATTGAGAATAGCTGAAATCGCTCTCTTCTTAAAGAAAATGAAAACAATTTAAAAGCATTTAAGGGGACTTCAAATGCTTACATCAATCAAGACCTCTATTGCTAATCCAGATAGACTCAACAGTCTGAGTTTAGGACATAAGCTATACACTTGGTCTATCTATCTGTCAGTTAGTCAGTCAGTCAGTCAGTGACTCTGTCAGAGGAAAATAATCTAATAGGCTGCCCTTTTTGTCAAGCTAAAAACTTCTACAGCTTCACAATACCTGCAGTTTCCACTTGGTTTCGCCGTCCTGTTTCCGTGCCATGATGCCCTGGGATGGGGCAAACTTCCACATGGCAACGCGGCCTTTGTCCGTCCCGCCAGCCAGAACTCCTGCAACAAGTGGAGGTTGAAAACAAACGATTCAAATGTTTAGGAAATGCATCATTTGCAAATGAAAGGCAAGTAAGGCTTGCTCTAAATGCAGTGCCACTGGTGTGCGGTACTCAGTCGAATTAAACTTGGCAATAGTTTGTTTATAGCATGGCAGTTCCCTAAATGCCGAGCCAAATTAGTTAAACTATGAGAGTGGTTTGTCATTATTACAACAAATTTCAAGCAGTTCAATGCACTTCCTATAAAAAAAATACCACACAAAAACTCTTGCTCAAACTTGTCAGTCTAGGAAATTCAAGACAGTCATTTACTGAGACTATCTATGTAGTGTTCAAAATTAACAAGAGAGCACAGAAAAATTGTTCCCATATTAATCGTCTGTATTTTTAAATCATTCTACAGAGTGGCGCAAAAAAAAGGAAACCCACTTTTGACAGGAACTTTAACCTACTTACTTATTTGAACAATTTTTTTATAATGTAGTAAAGTATAGCTCTTCAACCATACATGGTGAAAAAAATCTTTTCAAAAAATGCAAGAATAGTGTTATAAGCTAATTTGAATAAAAGTCACAAAAATCACTTTTTTTCCACACTCAATTCTAGTGTAGTGTTTTTTGTCTTCAAATCAAGCTGCGGAGCTCAGTCAAGCGGATGGAATAAAGCCGTCCGTGGACAAACAGGCTTGGCACGTGACATTTTTAAACTACCACATCTCAGAGACAAAATATGCCTTTGCAATCATTTTTTCGTCACTTAAGTTTAAAGATCAATATTTTGATACCATTAAATTGAACTTTTGAAATATGCTCAACAAGTTGGTGACAATTGCTGTCAAACGTGGGTTCCCTTCTTTTTGCACCACCCTGTGTAACAATGCATAGCCTCCCTTGGTGATCAGTGGTGATCCCTTCTACATATATTTGCACTGGATCAATGAGGGAGGTAGTTTTACTGCACCACTGAAAAGCAGGCAATATCTTTCATAATGTTCACCTTTCTTGGAAGAGTAGGCCACACAGTTGATGCATTCTCCTGTCTCAAAGCCTTGCTGTGCATCCAGACCCAAGATGTAGTTATCGTCTTTGTCCAAGTCCCACATCCTTTCAAAAGATTGTTTTTATGAAGTATGTTTTACACTTGTTTCTCTCAACATGACAATTGTACTTTAGAAAATAGTGTGTACAATATTATACACATATTGATGGCAATGAGGTCAGGATAAAGAACAAGCAAGAGGTGTGTTTATAAACTGGAGTATGGCACTTGACTATAAAATGCATAATTCACCTCTTCACTTTCAATTCTCTCTTAAGTTATTTGTGACCTGTTTCGTCAAAATCAGACTTTTCTGGGCATAAGGTCGAAAATGATATTTTTACATATTGTTAACATATGTTCTTTTTCCTTTTAATAGGTGGTTTAATTTTTGAAACCGGTCATTCCTGGACAGAGTTATGCTATTTTGAAGTTCATTGTGTTGAAAAGTAGAAAACGGAGAAAATGGCCACGAACGTCACAAAACAGTTATTTCTTTAACTGATATACCTTTATCAAAATCATCAAAAATAGTACATGTAGAGTTCAAATTAGGGTTTCAAACTTTTATAATATATTTTAGACATGATCAGGATTACAAATATGCAAAAATTTGAAAATCGATAAAAATCACCCCCACAGCGTTTTTTGGCCCAAACTCAATTTCAACCTCTGCCCAGAAGCGTCTGCTTTTGACAGAACAGGTCACATTTGATGGACGATGATGGAGTCTCACGTCATTGCCGACGCATGAGTATCCAGCAATTCTGTCGAGTTATGTCCTATTGTGGGTGTTTGAATGGGAGTGAAGTTCAATTCTTGATCCACACACTCGACCACACGTCGGGCAAGTGAAGCCTAGGATAGGGTCTGGTGTGCTTGTGCACTTCAGCTTCAGATTGATTTAGGTACTCTTTTATACTCCTTGGTGGGGAACGGCAATTGTAGTAAACTGTCTTGCCCAAGAACACAGCTACAAGATTCAATGCTCCTGAAGCATAATATGGCCCCATATGTTAAAGCCCAGGGTTTGACCAAACGTTCCAAAAATAATGCCTCTTGCCTTCATGTCGAAGACCTACCTGATAACACATTCTCCACTAGCCGTTGCTAGCAGGCCCTTGCCAGCCCAGACCATGTCACAGTCCGTCTCGGAGGCTTTACCACTCAGCTTGACCTGTTCAACAGAAACAGAGAGTAGTTATTTCTCAGAGGCCAACTTTGTAAACCTGTATAAGTGTAAAAAGTATAAAGTATGTAAGGATTACTCCACGCCAACTTCCCCAATTTTTTTAAAAGTTGTCAGGTGACCATCTCAGATTTGGATGAAACTTTTTTTAACTCCCTATGTGGTTCTTATGAATACACGAGGCTTACAGCAGTGACTTCAGTCTATACTGGTCTAGTAAAGTATGATTAGCTGTGGAAGATGGTACACAAAACGCGATGCTGCGCCGAAGAGCACAGTGTCTAGTTTGGGGGGCTTAACTACGTAATGAAAATAACACCATCTGATAGGACCACATTGTATGAATGGGCAATTTATAGATCATGCGCTGTAAGTGTTGTTTACTAAGATACGTGATGTTTTCAGCGCCGATCCAATCTGTGAGCGCGTTCCTACAGAGCGCATGCTCAATAAGTGTTTACAATGTAGCAAAGCTGTCCCCATGCGTATGTACTTACACTTCGCACATAAAGTTTGCAATGCACAATGCGCAACACATAACTTTTTTCCAAAGCTGTTTTTCTGGAAATGAGATCGCTGAAGTTCGGCGACATACTACCAACTTTCTCGCGGCATGTCTTTGGAATAAATTGAGCTACAGAAATAAATTTGGTACCATTAGAAAGCTAAAGGGTATCTCGTTTACATGGTATCTAAAACTGAGAAGAAAATATAAAATTAGAAAAAAAAGTGAATTTTAACGTTATGAAATTCGGACTTTATTTCCCTTTTAAAAAAAAATCCTCCAAAGCCTCAGGTTAGAAAAGGAAAAAAATTCGGGTGCAAAACCAAGATTCGAACCCGCAACCTCGCGGTGCAAAATCTAACTCGCTCTCGACTGAGCTGTCGCACTGCTCGCCAGAACGTGGGGTAACCAATAATTATACACCTGCGTGCGTATAAAAAAAGTATCGTAGAGGGCGCTAAACAACTATGTATGCAAATGTCGTTTGGGAAAAGAAAATTTGCTGGCAGGTCACATTTATTGTACTGGCCCATTATTCCCCTTTTCTGTTGTGTTGGTCATGTTGGTTAAGTTTATTGCATTTGTGAAGGCCTTTATCTCAAAATTGCCGCAAGGTTCCAGCCTGAAAGAAACTGTATGTGGGGTGAATGGCATCCAATGTACGTAATTTCACTGTCAACAGTCCACTGTCATGTTCCTGATAGTGTGACTATCATAGCCACAAACAACATCTGATTTAGCTACGGCTTTTACCTTCATTGTCTCTGTGGTCTTGCCATCCGATGACAGACTGTACTGAGTTAGCATGAGTGACTGAGTGACTGCCACCAGGATATTACGATGTCTGTTGAACAGCAGCTTCTTAATTGGCCCGTCTGTGGTCAGGACCTGGTTGCAGGCTCCTTTATCGTCGATGAAATAGCCTTTGCCTAGAAACAATGAGCAAAATATCAACATTTGGTTTTGTGGAAAACTAAAAGTGTCCCTTTGCAGCCACCTTTGAGGTGTTATCTGTTATTCATAAATACTGAAAGCAGTTTACCCATTCCTATTGGTTGAGAGCCCGTCACGTGGCCGGTCATTAACACTTTTCCAGAGTCACATAAAACTTGGACTCCTTTGAAATCCGGTCCCTTTTTAATACCCTTTTATTAGTTGAATGTTTACAATCCTCGACTTGGCAGGCGCAGTATTACCAATGAGTCTGTATTTCAGTCCAAAATTCACACTACACCGGCACAGCTGCGTTCTGCGCCACATTAATGCGTGTGCCAATCTTCATATAAGGAGTTGTTTACAACTACTCGCGAGAGGCACATACCATAACATAGTGAATTAATTTTTGACTATGTTTGACTGTGTGACCAAAAAGGTATAAAGCCGGTTTTAAAGACTATGTTTAAGAACGGTTTGGAGTCTGGACGCTGATATTGACCAGAGCAGAAAATCAGCGTCCAGACTCCAAACCAGTCTTAAACATGTGTTTAAAACCGGCCAAGCACACAACTCTCCTCTTATTTTGATTCTGTAAAAATAAGTACTACTGATATCACACTTCCAAGTACTGACCGTAAATCAGTGTATTGTATACTTTTGGAAAAGCACATTTACCTTCAGAGCCACCGACGTAGCAGGTTAAGCCATCCGTATTAGATCCAGGAAGCTTGAGGGAGCTCTTGTCCCACGCAAACATGTCTAGCGCCCTCTGGTCTCCGCTGACAGCTGCTCGGGCGAGGGCTGACGTCTCACTACAGTAAGACCAAAAACAAGTACTTTTGGAGGATTTTCGAGGATTGAGGCTGTTTGTGAAGCGCATGATCGCCCGCAAAGAGGGCAAAAAACATATGGACAAAGCAGCCTCCCCCAAGAAGGGGGAGAGGCAATGCCTCGTACTAAATATCATCCTCACTGCTTCTGGGTATCATGAGCAACATCTTAAAAGTGTGTTGGAATGCTTTGGAAACTGAGGCAGTGGTCAACCCTCCACTGAGCAAATTCGAGAAATAGCAGATGATTTTGGAGCGTTAAGGCACTATCCAATTCTACATGGTTGCATTTGAGGATTTTTGCAGGATTGGGGTTAATAATTTGCCATCAAAGTGCTCACGTAAGTTAGTCTGTTGCTGTTACAAAAAAAATTGCAGCTATTCAAGATGACGGTTTTCTTTGCTGATTATCCAATTTTGGCATTGGAAACCAATTTTTGAATGTGAAAAAATAAAGTATGACTTTCATTTGTAAGATTGTGGTAACCAGCAAAAGTGCAAAACATAACACCAACTTCATGTCATAAATACAACTACCCAACCACAGCAACAATTTCTACTTCTGCTCAATTATTCAGTATATGGGTGGCTGAGGAGCTGTGTAAAGCCTGATCCATTGAGAGAGTGTGATGATCTGGCCACTCCTTCGTAATAGTTTGATGAAAAATAGACACTAAACCATTTGAAACACTCTTGCCAAGTAAGATTTTTCAGTTTTCTGAACACACTTCAAAGCTAGCCATTGAAGCATGCTGATTGTTTCCCCAAGCAGCAGTCCTTCTAATTTGAAAATCACAGGTGTGTGGAAAAACGCACACCTGGATTTTTCTAGGCGTGTGATTTTTCTAGGCCTGTGATTTTTCTAGGCGTGTGATTCTGTGGTCCAAGCTGAGACTGAACAATCTGGTATTGTTTTTCAAAATATTCATCTTGGTTTACAATAAAGCCATATTCTCTTCACAGACGTACTTTATTTTTCACAAATTATGAAGTATAATTTTGCCGTAAATGTATGCCGAGGTGTGCGGTACTGAGGGATTCAGGCGTGCGATTATTCGCACTTCTCAGGAAGCATTTAGGCGTGTGATGGTGTGGGGGTGTGATCGCACGCCTCAAAACAGAAGGACTGAAGCAGAACACTTCACTGAAATTTCTCCTCTGCAAACCATGCCAGTAGGGAGGTAGATGAATCTGTGATGGTTAATTTCGTTGTATAAGAGTCCATAATAGCATGGCCTATCTGCTCGAGTCAATGGCTGGGAAAAGCTCCACTGAGGGGACTCATTATGTTAACTTACGCAGAAATGTCTGTGTCGATGCCTGGCTGGAACACGCACTGTGTCGGTACCTGGTTCAACTCTTCCTTGCACAGGGGCGTTGTTGTGAAGCGCCCTCTTGTGTCACATTTCCACATGATCACCAACCCCGTCTGTAGAACGGGTTAAAAAAAACATAAAAATTGTCATTATCAGAAACAACAGCGAGGGAATATGTATGTGTATTGTTTTAGGCTTGGTGAATAAAATAAAATTGGAATTATTTTGGTTCTGTCAAGGATTACTGAGTTCATTTTAGAATCCATTCCCAAATTAATCAGCAAACTAGTACTGAGAAAACTCCATACCATCACGGAAACACTAAATGCAAAGTCGTGAACGGATGAAATTCCTCTCGTAAGAACTTTTTTCGGGTGTTGGGGCTGTACCCATCTTTGGTTTTGTACAATTTTTTCTTTGTTTTTTCATAGTTATTTCGGTGGTTTTGTTATCTGTACAGAAATTCTCCGCGAGTTTTCTTCTCAACAGTACACAGCATGAACATGAAACTTGGAACAAACATCAACCCCGATCCCGAGGTGTGCATATCACTGTGAAGTCATCAAATTGCAAGTGATTTTAGTTTTTAAAAAAATGACCATCTTCTATCATTCATAACTCGTGAACGAAATGAAAAATCATGTTCAAACTTTGTGATCTGATAGGACATGTATTGGTAAACGTTTATTGTTTACCACGTTTATTTACCAATACAAAATTCCCAACAGGCCATGTTTATTTTTTTAGCAAATGAGGGCGCGCTAATGCCACCTTTTTCTGGGTACACACACTAGTCTTGGCCCAAGACGCTAGTGATCAATAATGGATGATGAATAGTGCGCCCTCTAATGGCACCACAATTAGACGAGTGGGCCTACTGGCTCTATCATTTTGGCCATTTCGTATCAGCAGTTTAAGTTTTTCTTTATTTTCTCCGTAGGCTTTCCTACGGACCAATCAGCAATCGAGAAATAGTTCGATGGCTCGAGCGACGGTTGTAAACATTAGACGTGATGCTGTATGTGTCGCCAGCATCAGCGCAAACCAATCAGTGATCGAGACTTGAAAGTTCAATGGCTTGCCCGAGCTGTAAACCATTGTAAACATACACATCCCCCGGTACGCTATCGGGCATCATAATCAGCGCTTTCCGGGAACCAATCAACGGTCGAGATACTGCGGTGATGATGCACGGACGGTCTAATTGACATACATTTTGTAAAATGGCCACACTCCCATTACTACGAAATGACAAAGACGTTAGTGAGAAAACGTAAAAAATCAGTTATGCAAGGGTGCTACAGAACATTGCTACTGTTGCTCTTGATCACTGACGTCTTGGGCCAAGACTAGGTTAGGGCTATAAAACAGTCCAGTGAACTAATGTTTAATAAGCAACTTTACCTAAATCTAAAAAAATAAAGATTGTAAAATGTACGTTTTGGGCAGTGGCAACAAGTAAACTTACGTCATAAACTTTGGACTCAATTTGTACCCCCCCAAATGGCATCATTCGCTCAAGAATAAGGCCTGTTTGGATATAGACACAAAGAAAGCTTACCCTGTCTGCCGTCAGTGCACGGCTCCCTGCATCGTTCCAGACTATCAAGCACACCTCTCCTTTGTGCAGCTTGGGTGCTTCAAACAACTCGTGGTGCTGCTCACTCCATATATGGATCTCCCCATTCTCCCAACCGACTGCGACCGACTGCTTGCTTGGGTTCCAGGCTAAGGCTGACGGGGAAAAGGACCGCTGGACATTGGAGTTCTCTATGGGCTCACCCTGTGTACAGACGTCAAGGGAATTTTGAAATAATGTTAAGGTACCATTTAGAAGGCATCTGCATCCAACTTGAGATTAAACTACAGGGGATTCCACTTGCTGCACATGTGTGTGTACTTGTTCTACATAACACCCCGAGGACAGACACACAAAGGGATAACAACAGATCCTTTCAGTCCTCGGGAGTTGGGTCTTTTGTTCAAAACGGTCCTCTGTAGTAGGTTTGTGTGCTTAGTCTATGGAAGAGTGTTATATTACAGGGACAAAGGAAAACACAAAGCATTGTCCTCGGGAGTATAGTCAAACAAGAGTGTGTGTGTTGCAAATGTGTGTTACAAAACTGTGTTGCTGTGCTGCCAAACTAGTGTTGCCAACGTGTGTTGCCAACATGTGTTGCCAATCAGAGTTGCTAACGTGTGTTGCCAACATGTGTTGCAATACTGGTTGCCAAACTGTGTTACAAAGCTGTGAACTACAAAACTGTGCTGCAAAACTGTGTTTACCAAACTGTGGTACCAAAATGTGTTGCAAAACTCGGTTGTAAAAATGTGTTTCCAAACTGTGTTGCCAATCTGTGTTGAAAAGCTGTGCTGCAAAACTGTGTTTCAAAACTGTGTTGCCAATCTAGCTGTGTAGCCAATCTGTGTTGCAAAACTGTGTTGCAAATTATGTGTTGCAAAACTGTGTTTCCAACCTGTGTTGCAAAATCATGTTGCAAAACTGTGTAGTAAAACTGGGACAAACAACTGCAATGTTTGTACATTGGGTTGGTTTATGTGCACGGAGCCCATAACCAAAAAAGTGAAACATACATCTAAAGGACCACACTTTTAGTACCTCTTCATTGTAAAGCTGAACGTAGCCACCACCTACTTCGCCCCTCGTTGCCACAGCCAAGTACGGATGAGTGGGATGCCATGCAATGTCCACATTAGCCCCAGCAGCAGGAGGCTGCACACGATGGTCAAAATAAACTGTCATGTCTATGCAAGTGCACTATGCTAAAAAAGAGAAGGAAAAAAGGCAGGTACGTCAGACAATCTTACATTTCTTAGAAATAGAAGATGGCTGCTTTAATTATCTTGGGCCCTATGCCTACAATACAAAAATTCTGACTTTTAAAACTTTTGCATACTACATTTATATTTTACGCGTTGACTTAAATACTCATGCATTCTTATGTGTATGCACATAAAATGGACTTCCACAATTTCTTCTTTCATTGTCTTTTGTGAAAATAACCAGTTCAATGCTAGTCTTGTGACGAGAGAAAAAGGATGATAATACTATTAACACACAGGCAAGGGTTATTCCCCCTGTTTTTTTTAGCGGAGAGAGGGGAAGGGTCTCCTTCTTTTTAAACCTGTCTTCTGAGTAGTCCGAGTAACTTGGACCCAACTTATCGCCTTTTTTAACATTTGGACATGGTCTGGCGATAGTAGGGTCCAAGCTAATGCCGCGAGCTGGACAACACCGTCCCAAAAACCAACATTTTCCAACAAAAAACATCAGATTTCACCTTCAAAACGGCCTCCAAATTACTAGATATGCCACCTGAGGTACAAGTAGACATCGATGATTAAGATGGTTGTACTGAAGTTTACTTACGATCCGGAAAAAAAAGTGACATTTTCCGTTCATTTCGGAGAGCTCCCCTCGCGATCTTGAACAAGTTAATTTTCCAATCGTGTTTAATGTTTGAACGACGCGATTTCTTCTTCATGCCCAGATAACATTTGATGGTCCTCGTATCCCGAATGTGATTCCGTTACCAAGCGCGCGCGACGCATCGATTATGATAACGAGTCACGTTTGTAAACACATACATGTGCATTTCGAACTGTAAAAGGGAATCGGGAACCAGCTTGAACTGGTATCCGCCATAAAAGCTGCGCTAGTTCCCGACTCCCTATTATCGTTTGAAATGCACATGTGTTTACAAACGTGATCCAGTCTACTTATTATCATATGGGGACCATCGAATGTACGCTGGGCATGAAGAAGAAATCGCGTCGTTCAAACATTAAACACGATCGGAAATTTAACGTGTTCAAGATCGCGAGGGGAGCTCTCCGAAATGAACGGAAAATTTCACTTTTTTTTCCGGATCGTAAGTAAACTTCAGTACAAGCATCTTAATCATCGATGTTTTATTGTACCTCAGGTGGCATATCTAGTAATTTGGAGGCCGTTTTGAAGGTGAAATCTGATGTTTTTTGTTGGAAAATGTTGGTTTTTGGGACGGTGTTGTCCAGCTCGTGGTATTAGCTTGGACCCTACTAAAAACTATCGCCAGACCATGTCCAAATGTTAAAAAAGGCGATAAGTTGGGTCCAAGTTACTCGGACTATCTCCTGAGGTACTAATCCCCTTTCACGTCTCTAACCACACAAATAAATGTCGCCCCTTTTATTTTAAAACCTGTCACTGGCCGAGTGTCAGGGGTCAAAATTTATTGAAAAAAGTGGCATCAGGATGCAACATTCTTGTCAATCATTGTATTGTTTTGAATGTGCTACTGAACACTGATGTAGTATTATGTTTGTTTTTGGTGGGTTTTTTAAATTAATAATAGAAACCTTAATTAAATTTATAAAGTGTCCAAAACTAGAATGACAGACTGCCTCCGGTTCTCCAACACACGTATTGTCAATGTCCAATCGGACTGGTTCCTGCCTCCCACTATCTTGCCACATGACTGGTGGTACATTCCTCAATCACGGAGACACCGCCGCACACATAAAAAGGATAAATTCATTGTGTTAATCAAAACTGTATTCATAATCAACACATTAAGTGTGATGAAGTAAAGTCTTACCTTTCTAAAGGCAGTCTCAACCCCGAAAAATTAGGCAGATTTTACCATTTCTTTTTGAAAACAACTAACGACGTCTGCGCACTCTTCCAACTGCTGTCTAGCAACACAAAATATGTTGTATGTCGGGGTCATAGGTCACTTTTGCAACGACTGATGCATGTCTGTGTCTTGCATTGGCTTTTGACCGCTTGCGCTGTATTATGCTGGTGTTAACCAAATTTTCAACATAACAGTCGTCGAGCGCTAAAACGAACGTGAACAACGCCTGCACAGCTAGTCATGACAGTTGAGTCGCAGGACGCATCGGCCATCGCATCGCATAGGTTTTTCTGTGAAAGATTTCTTCCAACAAGGGTGAATTTGATTGTGAATGTAATTACTAGTTTTCATGGCAATCAGTTAGGTTGTGTTAAAACTTAGCATTTAAACCCTTGAAATTTGAAGGAATTGCCTACATTTGATTTGAGAGTTGTTGGCAGATGGACTTGTTGAATTAACTTGGAAAAATGGGGGGGAGAGAGCTGGACCGGCTTCAGACCCACCCCCCCCTTCCTTCTAAGTTCTATGAAAATTAATGTTGTTTATTTGCCCTAATTTAAATTTTGTGTGTGTAAATATGACATAATTTTCCCCCAAATGGAAAAAAATTTCGGCTATTTTTTTTGTTCAGCTTGCCGTAGCAGTACGGTGTCCTTTTTATAGCTCAACCTCAGTGGTATGGTGTAGGCCTATTCAAGATTCGACTATGTTTCTTTCAAGATAAACATTTCATTGTATGTGCACAAAAGCAGAGCGGGGTACCAGCAAAATTAAAGAGATCGCCATGTTCTTCTAACATGTCTAAAGTGACATTTAAAAAAAAAAACGTTTGGAAATGCGAAGTGTCTTGTGTGTCCAAACTTTTGTGCGAACGAAAGTTTCCATGTCTTTTCGATTGCACGAAAAATTGCACAGAATACAGATTCAGTTACCATGTCCCCCATAGCCTTGTGTGCATTTATCTGCTGCATTTATCCCCAAAACAAATCATAGCATCTTGTTGCACACATGCGCAGTTGGATACCGTACTGGCTAATATAGTAATAAGACGTTTCACGGTAATATGCGCCATCTTGTTCGCGGGCAAAACAAACACACCTTGCTAGGCGCGGGCGCATTTTGGAATGACCAAACTAGCGGAAAACTTCTAGGAAAATAATACGGTCTACTGCCTTTTGCTAAACATGTTTAATCTGGGCCAAAATCACAAATGTTTCCAAACATTTGTGATTAAAACTACATGTATCATCCGTTTACACTACCATGACTACTTGTACCATGTATGCAGTCATGGATAGCTTCCATGCACCATGACCGAGGTGACAGACAGGCATTGCCATCCACAGCTATCCATGATATATCACTTTGCGGTGCAACCAACAAGTTTTTCTTTCTCTTGTTCCTACAGGCCTAGTATTGTTAGTTTGTTACTGTCATCAATGCAAGATGCCACTTCTCCCGAGTAACAAATTCAACACAAAGAAAACGCCGCCGCGGCGATCGCTGTCACTCAACAACCTCAACAAGCTTGAGAGTTCCATCCGGGAGGAAGAGTACGGAGCCGACTATGGTCAACCCGCCATGCGCATCGCGGGCCAAGTCATTAAATTTGACTCTGAAAACGGCATGTGGATATCAGGTATGGTATCAACTCAGCTATAATCGATTCATTCGCAAGTCAAATCACAATGAGGGCACATGTAATAAATTAATTTGAATAGCTTGAGACTACATGACTTGTGATTACAGGACCTTTCATCAAACTGTCCAAAATCTCTGTGTTGGACCCTGCAGTCTGGGAACTTCGTTCACACTAGCAAGAATCCAACATGGTTCTTACAAGGGTCAGGGGTTCTACACAGTTCTGGTGCCCTAGCATTTAGTTCAATTCGGGCGATTCACAATGGAGTGCGCCACCAAGAGTTTGCCATGGAGAGTCCATTTTTCAAGTTTACGGTCGACAAAACATGCATGGTCCATTTGAATGAATCAGTAGACAACTTGAGCTAATATGTTGTACATTGGGGCATACAAAAAACACCATATTGATAAAAAGAAAAGAAAAGAGCAAACAGATCCTCGACCCATACACTTTCGAAACTACTGACCGGAAAAACTAACAATTTCAAAGTCCCGCGACTAGAATTTGTCGACCATCTCCCACAATGCACTGGGAAAAAGAACTCCGTGGCAAACTCTTGGTGGCGCACTGCATTGTGAATCGCCCGAATTTAATACCCTCCTGTAATGTCACACTATTGTTTTTTCTTGCCACTATTTTGCATTATTCAGCATATGGTGAATGGCCTAGGTGGGTGAAGCCACTTAAATGTATATAAATCAGTAATTTCACAGAATCACTGCAAGACACTTATGCTTTCGTTCTCCTTTTTTCCCTTCAATTAACAAAATGGTCGCTGGAAAAACTGACACAGCAGGATTCGAACCAGGGATCTTTCAATCCATAGCTCATCTTGTTAACCATTAGGCTACTGTGGCAGCTTGAGGACTACCGTTCTTTTAAATGCTTTAAATGTAACTAATTCACTAAATAATAACAAAGATGTGACGTCATTGTTCTTTTTTCATAAATAATCAAAATTGATTTTCCCATTTTAACAAAATCAACAATGAAGACGTGCAAAGGCCTTCGTTCAAGCAATAAAGAGGAATTCTTGGAGGGTGTTAAGTAGGTTAATACACTCGGTAGCGTGATGAATACCCACGAACGGCGCACTCCTCGTGCATTATCCTTAACCAAAGTTACCCTAAACCCACTTGCAGATTCTTTATTGATCAGTTGCTAGTAAAAACTTGTTTTTGCTCCCACATGTATTTAGGAGAACTTTGTTTCGTGTTCCCAACCCTGCTTTTGATTTTGGAGTACTTGCTGACACGATTGGATAATGCTAGCGTCATTAAAAGGCATAGAAGGCATATGATTTGCAATTTTTATGCTTAGAATTTTCAGATTACAAACCGTTAACCTGATTTCTATTCTTTGTTTCAGAAACGTCGGGCAGCAGTGGCGGGGTCAGTCAGCGGGAATTCATCAAACTACGCAAGCAGAATGAGTCACTAGCCGAGGAGAATAACCTGCTCAAGCTGAAGATAGAAATGCTGCTGGACATGGTATGTTACAAGTTTCAACTCGAAAAAGCAACATGAAATCGCCTCCGACCTTTGATATTGGAAGGCTAGTGTTGGGCCAAGCCTTGATTTGAATTTTGTTCCCTTAACCCTACCCCCCCCCTCCCTCCAGGGTATTTAGGCTAGAAACCCTGCCAAATGCAGCAACATGCAACACTTGTCTAAGTGACAAGCCTGCCCAGTGCAGCAAGATCCATCAGGTCAAAAGTCTCAAGGCTGAACTACCTCAGAGTCTGTGGTCACCAAATGCAGCAGGATACAACTGTGGCATTGTTCAATGGGACTAGCTGCCATTGTCTCAGGACTGGCAGTTTATGCACTGGTGTTGGTAGCTGAAAGCATCAAAGTGCACCAGACTTTTCCACCTGATGCACTGTGTTGCATCTGGCAGGGTTAGGGTTAATATTGACGATCTCGATCCCTGGTAAGCCTGATCAAGCCGCTGCGGCAGTAGAGGGCGCTATCATCAAGATGAATCAAATTCACTCTTTGGAATTTGGAACTCGGACCAAAAAAAAAAACGAGACTTGCCTTGTTTTGTTCTGTGTAGAATGGTCATGGTAGAGAAATCATTTTTTCCTCTGTGATTCAGATTGAAATTTGATGGTTATTTTTATTTCCCAACCTCAGCTGGCCGAGACCACTGCCGAGAAGCAAGTGTTGGAACGAGACGTGGGTCAGTACGGATCTAGAAGCCAAAGGTCAAGCAAGAAGAGATGATATCCTAGATTTGAGAACAAGGACTACAGACCATTATCATGTAGCAGCCATTTGGAGTTTCCCATTCAAATCAACGTAACCAAAGCGAGGCTGGACGGAAAAATAGTCTGGGTCCTTTTTGCACAAAAAACATCAACCCTCGGACCTCAGTACTGTTTTTGGATACAGGGAACATGACTGAAATGGTGGCAGCATACAACTCATCCAGGGCAATTGTGAATGCTTAACTGGCCCATGCATACCACGAGAATAAACTCATCACTAGGTTGTAGTAGTACTACTACATGTACTTCAGTAGTACTCATGTGCAAGTAGTACTTTAAATGCTTAAACCTAAAGTTTTTGCAATTTGATTGGCCGAGAGGGAGTCACATGGCATTTGCTATTTTTACTATCTTGCCAGTTGTGCACGGCCAAAGAGACCATGTAACTGCTGCCTCGGTCTGAATAAAAAAAAAAACTATTTGCATTGACACCAACGTTGAAACCAGGGGTCTGTGTGCACATATGTATGCATACGGTTGTGTGCGTGGTGCGTATTGTTTCCATGCACTACTTGACTAGTGGTTAAACTTGACTAGAGGTTCTTAATGAGGACTACTGTCAGAAAATAGATGAATTTGGAGACAGTACTGAAATGCTCAATAAAGATGCGCGACCGTTCAGGTCAATGCAGTGTACACAATCAATCAAGTCCTTTCTGCACAAATTCCACAAAATATCGGATTTTTGTCCTGTTTTTTTTAAACTATTCCATAGGGCCTATATTACAAACCAAAATGATATAGCTATTAAGGTACATTTGTACACTCGGGGAGAAGCTGTGCTGTCAATTCGATCGATAAAAAGATCTGAATTTGGAGGGAAAAGTAAGTGTGACATCCACACATCTTTGTAGTTGCATTCAAACATGCATGCCATTTGCCATTGCAAAGGGTATACGTGAAAACATGGCATCTTCAAATAGCACGTTGCTATACAGACCGCTGTATTGGGTATATCACACTGTTCTTGCATTGATCGACCAATCAGGATCAAGTAGTCGAGTTTGCTTGACAACAAAGTGCGTTCACTTAAAGGTGCTCATTCCTGATAGTTTGAAATTGCTGTATGAAAACAATTCTTGTATAAAATATGTAAATATACAATTTGTAGAGACGGTTGTAAATAAAATTTGTTGAAACATATTTTATTGTCAGACATTCTCTTCATTACAAAGTGTCAATTCCTTCATAGAAGCACAACTCAAGCTTGTGAAACACTGCAAGTAAAACAATGACATAGAAACCATATAAAAGAGTGTGTCCATTAGTTGCATAATCTGAGATTATGTACCGAGCATGCGTGTTGCTGATGAACATTTCCCCAGAGCATGTCCCAGACAACCGCAGAGCTTATTGGGGACAAAGTGAATGATTCTACCAGCAACTTGTCCGGAAGTCGTCCTGGATATGGATTGAGACGGGTCTTAATTAAAATAATGTATGTATGTTATGTTTTCTTCCACAAATAGGAACAAACCCCATGACCCTGGGGAAGGGTTACAACAGTGAAATTAAACATTAAATTATTTGGCAGGTGGGTTAACAAAGAATATGCTTTGAAATTACGTCATGCTTTGCCTCTCTTTAAGATTTGTACATTGGAAAATAAATTTAGCCACACATATAATAGTGTGTTTATCTGCCGACGACATGAATTTATCATTTTTTGTTAAACCATTAAAGCCAGGCTCCATTTTACAAATGTCAGTGAGAAAGTTAGTTCGAAGATCATTATATAAAGGACATTCTAAAAGAAAATGCATTTCTGTTTCAACATCAAGTAGACAATGTGGACATAACCTTTCATGTACAGTGTAGAGCTAAACCAGTGTATCTACCAACTTCAATCATCAACTTGTGAGGTGAACATCTAAATTGAGATAACAAGATCTATAATATACAAATAATGAATGTTTCACGTTCGTGCAATGGTAAGAATAATTTCATAAGGTGACACATGAAATTCGCCTCGTGGAATGGAACATTTCATCTGTCACCAAATGAATTTTTTCTTTTCATTGCACGAACGTGAAACATTCATTATTTGTTTTATGTAACATGGATAAATCCTTGTCATCTGATTGGTCGACTTTTAATAGCCAATTTACTCGGGTTAAAAACTGTTTAAAAGTTCGACAAGTCCATCATATTTAATTTATGCAAACTGTTCAACAGGTTGAGAACCATCATATTCAATTGATCGCGATTTAAAACGGCGCCACCACCGGCAGCAGTGACACCGTGCAATGGAAGTTCTGTTCACCATGCAATAGAACTTCCATTGCACTGTGGGCTGCGTGTTGCGCGCGCGCCGGGCGTTGGGACGAATAATTCAATGACATGTGATCAACGATCCACCAATCAGATGACGGGGATTTATTCAGGTGTTGTATAATGATTGATGTATGACCAGAATAGGAAATATGGCCAGAATGGGACTTGGGTAAAAACGACAGTGCAGGAAAAGAGCAGAAAGCACACGTAACTGTTTGTCATGATAGAATCAAAGCGGGGCACATATTCCATGGGCCTTATTCACGAGTCGGCCATATTGGATTGAAAGTGAGGTAAAATCTTGATTTTTGGATTTTGTGTAGAGAAATGAAAGCAAGTTAATTACTAATTAATTCCAGTCTGCTTCAATGAATAATTTCAAATTTGTAATTAAACGTTCCCTAATGTTTAAAGCCAGATTTAAAAAAAAAAATATTACAGTAAAATATAGTTGCATTATGCCTGCATAAATAGTCTGGCGCCATCCCAATCAACAATTAATGAAATACATTCAGGGAACTCGACAAAAATGGCCAACTCGTGAATAAGGCCCATTGGGGATGGGAAAGACATTGTGACATATCAGACCACAAGAAGGTACTTCGTATCTCTGCCAATTGTTTTGTCTACATAAAAAAAATGATACACTTTATTGAAGCTTATTCACAAAACCAAAACTTTCAAAACTTCAAGTTATACAAATCTGCTTCCCAACACCACCATAACAGCAGTCGTTTTGTACATCTGCATCATCCGTTGCAATATTTGATACAAATAATCTTAATGTTGAACAAAGAAGTTGACTGGAGCAGGGTTTGAACCTGCAACCTCCGGACTGCCGTTCCGGTGCTCTACCAACTGAGCTATCGAGCCCTATGTTGGTGGTTGCCCATTTTGTCAATGTCTTTGTTCAAGAGGTGCTGTACTTGTATGTCTGGTTCTCTGACCACAAAGATTCTGATTATTTTCCGACAAATATTAGGTCAGGTAGATGCCACAGCACGCAAGAACAACAAGCAGGATCCTGGCCAATTCTGAAAAGTCTTTTCTGGTCGAGGTTTGCTGGTCGGGCTTTACCGCATTAAGATCTATTTTTGAATGGGACGTTTACCTGACCTATTTGTCAGGAGATTGCGAAGTCAGGGAACCAGGCTCTACAGATATCAACTAGAAGCACGGTCCATAACGGTGTATATATTGCCTTCTATCTTGGCATGCCTGGTATGGGTGACGTCATTCCTCCTGGTATACCCCCTGGACCGGACATAGCAGCATTGGGCCCTAGAAGAATCTGTTGAATATTGACAAAAAACACAGATAATAACTGTTCATTCTTTGTTGATTTCTCAAGGGAAAAACCCATCTCTATTAACTCTATTAACCCTAAACTTAACTCAACCCATCAAAGTCCAACAGCAGGTTTTGTTTAAATCTGTTGGGATAGGTACAGTACCCCTAAACTGATGGTCTTTTACATCGGGTTTGGCATACCTCCAGAAACTAAGTCCAACAGTGTGTGTGTACGATTTCCCATGTGGGTGTTGGAATTTGCCTGGATGGGTATGGTTCCTAGAATATTATGCTGGGGAGTTAGGTTAATGACTCATGCTTTGCACAGTCGCCTATTAATTAATTAAACTCCGAGTGCAGTTGCCTCATCAAACACTAAAATATCATGTTAGCAAATTTAATAACAGGAAAATGTCTGATTTCTTACTTTGTGAAAATCGTTCTGGCTTTAGAACATCATTAACCCTAACTCCCTAGGTTGATTTAATACTAGGAACCTTCCTCATCCTTGCAAATCCCAACACCATATGGTAAACTGTGCACACAAACAGTTGGACTCTGTTTATTTGTGGTATGCCTAATCCCACCCAAAGCACAGTCAGTTTACTAGTGCAGTACTCATCCTAACAGATTCCAACAAACCCTGGTGTTGGAGTTTGGCTGGTTGGGGATCGTTAGGGTTAATGTGATCTACAACTGTTCGCCATTACTGCAGTTGTTCGGTTACTTTATCCCTAACCGCCCTGAATCCTCCAAAATCCTTTTTGCAAATTGGAGGAATTTGCAGGATTGAGGTTACATGGCAAAAGTGCGTTGCTGATTTCGGAGTACGCACTGTGTCAAGGTCTTGGGCCGGACCTTATGTTGTTTATGCTCAGCTGTGCATAAATTTAGTCCTTGATTATACTTGACATCCTCCGCACTGCTCCAGGATGTCACTGCCTCTGCCTCAGCCTATTGAAAGTCATAGCCGGAGGATTTTGCAGGATTCAGGCAGTGGTCCCCCCTCCATGGACCATATTCAAGAAATAACGGAGGAATTTGCAGGATTGAGGCTATATATGCTATTTTTCCATGAGGCCAATTGGAGGATTTTTGCAGGATTGAGGCTACATCCTAGCAAAAAGGCCTAGGGAGTTAGGGTTAACAACTCACGCTTTGTATAGTTGCCCGAGTGCAGTTGCCTCCTCAAACATTAAAAATATCATGTTAGCAAATTTGATAACAGGAAAATGTCTGATTTCTCAATTTGTGAAAATCATTCTGGCTTTATGAACATCATTAACCCTAACTCCCTAGGTTGATTTAATACTAGGAACCTTCCTCGTCCTTGCAAATCCCGACACCATATGGTAAACTGTGCACAGAAACAGTTGGACTCTGTTTATTTGTGGTATGCCTAATCCCACTCAAAGCAGTCAGTTTACCAGTGCAGTACTCATCCTAACAGATTCCAACAAACCCTGGTGTTGGAATTTGGCTGGTTGGGGATCGTTAGGGTTAATGTGATCTACAACTATTCGCCATTACTGCAGTTGTTCAGTTACATGTACTTAAAAAAAAAATTCAAGAAGAATTTTCTCTCTGATTCTGGGATCTTTTTTTTTAACACGCTTCAACTTTCTCCGATCACTGAAGTCCAAAGTTGCATGAGGTCCAATTCCCATCTTCTGAATACATAGTCGCAATAATGATGCAAGCATGGCACCTGCACCCGATTTCATCAAACTCTTCGTAACTTACGATGCATCGCAGCGATGCGATGCGTCGTATCTCTACAATGCGTCGCAGCTGCGACGCGTCCTGCGATCCATTTCACAAAACACGTCGTAAGTGCGACGCGTCGTAGGTGTATTTATAGCACAACTCGGTGACTGTTTTATGTATTTAGTCAGCGTACAGTAAATAGTCGTCTGATATTCAACAAAGAGTCGTCGGATCTCAGCTCGAAATTTGTTAAAACGTAAAACAAAATGGCGGCCGTGCGATGCAATTTTGAAGGAAAACAAACTCTCATTGGACTGTATAGCTACTTTGAAATTTCAATTCTAATATTCCGGTCTAATTCATAATTATACAATGAATTTTCTATTTACAACTTTACACACATTGCCTGGGTATTATAATCTCGTTAATGTAATGTTTATGGCATAAAACTGGCTTAGAAATTACTCTTCTTATTTTGCGACGACCACTAGACACGTCTTAACTTGCAACGTGTTTTAAGCCGTTGTCAAGGAACTTACGACGCGTTCAACACATCGCAACTTTCGTGAAATGGAAGATACGACGCGTCGCGAGTTGCGACGTGTTACACGTCGTAACTCGAGTTGCGACGCGTCGCAGCGCTTCGTGAAATCGGGTGCAGGGCCCAATTTCATGGCTCTGCTTACCGTTAGCGAAAAATCCCTGCATAGCAGAAAATTCCGTGCTAACGGTTAGCCTATTTCAAAGGTTAGCAATGAATGTTGGCTTCTGCGCTTGCGTACATCCCATAACTAAGGATTCTGTGCTTACAGGTTTAGCACAGAATTTTTCTGCTAGCTCGGTTAGCACAAAATGGTGATCGTTGGCACCGTATTTTGTGGTTAGCAGAGCCATGAAATTTGGGCCCAGATGGCAAGCCATGAATACATGCTTGCCATCTACCGTTGCTCTCTGTTAACGATGCACACACCACTCACCTGTCGCTGTTTCTGCAGCTGCGCTTGCTCCATCTGGGCCATCTCCGTCTCAAAGATGATTGGCAGCATCAGGACCATGAAGGACGTGCTGGCAATCCACAGGGCACTGCGACTGAAGTTGTACGACACCTTGACGCCTGTCAAGGAGGCACTCGTCAGGAGCGACACCCCGTTGCGCACCCTCTGTGGGACCATCTCGGTCAGACCATACAGTCGCTCTGCTAGAGTTTCATCCTCAAAGTCCTATGCAAAAAAAGCAGGGAAAGTAATCAATGGGATTTCAAACATTTGGAAACACAAATTGTCAATGCAAAAAAAAGTCTCCTGTAAAATTGAATTGAGACCTCAAACTAAGCTGTACCTGAATTCCTAGATATTTCTTTTGGCACAGTCAGCTGACAGTTGATTGATGCAGTACTGATGCGGTGTTGGACTGGTTGTTTCAGGTGCCAGTCTATTTTCTCGTATCGCAGGTTTTCAATACACTTACCTTAAGTTTTGGGACTCTCATACACAGTATTGAGAGTCCCAAATTTTCGGACTACTTTATAACATGACAATGACAAAGACAAAATGCAACACGAAAACAAAGATGGCGATTACCGCGATGTACCGTGAGCGTGCAAGGCCCGCTGGATCGCACCAACCATCAACCGCATATGAACATTGTTATTTTTACTCTTAACGTTAGAACTCAGAAAACTGTTTAAAATTACAAAAAAAGGTTTCATTTAATATGTTTAATACTCATATTATGGCAATTGTGAAGTGTAGGCCCGCATGGAGGACATTTTCGGGACGATATTTGTGCAAGATGATGACTGAAAGTCGTCTTTTGGCCAGATGGATGAAAATATTGAGACCAAAGAACGTTTTTTCGAAAAGGTATGAGTTGCTCTACGACTAAGAACCTTAACTTTGGAATTTTTTGTCCTGGATGAAAAGATAATCTCGATCAAAATCTGTAGCAAAATCGCTACATCAGAGGGAGAAAAAAATTCAGTCTGTGGGGAAGCATTGAGCGTCTGGCCGTACTACAGAGCTTGCGATAGTACTGTACGGCCAGACGCAGTCGGGCTAGGCGCAAGCTAATCCTTATAATATGCCGAGCAACACAATTCTGTCATTGACCCAAAAACCCAACATTGCCCAACAAAACATTAGATTTCACCCTCAAAACGGCCTCCAAATTACTAGATATGCTACCTGAGTCCAATTAGACCATGTCCGAATGTTAAAAAGGCAATAAGTTGGGTCCAAGTTAGCCCCAAAATGTGGCCTATTTACTGGACTGCCTCCGTAAACATAGGCCACACACCGACCATGTACAAAAACGTGTCGACGGAGCCAAATTTTGATTTTCACATTTGGGCTTACTTTGTAGGTTTTTTTTGCTTTAGAAGCATTCTCACCCTCTATATAGGCTAATCAGAAAGTGCTGCCTTTTTCAGATGTCCATTTTTCGTGAAATTTCCAGATTCATTTTTACACGTTTTCGTATCAAAATTTCAACATGAAATTTCACAAAAATTAGACATCTGAAAAAGGCAGCACTTTCTGATTAGCCTATATAGAGGGTGAGAATGCTTCTAAAGCAAAAAACCCTACAAAGTAAGCCTAAATGTGAAAATCAAAATTTGGCTCCGTCGACACGTTTTTGTACATGGTCGGTGTGTGGCCTATGTTTACGGAGGCAGTCCAGTAAATAGGCCACATTTATGGGGCTAGGTCCAAGACCAAGTTACTCAGACTATATTGAGAGGTCTGCTCTAGCCCGAGTCTAGGTTGAAATGTCAATTTTGAGTAATAAAAACACCACTGACTCTAATTTTATCAACCAAACTTAACTGGAGCCCTGGCCCTACACTACCCGATGGAAAACCTACACGATCGCCTATATTTGTCCCATCACCACTTCGCCCCATCACAATGGGCGCAAAATGGGGCAATATATGACTGACACCCGGCGTCCAAAGTTACTTTCAGTTTCAATATCTTTGGGCTACAGTTTTATAGGGTTTCCCGAGCTTTTACTAAGCACTAGCTTCACAAAGTATAACAATGGCAATATAGCATTATACTTACATCATCTGCTGGCTCGATGGCTTTGACACTTTTGTCAGAATCTGCCATATTTTGGGGGGTTTATAACCAAACCTACGTACTTCTTTACGTATGGAGCTAACTCGCGTGTGTACGTACGTACATGTGTACGTGTGCATTATGCATGTACATGTACGTATGCACATGTGCAACACATGTTTGTGTATTGAGGGCGCACTACTGTTCAGGCCGCACGTGGTTATTTTGGCGGACGTCGCGTGCATGCAACTGTCTAGTTAAGGTAGCAGACCAGTAAATAAACTTCCATAGACCCCAATGGTAAATGCTCCCACTTAAAAAATTCGGGAAAAATACTCACAACTCTCCAAGGTGTTCGAGACACACATCAAATTAAAGCTTATTTCATCATCTTTCATTTTCTTTTCAATTTTCGGGGGGTCAACTGATGACTTTTAGGAGAAATTTCCATCTGAAGATGATCCCCCCTGAAAATAGTCCTGAAGCCCATCGCCATTTTGAAAAACGATGTCTACACTCCATTGCAAAGTAGAGCGCTTTTAGGGTCCAAATTACATCAAAATTACACAGAACTGCAAGCTCCAAGTCCTGTGCACGGTTTCCACCCATATTTTTTACAAACCCTCAAGTTCATGGCCCACAGCATGCTCAAATACCGAAGATTTTGAGGGCATGCAAATCGTGATTTGGCCGGCGCAGGCAATTTCGGACCGATTTACTGGTCTGCACCCTTAAAGTATTTTTGTCTGTATCTGTATCTGTATCTGTATCAGTTGCTCCAGCTAAACGGTAGAATCCGCATCCCGTTAGAGTTGGGGCAGTGTGCTGGAGCTAGTTGGCTTGAGTTTTTGTTCCCTCGGGGACTCCCCGATGACGTGGTCTACTTAAAGGCTTGTTTAAACTGGTTTAAGTCGGGTATGGTGGTGATAGTGTTTGGCAGGTCGTTCCAGATGGGGATCGTTGACGGATAGAAACTGGTGCTGTAGAGCTTGGATTTAGCGTTGGGTCGGTGGTATGAAAACTGGTGCGAGCTCCTAAGACTTTTTGTTTTGGGCTAAGGTCGTGTTTGACTTCAACGAGGTTGAAAGAGATCTTGTACATCATGCATATATAGTCTAGCAATGGAGCGACGTGTTTCTAGTAGAGGGCAACCAAGCTGGTTCAACATATCTGTGACACTAGCAAGCCTGGTGAAGTTGTTACAGCACATCCTGGCAACGTATCTCTGGATACCTTCAAGTTGATTAGAGCCAGACCTAAACGGTAAAAACCGGAATTGTGGGTAATTCTTTAAGCATACGCAATGCGTTCATCATTGTTTGGGCAGTACCCCCAGCTGTGCCTGTACTACCCATAGTGTTATGTGCATCATCTATGCATTGAGGAGTGCATGACACATGGTCTGAGCTCCAAGGCCGATGTGCACCTGTCCCGTTTAATGATCCAGTTACCTGATAATTTGTTTGAATAATTCCAGATGTAAAATTGGGCAAAATTAGATGTTTATGAAAAAAAATCCAATTTTAAGGGGTTAACCTTGCATTTTTTTAGCAAAATCAGGGAAGAATCAGATGTTTCTGGAAAATTGCAGATTGTATGGGGTTAGATGTTTATGAAACATTTCAAATTGTAAGGGGTGAACATTGCATATTTTAGCGAAATTGGGCAAAATCAGATGTTTCCCAAAAATTTCAGATGTAAGGGATTATCCTTGCTTTTTTATTGAAATTTGGTAAAGTTAGATGTTTATGAAAAATTTCAAATTATAAGGGGTTAACCTTGCATTTTTTAAGCGCAATTGGGAAAAATATCTAATGTTTCTGGAAAATTTCAGATATTTTTAGGGGTTCACCTTGCTTTTTAAATACGATTGGGAAAAATTAGATGTTCATGAGAAAAATTCAAATTGTAAGGGGTTAACCTTGCATTTTTTTTAAAGCAAAATAGGACACAATCAGATGATTCTGGAAAATTGCAAATTGTTGTTGGGGCTTAACCCTGTATTTCTAGCAAAATTGGGCAAAAAGAAATGTTTATGAAAAATTTTGAAATGTAAGAGGTGTACCTTGTATATTTAGTAAAATTTGGCAAAATCAGATTTGTATGAAAAATCTAAAATGGTAAGGGGTTAACCTTGCTTTTTTAGCAAAATTTGGAGCATATTTTAATAAAATTGGGCAAAATCAGATGCTTCTTACGAATCCAGATGTAAAGTTTCCACAAAAACAGCTGGTGAAAAAGAGCCCAATGTTGAACTTCACTGAGTCTGAGGTCTATCGAGGGGACGATCCTTATTTCAACTCCCGGAGATTCGCTGACAGTCTCTATTTTTCTTTTTAAGAAAGTCGAAATAGCTGAAGAGGGAGGTGAGAATCTATATGTGCCCATATACAAAGAGTAGAAATCTACGCGTCTGCCTTTTGAAAATACACAATTGCGGTGTTCATTGTTGCGTAATGATCCGCCTAGCACGCGACTGTTTTTCACATTAGAATGTGTTATGCAGCTTCCTAACAAACCAAACACACTGGGCTCATTATATCGACTTGTTTTTACCCATTAAGGTAAAGCAAATGGACCCAGTAATCTTCCTGGCGCGTTTGCTCACCTATAAAGACAACTTTTTTCAGTTTAAGGACAATTCTAAGGTAACGCAATGGCCGAGTGGTTACGATTCGTCGTCCACGGTTAGCGGGGTCCCGGGTTCGAATCCCGCTGGTGTCTTTTTGGTTTTTAACGAATGAGTTCAATTATTCACTATAAGAGATTTAATTTCCCGTCGTAAAGTACCAACAGTACCTTAGCTTAATCGGTAAGCACTGCTGCTGGTACTGTCCGCGAGTTCCAGGTTGGCGCCTTCGTACAGGTTCAGGGCATGTGGTCCACTCGGAGGATCAGGGCTTAGGGGCCGCCCTGTTCCTCCCTTAGCTCTTTGCTTTTACATGGTGCCTGGCCCTTCGGGGTTATATGGATGGATAGGGAAGGAAGTGTGTATTGGTCGGGGACGCCGAGACCCCGGAAGAGAACTAAGGGATCGGCTGGGGCATTGTTATGGCTCAGACCGATCCCTGAAAGCTTGACTAGCACATAACTTTTTGATTTTTTTTACCCTCAATCTTTTATACTTTGGTTTAGTTTGATATCTACAGCTGCTCGGCAGGTCTATAATCAAAACGGAGCTCGTTTGATCAATTTGACTATTATTATATAAATGACGCGATTGCCAATTGACGTAAGAAACGCCATAAATTATACCGGGAAAGAATAAAGATGTACATTGTAATATAAATATTATTTATACATCTTTCAAATAACGTGTCTTTAATTGTGAGCATTCCAAACAATACAGTAATTCGCAATAGTAATAGAATGGTATATGATAGCACGATCAATGCGTCTCTATTAAATTTTAAAAAAATATAATTTAGGCCCCTATGTGTGAAATATTCTTTGATTGACTATGAGCATTCCATACGAATGAGTTAATTCGCAAAATATAGCATCAACAAAAGAGAAAAGAAAAAGAGAAAATTCCTTTACCCTAAAAACTGGAAAAATAATTTGTTTTAAAAAAGCCAAAAGGGACACTTCATGTATTGATTTAACAGTTTGCAAGGGGTTAACCTTACATTTTAGCAAAATTGGGAAAAATCAGATGTTTCTGGAAAATTGCAGCTTGTAAGGGGTTAACCTTGCATTTTTAGTAAAATTTAGATGTTTATGAAACATTTCAAGTTGTTAGGGGTGAACCTTGCATTTTTTAGCGAAATTGGGCAAAATCAGATCTTTCTGGAAAATTTCAGATTGTAAGGGGTTAACATTGCTTTTGTAGTAAAATTTGGCAAAATAAGATGTGTATGAAAAATTTCAAATTGTAAGGTGTTAACCTTGCTTTTTTAGTAAAATTGGGAAAATTTAAATGTTTATGAAAAATTTCAAATTGTCAGTGGTTAACCTTGCATTTTTTTGCAAAATAGGGCGAAATCAGGTGTTTATGGAAACTTTCAGATTGTACGGGGTTAACTTTGCATTTTTTGCAAAATTGGGCAAATTTGAATGTGCATTAATTTGTATGAAAAATCAAAAATTGTAAGGGGTTAACCTTGCCAAATTAGGGCAAAATCAGATGTTTCTGGAAAATTGCAGATTGAAAGGGGTTAACCTTGCTTTTTTAACCAAACTTGGGAAAAATCAGATGTTTCTTGAAAATTGCAGATTGTAAGGGGTTAACTTGGCATTTTTAGCATAACTGGGCAATATCAGGTTTATATGAAAAATCTCAAATTGTAAGGGGTGAACCTTGTATTCTTAGCGAAATTGGGCAGAATCAGATCTTTCTGGAAAATTTCAGTTTGTAAGGGGTTAACCTTGCTTTTTTTTAAGTGATATTTGGCAAAATAAGATGTGAATGAAAAATGTCAAATTGTTAGAGGTTAACCTTGCTTTTTTAGTAAAATTGGGCAAATTTTAATGTGCATTAAAAATTTCAAATTGTTAGGGGTTAACCTTGCATTTTTTAGCAAAATACGGCAAAACCAGGTGTTCATTAAAATTTCAGATTGTAAAGGGTTCACCCTGCATTTTTAGCAAAATTGGGAAAAATCAGATTTGTATGAAAAATCAAAAATTGTAAGGGGTTAACCTTTTCCAAATTAGGGCAAAATCAGATGTTTCTTGAAAATTGCAGATTGAAAGGGGTTAACCTTGCATTTTAAGCAAAATTGGGCAAAATGAGATTTTCATGAAAAATCTCAAATTGTAAGGGGTGAACCTTGCATATATTAGCAAAATTGGGCAAAATCAGATGTTTATGAAAAAAATTCCAATGTAAGGAATTAACCTTACTTTTTTCTTTAGTGAAATTTGGTAAAAATTAGATGTTTCTGGAAAATTTCAGATGTAAGGGATTATCCTTGCTTTTTTAGTGAAAATTGGCAAAGTTAGATGTTTATGAAAAATCTCAAATTGTAAGGGGTGAACCTTGTATTTTTAACGACATTGGGCAAAATCAGATCTTTCTGGAAAATTTCAGATTGTAAGGGGTTAACCTTGCTTTTTTAGTGATATTTGGCAAAATAAGATGTGAATGAAAAATTTCAAATTGTAAGGGGTGAACCTTGCATTTTTTTAGCAAAATACGGCAAAATCAGGTGTTTATGAAAAACGTCAGATTGTAAGGGTTGAACCTTGCATTTTTTAGCAAAATAGGGCAAAATCAGGTGTTTATGAAAAACGTCAGATTGTAAGGGGAGAACCTTGCATTTTTTTAGCAAAATAGGGCAAAATCAGGTGTTTATGAAAAATGTCAGATTGTAAGGGGTCCACCTTGCATTTTTAGCAAAATTGGGCAAATTTGAATGTGCATTAAAAATTTCAAATTGTTAGGGATTATGCTTGCATTTGTTTAGCAAAGTACGGCAAAACCAGGTGTTCTTGAAAAAATTCAGATTGTAAAGGGTTCACCTTTCATTTTTAGCAAAATTGGGAAAAATCTGATTTGTATGAAAAATCAAAAATTGTAAGGGCTTAAACCTTTGCCAAATTAGGGCAAAATCAGATGTTTCTTGAAAATTGCAAATTGAAAGGGGTTAACCTTGCATTTTAAGCAAAATTTGGCAAAATCAGATGTTTCTGAAAAAAAATCCGATGTTAGGAATTAACCTTACTTTTTTTTTAGTGAAATTTGGTAAAAATTTGATGTTTATGGAAAATTTCAAATTGTAAGGGGTTCAGATTGCATTTTCCTTTTGCAAAATAGGGCAAAATCAGATGTTTATGGAAAATTTCAAATTGTAAGGTGTTAACCTTGCTTTTTTAGTAAAATTGGGAAAATTTAAATGTTTATGAAAAATTTCAATTTGTCAGTGGTTAACCTTGCATTTTTAGCAAAATAGGGCAAAATCAGGTGTTTATGAAAAATTTCAGATTGTAAGGGGTTAACTTTGCAGTTTTAGCAAAATTGAGCAAAATCAGATTTGTATGAAAAATCAAAAATTGTAAGGGGTTAACCTTGCCAAATTAGGGCAAAATCAGATGTTTCTGGAAAATTGCAGATTGAAAGGGGTTAACCTTGCTTTTTTAAGCGAAATCGGGAAAAATCAGAAGTTTCTTAAAAATTGAAGATTGTAAGGGGTTAACTTGGCATTTTTAGCATAACTGGGCAATATCAGATTTATATGAAAAATCTCAAATTGTAAGGGGTGAACCTTGTATTTTTAGCGAAAACTTTACATCTGGATTCATAGAAGCATCTGATTTTGCCCAATTTTAGTAAAATATGCTCCAAATTTTGCTAAAAAAGCAAGGTTAACCCCTTACCATTTTAGCATTTTCATACAAATCTGATTTGCCAAATTTTACTAAATATATAAGGTACACCTCTTACAGTTAAAAAAATTTCATAAACATTTCTTTTTGCCCAATTTTGCTAGAAATACAAGGTTAAGCCCTAGCAATCTGCAATTTTCCAGAATCATCTGATTGTGTCCTATTTTGCTAAAAAAATGCAAGGTTAACCCCTTACAATTTGAATTTTTTTCATGAACATCTTATTTTTCCCAATCTTATTCAAAAAGCAAGGTTAACCCCTTACAATCTGCAATTTTCAAGAAACATCAGATTTTTTTCCCAATTTCGCTTTAAAAAGGCAAGGTTAACCCTTTATAATTTGAAATTTTTCATAAACATCTAACTTTGCCAAATTTCACTAAAAAAGCAAGGATAATCCCTTACATCTGAAGTTTTCCAGAAACATCTGATTTTGCCCAATTTTGCTAAAATGCAAGGTTCACCCCTTACAATTTGAAATTTTCCATAAACATCTGAATTTGCCCTGTTTTGCTAAAAAAAAAATGCAAGCTGAACCCCTTACAATTTGAAATTTTTCATAAACATCTCATTTTTACCAAATTTCAATAAAGAAAAAAGTAAGGTTAATTCCTTACATCGGAATTTTTTCCAAAAACATCTGATTTTGCCCAATTTTGCTAATATATGCAAGGTTCACCCCTTACAATTTGAGATTTTTCACAAAAATTTCATTTTGCCAAATTTTGCTTAAAATGCAAGGTTAACCCCTTTCAATCTGCAATTTTCAAGAAACATCTGATTTTGCCCTTATTTGGCAAAGGTTAACCCCTTACAATTTTTGATTCTTCATACAAATCTGATTTTTCCCAATTTTGCTAAAAATGCAAAGTGAACCCTTTACAATATTAATTTTTTTTATGATCACCTGGTTTTGCCGTATTTTGCTAAAAAATGCAAGGTTAACCCCTAACAATTTGAACTTTTTCATGCACATTAAACTTTGCCCAATTTTACTAAAAAGGCAAGGTTAACCCCCTTACATCTGAAATTTTTCAGAAACATTTGATTTGGCCCAATTTGCTAAAAATGCAAGGTTTACCCCTTACAATTTGAGATTTTTCATAAAAATCTGATATTGCCCAGTTTTGCTAAAAATGCAAGGTTAATAACCCCTTTCAATCTACAACTTTCCAGGAACATCTGATTTTGCCCTAATTGGGCAAAGGTTAATCTCTTACAATTTTTGATTTTTCATACAAATCTGATTTTTCCCAATTTTGCTAAAAATGCAAGGTGAACCCCTTACAATCTGACATTTTTCATAAACACCTGATTTTGCCCTATTTTGCTAAAAAATGCAAGGTTCACCCCTTACAATTTGAGATTTTTCATGCACATCTTATTTTGCCAAATATCACAAAAAAGCAAGGTTAATCCCTTACAATCTGAAATCTTCCAGAAAGATCTGATTTTGCCCAATTACGCTAAAAATACAAGGTTCACCCCTTACAAATTGAGATTTTTCATAAACATCTAACTTTGCCAAATTTCACTAAAAAAGCAAGGATAATCCCTTACATCTGAAATTTTCCAGAAACATCAGATTTTACCCAATTTTGCTAAAATGCAAGGTTTACCCCTTACAATTTGAAATTTTTCCATAAACATCTGATTTTGCCCTATATTGCTAAAAAAAAAAATGCAATCTTAACCCCTTACAATTTGAAATTTTTCATAAACATCTAATTTAACCAAATTTCACTAAAGGAAAAAGTAAGGTTAATTCCTTACATCGGTTTTTTTTTCAAAAACATCTGATTTTGCCCAATTTTGCTAATATATGCAAGGTACATCCCTTACAATTTGAGATTTTTCATAAAAATCTGATATTGCCCAATGTTGCTTAAAAATGCAAGGTTAACCCCTTTCAATCTGCAATTTTCCAGAAACATCTGATTTTGCCCTAATTTGGCAAAGGTTAACCCCTTACAATTTTTGATTTTTCATACAAATCTGATTATTCCCAATTTTGCTAAAAATGCAAGGTGAACCCTTTACAATCTGAAATTTTTCATTAACACCTGGTTTTGCCGTATTTTGCTAAAAAATGCAAGGTTAACCCCTAACAATTTGAAATTTTTCATGCACATTAAAATTTGCCCAATTTTACTAAAAAAGCAAGGTTAACCCCCTTTCATCTGAAATTTTTCAGAAACATTTGATTTGGCCCAATTTTGCTAAAAATGCAAGGTTCACCCCTTACAATTTGAGATTTTTCATAAAAATCTGATATTGCCCAGTTTTGCTAAAAATGCAAGGTTAACCCCTTTCAATCTGCAATTTTCCAGAAACATCTGATTTTGCCCTAATTGGGCAAAGGTTAACCTCTTACAATTTTTGATTTTTCATACAAATCTGATTTTTCCCAATTTTGCTAAAAATGCAAGGTTAACGCATTACAATTTGACATTTTTTTTATAAACTTTAAATTTGCCCTATTTTACTAAAAAAGCAAGGTTAACCACTTATAATTCAAATATTTTCATTCACATCTTATTTTGCCAAATATCACTAAAAAAGCAAGGTTAACCCCTTACAATCTGAAATTGTCCAGAAAGATCTGATTTTGCCCATTTTCGCTAAAAATACAAGGTTCACCCCTTACAATTTGAGATTTTTCATATAAATCTGATTTTGCCCAGTTATGCTAAAAATGCCAAGTTAACCCCTTACAATCTTCAGTTTTCAAGAAACATCTGATTTTTCCCAATTTCGCTTAAAAAAGCAAGGTTAACCCCTTTCACTCTGCAATTTTCCAGAAACATCTGATTGTGCCCTAATTTGGCAAGGTTAATCTCTTACAATTTTAGATTTTTCATACAAATCTGATTTTGCCCAATTTTGCTAAAAATGCAAAGTTAACCCCTTACAATCTGAAATTTTCCATAGACACCTGATTTTGCCCTATTTTGCTAAAAAATGCAAGGTTAACCACTGACAATTTGAAATTTTTCATAAATATTTAAATTTTCCCAATTTTACTAAAAAAGAAAGGTTAACCCCTTACAATTTGAAATTTTTCATACACATCTTATTTTGCCAAATTTTACTACAAAAGCAAGGTTAACCCCTTACAATCTGAAATTTTCCAGAAAGATCTGATTTTTCCCAATTTCGCAAAAAAAAAATATGCAAGGTTCACCCTTTACTATTTGAAATGTTTCATAAACAGAATATTTCACACATAGGGGCCTTAATTATATATTTTTAAATTTAATAGAGACGCATTGATTGTGCTATCATATACCATTCTAATACCATTGCGAATTACTGTATTGTTTGGAATGCTCACAATTAAAGACACGTTATTTGAAAGATGTATCAATAATATTTATATTACAATGTACATCTTTATTCTTTCCCGGTATAATTTATGGCGTTTCTGACGTCAATTGGCAATCGCGTCATTATATAATGATAGTCAAATTGATCGAACGAAACTCCGTTTTGATTATAGTCAATTATGAAATATTCATTGATTTATGACATACACATTTGTTTCAATTTTGATACTACCCGTAGACCTGCGGAGCAGCTGTAGATATCAAACTAAACCAAAGTATAAAAGATAGAGGGTAAAAAAAAATCAAAAAGTTATGTGCTAGTCAAGCTTTCAGGGATCGGTCTGAGCCATAACAATGCCCCAGCCGATCCCTTAGTTCTCTTCCGGGGTCTCGGCGTCCCCGACCAATACACACTTCCTTCCCTATCCATCCATATAACCCCGGAGGGCCAGGCACCATGTAAAAGCAAAGAGCTAAGGGAGGAACAGGGCGGCCCCTAAGCCCTGATCCTCCGAGTGGACCACATGCCCTGAACCTGTACGAAGGCGCCAACCTGGAACTCGCGGACAGTACCAGCAGCAGTGCTTACCGATTAAGCTAAGGTACTGTTGGTACTTTACGACGGGAAATTAAATCTCTTATAGTGAATAATTGAACTCATTCGTTAAAAACCAAAAAGACACCAGCGGGATTCGAACCCGGGACCCCGCTAACCGTGGACGACGAATCGTAACCACTCGGCCATTGCGTTACCTTAGAATTGTCCTTAAACTGAGAAAAGTTGTCTTTATAGGCGAGCAAACGCGCCAGGAAGATTACTGGGTCCATTTGCTTTACCTTAATGGGTAAAAACAAGTCGATATAATGAGCCCAGTGTGTGTGGTTTGTTAGGAAGCTGCATAACACAGCCTAATGTGCAAAACAGTCGTGTGCTAGGCGGATCATTACGCAACAATGAACGCCGCAATTGTGTATTTTCAAAAGGCAGACGCGTAGATTTCTACTCTTTGTATCAGGGCACATATAGATTCTCACCTCCCTCTTCAGCTATTTCGACTTTCTTAAAAAGAAAAATAGAGACTGTCAGCAAATCTCCGGGAGTTGAAATAAGGATCGTCCCCTCGATAGACCTCAGACTCAGTAAAGTTCAACATTGGGCTCTTTTTCAACAGCTGTTTTTGCGGAAACTTTACATCTGGATTTAAGCATCTGATTTTGCCCAATTTGAAAATATGTTCCAAATTTTGCTAAAAAAGCAAGGTTAACCCCTTACCATTTCAGATTTTTCATACAAATCTGATTTTGCCAAATTTTACTAAATATACAAGGTATACATTAATTTAAAATTTTTCATAAACATTCCTTTTTGCCCAATTTTGCTCGAAATACAAGGTTACGCCCTAACAATCTGCAATTTTCCAGAATCATCTGATTGTGTCCTATTTTGCTTTAAAAAAAATGCAAGGTTAACCCCTTACAATTTGAATTGTTTTCATGAACATCTAATTTTGCCCAATCTTATTCAAAAAGCAAGGTTAACCCCTTACAATCTGCGATTTTCCTGAAACATTTGATTTTTTCCGATTTTCGCTTTAAAAAAAAATGCGAGGTTAACCCCTTTCAATTTGAAATTTTTCGTAACATCTAACTTTGCAAAATTTCACTAAAAAAGCAAGGTTAGGCCAAAACAAAGAGTCTCCGGTTTCTGGTATGGAGCTTGCCCAAAAAGTGGTGCGGCGACGCTGCTTGTTTTTTTTTTTTACCTGTTTTTTTTTGCTTCAAATGTCGGCTGATGACTGCAAATGGTGCCCGACTAAACTTAGTGCAAATATTATGGGAGACCAGAGAGGCCACATAAAGCTTATTCTCTATCATAACTAAAAGCACGTTAAAATTTTGCAGCAGCAGGATTCCAGTCAAACCAGTGAGTTTGGCGGTTTTGAGACATCATCGTTCATTGAAAATAAAAACTTTTTCATTTTGCCGACGCGCATGGCTACGGCAACGCGCGCGCATACCAGAAACCGGAGACTTTTTTTTTGGCCTTAATCCCTTACGGTCTGGTTTTCGAAGAAACATATGAAGGGATGTCATTAACGTAGAGGAGAAACAGCAGGGGTCCCAAGACAGTGCCCTGGGGGACTCCAGATAGAACGTCAGCTGTTGTAGAACTTTTACCCTCCAGGACGACTTGCTGGGTACGTGTTGTAAGGAAAGTTGAGATCCACTTGTGCACATTACCGGTGATGCCATAGTGCCTCAGTTTGGTGAGAAGCCTCTGATGTGGGACGCGATCGAATGCTTTTGAGAAATCAAGTAATATTGCGTCAACCTGTTTGCCTTAGATTTAGCTATGTCATCAACGGTAGTGTAGCCTTTCGCCCAGGCCTTCGTGGCTTAGAGCGGCGGAGTTGCGAAGACCCGAAGCGACAGGAGCAAAGATTAAGTCAGCATGCACGAGTGGCAAAGCCACGAGGCCTTTTGAAACTTGATTTTGTTGAATTATTCATAGCAAATAAGAAGCGTGCTGAAGGTTAACCAATCACAACGCGGATTTTGCCTAGTCGCTTCCATTATTAAAAGAAGGGTGAGTAAGGAAACCGTAAGAGCAAAATAATAACTGTAAGTTCAGATGAAAAATAAGTTCATACCCTCAAATAATTTGTTGAAATACCTTTATAAGTAAAGTTAAAATAATGTAATGTAATGACAATTACGCAGTCACGATCTCGTAGGAAACTACGTCACCGACACCACGAACTGACACCCTCTGCATCACATGTGTACAAAAAAAATTAAAAATTCAAATTTTCTTTTCTTTTGCACATATTAACAGTTTGTATCATGAAGTTTAACATGACGAGGTTAAAATTGCTGAAATCATCTAAAATAAGCGAATTTTACTAATGAATTTTCAAGAAACTTGTCAATTCTGGTATTTTTGGTTACCACGAAGTGACACTGCACAGGGTGTCAGTTCGTGAAAACCAAAATTTACGTGTTTTCGAAGAGTGCGCGCGCACTGCGCATGCGTGCGCGCACTCTTACACCCATCTTAATCATTTAATTGCTAATTAACTAAGCAGATTTTTACAATCTAACGTTTATAATTGAGTAGTGAAAGGATTTTTACGTTGAGTGATACTAAAACCTCTAAGATAAATGGAATATTTTACTGAGTAAATTCGTGTCAAACATTTAAAAGCGTTTTTCTCCGATTTGTATTTCTGCAACGCTGACCACCGGGTGTCAGTTCGTGGTGTCGGTGACGACTAGACTCGCATTTTTTTGTTTTTAAATTTTGTGCAAGCATCCGACGTGACGCGTCGACGCGTCCGCGTCCGGGTGGTAGCAACGCACGCACGAAAAGGCTGATGATTGGTTGGAATTTTGCTACCCTGTTGGGGTAGCAAAAATCGAGATTATAAAGAAAAACATAAGAATTTCTCGACAAGTTGCAAAAGGCCCTCGTGGCTTCGCCACTCGCATGTGTGGTCTCCATCTCCAGTCGCTTCGCGTTCGCCGCTTTGAATGCGGGCAAGTTAAGCCACGATGGCGTTGGTGAAAGGCTAACGGTAGTGATGAGTTGAGTGTCACACCCTCTGCTTTTTCTAAACCCATGTTGGCAGTCTGTCAGAATCTGGTACCGCTCAATGTGGAACATTATATGACGATGGATGACGTGCTCAAGACATTTACATACCACAGATGTTAGTGATATGGGGCGGTAGTTACTAGGGTCACTTTTACTGCCTTTTTTGAAGACAGGAGACACGTGGCTGTAGTCTAGTCATCTGGGAGGTCACCAGATTTTAAAGATTGGTTAAACAGCGCTGCTAGTAGTGGTGCCAACTCCACGCTGCATTCCTTAAGGATTTTATTAGGAATGTTATCTGGTCCCGAAGCCTTGGAGGGGTTCAAATCATGAAGAAGTTTCTCGATACCCTCAGCCACGATCTCAAGTGATTCAATGTCTGGAACAGACTGCTGTAGATTAGGGAGGTTGGATGTGTTTTCCTTGGTGAAAACTGATTTGAAAAAGGAGTTGAGAATGTTTGCCTTCCCAACTTGGTCTGAAACGGCGTCAGTGCCATTCTTCAGTGGATGGACGCCTACATTGTCAGTTCGTTTTGATTTGACATATTTCCAGAACTTTTTTGGGTTGTGTTGGAGATCTTCCTCAAGCATCCTGGAGATATATTGCTGGTGAGCTCTGTTGAGGTTTCTTTTATACATTTTCCGGGCGCTTCTGAACAATTTGGAGTCCTCAGGAGAGTTAGTTTTCTTCTGTTTAATATATTATACATATACGTTGAAGCTTTCTGCTTTGACGACGGAGCGCAGGAGAAAACCAAGGCAAGTTAGATCTCGTAGAAGAGTACTTGGATGAAATGAACTTTTCAGTAAGTGCGTTGAGGGTGTCCCTCAGAAGAATCCAATTTTCATTAACTGTCCTTAGATTCAATTCATGGAGGAAATTTTCACCAAAGTTCTTCAAATCATTACGGAGGTCTTCAAACTTCCCTTTTTTGTACAGGAAGAATTTGCGACGAACTGGTTTGGCCGAAGAGTTACACATCCAGCGTAAATCAGAATTTTCACCATGCTGTGATCTCCACAACCAAGAAGCACCCTGGTGGATTCAACGATGGTGGGGTTGTTTGTCATAAACAAGTCAACAATACTTTCCTTCCGGGTGGGCTCAAGAACAAATTGGTCTAAGTTGAAGGAGTTAACAATCATGTCATGCGAGCTACATGCATCGTGTATTCCTCTTTCAAACTCTTTGCAAGTGATGTTCATCGCTCTGCTTGTGTGGTGAATTTCTCTTGATATACCAGCTTTATGCATGAAACCTTTTCGATTTTCGCAATGCATGAATTCTGTAATATAGGCCTACGGACAAACAAACCAAAGCCAGACACTAGTGATCAAGATCGAGCGACAGTAGTCTTGGCCCAGGACGTCAGTGATCAAGAGACCGATAGTAGAAATGTTCGGTGGCGATATTTTACGTTCTCTCACTAATGTCTTGGTCATTTGTGCAGACATGGTGACCAAGAGTCTGCCTTACTCTTTCTTTGTCACCGTTGAGGGGAACTTAATTACGTGCGTGTGTGGATTCCATACAGGTTATTGCCATACAGAAACATTCAAGAGGTCAACAGCACATCAACACATTGTCTGGTGTATATGTACCCCTACAACACTAAGAAAGAGTTAGGCAGATATATTTGCCATTGTAAACCTTGGGCGCATACAAGGACATCAAGCCGCAAGTGTTTGTGCTCATTCCAAAGGAAAGTAGTGACGGTCAAACAATATGTTGTAAGTGTTCCAAATGAAACCAATTCACACTTAATGCCTTTTTTTACCATCCAGGAACCAACAAGACAATATACCGGTAGCTACATTCCAATCTTGATTACACATACGTGCATCTCTGCCACACATCTACATGTACAATGAGTTCCACCAGCAAAATCACCATCAAGCAAGAGGTTCAACCGGAGCCCAAACAAACCAAACTTTCGAGTCACTCACGGCAAAGTCGTCAAGGAAAGGAAGCAAAGGCATCATTCAAGCCACATCAAAGGGACGACATTTGCTCGCGAGAGTCATGGAAAAGAATTATCTACGAGTGATAACCTTCCAAGACATAAGAGGGTGCATGAGAAACCATTCATTTGTAACATTTGTGGCAAGTGCTTCTCAGCGAAGGATAGCCTATTACGGCATGACTGGTCCACACCAACGTTAACGCGAAACCATTTATTAGTGGCTGGGCGTTCTCAGAAAGAAGTTATCTACTAAATCATCAGAAGGTCCACACAACTGAGAAACCGTTTGTTTGTAACATTTGTGGCAAGTGATTCTCAGTAAGTGGTAGCCTAACAACACATCGGAGGGTGCACACTAATGAGAAACCATTTGTATGTAACACCTGTGGCAAGTGCTTCTCTCAAAGTAGTGGCCTTATACAACATCGGAGAGTCCACAGTAATGAGAAACCATTTGTTTGTCACATCTGTGACAAGTGCTTCTCACAGAGCTGCACCCTTCAAGCACATAAGAGGGTCCACACCAATTTTGCGCTCCCCATTGAAAATATGGCATAAGCCCCCCTCCCCCACCCACCCACCTATTGATTTTCGGAGGCCTAAGTAGTGGAGAAAATAACCGGTCTACATTTCAGCACGCCTCCCTGAAAAACAATTATGGATCCACCCTGCTAGCCCCCCCCCCAAAAAAAATGTTGGTTCTAGAACCGCGCCTGCATACATTCTATTTCGTGCTAGGTGTGACGAGGCAAAATAGCTAAACTACAATTTGTTACTTTAGGCCAAAAAAAAAAGTCTCCGGTTTCTGGTATGCGCGCGCGTCGCCGTAGCCATGCGCGTCGGCAAAATGAAAAAGTTTTTTTTTTCAATACAAGATGATGTTTCAAAACCGCCAAACTCACTGGTTTGACTGGAATTCTGCTGCTGCACAATTTTAACGTGTTTTAGATGGGGTTATGATCGAGAATAAGATGTATGTGGCCTCTCTGGACTCCCATATATTTGCACTAAGTTTAGTCGGGCACCATTTGCAGTCATCAGCCGACATTTGAAGCCAAAAAAAAAAAAAAACAGGTAAAAAAAAAAAAAAAAGCCGCGTCGCCGCACCACTTTTGGGGCAAGCTCCATACCAGAAACCGGAGACCTTTTTTTTTGGCCTTACATGTAGGTACGATTTTATGTTCAATACAACGTCAAAATGCCTTAATGGTGTATTGGGAAACGTTATCTCAAGAAACATCATTTTACCAAAAGAACATATTTCTTCTGTTTCTGATATGACAAGGTAAAGTGGTACACCTTGTTTTCAATTCTCTCGTTTTTTAAAACACCAAATTTGTTACCCATGGAAAATTTGGTTTAATTAACTGTGAAAGAGGATATATAGCCGACCTTATAACTTTTAAAGCATTTTTTTCCCAAAGTGCATTTTCTTCCTAAAGTGCATTTTCTTCAAGATACGCCGTTTTCCAATGAGAGGACCGCCATGCTAATGAAGTTTTATGATGGCCTAAGGCCATCATTTGGCAAATTAAATTTCTTGTCTGTTGATGCAACGGGTTTCATATTCTCTGTTTTTCTTTTAAGCTTAAACATGACCACATTTATTTGAAAAGAATAATGTTCTTTGGTGCAGTATAGATTGGTTTAATAAGGTGCTTATAACGAGTCGAAACAGATAACGTTAAAAATGATCGAAACATATTTCAGCGTTTTTCAAGCATCTACCAAACGATAAAGCGAATGCATACTTTTCAATAGTAAAGAATGCGAGTTTTATGGCTTTCTTTTCACAATATTGGAACTTTTAAAACATTAAAAATACTGCTATCTAATGCACGGGTTGCTACGCCATAACAATATTATTATTATTTTTTTTTAATGTGACACGAAAAATACATAGTAAAGTTGGTTGACCGTTTCAAATCTACACACCATATACATCAACAAAACATTTATTTCTATTCTAAACCAGCAACTTCGCAAATTTCAAATTTTACCGTAACGTATTCAGCAAACTTACTTCTCTATGTCTGGTGAAATAATTCCGGACTAGCAAATAGATTTTAACTCCTCATTTAAAACTCGTTTCAAAGTTTCTCATCAACCCTCTTCTGCAGAATGGATCTACTGTCACAAGGACGCAGTCATACTCATGTTCCACGTTTCTTTTTGGATCTTAAACTCGCCAAAATATCACACTGGTGTCAAAAAAGAAACGGCGTATGAAAGGTAAGGTGAAGAATCTATTTTTCATCTTCATGGCATTGCAGTGAAATGTGTAAATGCGAATATCGATCTTGTGTCCTTAAAGGTTTTCAGTTCGGTGCAATTATGTTGGATCAAAGTCTTATACTATACGAATGTTGAAGTTTTAATTAAAAGTGATACATGTAATTTTTAATGAAATATCGATATGTCACTGCAATTTCGTTCATTGGTCGCGTGATATAGTGTTGTAAAATGAACATTCCTTTGCTGCCTACTTTATTGGTTAAAGTATTACAATAGAGTCAATGCATAGTATGTATAACGACGTATAGGCCTACATTTTATGAAGTTATGTAACCAGCTTTTAGGTATAAATACAAACAGCTCTGAAGTGTTGTGGCTGGCGATGCAATTCAGTGATCAGTTGTATTCGTAGTAAGCACAGTCGCCCATCTGCACAAAGTACTGTCCCTGGTCAATTTGGTTCCGTGTGACATTGTTGAGCTGGCATTCGTTGCTTTCCATCAAGTTGAAGGAGCGGCATTCGGGTTCCTTGGTGCAAGCGATGCAGCATTGTAAGGGATGCTTGATAACGATCTGCTTGTAGGCGTGGTCGATGAGGCAGTGATCTGAGGGTGGACTTTGACCATCAGTTGCAGCGGCGAAACAGACGCGTTATGTGAAGCATTCTAGAGCCATCTCGCAGAGTGACGGGAATTCACCAGCTTCTGGAATATGTTGCCAAGATCCATCTATTCTCATGACTGCGCGATTGAATGATTCGTAAATACTGTATACCGATTCATATACGTTTCGATAATTGTCTCTGCTACTGTCATCCCCGAAGCAGGTGAATTGGTTACGCCCAGCTCGGATGCAGCCGATCCAAAATCCGATCTGAGGCAGAAATGATCGCATCCAGTCGTTCTCTTCTTTGGAGTTTGGCGCTGCCAAATCTCCGCCAAACGTCTGACAAAACCGGCGGGCTGATGTCCAATTCATTGGCTTCTCGTTCTCCAGGTAGCACGCATTAACCCATTTACTCCACCCTAAGGGGCAACTGATAGTGTATATCGTCGAACTCAAAGGGAAATGAGTGAACAAGAATATTACCAGAAACAGTTCTCCTTCCATATTGTGGTTGTGAAGATTCAATTCAATGATTCATTATGAAGTCCCGAAAATCGTTTGCAGTTGGAAGTTGGAAGAAAAACCGGCACTGAGTAACTTCATCCAATGCGAACTTGTCAAGAGAACTGAAGGTGAGATGCTATTCTAAACAACGTTCCAGACTATCGGGCCGTACCATTGGTCTGTGTTGTGACTGTTCGTTGCCCGTGTGGAAAACAAAGTACTTAATGTTCTCCAAGTTTGTTTGATCGTAATTTTGTCGTGTACTAAGTCGTGTACTAAGTGTTTTAATTGATTGCCAATTATTTCAGTACCACACGCATCGCTCTTATCTTCGTCTATAAAATAATTCGAAGACCTTGCGCTTTCCCTAAGACGAAGGTGAGAGGAAAACAACTATCAATTGCAACATCCTTCAACACCGACTGATTAAGCCTCACAAGAGATTTATTATCCAGTACGCTGCGCACCTTTCGTATATTTGACCTCCCCGGTATATAAGCTGGATTACTAGTGTTTTGTTCACCCTCTCACGGATCATGATGAATCGGCTTAAAACCAGAATCGGCCTTCATTAAAGAAGGAGCAATTATCTCCCATATCCTTGCTTTCTCGAAAAAACTGCTTAATTCTGAAAATTTGAAAACAGATCGGTTGCTGTCAGTTTTTTTTTACAGATGAACACAGCGCTGTTTAATTAACACGAGTGGGTATCTTGATTGTTTCACGTCGAGTGGTTCAATAGGACTGATTCAAAGTACAGCTGGTAACCAATAGCCGCACATTATGATAAGCAGGTGGGAACCAGCGGCCCCTTTATGACAGAAGTGTATATTAATTTGGACTTCTTGATATACGTTCATTTTGAGGATTTTTGGAGTGCTGTTTCCATTTAACGTACTCTAAAGTCCATTCTAAGGGCGGATCCGGGGGGGGGGCAACGGGGGGCCAAGCCCCCCCCCCAAAAAAAATATGGACCCAATTTTTTTTTTAAGTAACGTCGCAATAAAGGCAGGCACTGCGTATACACCACCATCTTTTTCCCCAAAAACATTTGGTTAAAGCGGTCAGTAATTGCCTTAGATAGCACCACAGAGCGTCTGTAATCCAAAAGACTTCGGGGCCTTTCAGCGGGCCCAGAACCCCACGCCCTAATTTTTTGGACCCACTTTTTGGGGGGACCAAAGAAATTTACATACACTTCTGGGCTTTCAAATTCGTTTTCGTAATGATGAACAAGGCCAATTAACCTCCGGTGAATTGGCAAAATTAACAGTGCAGCTGTGGTGCCTCTGTCCGATCCCTTTGCCACTCATCTCGCGTGTTATCCCCCTTGGGCCCAGCTCCAATGATTTCCCCAAGCTAGATCAATAATTATTGTAACCAGTTTCATCAAACAGAAAAGTTGCTACCTGTGCTTTTGTCATGAGCTTTGCGTCGATTGTGCCTTTTTTATGGGGGGGGGGGTTCATTCCAGTAAGATTGGATCCGCTAGTAAGAATGGAACACTTGTTAAATTCACCCAAACCCACACTCACTTGCAAAGCTGTGAGGTTTACCGAAAAATCGCCGGGAGTTCCTGCCCTTCCTTGTGTGCGTGTATGTCCTGAGAAGGCTTTAAGGTCTTTTCGAAGCGTCCACCCAAAGTCTCTTTTGAAAATATTTGTTTGAGTTATAAAAACAAAGAGGAGTTGCCTCTGTTTACAATTTTTTTTCGTCACTTACGAATTGTTACAAACACGTTAGAAATACTCTGACGACGGCATGACATTTGCTAAATTTTGGCAAAATATTTTGGTCAATTTTTCGGGGATCGACCGATCGACCCGTACCCACAGACCAACCGACACCAAAGTGACTTGAAGAAGCTGCGTTGTAAATTTGATTTGAACATTAGTTTCACGTGAAAATGAAGGACGCCCTCATTTTTCTTTAAAAGTTGGTATACGAAGGAGCCTCGGCGCGAAAATTATGCGTAGCTGTATATATCGGGAAAATGTAGGGGTATGCCGTCATGGCTTGCAAAAGGATGACATAGTACCCATTTTTGTCACACTGATGTGTAGAACGCCAGTCAGAGATACTGCCACTCAAAATTAATGTTATTTTCAGTCTCTTTAAAAGACGAAAAAATACATTTCATACTCCAAATATAAGTACAAAAATACATGGTGATATTAATAGTAAAACAAATGGAACAGTGCTCACCGGATAGTGGTTGTGCCCAAAATACATAGGCCTTATGTTCAAAAAAATTTAAAACTATTACATAACACGCATTCAGCGCTGAGATAAATCGGCTAAAATCAAGTTACAAATCTAAAGATACTAAGGGAATAAATGTGTGGGTTCGGGAGGTATTTACTCTGTTTAAGACCGGTGGGAGTCTGGATGGGTAATAATTACCCGAGGCGAAGCCGCTTTGTCTAATACCGGCAAGTTAAGCCACGATGGCTTTGGCGAAAGGCTAGAGTGACCCGCGAACAGTGTTCTGGAGTTGCCGATGACGTTCGAACGTTCAAGTATATAAGGCATTTCAGTCACTGTGTGGACTTCCGAACAAAAGATGTCAAAATAAACCAGGTTTCAGAAACGTTGTGTGGACTTGGCCACGTCCACATGGTTCCCCCTCTCTGGAAAACAGGTTTAGAGGCATTTTGGTGTTAGGTTTATCAGTCGCAAAATGACTCTCGTCATATTCGAAACCCCGTTCTCGTGTTCATTCAACAGAATGCGCCCATTTTAGTGATCGGATATAGTGGCCCTCTGACGTCACGAGGGAGATTGCCGGGTGGATACTACGTAAACATCGTATTTCCTTTTTTTTGTTTTGCGCAGAATGTTCTCTCACCACGAAGGGAGTGTCGCCGTACTGTTCTCCTTCGTCCGGGGACCGCGGACGGCGCCATTTCGACTATATTTTAATGTGAAAACTGCGCACAACGCGTTACTTGCATTGGCGGAAGAGCCAACACACGAGTCTAGCTGTATTTGTTGATAGGTGAGTTCGCTTCACGGTTATACATATAACAATTACTTGGACCTACAAAGGCAATCATTGTAAAGGGGTCCTAGACTGCGTGAAGTTCTAGGTATGATAGATTGACCCTTGTATTAAAAAAAGAGTATTATGGAGTCATGGGGCCACCTATACATAGTAGGACATTATTATTATGAGTAAAAGGGTTCAGTTTCTGAAAATAGAATTTGTATTCCATTAGTTGCTAACAGTGATTGATATGAATTGTTTTCAAATGACCTTTTGTACCTTTTATATAAGTTATTCCTGTTTGTTATCTTTGACGAAATAATCTCTTGGGGGCAATGACAACGCGTATTCTGCGGTGAGAGCTTGCTGGAATGAACAGACCTGCCCCCCCCCCCGGGCATCACAGCTTACAACCGGGAGGCAGGCATCGTGAGTGACCAAGAATATCGCAGCTTCTGGCTCGAGTTTGACGGGATGAATGTGAGGGTCGGCAAAGGAGGGGATGACGCGGCTTTCTTGGAGTGGGGCGCCGGTGCATATCACAGTCGAACCTTCTCTGAGGTGTACTTCGGTGTTGCATCATGGGGAAACGGCCGTGGGGGATGGGAGTTTTTGGACGAAGAATGCTAGGCTTCAGCGTATATGGGGGGGGGGGCAACATTTTGTGTCAATTTTTTTAGGGCGTGAAAGTATCAGCGCCTCAAAACCGCTCACCTGAAGAATTACCTTCCCCCGATTTTTGACAAATGAAAATAACTTGAATATTGTCCGCTTTCATTAATAACGCCCCAAATCAATCCGATTGTGTCAACACCCCTACCTTTTTATCGTGCAGCGGACGGGTAGTCTGTGGAATGCCCCCTTGCGCGCTGAGCAAGGGTCTATGATATGTAAGCGAATTCGGCGATTACATAATGCGTTTTATGCAAAACAAGACTGCATCTTCGAGTGAGATTATGACCATTCAGCGGGCGCCTTCTATCGGGCATTCGGTAACCCGTTGTGTATTCCAAACATGGCTAGTTTGTGTTCTTACCGCGGGTGTACGACTCCGAGCACTCGGCAGGAAAAAGGCAGGAAAAAGAAGGGGGGCTTAAAAAGCAAGACGAGACCGTCCATACGTGGCCCGTATGTTCGTGCATCGAATGCCGTTTGGGTATTACACCTGTTATGCCCAATAGTGAATCATAACTATGAGGTCTTGTAAATTACATGGATAATGGTCAATAATATTAGAAAAGGACCTCAAATTTAAATGAGCTTGTCATTTCCTAACTTTTCACTTTTCACAAATTAAGATAAGATATCACACACAAAAATTGTTTGTGTCTTGATATCACGGCAGGTCTTTTTTAAGGAAAAAGCGATGTGAGCAAAGGGGCAAATGACTTTGCTACAATCAATAAATCCCCACCCCCCCCCCAAAAAGTTAAAATGTTATATGTTATTACAATCCTAATTAACCAGTTAACAACCTTGTTGACTGTCGTGATCAGGTGATGTGGAATATGACGTTTTGAACACCAGACAGCGCAAAATGCGCCTGAAGGTGTTCGAAACGTCACAGGCATCACGCATCACAGCAGTCAACAATTGTTTTGTTATACCTCTGTTGTGGGTTCTTTGGAGTTTGATGTAAAAATCAGGAAAACAAACAGCAGTAAACACGACAATCACGACAATCGAAAGTCAACTCACATTCGCTCATGCCATGCTCATGTTGAGTGTCATGGCCGCGGTTAAGAGCACCGGACTCACGTTCTGGTGTTTCAGAGGCAACAGTGACGTGGGTTCGAGCCCGCCGGCGGACACTTGTGCTCTTAAGCAAGGCACTTTTGCTTCGTCCTTCGGATGGGACGTTAAGCCGTAGGTCCCGTGTGTTGCATAAATGCACGTAAAAGAACCCAGTAAACACTTATCACTAAGAGAAGGGTTTGCCCCGGTGTTTCTGGCCTCCTGTATAAACTCCCACGCGGAGTATTTAGGAGAAGAACCAACCAAGAAATGTGTGAAGACATGCTGAAAATAGCGTGGGTACCGTACAAACGTTTTAAACACCCTACGTATGCCTAGTATGTACGTCATACTGCACATCTCTATTGGAGAACAATATCGCACAGGAAGTATGTCATGACTTTTTAAAAACTTAACACGTGAACTTTCTAGGCCAATGAAATACAGTATTCAAGACAGAGGTATAACATCATAGTCTGGTTCCGTGACCCAAATGTCCTTTGGACTTCAAAACTCAAATCTTTAGGGGAAACAGTATAAGGTACGTATAACAATCTATTTAACAGCATCACAGTGTATAACGTATTTAGTTTTACATCGGTTAATTAATTTTTTTTTATTTGAAGACTTTACCATGTCAATTTTAAATAGGCCTATCCTCAGTTAATATACCGTAGTTGTTTCGATGTTTAGTAAATGTAGTTTGTTTGTTGATTAGTGAAAATTTTCCTAATCAGCATTTTCACTGAAGTTTTATTGCATTATTGACAGTCCAAGGGCTGATCCAGAACACAATTTTTTGGGGGCCCAAAAAATGTTGGTTCTCAAAAAAGTGGGTCCCCAAAATACGGCGTTGGGTTTGGGGTCCGCTCAATTAAGGGCCCCAAATTATTATTTTTGGATTCTGGATGCCCTGTGGTGCGATCTGATCTGAGGCAATCTCTGACCACTTTGATTTTTTTTTTAAGAAAAGATGATGGTGTACGCAGTGTCTGCCTTTATTGCGACGTCACTTAAACAAAATAACTAAAAAATGAGATTTTTTTGGGGGGGGGGTGGCCCCGGTGCCCCCCCCCCCGGACAGTCATGCATATTTTTATTTGGTATTTCGTAGTGGGTATATGCCGTTTACATTTTCTTATGATGAACTATATTAATTGGTAGGTATACATGTATATCGATGACACGGAAGGTGTTACTTTGATTTCTTCTCCATACTTGTACACGAATGTTTGTCTTTTGTTTTGTTTTAATTGTTTGTATTAATTGTTTTCACATTGTGAAATTTTTTTGTTGGAATTTGTGGTAACTTTGTCAAATTGGCCGTTTATATTTATCTATGCCCATAATTTCTGTTCGTCCATTACTTTTCTTGCTGAAACCGTGCTAAAGTAACATCATTTTAACATAGTTTGTTCCATTTTTCTTTTCATATAGACTGCATTTTGCACAGGCTAGTAGTATATTTAGATTTTTGAATTGATGTTCGTCGATTTTTTTCAGCGCTGAATGCGTGTTGTGTTTTACGTTTTTTTAACGTATATATTTTTGTACTAATATTTTGAGTATTAATGTATTTTTTTGCCTTTTAAAGAGTGTGGAAATAACATTAATTTTGTGGCAGTATCTATGACTGGCGTTCTACACATCAGTATGAAAAAAATCATGATTATATGTCATCCTTTTGCAAACCATGAATGCATACCCCTACATTTTCCCTCTAAATATAGCCCACAATTTTCGCGCCGAGCCCCCCCCCCCCCTTACCAACTTCGTGCACTAGTTTTGACACCAGTTTTTATAAATAAAAAAAAATGAGGGCGTCCTTCATTTTTTCTTCGTGCACTAGTTTTGGACACCAGTTTTTATAAAAAAAAAAACAATGAGGGCGTCCTTCATTTTCGCGTGAAAATATTGTTCAAATCACTTCACACGCCACTTCAGCGGTTGGGTACAAAGTCTATGGAGTGTCAAAAAGTATTTCCTAACAAAAATGGAAATGTTTCTCGGTCCCAGATTCATGTCTTATCATCATTTTTTGCAATGACTGACCTTCATTGAGATGATGTATGAAGAAAAAAGTGGCGTCATTTTGCAGCATTCTTTCCGCGCATTTTTTTTCTTCAAAGAAAAAACTGAATAATAGAGAAATATCATCTTGGGGGGGGGGGGGCCTGACATGTTAACCCTAGGAAGACGGCCACAAGTGGCGCGAAATTTTACATTTTTTTTACACAATTTTTTTGGCATTTTGGGGTACTTTTTGGACATACATTAATTAAGAGCATTTACAGCACTACAATAACAGGCCTAATAGTGCCCCCGCTTCATCAATGTTATTTCTTTTAGTAGGTTTTGAAAGGTGTTCCAAGTGCCAAAATATTATGTATAGGCATTTACAGGTGTTTTTTTGAAAGATGCAAAACCGGGCAATTTTCCAGCTAAAAAAAAACTTAGAGAGGTAGGATTATATCGGCAAATTTTGGTCATTTTGGAATTATAACTACACGGTGGGTCAAACGGGCTCTTATTATTTTCGTATTTTTTTTTTTGAAATGTATGCCAGAATAAAAACAATGTTACCTTCAAAAATAAAAACAGGTTTCCAACTTCAAATACGTGTACAAGTTTTTATAGGTTTTTAAGGTCTCGCTAGGAGGCCTGAAATAAGTACTTCATTTATGCCAATTTTAGTTCGGGATAAAAGTTTAATTTGTCTAACAATTCAGTTTTCCCAAATGTAGGTATAGCGTGCGCCCACTAGCACTTTTTTTTAGCAGTGACTTGAGAATCCAAATATTATTTGATTATATGAATACCTGTACATGTACATGCAATGACCCAAATAACCAACAGAATTCCCACGTTCTGATGCGTTCAATAGGGTTTGAGTGAAATACTAATACAACGTTTCCACAGAAAAACATAAGGAAAGAATCTTGCAACCCGACGCCACTTCCGCGATTGTGTACAAAGTCTATGGAGAGTCATGTGTCTCAGTCCCAGATTCATGTCTTAACATTTTTGCAATGACTGTCTTTCATTGAGATGATATATGAAGACAAAAGTGGCGTCAGGTTGCAACATTATTTCCAAACAAAACTCACTCTACACAGATCTTTTTCCTGGTTCTGCTTTCAACGTTTGTTTATTCCATCAACTGTTCATATGGTCTTACATGGCGGATCATCTTTGCTTCTATCAAATAAGTCTACAATTTGTATGGGGTTTCCCTTTAAAAAGTTGTTGCAGTCTGCTAGCCCCCCCCCCTCGCCCTGTCGGCTCCCTGTCTTGTTAAGTTATTGAAGGAGTATCGAATCAGAAAAAGAAACCCAGGATTTTTCCTCCGACGTGCTTCCGTCTCGCCTCTTCGTGATCCATGATGCCACTGGATGTTGTGAGGACGACATATCTAAAGAAAAGAAGAAAAATGAAGAAAGGAAATCTGTGTTATTGGAGATGGCTTCATTAAGTGCAACAGCAAGTCCAAATCAGTCACAAACATACCTGTACATGTTGTTTTGCAGTAAATGCATGTCAAAGCATTAGCTATCTTATGGACCAATTAACATGCATTTTTTATTAATTTTTTTTAACTAAAAACATACATTTTAACTCGACTGCTTTTCCCAATTACATATACACGAACAAGTTGGGTTTGAACTTTTGACCTTCGGACCTTGTATCGAATTCGTTAGTGACTTCGTCATACGTGCGCGCGCACCACTGATTACTAGCCCCCATTGGATAAACACTCAAGTTGCGTGAATTTCCGGTTCCAATGGTTCAAATGCTACTTAATGTGCAGCGGGCGTAGTTTAAACTGAAGTGATGTCACAATACTGAACCGGATACCAACCGGATACCGACAACTTGTAACCAGACTTGTGATGGACAAAAAGCTATAAATGTTTTTTTTGGGGGGGAGGGGGGTGGGCTCACATGTATGAATTTCAAACATTTAATTATCTTTAACTTTCACTAAGCGGTCCATACACTCAAATGCAATTGACAATGTACAACAGATTTGAAGAAATGGACTAAGGAATTGTTTAGATTACAGAGTCAAGTTATGCGACAGTAAACCAATCATCTTCAAGCTCCACACTCACCCAAACTGTCTGGACGGAAGCAGGCTACCGGTCCAGGTTTCGATCTCCTTCAGCGATACGTCAAAGCGAGGGCTGATGACACCACACTGAAATCACATACGAGACAACGTCAGTGTTGTAGTCGAGTACATTTCCATGATTACGAGTATGAGTACTTTGTCATAAGTACGAGTACAAGGCAATGTTTTTCCCTTGAGTTTGAGTATTAAACAAACAATGGACTAGAAACTAGAGTACGAGTACAAGAAGGAGCAATTTTTTTTTTTTTAATGACAAAAGAGTGTTGGCCGATTTTGGAGGATGCATTGTGTCGACCTTGTAGGCTTTACCCAGCATTGTTTATGTTCAGTCATGCATTTATTGAAACCTGCACTATGCTCGAGAATGTCATCGGCACTGCCCAGGTATGAGAATGAATTTCAATAAAAAAAAAACACCAGAAAAAAACAGGAAACTTGTGCAAAAACAAGAAAAAAAAGTGTGAAACCAGGCCCCAAAAAAGCCCCAAAACAGGCTGAAAACAAATACAAACATGGAAATTTGGGCCCCCCCCCCAAAAAAAAGAATTCCTGATTAAACAGCAAGATTTTCATGCCTGCCCGACTGCCTCAACTTGTTCACAGTGATTGTTGAAGGAATTTTAAGGATTGAGGCAACGGTCTCCCTTCAACCGAATAAATTCAAGAAATAACGGATGATTTTGGAGGATTAAGGCTGAATCCAATTTTTACATGATGGCAATTGGAGGATTTTGCAAGATTGAGGATGGCCTCCCAAACACCAGCAAATTGGTGCTTTTTCTGCATGTAGCTCTTACATTTTTTTAAAAAAGTTGTTGTGGGAGAACTTTTGCAAGTGTACGAGTACTATAATACTAGAGAACTTTAACTCAAGTAAATGTGATGCGATCAAGCTAATAAGTCGTTTGTCAACTCCCGTCAAAATTTTTTTATTACAGATTTTAAAAGGGCACAATCTCGGCATTACTGCTGTGAAAACCGCATGCTGATACCCTCTTTAGTTCAAAAATTATAGAAGTCGGAACACCACGAGATGTAATGAAGTGATGTGATGAAGTGGCCCTTTTTTGGCCTGTATCTTCAAATGAAAATTCCCGACAAACGACTCGTGTAGCTTGATCCCATCACAAATATAGTCTGTGTCGATAGTGGCATCATGGCAACAGACAACTGACAAGCTCAAAACAAACTTAAACATCATTTTCCAGTTATTTGTTCCGCATTCAACAGTAAAATGTCAACACGTTTGAATAAACCACTTATATTTCAAGAGATATAGCGATGTGGCATTGTCTACTGAGAACAATTCACATGGTTTTGATAGGATTTGAACTACAATTCTTAGAGTGGTTTGTGAATGCCATGCAAGCAAGTGGCTTCTTCAAGTTTCGGGGTGAAAGGCAACATTTTGTCAAAATGAAATGAATGAAACTGCATTTTTAGAAGAAAAAAATCCAATGATATTTTGATGAGAAAATGCAAATGGCAAGTTACACTGAAAGCACATTAACCCATGAGTCCCTGCACTGCGTCAAACCGCCCTCCCTTTTGCTCTCTGTACCGCCTGAAATTGCCGAGCACTCTTTATTTAATAGATTAATCAGGGAATAAACACATTTTAATACAATGTAATACAATGTAGTACATTGTAATACAATGTAGTACACTATTAAAAAACAAATATTCTAAGGGTTGTGCATATGGTTTAACATAGTGTCCTCGATGGTCTGCTTCGTGAACCACATGGGGTAAACATGACAAATTGAACATCTTCAGAATTGTTCTGCTGATTTTTCACAGATCCCAAGCACTCTATGGTTTTAAGGATTCTTCAGAGAATAAATACAATGTAATGAAATGTAGTACATTGTAATACAATGTTGTACAGGTGCTATGGTGTGTCCTTGATGGTCCGCTTCAGAAAACACAGGAAGGCAAACGTTACAAAGTTGAACATTTTCAATTTTTTTCACAGAAATGCCAGGTAACCATCAACGTACCTTGTTGAGACGCCCAGTTAGGTTGACCACAATCTTGCCTCCTCTGTGGTCATCGATGATCTCAAACTCACCGATGTAGCCTGTGACAAATAACAAAAAAAAACATTCAGAGGAACTTACAGCCATTGATGTACATATTTACTGCTTGGAAGGGCTGCCAAAACAAATTAAAGAGAGAAACAAAGTTACTGCACTTTCTGCTTAACCACTTCGACGTTCCAGTCAGTATGCTCCGACCGTCTTCAGGAGAGTCAGACGGTCATACTGACCGAAACGTCGAGTTTATACCGCTGGTTCTTTTCAGAACCACTATCTTAGTTGAGAAATTATTCACACATGGTGTTTCTGCAATCCTTTTATTCATTAGTATCTCCACCATGCAAAGCCTCTTACTTAACCCTAACCCCCTAGGTCCTTGTTGCTTACAACCATCCTCAATCCTCCAAAATTTTTCAACTCCGCCTAAATTTTTCAAAATTGTCAGACAGTCCTGCCTCAAAATGCATTCATCCTCAATCCTCCAAAATCCTCCTCATCCCAAAACTTTGCACTCGTGTTTAAATGAAGGATAACCAACGCCAAATCCTTCAAAATCATCAGACAGTCCTGCCTCAAAATGCATTCATCCTCAATCCTCCAAAATCCTCTTGTGCTTCATTCACCATTCATCCTCAATCCTCCAAAATCCTCATGTGCTTCAATCACCATTCATCCTCAATCCTCCAGAATCCTCATTTGATTCAATCACCATTCATCCTCAATCCTCTAGAATCCTCCAAAACCGCCAGGAGGATTTTGGAGGAGTGAGGTGGGTTAGGGTTAAGGCTTACAAGAGCAAAACTCTACCCCATCCAAGGACTTACCATGCTTCATCATGACCATGAGAAACTTGATGATGACCTTGGAGCAGGGTCTGATCATCACTTGGCGTTTGCAGCGCTTCTCTGCATTGCAGATGCACCGGAGTGCGTCTGCCAGAACACTCATCCGAACCATTGTGGCTTGGCTATAAACAAACAGATACAAACTCTTATTGTGATATTTTGTTTCGTTTCATTACTTGGGCGTGGCCTAATTCATTAAAATTGCATTGCAAACCTCCGCCAGGTTCAGTCCACAAAATATTGAAAATAAGCTTGCAATGAGTCAACTATCTGTGATTGTTAAATGATCATTAGGCTTACCACCACGAACAATCACCGATTTGTATTTAGTGAATGTGAAAAATATTGAATGAATTCAAGATTTAAGATGCTTGATCTAGCTTGATATACAGGACATTGTGTAGTTAGGGGCCCCTCTTAAAGATATGTATATATAACTCGCAACCTAAAACTGACTTCTTTTAATGCTATTGCTAATGTCAAATGAGTATGTGATGACAGTATTTTTGTAATTTTGAACAGCAGGCCAATCCTTTGGTATAAAATGCTATGGAAAGAATGTAGTATCCTGACACCACTTCTTTGGTTGTGTACAAAGTCTATGGAGAGTCGAGTGCATTTTCAAAGTATTTTCTAACAAAATTGGAAATGTTTCTCATTCCCAGATTCATGTCTTTTCAACATTTTTGCAATGGCCGACCTTCATTATAATGACGGAAAAAAAGAGGTGTCAGAATGCAATCATTCTTTCCTCTTATCTTGATCTTGCTTGAGGTGGACATTAAGATTTTCATACACGTCACGGTTTACGGTTGATGCCGTGCGATTCAGCGCGCCTTGCACGTTCACGGTACGTCGCGGTGATAGCCATCTTTGTTTTTATGTTGCGTTATGTAAGCACCGTCGATATATCGATATTATTATTACTTAATTTTTCAATATTATTGATAGGAATAGCAATTTTTTAACCCTAACTCCCTAGGCCTTTTTGCTAGGATGTAGCCTCAATCCTGCAAAATCCTCCAATTGGCCTCATGGAAAAATAGCACATAGCCTCAATCCTGCAAATTCCTCCGTTATTTCTTGAATATGGTCCATGGAGGGATGACCACTGCCTGATCCTGCAAAATCCTCCGGCTATGTCTGTCAATAGGCTGAGGCAGAGGCAGTGACATCCTGGAGCAGTGCGGAGGATGTCAAGTATAATCAAGGACTAAATTTATGCACGGCCGAGCATAAACAACACAAGGTCCGGCCCAAGACCTTGACACAGTGCGTACTCCGAAATCAGCAACGCACTTTTGCCATGTAACCTCAATCCTGCAAATTCCTCCAATTTGCAAAAAGGATTTTGGAGGATTCAGGGCGGTTAGGGTTAATCATAGGCCCTATCGAAATATCAAAAAGTTGACGATCGTGTATCTACGGGCCAGGTTCCTATAAGGGAACAAAATCCACTTTTAAATTAGTTAACCTACCCAACTAGTTGGAGACATTAAGAACATGCAGGTATGTCACAGATAAAGGGCAGGGTTTTGAATTTTTGAGGGAAATTTGGGGGTAAAATCATGACGACGACAATGACAAAACGCAACATGAAAATAAAGATGGCGATCATCACGCGATGTTCCGTGAACGCACAAAACGCACGGCAAAAAGCTAAGGAAAATCGTAATTTCTACCCCAAGAAACTGTTCAAAAATTACAAAATAGGTTAGGTGTCATTATAATTTATATAGAGAGAAGTGTGCTTTAGGTTGAAAAGGTCATTTTTGAGTTATAAAAAACACCACTAATTTGATCGAAACTCAAACACCGTCACTACACTAGGTCCGTGATTGTGTACAACGTCTATGTCTATGAGCATGAACAGACTATGGAGTCAAGAAAATGTATTTCCTAACAAAACTGGAAATGTTTTATCATCACTTTTGCAATGAATGACCTTCATTGAGATGATGTCAAATGTGGCTTCAGGTTGCAACATTTTTTCCGATCAAGAAACTGTTCAAATTAAAAAACAAAATGGTGTCATTGGATTTGAGAGAAGTTGACTTCAGGTTGAAAAGGAAATTTTTTAATGATAAAAAACACCCTTGAGCCTGGCCTTGACTCCAAATTTGATCGAATTTAAAACTAGGCGCCGTAACTACACGATCTCAAAATTTACTGTACATGTATCACTGTACAATGTATATCAATTATCATGTATCGAGTGTACGGCATTGATTAAAAAAAATTAACGCACAATTTTAGTGATCAGTTGGGGAGTATCCTAACCAAAACACATCTCTTGGGGGAATAAAATCCAGATTTATCAATTCCTAATATATTTCAATGGAAATGTTGTTTAAAATACAGGATGTTTTGGGATTTCTAACCCTGTTCGTAAGATCACTTACAGGCGAGCTGTGGGAAATTGGAAAGAGGGTTCAGACAGGCTCCAATTTTTACAATGACAACTTTACACAGGAAACTCGGGTATGGAGTCTAGGTTTCAGACTAAATTTCAACCTCGTATAATTTATATTTCGTTCATAATGTATTGTTATGGGAAAGGGAATCCTTGGCACTGAGTATGAATGCAGCAACAGCAACAGCAACAACAGCAGCTGACAACCGACAACAACTTTTTCCCTTCGAATTGCGACGAAATTTGTCGGTAATTCTGTGTGTTTGATAAAATTATGCCCTATAAAATAAGGCAGTGTATCTGGTCTGGGAAAGAATTCCATATACGGACGTCACTTGACACCCTTACCCTGTGTACAAACCGGTACAAACTGGTCTGAAAAATTCTAATTGTTTTTCTCACTAAATAAAATGCTTCAAAAACAATATTTTCCCTGCTAAATTGGACTTTTTGGGACATGTTAATTGTTATCAGGTTATCCCTTTCAGCTTTCTGATGGCTGATGCCGGGTCATTGCAGGGAAAAATAGTAATGTCCGTATTAGTCGGAGTAACTTGGACCCAACTTATCGCCGTTTTAACATTCAGACACAGGTAGGTCCGAATGTTAAAGAGGCGATAAGTTGGCAGGTCCAAGTTACTCGGACTACGTCCGTATATGGAATATTTTCCGGCTGGCCTGGGCCAGGGTCATCTGGTTGCGAGTCAACTCGGTCCAAAATCAACTACTACTAGGTTACACAAGTCAACCCGGTCCCAAATCAACTCGGTCCAAGTTAACTCTGTGCCGCAGTCTGATAGTCCAATGACCAATAAGTTGTCATCAATATTCCAGTTCGGTATTTCCATCATGCATGCAGGAATTTATTGAGTCACAGGCCATTCGGGGTAATCGAAGGCATATGAAGGCGCTGGAGAAAGGTATATGTGCTAATTACAAACAGAAGGGGCATCCCCGTAACATCGTGTATTATCACGTCAGCGATTTTATCCCAAATGACCTTTGACCTGGGCTACTTCATTGAGATACCGAACTGGGAGAGAATTTTGCAACCTGACACCACTTCAGCAGTTGTGTTCAAAGTCTATGGAGAGTCAAGACAATTTTCTAATTTTCTAAGTATTTCCTAACAAAATTGCAAATGTTTCTCAGTCCCATATTCATGTCTTATCATTTTTGCAAAGACTGCCCTTCATTGAGATGATAATGAAAAAAAAAGCAGCGTCAGGTTGCAACCTTCTTTCCCCGACCTGACTTATTAATTTTGGGTCAGGACGTTGTTGTAGAAACCAACCACTGCGATCATGATCACCAGCTGCCACAGTGTTGCCAATCCTCTTTGTTGACAAACTTCAAGTTCAAGTTACCTTGCTGTTAAACCCTTGTGAACAATTTCAGTGTCATAAAATTTAGCCTGAAATTCAAATACAGTCAGTGGGACAGTTTCGCATCATCGACAGTTCCGGATCACTTGATTCAATAAATATTAACTCAAGTGTAACCAAACTTTTTTTATTTGAGATTTTTTCTCACCAATTTGCAGGTCTATCATTTTGCAGTTTTTGGAGAAAGGAAATTTGGGAAATCGCTTAAACATTACCTATGATCCAGTTCTGCGAAATATCCGCGTGTTTTGTAACTGACCTGTGAGTGCGTATTACGCAAATATTAACTAGGATAGAAAAATGAACGTTAGGGGCCGCGCCGCGTTTGGGGAAAAGTCCTTCAAATTATCAGACCTTTATTTTACGTACATTTTTTCCATAAGGACCGAGTTTACCTGGGAACAAATTAACTTGGGAATGTATAGGACCTATTTTTGACTTTGGATTGAGTTGACTTCGGGCTGAGTCGGTTTGGGGCTGAGTTGACCTGCACCTATCATCATCATGTCACCTCCACCACCAATGCCCACTCTATTTGTCGTTGCTATTGTAAATGTTTCCGCCCCCCCCCCTTCCCAAAAAAAATGTAGGTAAAGAGAGAGAGAGAGTGTGTATCTGTATGACTGTATCATATAGTCAGCAATCACACCAAGTTAGAGAGAAGACAATGAGAAGAAATTACAGTTTTAGAGGTGGGAGGAAAAGCCCAGAAGAATATCCTGGAGAAAACCCATGGAAAAAGAGACTATCATCCACATATTGACGCCGGCAGGATTCAAACCCAGGTCACAGCGGTTGAAGGTGAGGAAAGTACCACTTCGCCAACCTGATTCCCCTTCAAAACTTAGTCTGATTTGGTTTTGCAAATTTGTTTTGCACTCGGGGTATCAGTCTTATCAATGGATAATCAAATTGTTTTCTGAGTTGGACAGTTTCACAATTCATTTATAGCAAGGAGAATGGCAACTTTGACGGATGTCCAGCACAACCGGCGAAGGGAGAGGTCATTCGCTGGCAAGCCAAGACCTGTCAAGAGTGGCATTGCATTGGCCAGAGTCAAACCAGTCTCACATCGCTCAGAAGTCCTCTTAGATGATCAGGTATTAATTAATGTCTGTATAATTAGTGGAAGACTAGTCCGACAATTAGGGACTCTCATGAAAATCTTCATCCCTTGAAAATTTGTTTAAGAGCCATTTTCCCTTGAAATTTCTGTTAATTAAATTTTCACGGATTTTTCAACATATTAAGCCAGATTAAGAGTCCGTGAAAACACCCTTAGGAAAGTCCTTTGTTTAGCCATGGAGGTAGACCCAGTGTACCGTTATGTATAACCAATGATAATCCTCAGTGGCGAGGGTCATTAAAAAAAAACGTGAAAATACTCTTACAGGATTAGTCTTATATAAGCTCCATGTAAATGTCCGTGAAACATCTCTTAAAGATTCTTTTCACGGAGAAGTGGACTTTTAATAAAAATTTAAGGGCTCAGATGTTCATATGCAGTCCCAAAACTTAAAGGTACTGGAAACGAAAACATGCAATAAAAGAAAATAGACTGGCACCTGAAACAACCAGTCCAAAAACCCTTCAGTACTACATCAATCAACTGTGCCAAAAGAAACATGTGGCATGTCTGATACTAGTCTCTATTTCTACACAGTTTTCCATAGTTAGCAACCAGACTAATGAGTCTGAATGAATAGGCCAGTCTTTTCAAACAGTTGGACCATGGTTGGACATGTACCAGTAGCCTCATTTTGAAATCACTTGACTTCCCTTTCGTGTCCAAAATATTGAAGAAAAGTCTCCTTTAAAAATTGAATTGAGTCTCCAAACTTAGTTGGTGAAATACTGAGGACCTTTCCCTTGGCTGCCCAATGAACATTTTGGAGAATTTTGCTGGTAAAGAGTGAGTAAAGTTGGTCTGCATGATTTTGTTTTGCATGTTTTTAAGCACTCAAGGTGCCATCTGGTGGAAGACCAGAGTAATATACATTTATCCCAACTACTGAAGACTGGCCAAATCCCTATTACTTGTTTTTGGTTGAGTTTTGACATTTTTATGAGTGGGAGAAATTGCATTTGCCACATTTTTAGTGAAGGCAAGCTAATATTTTGCCATAAGATTGAATTTGCGTCGGGCGATGTAAATGTAATATTGGGTTTTGTCGAGTAGTTTGTAAAAATGTTTCTTGCAGTCACTTGTAAAAACACTGAGTATATAGTGTTGATGAAAAATATGTCGGTGACCATCGAAGTAGTTTGTGAATTTTTCTCATAAATCACTTGGAAAAACACTTGAGTATAAAGTGTTTATAAAAAATATGTCCAGTAAGGGCAAAACTTAATTATTAAATATTTCACCAGTTCAGATGATTTTCAATCCTCTTAGGAGATTTCTACGGGGTTAGCACAACTGCATTGTTTGCAGGTTTGGTTATTAGCCCGATTACTAAAATGCCTGGAGTTTTGGCAAACATGGCAGATATGTTCACATAAAGATTTCAAGCCAATACGCTTAATTGGCAAAAGATTTGGTTGATATTTTTAGACTGTAAATTGTGAACATCTGAACAAACCCTACATTTTTTAAAGGTCCTACATTATTGCAAGGGTCGTACAAATTTTAAGTTTGTTGCGCACTTGTATAAGTTTGTGTACTCACATGTGTACTCACACATTAAACTTGCCCTTTTCACAGATTTCCCTGGTAACTCAAACCCAAGATGAGTTGGAGCGAGCCATGGTGTGTCTGACCAATGCCAGGAATGACCTGGAGCTGACCCAGTGGAGGTCAGAGGTCGATAACCTCAAGGCCAAGTGCGACGAGATGATACTCATACTCACGGTGAGTAGTGAAGATTAAAAGCACTTGACTTTTGCAACTACCCAGGGGCGAATCCAGGAATTTTTGCAAGGGGAGGGGGGTTTCATCAGCAAACAAATCAGAAAATAAACACAAGTTTTTTTCTTTGGACACTTGGCCTCCGTAAAATAACAAAACGGGGGGGGGGGGAGAGCTGGAAACATATTTCAATGGGGGCACTGTTCACATTTGATGATTACTAACACTAGATTATAGATTACAGAATGGTGTACAAATACCCATATCTAAGCTGCCCCTGTCTGTATTTTGAACAGACGGACATTATAACACTTTGGGCGTCAGAGCGGGGTTCACATTATTTTTTAGGAAATTTTATGGAAAAAAAAAGGTTGACAGAGCGGGGGTATCCTCAGCAAACGCAGGTGCGTGTGCGTCATGTCAACGCTTGTACGCACCCGTTCACGGATTGCCGAATCACAAACCAACTCCTAACGGAAATTTCCCAAAATGCGTCACTTGCTACATCTTTGGAAATGGCCTTCTGTTTTCTTCAAAATGACAGCGTGCCAGAAGGAATGATTTCACAGGGGGTTAAGTGCCATTACTATCTTTAAAAATAAGCTTTTCAACAATAATTTCGTTATTTTTTGGATAGCTGCAGATAATTTACTTTGGCTTTAAATGATAATTATCAAAGTGAAGTGTCCTGCCCAAGGACACCAAAGCACTAGACTTATGCTTCTACCCCTGCTTGAAAGGCTTGTAACTTATTCTTGAAACCTCATATTCGTAGAAATCTTCACTTGTGAGACATCACTTCTATAGGCCATTAGTAATATTACGGCGGTGTTCCCCATTTTTTTTTACATGGTAAAATTTAGAGTTCAAATTGGTTTTAAAAAATGTCTTGAGTCCATGGATGGTTAAAGTCTCTTTGATTTTCACTCAGGTGGTATCCAAGTTGAAGGCGGAGCTTATGTATGCCAAGGAGGAGCTGGAGAAGGCGGGGAAGGAAGGAGGCGACATCCGGGAGCCCAGAAAACGAGTGGTGATGCTGGAAGATAGGATGGAGAATCTACTCAGCAGATATCGCAAGATGCCCAGAAAAGTGCAGGTATTACTAATGTGGTGAATTTCCATATGCATGAGTAAGAGTACGATTAAGAGTACTTGCATATGCAGTCCTTCTGTTTTGAGGCGTGCGCGATCACACCCCCACGCCATCACACGCCTAAATGCTTCCTGAGAAGTGGGAATAATCGCACGCCTGAATCCCTCAGTACCGCACACCTCGGCATACATTTACGGCATAATTATACTTCATAATTTGTGAAAAATAAAGTACGTCGGTGAAGAGAATATGGCTTTATTGTAAACCAAGATGAATATTTTGAAAAACAATACCAGATTGTTCAGTCCCAGCTTGGACCACAGAATCACACGCCTAGAAAAATCACACGCCTAGAAAAATCACACGCCTAGAAAAATCACACGCCTAGAGAAATCCAGGTGTGCGTTTTTCCACTCACCTGTGATTTTCAAATCAGAAGGACTGCTTATGAGTATTTAACCATGAGTATGAGTACTTTGTCATGAGTATGAGTACTGTGCCATGATAATGAGTACTTTGTCATGAGTATAAGTACTGTGCCATGAGTATAAGTACTTTGTCATGAGTATGAATACTTTGTCATGAGCATGAGTAATGTGCCATGAGTACTTTGCCATCATAATGAGAATTTTGCCATAAGTATGAGTACTTTGCCATGAGTACAAGTACTGTGCCATGGGCATGAATATTTTTCTTTTGTATGTAAATACATATTATATTTTCCCTTATGTTCATGAAAACTATCAAATGGAAACAAAACTTATTTAGTGGAATCCATTCACTTTTATTAATGAAATACCAACATATATCAAATAATTAAAAAATACCAAAAGTATGTATATTCCCCAGTGAGCCAGACTTCTGAAAACTGAAACCTGTTAATAACATTATTGCTCATGAATATTACTAATCACTTTTAAATTCTGTGTTAATGAAGCCGTCTGCTGACATTGAAAAGAATGACCGGCCCCAGCCAACTGATCAACAGGACGCTCACATTGACAGCACAAGCAAAACAGAACCCCTCCCTTCAGAGGTAGAAAAACCACCCCCGGAAAATGAGCAGACCCAGGAAGACGGTGGAGGGGATAGGAGGGAAGTGCCTAAACCAGAACGTTCCATTCTGAAGCAGGGGGTTTTAGGCAGCAGGGGAGCTGGCGATGGCGCAGCGACGCCCTCTGAGAAACGTGGGAGCGAACGGAGGCTGTCGTTTGGGCAAGGTGAGAGGTGTTGCCGTCTTGCTGCAGTTTTTATTGCTGCTGCTTTTGTTTTTGCTATTGCTGCTGCAACTGATTTTCTTGCTTTTGTTGATGATGTGAAGTTGTTACGAAAGTTGTTGATTTCTTGCAGTGGTTACTGTTGCTTTAGGCCCCCCAAAAAAGGCTCCAGTTTCTGGTATGTGCGCCCGTCGCCATGGCCATGTGCATCGGCAAAACTCAAAAGTTTTTTTTTCCAATGTAAGATGATTCTCAAAACTGCCGCACCACTTTTGGGGCAAGCTCCATTCCAGACGACGAAGACTTTTTTTGGAGGGGGGGGGGGCCTTAGCTACTGCTCTTTTATTTTTTCATCATTGCTGTTTACATAAAACTTTGTTCTTTCAATTTGGGAGAAGTTTTTCGCTGCACTACTGAAAAAATCATACATCATTGAAGACATTGTATTTGATATCATGATTACAGGTAATACATGTATGTCACAGTGATAAATGGAAAAAAATTATATAGTGCATGTAACTATTACGTAATACTTTTGCAGAAATTTCACAGGTAGTTGATCTCTCTCTTTTGTCTTTTTTTTCTAGTTACTCCCACTGGGTCAAGACAAATCCTTGAAATGGGCCCAACTGCTTCAGGAAGTGAGGTATGAACAAACAAAGATATGCATATATAGACTTATAGGATCATATGCATTTATCCCAACAGTAACCTACCAAAAAATATTATCAAAAAGCTCACTTGCATTAAAGATCATAGTGGTCAGAAATCAATCAGTTGACTAATTTTTGGGAATGCAGAGTGATATAGACGAAATCAAGTTTCATGATCAAAAGGTTATGCACAATTTTTCACTGTTGTTTTTTTGAAAAGTGTTATATCCACTGAGCTGAATATTTAACAGGTTATGGTTTGAACATTCCTCTTTGGATTTTGAATGGTGTTATTATAGGAAACTAAAAAAAAGCAGGAAAAGCAAATGATCCTATAAATGCCTATAAATAGCTCAGTGTTTCAAAGGCTCTTCCTAGTTTTGTTTAAAGTGAAGTGTGGAGTGAACAAACGTATATGTACATATTGTTCATGTTCATCTGCATCTAAGGGAATAGGCCTACTGGACAGGACCAATAGGTATCTTCGTCCAGACTTCCAAGGACATGTCAACATCTCCTCGCACATCACAACTAAGAGTGCAAAATTTAACAACAAAAAGAAGTGCGCATATATACAGTGACTGGAACAACTTGGGGACTAGTTGCTTGAGACTATGGAACGTCCAGCTGGCCTGCCCATGTACAGCTGTGCCTTGTGGTCGTTCATGTAGCTCCATAGATTGGTGTTGAATGACTTAGCAGAAGTAGATTTATTGATGACGGTGGATGGTTGAAGATTCCATTGACTGATGGTCCAGGGGTAGAAACTGTTTTTGTAGATCTCTGTTCTGGCTGGGAAGTTGATGAATTGATGTGGTCGATGGCTTCTGGTTACTGGTCTGTTGGGATTGTGCGTTGGGTTGACTGGGATGAATTTGTCTGGGACTGTCAGCGGGGTTTTTCCTGTGTTAATTTTGTAGACCATTGTGAGACAAGCTGGGGTTCTTCTATCTTGAAGTGATGGCCAATTCAATTCTTGAAGCATTTGAGTATCTTGTTAGGTACAGAGCACTAGCTCACTGTACAGGATAATGGCGGAAGCCAAATTGTAAATTCTTGCTCTATGTAAAAAGAAAAATGGAGCCGAAAACCATCATTTAACGCAACAAGGTGCTGAGTGAATAGAAAATTTATTTGAACATTCTGATAATAAGATGATTGTTTTTGTCTTTAGGGAGTTGATTCAGGAGACAGTGATGATGATGATGATGATGATGATGATGAGGATGACGATGAAAGCTTTGAAGATGGTAATCAAGACACCAATGTCTTCATCACAGAAGGATCCCTGTCAGTACTGGACGGACCCTATCATCAGCTACCGGCTCCTCGAAACCAAGGTACTCCGTCTGCTCATCGGGAATTTTCATGCTGTTCCCTTTTTTGAGAGATTTTTTTTCCCATCCAGTCATCAGTTGTGTCAGATCAACAAGAGGATGTGAAGTTAACATAAAAACTTAAAAATCTGTTCACAAATTTTCCCAAACAAGGATAAAAAAAGCCATAAGTCCAATGTATCCATCAGATGGAATTTATTTGCGTCGTGGTGATGTAAATTCAATATTCGGTTTTGCCCTTCACCAACAAATTTTAATAAACACTGTATACTCAGTGTTGTCTCTGTATATGCATTGTTGTAAGCAGGAGGTCATGGGTTTGAGTCCCTAACAATCACTGGGGAGAACACAGTGTGTTTATAATTTACATCAGTTAAGGGCAAAACTAAATATTGAATTTCAGTCCAATGCGTTTCCCCCGGAGTGGCTCTTGACAAATCCAGTGGCAGCCATTTTCTGCATTGGCACTAGGGTCGCGTGAGTCGTGCTGAGGTTGTAAGCAGGCACTTCGGGCTCCTTCGACCAAAAGGAATGCCAAATGTACGTGTTTCGTCTTTAAAAACGCGTGCATCATGCATGTGAGCGTGACACTGCCGCAGTAAAAGCTTCTAATTCTGGTTGCAGGATTCCACTTTATACGCAGATACAGAGTGGGACTGCAGTGGAGTGTGATGCATATACATACCGGTAGCACTGAGAATAGTACTTACTAAGGGCAATCAAGTATTACTCTAGCCGGATACATGAGTTGCGGGTTCTGCTTCCGATTACATAGCATTTGAAAATAGGGTAGGTAGGTAGGGAATTTTGTTTTTGGCAATTTTTTGTGTGTACAATCATATGGAGGTGTCTGCATATAGTAAAGGGTAAAAGGTAGTAATTGATGGTTTTCAGGTTTTTTTCCTCATTTTCCCCAACAAAATATTAGGGTAGGGGCTGTCAAAATAGGGTAGGTAGGGTAACTGGAAGCAGAACCATTACTTTTTGTCCAAATAGCACCACTGAAAATCAACAGACGAATGTTCAAAAGTTAACCTGTTCAAGTTCCAGCTCAGAGGATTTACACTCTGAAAATTGAGAAAACTGAAAAAACCATGCACAACTTTTTAGATCCCGAAACACGATTTTGCCTGTATAACTCTTTCTTTCCAACGATCCATCAATTAAACAATTGTTGGAAAACACCTACATTGCTTGATCTCTTATAAATGACAGCAAGCCAGACAGGGTGTTTAGTACCAGAACAGTCTTTAATTTAATCCAACTCAGCTTTTTGATGATAATTTGGTTGGTTACTTTTGGGATAAATGCATATGATCCTAAGTTTGTTTGTTTGTTTTGCTTCACACAGACGAAGCTGACAATGGTGGCGATGATGATGGCAGAGATTTGGCTGCAGAGTATTGGATGTCGCCTCACCACAGGTAATAACAATAATAATAATAATAATAATATGAGAAGCTAATCATCCTTACTCGCAGCTGAGAAGCTGAATTGCCAAGGACGTGGCTACAACATGGTCGAGCCGCTGGCATGTGAAGACGCCTTTGGCAGCCAGCCACATCGACCTTTATATGACCACGGAACACAGCTTGAGATCGAAAGTGTTTGATTTTTTGTGAGGGAGAAAAACCCTTGTGGCACAGGAGAGAACCAATGCACAATTCTACTTGCATATGGTCCTAGCCAGGAACAAGCCAGGGCCATAGTGGTGAGAGGCGAGCGCTTTGCGCACTAACCACCCATGCCACCCTGAGGTAGCTCAGTAAAAGATTGTGTTTATTAAGGATGCTGCCTTGCACTAGTTTCAGACTGGCAATTCCAAGATCGCCAACAAACATATATCATTCCAATATCTACACATGAGAGTCCTCTTACTGTTACAGTTGCTCGGAATGACTCCAGGGTCTAGTCAATGGGAAGTTACTTTGTAAAGTCTGCTTGTTTACTTGGGTCGACTTCTCTCTCTTTTGAGTCATCCAATGCCTTGAGGCGTTGGTGGAGTAGAGTTACTCTTGAGTTACTCTTAAAGCTATTTGGTTCAGCATGACTCTGAAATACTAGTCTGAAATGCTTAATATTTTGTTGTTTTTGTAGTGCAAATGTAGGGAGTGTGGCCTAGTGGTTAGTGACTCATGATCAGAGGGTCAGGAGTTTGAATCAAGCTGCTGGCCATATGTTGTGTCCTTGGGCAAGCCACTTCACCCCCAACTTGCCTCTCTCCACCCAGGAGTATAAATGGGTACCGGCATTAGCTGGGGATACCTGCGATGGACTAGCATCCCATCCAGGGGGATTAGTAATATTCTCAGTCGTTTGACGCTACTGAAACCGGAGATAAACTCCGGCCTGCTGGGCCACATTGGCTCATGACAGACTTGATTTGTTTGCTTGTAGTGCAAATTAGTTCCTGGTTGTAGAGACCAATATCAAAAGGACAATTACCCTTTGGACGCATATATAGTAGACCGTTGAGGTCACAAATTTGATGTTTTAAAATCTTGCAATTGTGCCAGCAGACAGGATTGATTACTACAGATAATCCTGATCTGATATGACTTGTCTGATAACGTGATCAATACAGTTATGTTTCACTTTTCCAACAGGTTTGAGTACAGTGAACAACGAGATGTGATCACTCGAGAAAATCCTCTGTCTTATCATAACCTAGGCTTAGCCGTCCAGTCTTCCTTCATTGAACCAGGTAAGGCACATTACTGTCATTTACTTCACCAATGCTAGAACTCCGTAAACTAATCTGAAAAACACAATGCAGCGATGCCAGTTTTCCGGCTGTAGCCAGAATTCTGGATTTAGCTGGAATTCCGGCTTTTTCATGTTTTTAAAAAAAACTCTGGTATTCCATTCCTTTGCAAGTCTGAAAAATGTATTCTCATGTTTAAAAAAAATACAACGTGATGTCGTTCAGCAAATAGAAAAATCCATTAAAGGGAAGATACAACATTTGCATTGAACATCAAAAAAACGAAATGATCAAATTATCACGAAATACCTTACTGGATTGTTAGGGATTGACAGTCTAAAGCATCCTGTAAAATCGTGGCCCCTGGTGTGCTGACATTTTCAAGAAATACTGTATTTTTCCAACGCTGGTCGGCCGACCAGTGTTGGAAAAAAATGGCTTTTTTCAAAACTGCTCCTATTTTTTCATATTTAGTTATTCCGCATTTTGTTTGCAATAGATTACAGAACCTGTGAAGGGGTACAAACCTGCTAGAGTGATTCTTTGACCTTACAATTCCCCAAAGTCTTTACGTTTCTCCGTTTCATCTCAAGTGTGGTCGGGGAACCAGACTACAAGAAAATGATAGGTTTTATTCGTTTTTCCAGCATAAACAAGCCCAAAACGTGAAACAAGTCAGTTTAACAATATTTGCTATAACATACTAATGCTCCAAATCCATTTATTTCTGATTGCAGCAAAAGCAAATGTTGTACATTCCCTTTAAGCGTTGTTCCATCGTCGTTCATGAGCCAATAAGAATATTGGTTAAATGCGCTATTTGTTGCCAGTGTGCTAGACTCATACAGAGTGCAGTTTTCTGCATGGACGTACGGCATTGACATGTGTACAGCAAATGATAGTTTAATAGCTAGATTTATACGCTTTAGTATTTTCTGTCATGTTACAGTAAGTAACACCATATATGACAACAAATCTCTTTTATGAGTTTGTGTTGTGTGAAGAACTGGTAGAACGTCCTCATAATTCCTCACGAGTCAATTACAAGTCCTAAGTCAAGTCCATCTTCTTAAATGAACTGCAATTAGAGGCATTCCTTTGTTGTTCATCCTCTTTATATTGCATTTTATTTCTTGCTCAAACAAAAAGGAAAGAAACTCTCCCCTAAACGATCCCAAAGCCAGCCAGCGATGTACCTGAATAGTAGTAAGTGAGGAGCACAGTGCACCCCTGTCACATGGACATAAACCACCGCACTTACAAACAAGCACCATCATATTACTTCACTAGTTGCCCACACCGTCAACCAACTTCAACAAAAATTTCTAAAAACGCAAGACGATGTCCGCAAAAACAGGGTGGTTGCGGCGGCGTTAAATTTGTTGTTTTTCGTCCTTTTTTTAGAATGAACAGATTTCAGTTCTGCGTGAGTTTGTTTCTGCATTCAATAGGGGACGTTGAACAATAGAGGACAATAGGGTCTCCAATCTCCGAGAGGTCCCCAATTTGGATTCGTGTATAAAACATATTGGAGGTCTTCCTAAAAAGTTGTCTGAGTTTGGGTGGGGTAAACGGAAATTTTTTATAGGCTCACTCTCCCAGTTTATATGATGCAAATTGATATTTTGCATATTATCACAAGTTTTTTACCAAGTTGTCATAACATTGTCATTCTTAATTACCTTATTTAAAAAAAATGTTCAGTGATCATGAAAAATTAAATGTGTATTATACAATTATTGTTTGACTCACATTGCTGGTGCACCTACACACCCTACATCTACATTTCCCACCAACATCAGCTTCTTGCAAAATTTCATAATTTGTCATACGGATTTCGCAAAAATGTACCTTCTCCTTACAAGCCCATACCAACACTGCATTTGGTAATTTATACGCACAACCAAGGAAAAACAGATCTTTGACTATTACTTGTGATAGTTTTTCTATCAATGTGTTAAAGAGAAGTTTGCTGAAACACCATGTGAAGTGACTGACGCTATGTTAGAGTTAGGAATTTCACATGGTGTGTCCATAAATTCATCCTAACTTGTCCTAAGCAGTCTCCTGACAATGACTAGAGCAGGTTAGTCGAAATGTTGAGATCAAAGACAAGTTCTTTTAGAACTTAAAGTAGGACTGCTCTTATCAGAACTAAAACTACTTAGCGAAAGTTGATAATAAGCAGGATTAGTTCTTATCAGAACTAAACATCTACTGAGCGAAAGTAGTTATTATCACATGGGGTTACCGCAAACTGAAATGATACTAACTTGTTCTCATATACAAACTTTCAGTTTATAGTTATGACATGTCCACCTATTTATAAGACAATGAACATTTTTGTTCTTTAGGATACATTTCATTTAGCCCAATACAATGTATACATTGGTTCGATTAAACTAAAACACACAGGTGTCTTCATAAAATCCAAATGAGCTACTCGATGCTTAGAGCCAATTTTTTTCCCCTTGTCTCAGAGAAATCTCCCTTCTGGAAATAAAGTAAGTTTCTCGCCACATTTTCTTAAGCCCCAGTCACACATTCGCGGTTTGGAGCTACTAATATCCACAGCTTACAAAGAATGTCAATTGATCACGATGAACCGTGGAGATTCCTGGAGAAATCGACTTTCTAAGAATGCACTACAGTTTCAGGACTAGTCTTAGCCACGAATGTCCTTCGGTTTCTCTACGAATACACCACGGTTTGTCAAGAATATGGATGGATTGGTGAAAAATATCGACGGAATTACTAAGAATAATGACGTTAACGCTACGGTTGTCTGAGATTGGGCCGTGAATGACCAAGGTTCTCCTACGAATAAAGCGTGGTATTCGTAGTACAACCTCAGCAGAACCCTAGCACATCCGGCCACATCCGTACGACATTTGTAGCGATTTGTAGAGATTTCTACCAAACGAATGAGCTACGCATCTCCAAGAATATGTACGAATAGCCACGAATAAAACTACAAATGTAGTGAAAATCAATTGGTAGTGCAACTGTTGTGCAACTGTAGTGCAACCGCGGTTGCACTACGGATTGATTTTCATGACGTTTCACCACGGAAGTTTTGAACAGTTTAAAACTTGCGTATTCCCTCTACGAATGCCCAAGGAAGATGACGGATAACCACGAATGTACTAAGGATGAATATGGTACTCCCATGGATTATCACAAATTTCAAACCGTGGAGATATGTAGCTCCAAACTGTAAATGTGTGACTGGGGCTTTAATGATTAAATATGAGCTCTTTATAACCTCACTCCTCCATTAGTAATATAAACTCTTTTTTGTCACAACTTTCTTTCTGAAGAAATTTAAAAAAGGAATTCCCATCAGCCTTTTTTTTTCTCATTTACTCTCTCCTTGGCACAGTCCTAGAGGAAAATAAGTCTTGCGTCTTGCAAGCACAAAGTGGCCGAGTTGGTCTTGAGCTTGCACTTCATCACTATGAACATCTGCATCCCTTCAAAATTCGTTAAAGAGCCATTGTCCCTTGAAATGACAGTTAACTACATTTTCACAGATTTTTCAACATATTAAGCCAGATTAGGAGTCCGTGAAAACACCCTTAGGAAAATTGTTTGTTTACTCATGGAGATAGACCCAGTGTACCGTTAATGTATAACCAATGATAATCCTCAGTGGCCAGGGTCATTTAAAAAACGTGAAAATACCCTTACAGGATTAGTCCTATATAAGCTCCATGTAAATGTCCGTGAAACATCTCTGAAAGATTCTTTTCACGGAGAAATGGACTTTTAATGAAAATTTAAGGGATCAGATGTTCTTAAGTTTAGTGCTAATAATTAAGTTGTTACCCTTCTCTCTTTGGTAATTTCAGCTCCGCCTGCAGTTGAAGAGCTTCCATGGAGGCCGCGCAGACGAGGCAGTGATCTACCTGATGTGCATGTGAGTTGGAAATTCAAAAGAAAGCAATCAAGAACAAGCCTCTTAGTGCTAATTATGCAATAAATGCTACCAAAATCTACCTCATCCTGCCGCAGCGGTAAGGTTGCTTTATATAACCCTGGTTCTTTTCCAGTAGACCCCTCCCAAACCTACCTTCTCTTGCCCCCCTTTTTACTGCAGAACCAACCCCGTTTCTGACCCATCCACCTCCTACAAATCTACTTTGCTGGCTTCCCCTTTCAAGTGAATTGCGTCTATCCTAATAATACCCCATTCCACCCTTTTCGAGAAAATGTCTGATTCCCTTTTCCCTGAAATCCTATTTTCAACACTTACAGAAAAAGAAAACTTCTTAAAACCTTGCCCCTACTCAAGTAGTGGTGTGCATTAACGGGTAGTTCGGAACCGGGTACCCTATTGAAGTAAAACATAGGTAGCCGTAAAAGATACCCAACCCGAAAATTCAAATCCCGGAAGTTGTTTGAAGGGTTTCATAGCTTTACGGTGTAAACTGTAACTTTCGCGAGCGTCATATGTTGCACGTTAAAATACACATCAACGTGAAATCTGTTTTGATTTTCAATATAGCCTGGTCTTCATTTTGAAAATTCCCACAAATGGCATTCAAAACTTTCTTTTTCATTGTCTGAGAAGTAACTAAGTAATTTGTAATGGTTACGGGTACCCGATCCCATAATCTGGAACCGGTTTTTGACCTCAGCGGTCGGGTACCCAGGTACCAGGTTCCGATGCTCAAGCAAAAATGTAACCGGTATCTTTTCCCATTCGAAAAAACCATCAATCCCAATCCCAGCAAGGAGAAAATTTGCCTTTTTTTCATAAACCTTTCCATAGACACCTCCTTAAAAATATCAACGAGGCAAAAGGAGAGTTTTAAGTGTAACTATCCACAAAATTTGCATCCCAGATAGACAGCTTAGTAAATTGCATCATGTGTTCTGTACATTTGTGTACAGTGAAATCTCGATAAGTCAAAACCTGTGGACTCAAAAACTTAACCGCCAATGGGAGACTTTTTAGACGTTGGTGGCAGCAAACACACCGGTCCTTTTTTCCATTGTTTGCGTCATATTAAGCATGCGTGCTTCAGATCTAAAGTCTCCCATTGTTGTTGAATAGAAAATCTGGATAACTCAAAACTCTACTCAACTCAAAATTTGAGCCAACTCCCCTGTTTATAACCCATTAATGAAAGAGGTTGCTGCGTAGCACTGATAAATTGTATGGAGTAACATAAAGATTTAACTATGAAAAGAGGAGCCAAATTTTCGGACGGTGTCTTAGTACACTGTCTCCGCGTGGTATCAATGTGGAATTTACTGAGTAAGATCTGCCTGGCACGGCAGTTGCTATCCAGCCCTGGAGAAGGACTGACCGTCGGAAAATTTGGCTTGTCTTTTCATCTTTTCATCGGTGAGCAAGTAACCCATTATGGTACCCATTATGTCTCAAGCTTTTTAAAGCTATAGTCCATCATTTGCAGCCATCCAAAAAGTAACTGGCGTAATTATTGTTGAAAAACATACTTGGTTGAAAGATAGTAAGTGGACTAAACGCCCTGTGAAATTATTCTTTCTGGCAAGCTGTCATTTCGAAGTAATCAACGAAAGAAGGCCTTTCCAATGGTGCGTCTTTAAGACGCACCGTAGGAAAATTTAAATTAGTAGTTCGTTTTGTTATTCGGCGAAGCGCGCGCAAGCATTGGCACGACGCACACGCGCGTGCAATTGCTATAATTAGCCGGATCAGTGCGCGACATCGCGTATAGCTGCAACCAGCTCAGTGAGAACGTGTCTCGGACGCTGAATTCAGGCCCAATTCAAAACATGATTTAGCAACTTTTGATTTGAAGTTGAGATCCTAGAATGCTGTTTTTCTCGGAATATACAGCTGAAGCTGAGCTGAAACTTCATCAGGTTAGTTGTTCAGTATCCTTCATTAGATTTTGAACACTTTTGTTGCTTCAAATGAACAAAATGCACAAATTACAAATGATGGACTATATCTTTAATATATACATGTAATACTAAACCGCATAATAATATCCCCATGATTAATACTGCCATTTTTTTATCGCCTGGTTACTGCCTGTCAATCTGCTTCTAGATGGAGGGTGTAAGTTTTTTCTCCAGTTCTTTTGGTCATTCTCCATTCATTTGTGCATGGTGTGATCTGTTCGACAATTTTTGAATCTGACATGTTTGCACTGGACATAATAACATTTTTGAGGGAAATAAATGGACGCACTTCCAAATCATGGTTAGTTAATGTACATGTAGGTGTTTAATGGTTCTACTTAATTGGTTCGAAATTGGTTTTAATCAGATTGGCATCCTTGTTTTTTTGTTTTGTACTACTTATTATGATAAAGGGCGATACTATTTGTGTGAAAGGGTACTGGTCTTTTCACCCAAAACAGTAGTCATTTTCAGGCGTTTTTAACATGGTAAAATTGACTTGGTCCCATAAAGTGTGCAAATGATGATTCCTTAACTATGTAATATGGGCACGTTTGGTCCTAGCCAAAAATTGTATAATTATAAAGGGGAGTGCTTATTTGGAAATGGTTGACCAGTGCAAACCGGAGTTTTTTTGTAACTGTTCTGAATTTCAGAAATATTTTTCAGATAAATTAAGCCTACTTTTCATAAGTTGACCAAAATAAAAGGTTACCATTAATCAGTGGCGTGGGGAAGCCACCGCACCTCCCCCATCAAAAATCTACGCCTCCCCTTTTAACACCCCCCCCCCCCCACTTGCAATTTGTCAGTCCGATAAGTGACCGTGGTTAACGTTTTTAACAGAAATTGGGCAACACACAACCCCCCCCCACCCCCGTACCATCGCCCCCACCCCCACTCGCCCCTATGGTGAGAACCCTGACTACACCACTGCCATTAACCCTAGCCGAACTCAACCCATCAAAGCCCAACAGCAGTCAGCAGGTTTTGTTTAAATCTGTTAGGATAGGTACAGTACCCCTAAACAGATGGTCTTTTACGTTGGGTTTGGCATACCTCCAGAAACTAAGTCCAACAGTGTGTGTGTACAATTTCCCATGTGGGTGTTGGAATTTGCCTGAATGGGTACAGTTCCTAGTAAATTAGGCTGGGGAGTTCGGGTTAATGGCAACTGTTTGGGGCTTTAGCCACTTTCTGTGACTCCGGAAAACTGCCCTTTTGTTTTGGTTAATTTTCCAGGGACTGTATGTCAAGTATGTACTTCCACGGAGGCCCCCTTCAATGGCAAAGCATTGTGCACACCACGGTGCAAAGCTAGTGCCCCATGACGGATTATCTGAACAATAGCTAGCACAATGCTATCGCCATTTAAGGGGGCCTCCATGACAGAAGCATAGCATGATTGGACTTTTCAGGCTTTCTTCATTGGACCAATAGAACAATATCAAGTCATTTTCCAGTTATTTCAGTAAATTAAAAGTATCACGGACCACTGGTTCTGCATGTCAATTAAAGTCACACAGCAAAAGTTTCAATAACATGACAGTCACCCTAACCTAAAATCAACAAAATCAATGATTTTCATATTTAATTTTTTTAATTTCCTTGGAGTACTAATTAAGTCCAGTGCAAACATGGTTCAATCAATGTTCAAACTCATTTTTTGTTGACTGCATTGCCATTAACCATTTTGCTGTGTTTTGTAACCAACTAACTGTCTGTGGCTGTGTGTGTGCTATGTTTCCCAGCTTCAACGCCATGCCGACTACAGCCCACCACAGGTTGGTTGATCTAAAGCTCATTTTATTCTTGCAACAAACTACCAAAACAAAACCCCCAAATATATATATGTGATGCAATCAAGCTAAATGAGTCGTTTGTCAGAGTTGTAATGACTCGAGTCAATGACACGACTCAAGTCCGACTCGAGTCACAATTTTTGGTGACTCAACTCGAGTCCTTAAGGGCAAATGACTCGACTCAACTCGAGTCCCTCATCAGAATGACTCGACTCGACTTGAGGAAGGCTAATGAGACTCGAGTCCCAAAAATAAAAGCAAAAATTTGACTTACGCCGGTGCCGGTTTTTGTTCACGTCAAGTTAGAATGTTCGCGAATATTGTATACATACGTGGTTTGATCAGTGTCCCCATTAGTTGAATGGCGATCAGCTGGCACCCCCTTTTTATTTTCATTAAGAGGCAAATGTGGTGTCGCCACATGTAGTAGCCCGAATGTAAACTTTAAAAAGCCAAAAAATGACTTTCTCTCTTGTGTTTATTTATTGTATAGTGCTCAAATATTTGTGACTTGAATTGACTCAAGCTAAATACTTGACTCGACTGGACTCGACTTGACTCGACTACACACTGTGACTCGACTGGACCGTCTTGACCTAATGACTCGACTCGACTCGAGTCACTTCTTTAAAATGACTCGACTCGACTCGAGTCACAAAAATCAGTGACTCGTTACAACTCTGTCGTTTGTCGGGAAATTTTATTTGGAGATACAGGCCAAAATAGGGCCACTTCATCACATCACTTCATCACATCTGTTGGTGTTCCGACTTCCATAATTGTTTAACTAACGATGGTATCAGCATGCGGTTTTCACAGCAGTAATGCTGAGATTGTGCTCTTTTGAAATCTGTAATAAAAAAAAAATGTCCAGGGTCGACAAACGACTCATGTAGCTTGATCGCATCACATATACATGTACATTTCTATGGAATTATTCTACAGGATTCTTGCTTACATCAGGTTTATTTGGAAAAAGTGACAAAATTTTACAAATTTCAAATCCGTGTTATCAGTGTAGTTATACATTATAATTTTGTAAGCATGGCATTACAAATCACAGAAAAAAAGTTCTTTATTGCAGAAAAGGACAAGGAATTGTTTTTTGGTTTTTGGTTTTGTCAAAATCTGGTCCTGCCAGAGCAGATTTTCTTCTTGCAAAGGATCTTTAGCACTAAACAAATGGTGTGAAAATTTTCATTTTTTTTTCATATTTCCTCTTTGATTTACTCTTAAAGATAAAAAGTGAGGCAAAAGTTGTTTAGCCCAAAAAAAAAAATTAGTAAATTTTGCGAGCTCATTTAATAATGTCTTTCTTCAAAGTAGGTTTTGACTTTCACTCATGCAGAAAACGCATGTCAGGCAATGAATTCATCACTGTGATTTCACTGAAATTATCGGACTCGTGACTGTTCATTTGTGCCTATGTTTTGTCACAAAAGCTAGTCAAATGCCATTTCATCAATTTGTTGCGTGTTACATACTTTGCAGTGGAACATATTTATTTTATGGAAAGTGGGGTTGGTATAAACTTGGTAATTGGGTGTTCTAAGATAAGTCAAAACAGGTTGATGGTATGAATTCAACTTTATTTCTGTGGCATCAATAATGTTTTTGGCCCAAATCAGTTTATCGTTTAAGTTTAATCTGTATGGTCTTTCGTGTACAAAGTGGCTTCAGTAGCCCATGAGGAAAGTGTCAAGGAAGAATTAAATAGAGGTGGGCTTTATAAAACATTGGGTGCATGGGAACACAATGTGAACAGAAGGGCTTTGTTAATTTATGAGCTGAGCTCCATCCATTATAAAACATTGTAATCATTCGGAGACGTGCCTGACAAAATTAAACATATGGGAAAATCAGATGAATTTTTGTACCAAAACAATAAATCACATGGAAACTTTGCCAGATGTAACAAGAACGAGTTTGAGACCATTTCAGAAGCACTTTCTGAGCCCCTCATAATCGTGTGATGCACTCACCTCGTAAAAATGCAGAAAATTGCCCTGGACAAATTATCGGAGCGGATCCACAAGATCTGGAACAAGATGGAGGACGCCACAAGGAAATCTATCGACTGCAGTAACAGTCAGATCAGTGAGCAGAAAGGATCTATCATCAGACGCGTCGAAAGTGAGTAACTCCTGAACAAAATTCACTAGTATGATGGAATTTTGTGTGTGTTTTTTCCGGAAAGATATAATATCAATACTGGTTTCTATTCAATCTTGCTTTTTCAGGTCGCCTGAGTGAAGACTCGGCAAGCTCTTTTCTGAAGGTGAGATGAGTCACAATTTTGGTTTGATACCAGAAACTGTGTTTTGGCCGTTCCGAGGGAACTTCTGGGTTTTAAAATGAGGCAAACCCACTTCTCATTTTCTTGCCTAACAGAGGCAACAGTGACGTGGGTTCGAGCCCGCCGGCGGACACTTGTGCTCTTAAGCAAGGCACTTAACCATTATTGCTTCGTCCTTTGGATGGGTCGTAAAGCCGTAGGTCCTGTGTGTTGCATAAATGCACGTAAAAGAACCCAGTAAACACTTATCGCTAAGAGAAGGGGTTTGCCTCGGTGTTTCTGGCCTCCTGTATAAACCCCCACGTGGAGCATTTAGGAGAAGAACCAACCAAGAACCAAGAACAAAAGTCTGACATGCGTGTAAGCGTGTATGACATGCACAGCTGTAACATGCAGTGTGGCGTTGGAGAATGTGTTAATTGCCCATGTGCGCAGTGGGCGTGACATCTCTTTACCCCTTTTGTTGGATTGGTTCACATTTTGTTTGCTTTTCTTCATCAGAGCGACTCACTCAAGACAAGCAGGTCCTCTGCCCGGGGGTTTGTCAAGGGTCCTGCACCCCCGTCTGACAAGGCCTCAGGGGAGACCGTTGAGGTACCCAAGGGGCGTGGCAGAGTGCTTCCAGGAGGGCCTATGATGGTGTACCATCCGCGCCCGGTGCCTGAACCAGAGATGCTACCACTCACAAGAACGGTATGATATTTTTCCATGTTATCTCCAATTTTTGTTGTAATAAGTCACTTACAAGTGACTTGTAACAGATAAACACATCAAGGCGTGTATCTCTTTAAAGGCATACAGGATCATTTGAACGACATGTACAGGGTGAGTCAAAAAAAGCGAAACCCAAATGTTGGGACCATTGTTTCAGGGAAGCTCTGCATATAGCACTTTCAAAATCTAGGATATGAAAGCCCAATTCATAAGCTTTCTTTTAGTACAAGAATCATTCAAATCACTCATGTACTTTTCAAGTTACAGAATTTTAAACACAACCACCATTTTAAAGTTCTGTACACGGATCACAAAAAAGTTCAGTGTTCTTTCAGCAAACCGAAAAGAAATCACATAGGGATATGTGTGAATTGTTTTGCAGAAAGAACGCACACCTTTTTTTGTGATCTGTGGACAGAACCTTAAAACGGTGGTTGTGTTTAAAATTCTGTAACTTAAAAGGTACATGAGTGATTTGAATGATTCTTGTACTAAAAGAAAGCTTATGAATTGGGTTTTCATATCCTAGATTAGGAGAGTGCTACCAGCAGAACTTCAATAAAATAGTAGTCACGACATTTAGGTTTTGTTCTTTTTTACTCATCCTGGGATTAAAGATCATAGTGGTACTGAAATTATTACCCCTGGCTTGCTGACTTTTAGAAGAATTCAAGAAATGTATGTGATTTCCAACAATATCAACTGACACAATTTTAGAAATACAGAGTGCTATGGACAAAATTGTATTCCATCTGTCATGTTTCCTGATCAAAAGGTTGTGCATGGTTTTCCACTGTTTTCTCAAAAACTGTAATATCCACTGAGCTGGAACATCAACAGGTTAAGTTTTGGACATTCGTCGTTGGATTTTGAGTGGTGTTGTTATTGGAAATAAAAATAAGTGCATGAAAATTGAAAAGCAAACGATCGGATGTCTTTAACCAGTTCACACCGGGAATATTTTGACAAGAACGGAACGAGGCACGGGATTACTTTTCACTCGACCTCAATGCCAGGCGGGTTGAAGCCATCACCCTCGGGCAGCACACGCATATTTCAGGCCTCGCTCGCTGCGAGCAGGTCGCTGACAGATATTTCCGGGCTCACTCCCAGCGTGTTTATCCGTCATCCATTCAGAATACCGCAAATCTTTTGCGTATATACACGTCATCCAGCGCGAACTGGTTAAATAGAAATGTGTGGTTGTTGTGCATGCTGTTTGTAATCAAGGGCCAAGTTCGCGCAAAGACTATAGTTGACCAATTGTTAAGTAACGTTTGCCCCAACTCTGTCTAGTCGACGGTGGTTGACTACGCTAGTCGACTATTTGGAACCAGCCTACTGGGGTTGGTTGCTTCGCTGGTAACCAATAGCCGCGCGCATTCATAACGCTAGCAGAGAGCCAGGATCCAGAAGTTTTGCGATGACATTTTGACCAGCGTTTGACTAGAGACGTTCGCACGTTGCTATCAGTGCGCAGGCGTAAGGTACGTCACAAATCAACCACTAGTCGACTAATGGTCCTTGCCCGAACTTGGCCATGGTTAATAGCTGACACTGTTGTGAACATCAAAGCAGTGCATGACCTTCTTCGAAAAATTGAAGGATATTTTCAAATCTTCCCAACATGAAATGTAAATCATGTGGAATTGATTTTTCACAAATTTTCTCACACATTTTACTGTGCATTTTGTTGGTATTTTTTGCATCAGAATCCATCCAAGAAGTTCCCTCGGATATCCAGCGACTGGAACGACACGCGCCAAGAGTCCATGGATCCGACGCTGCGATTGGTCAATCAGATGAACGTCGCCAAGGAAACCAACTTGTTGGTGTACAAGAGCAAAGATAAGAAACGAAAGAACTTGACCATGTCTGCAGCGGCCAGACAGCAGGAGGATACGGTCAGGTAAACAAACACAAACAAACAAACAAATTTTACCGGCAGAATCTCAGCGATTTATTGGCTTGATTTCATATTGGGTTTAAGTTTACCCTTCGTCAACGTTTTTTTTTAAACACTGTATTCTCAGTGTTGTCCTACATAAACAAAACTCTGACATACAAATAATGTTTCAGTCTTGACTCAAATTATTGAAATCTCATTGGTAGTTGAATGCCTGTGTGGATCTAGACTTGATGTCAAGTCGCTAGATAGTCGTATTTTGTCCGTGAACTTCAGTCGAACTCCAACAGCGCGGCTGGTATAAGACTAGAACGTAATCGGCCGGGTTGCGACATTTCTAAGGACTTGACGATTACGTTCTCGTACCGTTATTCATATATGCAAGCAGCGCGATACATATGCAGTGCATTTTTGCGGTGAGATCCAATGGCGCACGGCTATGCAAATAAGGACTCATTCATTCCGGATACATGGGGGGTTCTTCTCAATGCGTCGGGGACATGTTTGCAGATCTGGTGACGTTTTAAAGACCAAAACAGTCAGCTAGGTCAATTGTGTATTGAAATAAAATGTTTCATTGTGATATACTTGATTTATTTGAGTCGTGTACATGTATGCCCTAAAGTGGTTTTTGTAGTGTTACACAACACAAAGTACAAACCCTCAAAGTAATGAGAACGATCTTCCGTGGCGGCCTAGAATACACTATGGAATCTGAACCAATCAGAGTGCTCGCATAGAATTAGCTAGCGATACAAAATACTCCCATACGTTGTGTTCAAAAATGAAAACATTCGCCAAGTCGGTAATTGAACATCAATAGTCAGCATCAGTTGGTCTTGGAATCAGACTACACGCATTACAGCGTTATTTTGCGTGCGTGGAGCCAGTAACTGGTACTGTACGCAAAACAGTTACCGACTTGATACCAAGTCTAATGTGTATCTGGTTCCCGATCGGCTGAATAGCTTCAAAGTATTTTGAAGCCAGTCTGCTCACAGAGCAGATCTGTTCGTGCCCAAAACAAAACCCCCTTTTTTCAGAGTTTTGCGGACATCAAAAAAAGGTGGTAAAAGGAGATTTTTTTTCGTTGGAATAAAACACACAAGTTGAAAATTTCAAATAGAAAAAAAAAATGGTATTTGTTGAGCAGCACGGGGAGCGAAACATTAATACTTCAAATTTTTGTAAAAAATCCCTTTCCCTCATTATATTTGGATTTTAGAAGGAGATGGAAGATAGCTTCCAACCCAGCAATCACGGTAGCGGCTGCTGTTGCCCACGTCAACACAAGTAAGTCTTGAAATTCTTAAAAATTCCCATCATCGTCGAAATTCTCATAACAGAATTTGTGTCGAGCAGAAATTTTGTAATTGTGCTGTAAACTAACGGATGGGTGTGTTATTTATTGATCAGAGCTTTTAAACTGTTTTCAAAAGAATGTTGATCCTTAATTATGAATTTGAACAAAGAAATTGACTGGAGCAGGTTGTGAACCTGCGACCTCCGGAATATTGTACCGGTGCTCTACCAGCTGAGCTATCCAGCCCTATGTTGGCGGATCCCCAGTTTGTTAATTTTGTCAAATGCCATACACCTGTGCAGTAGACTCTCGTTAATACAAACTCTGTCACTACCATTGTGCATTGATGTGCACAATGAATGGAACCGGCACCTAACTTAAAATCTGATATAGCAAACAGTTTGGCTAGGTCCGGCTGAGTTTGTATTAACAAGAGTCAGCTGTATATACTTGTTAAAAGAAATTTGGAAAGTTTTTTCAAAGTGTCACACTAGTTTAGAGCCGACACTTGCCCATGATTGCAACACAAATTTCACTATTGCTTCTAGTTTGTAGCTAGTTTAAAACAAGAACAAAACAGTATGCATACCGGTATGTCTTGTAATGACATATTTACACAGTAAAGCCTTTAAGGAGGATATTGTAAACTCACAGCAAATTATTTGGAAGGATATCCTCTACTCAAGATAGTCTACCAACCCATGTAGTAACTTAATTTTCTTTTTAAAAGTTGAACAAAGAAATTGACTAGAGAGGGGTTAGAAGCTACGACCTCCGGATTGCCCTTTTGGTGGTCTACGAACTGAGCTATCCAGCCCTATGTTGGCAGTTCCCCCATTTTTGTCAATGTTTTGGTCAAGGGGCACTAGTCAGAAGCCGTGTAGCCAGGGATCACGTCCCAAGTCACGATGCTAGCAGCATTAGCAATGCTGCAAGCCCGGGAAATAGCAAACAGGGATCACTCAGCTAGAGAGGACACGGCTTTTTATTACAAATTTTCAAATAAACCACGTAGACAAACAACTTTCTGTTGGAAAATTAGCAAAAGCTCAAGAGGTTGTATTTCTGATGACAGCTTCATTTTCCCCAAAATAACTACAGGAAGGAAGCTCAGCACCCTCAACCTAGATAAAGACAGCCTCAAATGGAAACGAATTCTGGTAATTAATTTATCTATTTAAAAAAACAAAATACTCCTGTGGTGTTAGCAAAGTATTGACAGATTTTCCAAACCAAACATTTCGAAAGGCATTAAACCCATACATTATCACTAAATGTAAACATGTTTATAACTTATATCTCACTTCCCAGCCACTGAGTTTGAGTGACAGAACATGGTGCTTAGGACCTCATGAAAGTTTAGTTTATAAAATATTCCATGTCAAATAGTTTAATATGATATTTTTTTTTAATTCGTTCATAATAAGTAACTATGCTTGTTTTTTTCGTTGGGGCACAAAGTAGGGAAAGCCTAAAAGTTGCCAATACTTGACATCATTCTTTGTGGAGACAGTGACCAAAAAATCTGCCCAAGCTTAGTTTATATTGAGTTAATACTTTACAATTTCGAATTAGTGGCTGCCAGACAAGAATTCCGTTCTTGCGGGGTAGCAGTGGCGTAGCCAGGAATTTTTCAGTGTGGGGGCTGGAACATTTCATGGGGGCGTCATGTAGATCAATGATAATTTTTAGAAACTCAAAATCTCATTGGGGGCGACTGAGGGGGCAACAAGGTTTCATGGGGCTGTCGCCCCCAAACCCCCTCCCCCCCGTGGCACGCCACGGTAGGCTGGTTCCCACCTCACAATCAATATGAACAGACGGGGAGCCAGTCTGCTCACAAAAAGGATCTGTTTGTCCCCAAAACAAAACCCTTTTCTTTCAGAGAGTTTGAGACATCCAAAAAAGAGAAATAGGAGGTTTTTTGGTTGGAAAATAACATCCGTGTTGAAAATGTATTATTAGAACAAAATTGAATTTGTTCATTTGACAATGCAGCTTTTAAACCCTAACCGTCCTGAATCCTTCAAAATCCTCTTTGTGAAAGTGGAGGAATTTGGAGGATTGAGGTTACATGGCAAAAGTGCGTTACTGATTTCATAGGATGCACTTTGTCAAGATCTTGGGCCAGACCTTGTGTTGTTTTGCTCAGCCATGCATAAATATAGGCCTGCATTATGCTTGAACGGCTCTGTCCTCTGTACGGCTCCAGGAGGTCACTGGCCAAGCCTCAACATATTGACAGTCACTGCCGCAGGATTTTGTAGGATTCAGGCAGTGGTCCCCCCCTCCATGGACCATATTCAGGAAATAATGGAGGAATTTGCAGGATTGAGGCTATACATCCTAGCAAAAAGGCCTAGGGAGTTACGGTTAATATCTTACAGATCTTTGAGAAAGATTATTTTAGGATCAAAACGTTAAGCCGTCTAATTTGTTGATTTGTATATTTCAGGAGTCAGTACAGTGAGTATTAAGCAGTTTGCAGCAGTTTTTTTCTTATCATTTTCAAACTGTTAAAACTTAAATAGCAATTCAAAAACTGCTTTTTGATTCTGAAACTATGTAGCATGGAAATTGGTGTTTTTTTTCTGCAGGATATTTTGCGAAGGCTATCGTCAGAACGGGTGGATGAACGGAGAGATGCTGCCATGGTAACAACCCTCATTACTCAGAAGTCAGCCATTCGCATAGGAAAATACAGTATCATTAATACTGGAAATAGTTCAGAATTTAAGAGCCACGTCAGTCACAGGGGCGTCAATCGCTTCTCAAAAGGCCTACCTTGCTGAGACCTAATGCGTGCGCAAAGAGCGAAGCCTTTACGGCGTGGAGTTCAGGGCCCGCTTAAGGGCCCCGGAAAAAAAATGATTCTAGATGCTCTGTGGTGCGATCTGAGGCAATTTCTGACCACTTTATCCAATATTTTCCTCAGCAAAAGATAATAATTTAAACATCATTGTCGAGGTTGAAGTCATTGAATCAGCTATATATTCTGAGCTAAAGGCGTGGGGTTCAGGGCCCGCTTAAGGGCCCCGAAAAGTTTGGATTCGGGATGCTCTATGGTGCGATCTGAGGCAATTTCTGACCACTTTAACCAATATTGTTTTAGCAAAAGATACATTGTAGAACATAATAGGGCCCTGTAATTCATGAGACACACGAGTTCAAATTTTTTGTGTGTGGGGGGGGGGGGACATTTGATATTGTGCCCCCTATCCTTCAGAAAGTGGGAGGGGGGGGGAGGGGGGATGACCCCCTGTCCCCCCAGGATTGACGCCCAGGATTGGTACTGGAAATAGTTCCCAATTTAAGAGAGAATGCAAGATATCAGACAGAGCCTCAATTATGGATCAAACTATCTTACATGTAGCAGCATTTTTGCCTGATTAAATAAGTAGCCAAGGGGTAGAATCCGTAGTTTTATTATTTTTTTTTAAAAATAATCTGGTTTTGAGAAAATATGGTGGTGTATTGCATGATGATTTTAGAGGCATTTGAAGCTTAAGTATTGGATGCAACTACCTTTTTAAAAATCTAACTGATGTTTTGCTCTTTGTCTTTCATAGCATCTTGGCTCATTGGACTGCAGCCAGAGAGAGGTTTTATCAGCCCTCATGAAAGTGGTGAGTAGACTCCTTCATTAATTTATCAATTTCAGTGATTGATTCATTAGGCCCAAAAAAAAGTATCCGGTTTCTGGAATGGAGCTTGCCCCAAAATTGGTGCGACGACGCGTTTTTTTCCCCTCTTATTTTTTTTCTTCAAATGTGGCTGATGTGGCAGATGACGCTTCGATCCCTTTAAAACTCTCAAAAATATCCTTCAGGATGTAGCTTGAGGTGACCTCAGTAAGACCATAAGGTTTGAGAATTCTGCACCCACTTACAATTTCTACCGACACAAACATTCTTCGGGAAATTTTGAGTTGGGGGGGGGGGTTGAGACATCATCTTATATTGATAACAAACTTTTTAATTTTGCCGACGCGCACGGCTACAGTGACACACGTGCATACCAAAAAACGGAGACTTTTTTTGGCCTTAATTAATTGATCACTTGATTCAGGAATGGGTATTTTTTTATGCACAGGAGGTGTCTCACAATTGAAATTTTGATATGACTGGTGTAGCACATGAGATGTTTCCCTCTTAAATAGACTAATCACAACTATTAAAGTTCGTGACCAAGGTGTGACCCAGGGAGAAATTGGGCTGAGTTTTAACACGGGCAGTCAGCGACAAAATGATCTCGGTTTGGCAGTATTATTGTCTGTGGAGGGAAAAGATGAAGCAATGTGAATGAGAACAATATGCAGGGCGGTTGGAAGCGTGCAAAACATAGGAAATTAACATAAAGACACTTAATTTATTAAAATCATTCATAAAAGAATTGTTTACATAGAAGAAGGTCTCAATAAGTGTTACTGACCATCACACATGTGTACGGAAATGTTCTCATTTTGTATTGCCACCTGTATCCAGAGTGAAAAGCATTTGCATTAAATGAAAAAAAAAACTGAAATAAGAACACCTTTCCTTTCCTTATCAGGTTCAAAACGATTCAGATTCGCGGGTCCGTTACGAGGCGGCCAAGTCCATGGTATCTCTTGGATACTGGAGTGAGCACGCGCTGGAAGTTATCGTCCAGCACATGGAGGAAGGGAACTGGGACGTGCGGTCAGATCTGGTCAAGACTCTGATCAATGCCAGGCACATACAGATGGCTAACAAGGTAAGGGAGAAACGTTCCTTGTCACAACCATTTTTAGACTGGTGCTGCAACTGTACTCCCAGGGTCCCTGTGTGACACCCAGGGTCCCTGTGTGACTCCCAGGGTCCCTGTGTGGCACCCAGGGTCCCTGTGTGGCACCCAGGGTCCCTGTGTGGCACCCAGGGTCCCTGTGTGGCACCCAGGGTCCCTGTGTGGCACCCAGGGTGCCTGTGCAATCCCCAGGGTTTCTGTGTGACACCCAGGGTCCCTGTGTGACACCCAGGGTCCCTGTGTGACACCCAGGGTCCCTGTGTGACACCCAGGGTCCCTGTGTGACACCCAGGGTCCCTGTGTGACTCCCAGGGTCCCTGTGTGACACCCAGGGTCCCTGTGTGACTCCCAGGGTCCCTGTGTGACACCCAGGGTCCCTGTGTGACACCCAGGGTCCCTGTGTGACACCCAGGGTCCCTGTGTGACACCCAGGGTCCCTGTGCAATCCCCAGGGTTTCTGTGTGACTCCCAGTGTCCCTGTGTGACACCCAGGGTCCCCTTCTTGGACTTCTTTAATTTTGAAAATGAGTAAAACAAGATAGAAACAAGTTGTAAAGCTTGATGCTGCAGTCCTTTTGATTTTCGTTTAACGATATATTCATTGTGAAATAATTTTGTTATTCAGTTTGCTGTGATAAAATGGTTAACTGTAGTTTATGCTCAAACTTACTATAAAATTTAACCAGTTACAGCTCAAAACTTTTACTGTTTTTTTTTTTTATACAGAAAAGCCCCCACACCAAGAAGCTGATCTCAATCCTGAGGGATATCTGTGGTTCCAAGGATTCAGGAGACCTAGGCTTTGACTGCGCGGTCTGCCTGGGCTGCTTTGGTGTGGCAGACGCTGGCGCCAAGAAGAAACTCAAGGGAAGCTTGACCAGCAAAGACACCAATGTCATATCAAGGGTGGGTTTTTGTTCTTATTTTCAGGGTTTTTTGGAGGGGGGACTTATTTAATGGACATCATCTATACAGTAGGAAGAGAGCCACTCAAAATTTGGAAGAAAACAAATCAAATCAAGTCGTAGGCTGTGGCCTCGTGGTCTGGAGCATTGAACTTGTGGTCTGCGGGTAATTCTGCCGGTTGTAGGTTCGAGTCCAGCCTGGGTTTGTGGTGCGTGTGCCCTTGGACAAGACACTTTGTCACTCTGCTTCTCCTGACCCAGGAGTAAATGGTACCTGTGAGGGCAGAGATGGTTATTGTGATTGATTTGAGCTGCTTTACGCCAAAATGGCAGCATTGGAGCTGTATACTCCCCAGGGAGCTGAGATTGTCTTTGGAATGTTTCAGTGGCCCAGTGAGCAGGGGTAATTACAATGTAGTGCCTTGAGCACCAATAATGATGGATACGTGCGCTTTCTTGCACATATTAAAAGTTAAAAGAAATGGGATTTAGGGTTCGACCTTAACTCTTTTTTTCACTAGCCAGCCGCTAAACAGACTCTTAACTATATAGCCCACAGGGTTTTTTTTTTATAGAGTGTCTCATAAACAATAATGTGCATACATGTAAAACGTGTATCCTGAGGAAATCTTGTCACTGTTTCCAATAAACAGATCTAATAATTTAACCCTAAACGGGTAATAAACTTAGACACAAATTGATACAGGTTTGCTTTCTGACATTAATGGTTTATTTCTTCCTGTCCTTTCATCTTGGCTGTATACCAATAATTTTTTACTCGCCAGCCGGGCTACTCAAGGAATAGTTTGACTAGCCCACCGCTGTTTTGGCTAGCATTGTGCTAGCGGGCTACTGCTAAAGTCGAACCCTGGGTAATGTACATGTAAGGGGTGGCTTTAGGCAAATACAAACATATGCCACAGCCCCTACGTTGCTCTGCGGCCCTCAGCGACCCTCAAACCCTCTGTCGATCATTTCTTGGATTTTTTTCATTCCCTCCCCCATCTCACCCCTGATTGGAGGGGAGTGCTAGTCCAATTTGTGCCTCCCTTTCGGGATACATCACTAGCCATGGTTTGCAGCTGATCCACATGGTAACCTTATCCTTGCATTATTCACAGTCTCTAGAGATCCTCGTCAGACAGATGGATGCCAGGGAACCAGACGTTATCAAGATGGTCCTACATCAAATGCAGTACTCCAAATCCTGGAAGCATAGGGCGGCTGCAGCCAGACTACTGGTCCTTATTGGTGAGTACAGACATATGGGGTCCTTGCATGAAGAGAAGATTGTGAGAGCTCCGCCTATTGGACACATTGCACTCAGTATGCAAGACTACCGTAATTTTTGGAATATAAGCCGTGGCTTATGCGTTAATTTTGCCCATGAAAATGTTTACTGCGGCTAATACGCCGGTGTGGCTAATACGCCGACTTCAAACCTTCATTTGCAGATTTTTGTGTGCTGCGGCTTATACTCCGCGTGGCCTATATTCCCAAAAAATTACGGTAATTTCCATGTAGCATATAGGATTGATTGCTTTTCATACATTTTGTTCATTTCTATTAATAACACCACTCAAAATCTAAAGACGAATGTTCACCTGTTGAAGTTCCAGCTCAGTGGCTATTACTCTTTTCGAGAAAACAGTTCAAAACAATGCACAACCTTTTGATAACGATGTCTCGTGATATTCCGTCTATAGCACTATTTTATTTCCAAAAATTAGTCAACTGATTGATTGTTGGAAGTCACCTACATTTCTTGATTTCTTGTAAATGACAGCAAGCCAGACCAAATAATTTAACCAATCATTTCAATGAAATAATACTTTTTGATAATAATTTGGTAAGTTGCTTTTGGAATGAATGCATCTTTGATCTAAAATATGTGTCAATTCAGTTTGTGTGTCTTTATAATAGAGGTGGTCCTGCTATTTGTACAGTGTTTGTTTTGCTGAACTGGAGTTGATTGGTTGTTTCTTGCAACCATTAACAATTTTTACATTGATTGTTGTATTTTCTCCAGGTACCAAGAGCATGAAGACAGATGAAGATGTACAGATGGTGTTCAGCATCCTAGAGAGAAGACTGTATGATGATCCCAGTAGGGTGAGTACGGTCAAGCTGCCATGACAGTAGAGGGCGCTATCAACAAGATGAATCAAATCCAAGTCTTGGGAATATTGACGATTGGACCCAAGAGCACTATGAAGGGACGAGCATGTCAGTTTGGAAGAAAAACACATTTCAAGATGATCGCAAGAGAAGTTTTTTTGTCTTTTTGAAATTTCAAAAATGCCCACATGATTCTTAGAGAGCTTACCTTACTAGTGAACCCAGTATTAATCATTGAAACTTTGGTTTGTTAGACAAAATTAGACAAGCTCTCTGACAGCACTGAGAATTTAGTACTTAACACAATTAACTAAAAAAGTAGGACAAATTCAAAAGGTTTTTGTGGGTGGGTCTTGAATCCACAACCATTCCTGCTAATTACTGGTGAAGATTTGAGTCCCCCTTAAGGAACTGTCAGAAACGATGAAATTTCCTGCCAATCAATTCAGTAAAGTAAAGCAAAGATCAGCCTCCAGTTTTCTTGGCACGAAACAACTGAGAACATTTCTTTCCCCCCTGGATGGGATGCTAGTCCATCATAGGTTACTCCCCCAGCAAATGCCGGTACCCATTTATACTCCTGGGTGGAGAGAGGTAAGTGGGGATGAAGCAGGTTGCCCAAGGACACAACATATGGTCAGAAGTTGGATTCGAACCCCTAACCCTCGGATGATGAGTCAGGAACCCTAACCACTAGGCCACACTCCCCAGCCAAACAAATTGAAGACAACCTAATGTAAGATACTTTTTGTCGCACAGGAGGTGCGCAGCGAGATAGCCACCACACTGACATCCCTGGATCTGAGAGAACTAGCCGCAGATCTTGTGGAGAAGTAAGTGGGCCAAGATAACGAGCGTGAAAATTCATCTGTGTTTGTAAGATTTTAATAGCTTAATCTTCGATCACAACACACGAAAAATTTGTACCTGAAATTTGGACCAAGATCATTGATTAACCAACATCCAACATGTTTTGCATACATGTACCGGTGCCAGTGTAGGGCATTTATTAAACTGTGTGAGATGTGTACAATGTATAAAGAGTTTTGTTGAAACAAATATACAAGTAACCAGTGGCGTAGCCAGGAATTTTTCGGGGCGCTGGAACATTTCATGGGGGGGCGTCATGTAGGGGCGTCAATCGCTTCTCAAAAGTGGGGGGGGGGGGACATACCTTGATCAGAACTGATGCGAGCGCGAAGCCCTTACAGCGTGGGGGTTCGGGGCCCGGTTAAGAGCCCCGAAAAAATTGGATTCTAGATGTTCTGTGGTGTGATCTGAGGCAATTTCTTACCACTTTATACCAATAATTATCTTAGCACAAAAGATAATAATTTAAAAATAATTTTCGAGGTTTTTTTTAAGCAATTTCTTACAACTTTCCTCCATGCTTTAACTAATATTTTCTTAGCAAAAGATAATTATGAAAAAAAGTAAGACTGCTGCAAACTGCTTACGATAATTATCTTGCTAAAGATAATTATTTGAACATCGTTTTTGAGGTTGATGTCATTGGATCAGCTATCGGTATTCTGAGCTATAGGCGTGGGGTTCGGGGCCCGCTTAAGGGCCCCGAAAAAAATTGGATTCTCGATGCTCTGTGGTGTGATCTGAGGCAATTTCTTACCACTTTATACCAATAATTATCTTAGCACAAAAGATAATAATTTAAAAATAATTTTCGAGGTTTTCTCAGCTAAAGGCATAAGAAAATGTTTTGAACATTGTTTTCAAGGTTGGAGTCATTGAATCAGCTACCAGAATTCTGAGCTATAGGCGTGGGGTTCGGGGAAATTTTGGATTCTAAATGCTCTGTGGTGCTATCTGAGGCAATTTCTGACCACTTTAACCAATATTTTCTAAGCAAAAGATACATTGTATTACATAATAGGGCCCTGTAAATGAGACACGAGTTCAAAAATCTGGGGGGGGGGGACATTTGATATTGTGTCCCCCACCCTTCAAAAAGTGGGGGGGGGGGGACCAGTCCCCCTGTCCCCCCAGGATTGACGCCCATGGCATCATGTAGATCAATGATAATTGTTTTAGAAACTCAAAATCTCAGTGGCGGGGGGCACTGGGGGGGCGACAAGGTTTCATGGGGGGGCGGTCGCCCCCCCCCCCCCCACGCCCCCCAGTGGCTACGCCACTGCAAGTAACTGAAGTAAGATGTGAAAATCCGCTATTTGAATATTTTTTTTTTTATCTTGGCAGGAGGTTAGAAGATGATGATGATGATCACAGAGCTCATGCAGTCATAGCAGTGGTAAATATGTCCTTTTTAACATGCTATCAAGATTACTTGTACGTTTGGGTTCTGCGCGTCACTTGAACCCTGGTTTTGAGAGCAAGCGGGCACTCCCTGTGACCTATGGGTTCTATACACTATAGATTCCGCAAGCTGCACGTCGACCGTTGAAAACAAACAGCTTTGTTTTGCTGTTGTTTTTTTGATGGACACAAAACATTTAACAGTGCAGTGGAACGATGTCTGCGATAAATTAATACCCTTAAATCAGTCTATTCCGTGAAATTACGACAAATGCAGTTGGTGTCCATTATCTTTAACAGCTCCCTGATACTAGACCCTGGTGTGATAATACTTTGAGCTACTAACCCTGCATTAACTGAAATTGGAGCCCTATTTGAGATATTTTCAACACCTGCTTCCTAGGGTGTCTTGGGCATGAAGGCAGATAAGATCGTCCGGACCTTGCTGGAGATGCTGGAGCTTGACTCCTGTGACTACGTTCGCCTGCAGATCATCAGGACTTTCGCTAGCCTGGGCCTCACTAACATCAAGATCATGAGAGCGCTGAAGGAAAGGGAGAGATCCGAGGGACCGCTGGCAAGGTATGGAAGAACAGGCTACCAAATGGAGGCCAATTACATTAAGCTGCTTGCACAGAAATCATTTGCTTCTTATGAATATTCATGATCAAGTTTAGACCTGTCATTGGTCAAGTCATGATGCGTTGTCTCGTCCATAAAACAATGCCGAGTATTCTATTATGAATACACCGCAGTATGTGTACAGTACAGTTCTGTTGCATTGTACTGACACTATTAATGTCTGTCGCTTTTGCAGGGAAGCTGCTAAGTCCTTACGAATCCTGAATGACCTGAAAGCTTCGCAGGGCTCACGGAGTGCCACCCGCACCCCTGATCGACTGAAGAGCTCCTCTAAATGATCACATGGATCTGGACAAGGAGGTGGGTCAACCAGGGGTCCATGGCAAAAAAGTCACCTTCAGAGCAGTGGTAATGTGGTATGGTTCAAAGGGTCCCCATGTGATGCCCTGCAGGGTCTCTGTGTGATTTGAAGGGTTCCCATGTGATGCCCAGGTGTCCTGGTTTATTCCCAGGGTAGCTGTGTGATTCCCAGGGTCCCTGTTGGATTCCCAGGGTCTCTGTGTGATTTGAAGGGTCCCCGTGTGATGCCCAGGTGTCCTGGTTTTTTTCCCAGGGTAACTGTGTGATTTCCAGGGTCCTTGTGTGATTCCCAGGGTCCCTGTTTGATTCCCTGGGTAACTGTGTAATTCAGGGGGGTCCTTGTGTGATTCCCAGGGGTCTCGTGTGACTCCAAGGGTCCGGATGACATGGATCTCCCAAAATGCAGAAAAGTTGTGGTTCATTGTAAATTGTATTTTATTGTTATTTAGCAGACCTACTAAGTCTTGTCACACGCCTCAGAGTCCATTGACACGCTCACATGCCAGACAATCGTAAATCACACGCCTAACACAAAATTGTGGTAAAAATATATTTTGGGAGTTACTTTAGGGACCAAAATACAGAAACATTTTGGTGTTTTGTTGAGCGTTTTGGTGACTTTGGTTCAGCGCTAAGATCACATAGCGCCACACAGCATGGTAGAGAGACACCCTCATCCCCAGGGCTAGCCAATTGCCTGGTAATGAGACTTTGTTCGGTGCTGCACCTGCAGTAAACTTGCAGCTATCGTGTGCCAACAATGTGTTGGGTGCAGACCAGTAAATCGACTCCCATAGACCTCAGCGATAATTACACGCACTAACTTCCAAAAAGTATTTAAAAAATACTCACAACTCTTCGAGGTGTTTGAAACTCCCATCAAATTAAAGCTTATTTCATCGTCCTTTATTTTCTTTGCTGGATCGCTACAATTTCCTCCGAATTTCACAGAAATACGAGCTCGCAGTCCTGTGCACGGCTTCCACCCATCTTTTTTTGCAAACCATCACGTTTATGGCCCACAAAATGTTCTAAAAGGAAAAAGAATTGAGGGCATACAAATTGTGATTTGGCCCGTGTGGGCCTATTTACTGGTCTGCAACCCTGTTGTGCAGTAATTTCTCATATCATTGATGTCCTCTAATGTGGCATGGCCCCTAAGGCCAAAAAAAAAAAATAGTCGGTCTCTGGTCAGACCGAAGTTCCGGAATTGATGCGGCGACGCGGTTTTTTTTTTTTTGGTGATTTTTTTTTTTTTCCAAGCTTGTATTGTACAGACAAGGTAGGTACTATTTTGCTTTTTTGTGTCCTCATTATACATTGGTGTCCCCCATAATTTGCCTTGGTGCCCTTTATCATTTGCCTTGGTGCAATTTCCCCATTCCTTGGTGATCCTTGGTACAAAAATTTGAGGAGGCGTGGCAATAGAGGGCGCTGTTGTAGCTTCCGTGTTAATTTGAAGAAAAAAAAACAAGGTTGACGCGCATGATTAAAATCGACGCGCGCGCTTGGCCTAACATGCCTAACATGGTGTGCCCCTTACTTGGCGCACTTTGATTTGTTACGCCTCTCGTGCAAAACTTTTACCTCCAATTTTTACAAGTGAAATTTCATCAAGCTCTGAACCTTCCCTATCATGTATCTTGAGTTAACGAACCCGTTACAAAGTTAACAGGAAAATTAAATTTCGGTGTGACATTCCGATTATTTTTTGAAGTGCACAATGAAACCCGTTTAAAATTCGCCCCAATAATAAGAAAATAATTTGCTAACAAACTTGGAGTTTGGTACGGGAGTGGAGATAATGATTTATCAGATTTTTTTCACTTTTAGAAATTCTTAAACGCTAATTTTGGGATTTTGCAAAGTGCGCCACGTTGGGGAACACTCGGCCGATTTTGTGCCCAGTTTCCGGACGCTACCGTTTGTGAATTTCTGTCTTTGCCGCTCGCACTGTCATTCGCCAAGCTTTTGTGTGATCTTGGTATCTCTGATTCAGTGCCTGTGTAGAAAAAGCTATTTCCATGGTGAAATGTCAAATACCATCCTGGGACTTTATAGTTTTGTGACGGTGCTTCAAACAAGTCGGAAAAAAAAAAGTTGTAAAACTCGATACTGTTGTCCTTTTAAAATTGTGTTTTAATCAGCTTCACATTATATTATTTGATGTTGCAGTGAAGAAATTCTCAGTGATCCGTCCAACTTGCATTAAACCAAAATAGCCCTTTGGTTATTAGTCTTCTCATCAAAATAAAATATCATTGTTTTTGTAAATATATTTTTTTTGTATATTATGTACATGGTGTATCTACATTTTCAACAAAATAGTTTGAGTCAATTCCAATTTAAAGTAACAAAAATAGTCTTTGCAGTTTACAGAGTGTTTTTGTTTTCTTCGTATTTTTCATTTTTGCATAATTTGTATTTTTTTAATGGGTAATGTGAAATCCATCATTATATCATGTAGAACACTGGAATAAACTTAAATATTATGGAATTGTAATTATAGAAATTTTCAAATATAATGTTTGCTTTTTTAAACAGTGGGTTTTTTCTGTCGTCCAATAAAGTTTCTAGATTCAAAACAAAATATACTCCCCGTGATTTTTCTTAATATGCCTCATATTTTTTATGTTGGCAGTTTTACCTCACACTTTGCACATAACTTTTACTTAGTAGATTATTGAAATAAACATAAGTATCAAATGTTCTTATTAATTCTGAACATTTCAAAATGGCAGACTGTTTTTAATGACTTTGTTTTGGTGTGAATTCATCAGGCAAGTTCTTCTAGCAGTCCGTTTGGTATAATGTTCTGAATAAATACTGATGCTGTTTCCTTTTTGTAACAAGCAAATGAAATTTGCTGGGGTTTTTCGGGGGATGCTAAACTCTGGATCCCTGTAGATCGTTCCATTGGTGTCATATTTAAAGTTCCATTCAGTATGTTTGACTTTTGACATTCCAAACATTGTGTTCTCTCAGTAGTATCATTCCGATTCCCTTTTCTGTGCGTCCTGTACAACTCGACCAACTGTTGTTATTGTTGACTTCGTCAACAGAATCGCTTCTCAAATCAATATTTTCACGTGCTTCCCTCCGTTCTGTATTGACGTCATTCCACACATCTGTCTGGAAACATCCGCAATTGTTGGCGCCGTCTGTTGCAATGGCGGGAATATTTCCCGCCAACTGACAGATATCGTCCGATGGCGATCCGCGTATTGACGTTTCGCGCCTCGAACCATCCGATTGACTATCGGTAAACTTGAGGCCATCTTCTAATTGTGTTATCTCGCGGGAGGCTAGATTCACTCTCTTGCCGATACAGCCCGAAGCCGGTTTTGCAGGAGTAATTCTCCCGAGCTGCGTATAATCCGATCTCGTTGCCTCCTGATGCGAGTCTCTCAGGAGGAAGGGAGGAATTACCGCCGAGATATTGGCCCCGGAGGCAGGCGAAGTCAAGGCATTGACGTCATGCCTGGTGAAGGGCGCGCTGGTGATGACGGGCCGTGCGAGTTCGCCCGTACTTGTCGGCCTGTCGTTGTACCGCCAGCCAAGCTTAAACTTGATCCCTCGCAGGCAGTCCAGCTGCCGTGGGGCCGTGTTGGCGTTTTCCCGGTCGCTGTCTTCCGTTTTCCGCTCGGTGGTCTCGCTGACAGTGTCGGGTACTCGTTGCTGATGGACGGTAGTGGATAGATAGGTGTCAGTTTTGGAGGTTGAGTGACGGCGTGGAGACGAAGCGATCGCAGTCTCGTGTTGATGAGGTGATGGCTGTGATTGGGTGATGCAACCGCGTGATTTACTTCCCGCCCGATCCTTCTTAGTAGCGTAGCATCTCTTACCATCCTGGAAGAAAACAGGGGGGAAATTTACATCGATCTTAGAAAAGCAGGCAAATGACGTAGACAGGGGGTGGGTGGGGGGGGGGGGGTGGGGGCTGGTAAGATTCGAACTGTCTGTATCCTTATTAGTATAACCCCCCAAAACAATTGGCCCTAAACCAAAATAGTTATGATCTTTTTACCGAATGGCCCAAAGGCCCACGTAGGATGCCAAATTTGCTTCCAATTAATAAGTGATTATTAATTCGCATATAGGTGGGCGCGGACATCTGGGAATTCTTTACATTGGATTGTCTAGCGCCCAGACCTATGTTCTTGAAACTCGATGGTTCTTGAGTCTGGAGTGCTGAATGGTAACACACAGCAACCGATGAAATCTACTGCAGTGGTGAATGGAAACAGGCCTAATAGCAACCGATGAAAACTGACGTCACTCAAAAAACATTAACAACTTGCTGACAATGTGAATTGAGTCACGCGACATCGATCGAATGTTGAATGTAATCGTCATTACGGTGATAAATTTGATTAACTAACTGGCTGTAAGTAGGTGCGAACACGGTCACATCGCGTGCAGATGCAACAAGGCCATGCACGCGCCTCACAGCTGACGTAGCCTACACGGGGCGCAGGTGTAGCGTGAATATCCGACTCCATGAAATGTGGACTCATTGGTAGTATTGCACATGCGTGAGTACGATAATATGCTATTTTTAGGATCATTATGGGAGAGTGACCTGTCACGTGCGAGGGATTAACCCATAATTGGGAAAAGGGGTCCGATTTTCATATGACACCGGCGATGTCGCGGCGTTGCATGCGCTACGTTTGACTCCAACAGTGAAGCGTGTGCGTGTGTTCGCTAATTAATCATTCAAAATAATAAGCACCCGCCCACGATAAGTCGATATATGTGGGCGTTTGACTTACGACAATCAGGCATGCCGGTTGAAACAGCCATATGGCCAAAAAAAATGTCTGGATTGTTAATTTTTAGGGTTTAATCTTCCGGTAGTTCACTTCATTTTTGCATTTTTGATATCAAGATGTCATAAATTTCATTACGCTGGCACAAAACAGACAGTGACATATCCAGCAGGAGGGGGATCGAGAGGGGCAGAACGTCAGTCGTCCCTGGCGATATTTTGCAACACCCCCCCCCCCCCCATAGTAGGAACTGAAAGTTCCAGCAACTGGATTAAGAACTTATGTCGGATTTTACTGGTCATTTTGGAAAGGAAACACCTCATTTCTCCCCTGGCCCTGAACTTAAAATCCGCCACATCAAACGCATAACATAAGCCTTACTTTTAAAGGTAATAGACAACATTTGCAAACAACAAAAAACAAAACTACCTAATTATTAAGTTCCTTACTTGACTGTAAGTGAATAATAGTCTCAAGCATCCTATGAAATCATGGCACCTGGTGTGCTGTCATTTTCAAGATTTTTTGTTTGCAATCTGTTACACATTCGAAAACGGGTGCAAGCCAGCTAGTCTGGTTCCCTGACCTGACAATTCACCTACGGGATTGCTCCGTTTCGTCTGAAGTAGGGTCAGGGAACACACAACTTTAAAAAGGTCAGTGTAACAATATTGCTATAAAATACTGACCCCCAAATCCATCCATTTCTGAAAGTTCCAGCAAAATCAAATGTATAATTATTACCTTTAATATTGCTTGAGTGAATTTGCCCAATGGATAACGGGTATTGTGGAAAGGGAAAAGGCACTGGCATTGCCCCCTCCTTCCTTCTCACTGCTTGTAGCTATTGTGTAAATATCACTCGGGCATTTATTAGCAATTCATTCTGCATAGTATTAAAGGCTATACAAAGTATAGGCTACAAAGTGATATTGGAAGGATTTCGAAAAGTCATTTTAGAAAATCTTAAATTTGGAAGCAAACGGTGATTTATTGGAACAGAGCATCGACTTCATGAGGAAAGTCCGGTAATTATTTTACTCTTCAAAAATAGGCTCTGGACCCAAATTTTGTTCAACTTTCTCAGCTGTTATAGTTGCGGTCCATGTCTAATAGCATGATGAATAAAACCTTATAATTATGATTCTGTTTGTAAGAACTATTCTTCGGCCAACGTGGCACTGTATTTTCCAGCGGAATTGACAAGGTTTCGCGCGCGTGGGAGTTCGGGAAATGTGTCTACCATAAATAACGCGTGCTGCCTACGTAATGCAAGATGTTATGTTGATGCATTACTTGTACTAGTATAAACACTGACGGCTTTTAGAATGTGTTGATAAACACACCACAACCGCATTGTAATGGTTCCTATAATTTTCAATTTACGTGAAATTAAAAAAAAATAGTTCCATTGCACACGGGAAACGCTTTGCGATTTATTAATGTTTATACGAATTTAAAGTGTTCGTGGATAGCGATTGATTGAAATCCTGTTGTGTACAGGGAGGAGCTAGGAGTCGAAGCTATATCCGATTGCATTACATAGGACTGTATATAGGCCATATTGAAAAACAGTGTTATACCGCTAAGATATTGCTTGTATACCACATCTTTAAATTCTAAGAAACGGGTTGGGTATTATTTTTGTTGTATAATTCTATCCCACCCGAACTTGGCTTATAAACCGATGTTGTGTTAATTTGGTTTTTGCGTTGGAGGAAAATTGAAGAAACGGGATGTTGTGGTCACGTGATGCTATCAAACGGTCCCCTTCTGCACTGCATTTCTTGAAATATAACTGGTTTAAAAGTGTTGACATACATGTAGGCCTATACTGTTTAGCCTATAGGCAAAACAACCTGCAAAAGATGTTTAAATGTTTGGGCTGCCAGGGGGCTGTCTGTCGGCGTGACGTCACAGGGCACATGGTCTAGTCACCCAAGTCACAAAATGATATTTGAATGAGTGTGGGTATTAACATGATAGGCCTAATGACCGTAAATGGCTCAATATAAATATTTATTCCACTCTTAAAATGTAGAGGTTTTTTTATATTTAAACTGCGAATCCACTATAATTGTGTTGCGGGGGGAGGGTCGGGGTAGAGGGAAAGCTGTAGTTTTTGCGCAGTCTATAATTTACACACTGGGATTTGGTGTTTTAAATTTAAGGAATTATATTTGGTATTTTCCACGCCATGTTGTTTTTCTTCTTTGTTTTTCACGCTATTTTTGAATGATATTATTTTCTTCTATTCATTGAATCCTACCACTGATACTGATAATTTCTTGCACCTCTATCAGAAACTATTTCACAGTTGCTTGATTTGACCCCCATTCATCCAAGAAAAACCACGATTGAGCCATCAGATTCAGCCAGGCAGAAAAGAGCCTATAAATAATTACCTTGAGTATCACCGCATGCGGTGGGCGTTCGCCCGCAGATCGGCCCCCGTGGCACGTCCCACGTCGCACGTTGAGTTTACGCTGTCGAGCCCTGTCATTGGCAATAAACGAACCATGGTAATTGATACAAGTAGATTGTAAGTATGTCTGTGTTTTTAAGATGAGCAGTTGGGTTATTGCTGTGACTAAAAACTGTCGACCTCCTCGGGGGATGTTCAAGAGAGACACTCACTTATACCGGATATTAATATTGGATGCTGTTTTCTTATGACGATTTGATGGTTATTTCGTAACAGCGTGGTTTGTATTTCGTGTAGTCGTATATCGATATTGCAGGTTTCGTACGTTATGAAACAGCTGTTAAATTCTACCGACAATTTGAACTGCCTCAGAGATAAATTACGTTTTACCACATGGAAGAATGGACTATATTGTTCTTTTTATTTATTTTCGCGATGAGATATTCGTTTTTGAATATATCCAGAATTCTCAAAGATGTTCCACAATCACCATATAGATTTGGTGATTTGGTGATGGGTCATATATTTGATGCATTTTAATAACCATTTTATTTTAATATATACATCTGTGTACTTCAGGGCACTCACATTCAACACATCTGTGCCCCAAAAAATTAGATTGCGGGGGGGGGGGGAGCAATATCTTATGAACCCTTTAGCGGTATATCAGTAGTCGTATGCATCGGCCACATCAAACACGATACTACCCACATTTTGAACAAATTAACATTCTTTGACGGCACTATAATGAAAATGATTAACATTTATCATCGACCAATCATGACGTCAGGAAAATAGCAATATTGACAACAAAAGTATCTTTCGATTTACATGAATACATTGCTGCACAGGGCGAGTAAAAAAAGACACCCAAATGACAGGGCCATATTCTTAATAAGGCTCTGCATGTAGCACTTTCAACATCTAGGATTTGAAAACCCAATTAATCAGCTTTCTTTCAGTACAAGAATCATTCAAATCACTCATGTACTTTTCAAGTTACGGAATTTTAAACACAATCTCCGTTTTAAAGTTCTGTCCACGGATCACATAAAAAGGCGTGTGTTCTTTCAGCAAAACAAACAAATACACACATCCCTATGTGAACTGTTTTTGTTTTGCTGAAAGAACACTTTTTTTGTGATCCGGGGACAGAACTTTAAAAGGGAGGTTGTGTATAAAATTCCATAACTTGAAAAGTTTATTGAATGATTCTTATTGTACTGAACGAAAGCTTATGAATTGGGCTTTCGTTTCCTATAGATTTTGAAAGTGCTTCATGCAGAACTTCATTAAAAAACTGGTCCTGCCATTTGAGTTTCCTTTTTTTTTACTCGCCCTGTATACGTTTACTGAACACAGGCAGCAAGCTATATCCAATTTCAATATGTACCTTTCTTTTCGTTGCTGGAACAGTTTGATCAGTGTCACATCCAAAATGTTCTCCTCTGGTTCCCAAGTGTTGAATCTTCATAAAAAAAAATAACAAATGAAAATCAACATTATTTTCTGCAACTTACTACATAAACATGTACCGACATCCATCTCAACTATGTTACAATGTGCAAACGTAATTTATAAGGGACCAAAACATTTCTTTTGGGGGGGGGGGGTACGGTTTTTTAATTTGCTTGTTTGTTTGTTTCTTAGTTCTTTATATGCTTTAATTTTCGTTAAATAACATTTTTTTTTCGTGCAATAACTCCAGATTTTACTAGTTGTTCAAAGCAGATTTTTTTTTAAATGACATTTGATTCTCCAAGTTATGTTTAATACAGACATTCAGTTACCATGTAATTTTTCCTCAAGTGTAAGTTAGAGTTAGAGACCGTACGGTCCTCATTTCTTGGTTTGTTCGATTTATTTTTTTGAAGAAACGATTAACGACTGGTCGTTATTGCTTTACCCATTTCTCTAATTTGTGCGGCGGTAAAAATACATGTCCCATGATGGCTTTTCACAATAATATTGTAACACTTATTATTCGTGATTGAATACTTTCAATCCCAGTTAAAACTGATTGATATATGTTTTGCAATGTGCCGCAACAATCGCGAGACTGGGGTTTGTTTTGGCCATCGGAGGGTTTATCTTTTTTTTCACCACAGTCGGTTCCCACTCAGAAGGAGAAGAATATACGACGATGTTTGTCAATCAACTCTTTCCATGTCAAAACTGAACGTTTGACATTGCGCCTATAAAATAAAAACAAACGGGATCCAAAAAAAAACTTACTTTGTGGGCCATCCTTTCCATTTTACTAGGTACTCCAACCCGCCCTGCAATAAACAAAAAAAAATAGTATTATTACAGAATTTATTTAAGGTGATATATTTATCTTCAGTTCTACAGGGTGAGTAAAAAAAGGAAGCCAAATGGAGCCCCCATTTTTAAACAGACTTTCTGCATGTAGCGCAAACTGAAGTGGCATGGGCACATTTCACGATCATCAGGACTTGATAAGACGATCCTGCAAGGCACTATGCAAGGAGGAAGAAAGAGAGGCAGGCAGAGAAAGAGGTGGGAGGACAACATCTCGGAGTGGACAGGCCTGACGCTGAGTGACTCCCTGAGAAAGTCTGAGGATCGAGAGGGATGGAGGAAGCTGGTTGACAGGTCTTCAAGGGGTGCCCCCACGGTCAGAAGACTACGGGATAGGTAACAGGTAACAGCATGTAGCGCTTTCCAGATCTAGGATATGAAAGCCCAATTAATAAGCTGTTTTTTAGTACAAAAATCATTCAAATCACTCGCGTACTTTGCCAGTTATGGCATTTTGAACACAAACACCGTTTTTTGACCTTGTCCGCGGATCATATTTAAGGTACGTGATATTTCAGTAGAAATGAAACCTTGTCGTATCCTGAAAATGATATCAGAATAATCCCATAAGTCTGCGGGGTAGCCAAATAGAAGGCAGGGCAAGACAATAGACTATTGACATTATAAAAAAGCATGCAATTTTAACATTGGAAGCAGCAGGTTTTTAAATAAATGTTGTGATAAGTGCCAGTTATCGGTGATGAGATGTCATGATGTGTTTTTTTATATATGAATAGTTTCCGTTTTGCTTTAATATCACTAACCTTTATTGTGATCCGTGGACAAGGTTAAACAACGGCGTGTGTTCAAAATTCCGTAACTTTAAAAGTACATGAGCGATTTGAATGATTCTTTCACTAAAAGAAAGCTTATTAATGGAGCTTTTATATCCTAGATCTGGAAAGCGCTACATGCAGAACTTTTTATATAAAATGGGTGCGCCGTTTGTGTTTCCCTTTTTTTTTTACTCACCCTGTAGGCCTGTGCAATCATTGTGCGTAAAAATACACGCAGTTGTATTTCTGTTTAGAAGGTCATGTCTGGTGTGGTGAGTGTGTGATTCCAAGAATAATAGGCGATGTCGCATTCTTCTGTTTGATGATTCAACCCGGGTGTATAATGCTACCATGTTGTCATAAAAAGTAGGCATTATGAACCCAAATAGGATTATTTTTTTCTCCAGAATTGTTAAAAGACTGATGAAACCGGAATGCAAATTGTCTCAATGCTTCGCAATAATAAACACATTTTGTGGTTTGGGACTATTTCCGACGCATTGCAAGTGAAGTTAATGTAAAGCGGACATTGTTGAGGAAATAGTTGGTGTCGACCGCAGAGATATTTGTAATGCACACAACCCTTGGTTTTTGTTTGTTGTTTTGTTTTACCGCAAACTCATTATAATTTTCAATTATAGGGTATGAAAACTACCTGCTTAATTTCGAATGGACGAAATGAGAAAATTTGTGTTAAATTGAAGTTCTTTGGCATAAATTATTATTACCGAAATTATTTTCGCGAAAGTGAATCGAGAAATAATATATATCAAAATTATTTTTGCCAAAAAATGTATCGACATTTAAAAAAAAACGTATGTTAAGTTAAGGCTTGGGTGAGCGCATTTAAACTTATGTTATTGTCATTTGTTGATGTGTTTATGGAAATATTACATATTCCCTGTAAAGAAAGGATTTTAACGTTCCAAACCCACCAATAAAAATGATTTTGTTTGTCTTTCATTTTGAGTGCTGATAGCCCTTCGACTTTTTCAATAAAAAATGTGCCTGATTTAAATCTCTTCCAAAAAAATAAGCCAATTATTTAATTCTTATTTGGAGGCAATCTAAGTCATCTTCAACCTTCCGAGGTAAAACATACCGATGGAGTGTGACGTGTAAATTCGGACTTGAAACAATAATATTCTTTGCAAAGCCTCACCTTTCTGCGGCGTGTTTTCCTGATGGAATCCGCGATATACACCGGTCCCATATGGTGCAGGGAGTCCGTAGCCAGCACCGCATCGCCCGTTGCCATCGTGCCGTTACCCGGTAGCACAACCTCCGTTCCTCTCATTGCCCCTTGCTGCTAAAATTTCTGAAACCACTTCTCTTAATTCTGTCTCCTTTAATACTTCTACCGATTCCTGCGCAACCAAGGATGGAAGTGGTGACCACTCGACCGATCCCGATCGTTTATGCAACCCACGGACTGTTAAATAAAAACATATGCCTTCGTCATGATTATCTTTATCGTTTGCGGTATTTCGCGCGTGGAGCGCGGCTAGCAGTATGACGTCATTACCTCGACGTGACGTCATCCACTCAAAATGAGGCCGGCTGCGTTTGGGAAATTGACGGTGCAGAGTTGAAGTGCGATCGAAGGATTGAGATTGCTTTCAAGTGGGTCGTTTGTATGGCTGCATACCGGGGCTGGTGTTTCCGATTTTCGTATCGCGGCTGCTGATAAGTCACCAGCGCTCTCCTTATGCTGATTAAAGTCACGAGAAAGGGAGGCCATGACGTGTTTATACAAATCAATTACAGTATAAATTGCCCGTAAGGAATGAATGCAATTGTATACAGTACATAATTTTAATCAACGATTTCAGGTGGGCTTCTTTTTTGTTTTCCTAGGCCGTTCGGGAGATGGTTAGAGGCGTTTTTTTGTTGTTGAGATGCCGCGGTGCTTCTTAGAAAATTCTTGACAGCACACGTCTTTGCGGTTTCCCCTAAGATCATATTGCCACTCGGTGGTTTTAGTTATGTCTTGTCAACAGAAGATTGCTTTTGTATACACGCACATACCAAATTCGTATAGTCAATTAACGTCGTTGTTGTGCTTTTCGCTATCATAAACGAAAAAGTCAATAAACAACACATTAGCCTAACTATACGGCAAAGCATGTTTAAGAATTGCTACTCGGCACTCAAATTAAACTGTCATGTGCTTGTTTGCAATTTATTAAATAATTTTGCAGACTTGTTTCATATATACTCTAATGGATAGCTACGTTTCTTGGGTAGTAAAGAGGAATACATTTTTGCCCTAAAATTTCACGGTTAGACTTTAAACTTGGATGCTCTTTGCTTGCAAATATTGAAATGATGTCTTGCGCAATCGTTATTGATCACGATGATGTAATTCATGAACTGAGCGTCCGCTTATCTCAAAATGCCAACGGTTTCAGCGTTTTCAGCCCGCCTCCACGTCAAATTATACCCAGCACGAATTGAGACGAAGGGGGTACTCCCTCCCCCCAATCTCGCTATACCATATATGCAAACCCTTGACTATTGTTACGTAACACATCCCCCCTAGATATCTCAAAAGAATTCCTGAGATTCTGGTACCACAATGTCCAACACAAAAGAGGGAAGGGGGGGGGGGTTCCCTCCATCCGTCTCACATCGTGCTACATAATGTGTCAAAAGGGACCTATTATAGTCCCCGCCCACTGCGCAGGAAACGACATGTCGTCAACGGTTGACGTGAGTATTATGCAAATTGTTGCCCAGAATTACCTGCCACACCGTATACAATAATATGCCTTATGCCTCATCAGGTTCAATTCAGCTGAAATGTCGTCATCGGGTGAAATGCTGAATTTATGACTGCGCAATAGTGATGCAACGAAAATACGTGACACCCGTTATAATGGCAGATCATGGTCCAATAATTTTCGTGCACATCAACGTATATAATTGCTGTGTACGGAATTTGGGAGAGAAAAACTTAATTGTATTCATCAAACAAAAAAATGAGCCTTTTCCAGAGATTTTTCCGGACCCATATCGTTCAAGTTTAATTTTCTGCGGCAAATTGAAGTCTAATAATGAGCCAATAAAGTGCAAATATTGATGAAAGACAAGTTTCCGGTATTTCAGTTTTATTCCGTCTACATTTTAACCTCAGGCAATTTGTTTTCCGGAGGGGGCAGAGTGAGTGTCGCCCTTTAAGATCTTATCGGTCATTGCGAGATCCTTTTACTCCACGAAATATCGAATCGAGTTTTTTTTTGTGCACGTTCAAAACCAAAGCACTGTGAGTCTTTCATTTCAAACACCGGAAGTAACTTTTATCTGATGAAGTCATGGAAAAGATCTTGACAACGGGGGCATAGGGGCATTTGCCAGTTTTCCCCCCAACACTTTATCTACAAATATATTAATTCTGTTTATTTTCTTCGCTGTTAAGATTCATAACAAGTTGAAGAGAGAGTGAAAAATCATAAACAAAAAACCTAGTAATTAAAGACGTTATGCTGATGTGATGGTGGATTTTCATTTACACCTGATACTTCCTTTACTTTCCCCTTCCCCTAGATATCATCAGATTTATTTAGACTGCCCCGCCCCTCCCCCACCCAAAAAAAATTACTTGCCCTCCCCCCTCCAAAAGTTTTTTTGGGAGTCTGGCGCCGCCACTGACAAGTTCACTTATACTTTAACGTTAATGCTTGTGGTTATTTTTATTCCACAGCTGGCGAAACATTATTTTTTAATTGACGAGTGTCAATTTTGAAGATTTTGTTTGCCCACGGGTGACGGTCTGTCATTGTGATGATGACGTCTGTACTGTGAAGAGTGTGTCATTGTTTATGTTGGTGTTTCAATGATAATGAAAGCAATGACGAAAATGTTGCCAATGGCAACGGGAAGTTAAATGCTCGCTGTACAGTGGATTTTTGCGTATTTTTGTCTCATTTTGTCTTTCAGGTGGTTCGCGGCGTAACAAAAATAAGCCTCTGTACTGATGACGTCTCACTTTGTTTGACATGTGCATTTTCCTATGGGGCCAGTGGGGGCCCACGGTCCACTGAGGCTTATTCCTGACTAAAATCAGATGCAGAAGCATTGATTTTACTTGGCTCCATTGCTCTTGGAAATGTCATAGGGCGTTAGTCGGACCAAAGCAAAATATGACAGATTATTACTCTGCATGTTGTGTTATGCATCGTTAAGCACATGATCACTGCAGTACACCCACACACAGCAGGAATGCGGGTGATCCACGCTCAAATTGGCAAGTGTTCAGTCCATGTAATCCTAAAACTAGTCGTGGATTTTCTGGCCTCCCCCTAGCTCCTGTTATTTCTAAACGGGCGGTGAGCGGAGACTAACATAATCACATGAACTGTACGGACATGTACTAAATCTGTTGTATTTTCATATTTCTTACAGATTCTTTGAAAGTAACATCGTGTCAACATTGACATTCCTTGTTACTCCTTCCTGAGTAAGCACATTCCCCATAGCACATTTTTTTAACGATTTTGTTCAGACCATGTTCAACCAAACATTTATGCAAATTTTGCCTGGCAAAGTTGAAGAGTTAGTTTATGTTGATGAGTTTATTTTAGCTGAATTGCTGAGTAAGTCTGTTTATTGAACTCATGAGAGGTTGTTTCGTTATAGCAAACATTCTTTCGTAATAACGAAAAGTAGAAGAATCAATTCGTTAGGTCTACGTCTTCGTCTATAACGAAACGAAACACTTTTTGTTTACAACGAACATTTTTGGGCAAAAAAATTAAACAAACATGGAGGGGAAAAGTCCATTACGTTAAGGATAGGAAGTACATCTTTAATTGCACAAAAGGTTTTTCATTGGCTTTCGATTAAATGTTGGCATAAATAATGTACTTTATGACGGCAAACTTTCTTTTGAGTGGTAAAGTTCAGCGTTTTAAAATGAAGAATATCAAATAATCTTTTCCTCTTAACTCAGGATAGCGTACGGTGCTTTCGTTCATCATATTCCACTTTTTAAATTTAGTCCGCAAAATTAATTTCCATCAGTAAAGTGATCATATACTTCAGAATTTTCGTCATATATGGGTGCACGCCGGTAAATAGGCCTAAATCCATCCGCCGAGCTCATGAATAAAAGTTATACCCTCCAAATATTCTATAATTATTAGAGAGTTCTGAGCGCCGCAAACTTGGGGAATTGAAGAGATATGGTAATGAACCTCTGGCCCGGACTTGGGGCTTCCAATTCTGAGCATTTTGAATGCTATTGGGCTCGAAAGTGGCGCTATTTTGTCATGTTGTGGAGGGATCGTTTTTCAAGATGGCTACTTTTCCGCTTTGAGGAAAATAGGGGTCGTCTTCTTTGGGTGAGAATATCTCGAAAAGTCAATGGTCAACCCACCAAAAAATGAAAAGAAAACGAAAGATGACATGTTGATCATCATTTTTCTATGCAGCTTGAATACCTGTGAGAGTTTTGAGTATTTTTAAATGAATTTTGAAGTATGGGCATTGAGCACTAGTGTCTATATGGGAATTTATTTGCAGGGTTGCATCCTATAAAGAATAACAAAGATGGCCGTTTCGCGCATGCGCTGTGCCGCGGCAGTGTTTTTTTTCAGTGGGCGGAACCTACGGGGAGGGGGGGGGAAGTGTTTTAAAGGTATCAACAAGGGTTTTTCCGTAACGGATGGTCCCAAATCGAAAGGGAGCAGTAGGCTATCAGCCAATTACAACAATTGCTAGTTGAAAAGGGGGGGGGGCATTTTGAGCTTAAAAGTAGCTGAAACTCAATTTATTGTCGCTGGGGGCGCTCTACAGCTCTGCAGGGGCAAAAAAGTCACTATTTTCGGGCCTAATATTGACCTCGGATAATTTTTTTCTTTCAATTTTTTACCTTAAAATATTGACTTTGAAGATATTCTGCTTCTCTCCTGAATGTGGTTTTTTGTTAAAATTAAGTTACCTGCTATTATAGGGTGCACGCCGGTAAGTAGGCCTAAATCCATCCGCCGAGCTCATGAATAAAAGTTATACCCTCCAAATATTCTATATAAGAGAGTTCTGAGCGCCGCAAAATTGGGGAATTGAAGAGATATGGTAATGTACCTCTGGCCCGGACTTGATGGGGCTTCCAATTCTAAGCATTTTGAATGCTATTGGGCTCGAAAGTGGCGCTATTTTGCCATGTTGTGGGAGGGATCATTTTTCAAGATGGCTACTTTTCCGCTTTGAGGAAAATAGGGGTCGTCTTCTTTTGGTGAGAATATCTCGAAATGTCAATGGTCAACCCACCAAAAAATGAAAAGAAAACGAAAGATGACATGTTGATCATCATTTTTCTGTGCAGCTTGAATACCTGTGAGAGTTTTGAGTATTTTTAAAAGAATTTTGAAGTATGGGCATTTAGCACTAGTGTCTATGGGAATTTATTTGCAGGGTTGCATCCATATCGTGTTTTTACGGGTCCAATATTTAGCGCCCTCTATCGACGAAACGAACAGCGCCCTCTACCGATTATTAAATTCGGTTCGCTCATGAGTTAATAATTAGCGCCCTCTACTACAAATAACAGCGCCCTCTACTGACCTTTGCAAGTACTATACCAATTCGCCCCCTTTTTTGCCCCAACGCGGGAAGTCAATAGAGGGCGCCCTTTATTTTGTCAATAGAGGGCGATATTTATTGGATGTGAAAAGACCGTGAAAAGGGAAGATGTCAACGTGATTCACGAAGAAACAAATTCTGGATTTTTTTGGTTTCCAAGCAAGTGTTTTGCTTCCTAAGCTACCAGCCATGACATCGACAGGTGAGCAATGCTATCCACTGAATTTGTCATAAACTGTGGCCAATTTACTGGATTACTTCCGTAATCGGGTAACCAAGCCACCCGCGCCAGGACGTTTGTGATCGTGTAGTGTAGGGCCCGGGTCCGGGACTATTTATTATAAGGGTAATCCTTACTTTTAGGACACCTCTATTTTTTACGAGTTCTGTTCAAAACTTACTTCTGCAGATGACTGTCCAGTACCAAAGTGACTTTTGCTGGCTAAAGTAGTCTTTTTTCTTCATATAAACTCATGTTAGTTGTAATTTTGAAAGCACTTTAAAAGAAAATGTGACTTTCCTACCATTTTTCACAGTCAGACTTGCATGTTGTAGTTCTCACATGCGTGAAAGCCCTACATAATGAAAGCCCGATGCTGATTGGCTGCTAAAAAAAATAATTAAGATGTTTATTTTTTATCAGCCAATCAGCATAGAGCTTTTATTGCATTGAGCTTTCTCGTTTGCCATCTTGGTTTTTGAGTCTGTTTTTTGGTTGTCATCGTCGTCTTTTACCCCTCAATTTCCCTCTAAAATCAAAGCCCTGCCCTCTTTCCACAAACTTAAACCTGCTGATACTCAAGAAGGTGTCATTGCCAATTGTTCAAATGTGTCAAGAAATATCAGAATGTCACTTTTGAGTGTCATTTAGTCGGCTGTTTTGGTGAGTCTTTCCCTTCCTATATAGGAATGGGGTCCTAAAAGTAAGGATTACCATTATAAGTATAACTTATAAGGGAACAAAATCCATTTCAAAATTATTGGACCTACCAAACTTGTTGGCGACATGCTCAATAAACAGGTATATCATAGATAGAGGGCAGGGTTTGATGTTTTTGGGGAAATTTTGGTAATCCTTACTTTTAGGACCCCGTTCCTATATAGGGGGCCTACATGATATAGGAAGGGAAAGACTCACCAAAACAGTTGACTAAATGACACTCAAAATTGACATTCTGATACTTCTTGGCACATCTGAACAATTGGCAATGACACCTTCTTGAATATCAGTACTAGGTTTAATTTTGTGGAAAGAGGGCAGGGCTTTGATTTATGAGGGAAATTCAGGGTAAAAGACAATGATGACAACCAGAAAACAGACTCAAAAACCAAGATGGCAAACGTGAAAGCTCGATGTGATGAAAGCTCGATGCTGATTGGCTGATAAAAAAAAAATCTTATTTATTTTTAGTCTGGTTCCCAGACCAAAAGATTCAGGAATAGTCAGAATCTTTTGGTCTGAGAACCAGACTAACTTGCATGTATTTATTTTTAGTCTGGTTCCCAGACCAAAAGATTCAGGAGTAGTCAGAATCTTTTGGTCTGGGAACCAGACTTATTTATTTTTTTAGCAGCCAATCAGCATCGAGCTTTCATTATGTAGGGCTTTCACGCGTGTCAGAACTACAACATGCATGTCTGACTGCGAAAAAAGGTAGGAAAGTCACATTTTCTTCGAAAGTGCTTACAAAACTACAACTATCATGAGTTTAAATGAAGAAAAAAGACTGCTTTAGCCTGCAAAAGTCACTTTGGTACTGGACAGTTATCTGCAAAAGTCAGTTTTGAACAGAACTTGTAAAAAATAGAGGTATCCTAAAAGTAAGGATTACCGAAATTTTGGGGTAAAATGACGATGACAGCGCGGCGACAACACGCAACCCAAAAATAAAGATGGCGATCACTGCCAATGTTCCGTGAGCACGCTTGGCGCGCTGAATCACAAGGCACAAACCGCGCTGGAAAATCTTGATTTCTACCCCAACATTGCCCAAGACGGGCTAGAATCTGTTCAAAATTGCAAAACAGGTGTCATTAGAACTGAGAAAAGATTGCTTTTGATTGTAAAGGTGATGTTCGAGTAATAAAAAACATTTATGACTCTAATTTGATCAAAACAAGACAGGGGCCCCACACTTCACAAATTGCCTTTTGTTTTCCTTTCGATATTCAGATGCAGACTTTGTTGCAAGTTTCTTTACGCTTTGGATGCACACTCACCTTCTTAATACTAAGACAAACATGACAAATTGCTCCTTTCTCTCAGACGTGAGACGTCTACTTGTCATGTAATTTCCAAAGGGATGTTTTAATGCTCATTTGTAATGGTATACATGGTATAGTGAAATGATTTTCACGCAGAATCACGCTAGCCACAATGCCTACTGTTAGTGTGACCTGCTGGTCAACATGTTTGCTGTCAGTCACACAGTGCTCAGCTGGTTCGGCGGCTGTCTTTAGTAATCTTGATGTATAGTACGCATGAGCAGATGAGGGCGCACTAAACACCAACGATTACTTGCCCAGCCTTACTTCTACCTCCATGCTCAAAAATAGCACAGCAATACCTGTTTTCTCTAGCGCGTCCATTATTCCAAAATGCAGCCTGGGAGTTTAATGTAATATACACAATTTGCAGACTTTAAGTAGTGAAAAGCCTGTTTGTAAAATTGTCTTCTTTTTTTAACAGTAATTAGAGCGAGAAGACGAAGAGAAAGCAGCCGATGAGGTGAGGGAGGAGGCAGTATGGCAGTCCAGACTGCGAGGGAAGCAGCAGCAGACATGGCTGGGATGAGAGACCACACCCACCCTGTGGGATGATGCAGGTAGGCTTATCTTTTATAGTTAGGGAGCAGGGTAGAGGCCAGGAAAATTATATACTTTCGTTTTGCTCTAGTGGACATTTTTGAACATGGACACAGATGATGGGAGCTTTTTGTTTATTAAAGTTCAATTTGTTTATGTTAAAAAAAGGGTGTGCGTTGGGCTTTTCTGAGCTTTTGGGAAAACTGTCTGCTCTTTGGCTGGAAAAAAAACAACCTGATACCTGTGGCCAACTGGTCCGGGTGAAAGGCAGACTTTGGCTTGTCAGATTCAAGATTCAGATTTGTGTAGTATTACAATTTTGTTATGATGTCATTTGTCAGGTTACACTGGGCTGAGCCAGGAGTCATTTGATGATTGGGGGAGCAGACAGCAGCAGAGCAAAGAACAGCAGCAGCGATGTCAGGGGCCGCCACAAGTCTTGGTATAGCCACGCGGGCCTTGACTAAAGGCTACAGCTGCTGTGGCGCCCAAACAAATTGCTGCAGTAATGTGGCACAGAGCACTTCGTAGACGCTGTCAGGTCAGGGAACCAGGCTAGCTATGTAACCAACTGCAGACAAAATGTGAACTAACTAAATTGGTAAATTGGAGGTAGTATTTGAAAAAAAACCCAGGTTTTTTTCCCAACGATGGTCAGCCAACCATCATTGGAAATTGATACAAAATTCCACTTTTCTTGAAAATAACAGCACACCAGCTGGGGCCAATTGCATAGAGCAAATTAAGCACAAACTTTGCTTAAGCACAAAAAAAACATTTCTTAACATAATCAGCTTTCAGGTTACCGGCAAAAATGCCATGGGATGTATATTGCTTGTGTCATGTAGCTGTTGTTTAATTAGCATAAATCGCATGGAGTTTTGGTGGATAACCTGATTAAATTAAGCAACGTTTTTTGTGCTTAAGCAAATGTTGGGCTTAAGCAGCTCTATGAAACTGGCCCCAGATGCCAAGATTTCAGGAAATGCTTGAGATTATTCACCTACAGTCAAGTAAGGCATTAAGTAATAATTTAGAAGTTTTGTGTTTGGATGTCTGGAAACATTGTTCATGTATATTACCTTTAAAGGGAATGTACATCATTGGCTTTTGCTGTAATTTATAGAAATGAACTATTTGAGGGGTTAGTATAATAGATCAAATATTGTTACACTGACATGTTTGAAGTTTTGTGTTCGAAAATGCTGGAAAAACCAAGAAAAACAAAAATGTTCAATTAGTCTGGTTCCTTGACTCCACTAAAGATGAAATGGATCAATTTATAGATGCCGGAAAGTTGTTAGGTCAGGGAACCAGTCTAGCTGGCCTGCACCCGTTCATGAACATGTAACCAATAGCAAACAAAATTTTGACTGAACAAAATGGTAAATTTGGAGCAGTAGTTGAAAAATAGTTAGGTTTTTCCAACGGCGGTCGGCCGACCACCGTTGGAAATTTATACAAAAATACCATTTTCTTGAAAACGACTTCACACCAAGTGCCATAATTTTACAGGATGCTTCAGACTGTCATTAACCAACATCCTAGTGAGGTATTTCGTAAAAACTTGGTAGTTTTATTTGTCGATGTTTGCAAATGTTGTATATTCCCTTTTATATCTCTCATTTGGATAAAGAGTCTGAGAACAACCAAAGCATCATTGTGATGATGACCTTAGTTACCACTGTGCCCTTTATTATTTGAACATGACTTTTCACTAATCCAGTGTCCTCAGTAAACATGTCTTAAACTGGATCTGGGTTGTATTGATGCTTAGCCCGGACCAAGTCACAATGTTTATTTTATTAGAATGTTGTATCAAGCAGAGCGCCAGTCCCTTTCATTGTTTGCTGTAACCAGAATATGTATTAGCAGAGTTTGTATTAGTCGAAGTATAAAAAGAACATGTTTCTCGTCCCCGCCCGCTCCCTTTTTGGAGGCCGCCTGGATTTTTTTAGTATTTTTTATTTTTGAAAAATGTAGTAAAATAACACCGAAAAAGTCCACAAATTCATCAGAAAAAAAAAAGTAGACCAATACAAGTCTAAATGACACAGTAAATATGTTCAGTTCTCTTGTCCAACTTACCTTCATTTTAGAAATGAACAGTGGAAACACCAACGGTTGCAGGAAATTTTTAAATGGCGGCCATCTTGAAACAAATACAAAATAAAAAGTAAAGAGCCCCGCTTCCTCCTTTTTTTCAAAACCCCGGACGAGAAACCTGTTTTGTTTTTATTCGGCCTTAACGAGAGTCGGCTATATTTGGTTACATTGTATTTTCCTTTTTTTATGAAGCAGGGAAACTTTGATTTTTTTTTAATACAAAATAAAATATTCTGTGACTAAAGCAGTACGTCTCAATTCAAGTGTCAAATTATTGATGGTTTGGTGTCATTTATTTCATATAGAATATCCAAGTTGAAAGAATAGAAATTTCAAATTCGTTGAAGGAAACAAGCCCAATGTTCCTGGAGGTTTTTTATTCACATTTTCTCGCCTTCACCTTCAAAAGTGCAAAAATGATATACCTAAAGTATTTTGAAAAGAACTTGAGAAGTGAAACATGAAGGTATATTTATTATTAATTGAGAAGGGAAACATGAAAGTATATTTATTACTTATTTTAATATCAATTTATTTGATATTCCAAATAAAATATAAAAATATAAAAGTATTCAATATTTAGTCGATCTCAAGCATAACATTTTTGAGGGAAAACAAAAACTGCAAAGCCAGGACTCGAACCACGGTCGCCAGATTGGGAGTCCCATGCCGGACCACAGGAGTAAAACCGGTTTCACATAGGTTGCTTGTTCTGCTAACTGTTGACAGAAAGATAGCCTTCTATGTCGCTTTACGCAATCAGGCCTATTTACGTTTAGACTCAACACGCAGTCTGATAGTGTAATCGCGCGTTAAATTGAGTGATTTGTAGTAAATGAAACTGGTTTAGCTGATAAGAATTTGATTGGAAAGGGTAGAAGGTGCAAACTGAGCTAAAATCGTGTTATTCGAGAGCTCAAAACAGATACAATTCTTGGTTTCAACACGAAGCACACGTGTTCAACGGATGCAGGGAAGCCCATTTCTTTTGTTAATTTCCTTTGTTCGATCCTGCGTTAACAATAAAATGTTTCCATTGAAGGAATCGGATTAGAGACCTCGATCTTTTTTCACGCTGGAGTGCCTCTGAATGGGGCTTATTCAAGCGGAAAATCACGAAATACAGCACTTAGGCAGCGTTTTATCCCACATAATGATACTTTTTGAAGAGGAAATTACATACTGAAAACAACTGTAGTTTCAAAATGCGAAAATTCGCCGTATTTAAAAAGTCAAGGTAAAATTTTTGGAAAAATTTTGCCCAAACTTTCCTCTTTCCAACGTAGGTGGCGCTATATAATATCACACCCGTCCAGTGCGCTAAGTTGGTTAGCGCATTAGCTACAGCGTGTGTGTACGGCAATAGGGAGGCTATTCATCATGTTAGTGGTTGGGCTGGCTGTAATTTTTATACATTTATGATTTGAAATCATAAATGTATACAAATCACTGATTTACAGCTCACACTTGATTGCATCTGAAATGGGAATTTTTGAAGCAGAAAATCACGAAACCTTATGCAGAATTTAACCATCGGGAGCTATACCAAAAAAAAGAGGAAATTGCACACTGAACATAGGCGTAGCCAGCAGGGGGGGGGGGGGGGTTAATATTTTGTAAAGGCCATTTAACCAGCTTTTACCCCCCCCCCCTCAATATTTTGTAAAGAGTGCCCTTTTGTTTAAGAAGTGCCTTTTTTTTCTGAACAATTGCCCTTTAAAAAAAAAGTTGTGCCCATTGTGTGAGATTTCAGCCTCTCCGGGCGCCCTAAATTTAACGCATATGTATCACCCTAAAAAGTTAGTGTGCATAATCGTTGGCTTTTGAACAGCGCCCATATCGACAGATGGTACCAGGCCCCCCCTCCCCATTTATGATTTAAAATCATACATGTATACAGAATTCGAGCCAGCCCCACCACCAACATGACCAGGACCCTCCCTATTGCCGTACACACACGCTATAGCTTATGCGCTAACCAACTTAGCGCACTTGACGCGGTGAGCGCGAATGAAATATTATATAGCGCCACCTACGTTGGAAAGAGGAAAGTTTGGGCAAATTTTTTCCAAAATTTTTACCTCGACTTTTTAAATACGGCGAATTTTCGCATTTTGAAACTACAGTTGTATTCAGTATGCAATTTCCTCTGCAAAAAGTATCATTATGTGGGATAAAACGCTGCCTAAGTGCTGTATTTCGTGATTTTCCGCTTGAATATTCCCCATTCAGAGGCACTCCAGCGTGAAAAAAGATCGAGGTCTCTAATCCGATTCCCTCAATGGAAACATTTTATTGTTAACGCGAGATTCAACAAAGAAAATTAACAAAGAAAATGGACTCCCTTGCATCCGTCGAACCCCGCGTCTTTCTTAATAGCCCATTAGGCTACACGTGCACCGCAGAAGCACAAGTTCCAAACGCTTGTAAAAAAGACCACTATTGTAGCGCTGCATGCAGATTACAGAATAAGCGAAGGGGTGTGTTTTTAAACCTCGGACTTGTTACCAGCTTCAGAAAATTTTTCGGCTCAATAAGGGGGGTTCGGGTTCAGCTTTAGGACAATCAATCAAGCCGAGATTTGGAAAATGGCCCAAGTGCTCAGTCTTTCAGCGCAATTAATGATTTGAATAATATGAATATTCACATCAGACCTAGGTACACATTCTCTTTAAATTAGAGATTTGGAATATATTAACGAATTTTCTATATCAAAGCTTTTTAGTGTAATATCTAGCTTGCTAAAATAATTGTTTTTTTTTTCTTATGGAGATTGGTACAACCACATAAAGATGTTAAAATCCCAACATATAAAATGAACACAAATAAACAACAAACTGTTTACATACTGTGTAACCGCTCTCCGGCCGTTACTCTTTAATCATGCTTTTATTTAAATCACGTACAATTTAAGTATGAAGGCAAATTTTAAACAATCCAAATATAAATATTGATATTATAGACATCTGTGATTCTATTTAACAACCATAACATTTTCATAAAAGCATTCAATGTACAGAATTAAGAAGTGAACCGTTCCATTTGGTGGGATGTTTCAATTCAAATATTTCTTTTATGCATTCCAGTTTTTTCCTATAAAACCAATCCACTGCATGTCCTTAGTTAACTTTGCTTACATTATATAGAACGCCGTTGTACCAAAAAAAACCCACCACAACCCCGTGCGAAACAACATTTTTGTATATAATTCAGTAAAAGGAACACACGTTTTCCCGCAAAAGTCAAATGCGACAATATAGAGCATTTGCAATTATGGTGTATCTACATTGCATTAAAACATCTTGTATTTCTGGAGTTGTTGCCCCCCAAACGAGTTTGGTGGTGGATAATTATCGAGACCACTATTTATGTAACGCATCCTTGAAAGAATATTGGTGCGGATGCTGCACTATTGAACAAAAATAACAACTCAGTTTCCGATCAATAACTCAAGAAATACAAGATGTATTAAACTGAAAGTTCGTGCAATTATTTTCCACGATGTGTAACAGCGGGGTATTGAATATCATGAGAAACAGACTAACGATACAAATAATATGATTGTAACAATGTGTGTTTTACACGCAAAAATACACATTGATTTTCATTCGGATTGCATTTGCGGCGCTTAAAACACTGTATTGTTACGGTCAATGTTGCTTCTTTGTTTGACGGTTTTTAAAAAAATGAAATAAATGTAATAATTAAAAAACAAAATGACAAATAATGACAATTCAAAAACATCTTGTATTTCTGGAGTTGTTGCCCCCCCCCCCCAAAAAGAGTTTAATGGTGAATAATTATCGAGACCACTATTTATTTATGTGGCGCGCCCTCTATTGAAAGACTATTGGTGCGGATGCTGCACTATTGAACAAAAATAACAACTCAGTTTCCGATCAATAACTCAAGAAATACAAGATGTATTAAACTGAAATTTCGTGCAATTAATTTCCACGATGTGTAACAGAGGTGTATTGAATATCATGAGCAACAGTCAAACGATAAAAATAATATGATCGTAACATTGTAGTGTTTTACACGCGAAAAATACACATTGATTGTCATTCGGATTGCATTTTGTGGCGCTTAAAACACTGTATTGTTACGGTCAATATTGCTTCATTGTTTGACGGTTTCTTATGAAATTAAATTTAAACATGATGACAAATCACTAGACGAAATTTCAATTTAAAACAACTTGTATTTCTGGAGTTGTTGTCCCCAAAACGAGTTTGGTGGTGGATAATTATCGAGACCACTATTTATGTGGTGCGCGCCCTCTATGGAAAAAATATTGGTGCGGATGCTGCACTATTGAATGAAAATAACAACTCAGTTTCCGATCAATAACTCAAGAAATACAAGATGTATTAAACTGAAATTTCGTGCAATTAATTTCCACGATGTGTAACAGAGGTGTATCGAATATCATGAGCAACAGTCCAACGATAAAAATAATATGATCGTAACATTGTAGTGTTTTACACGCGAAAAATACACATTGATTTTCATTCGGATTGCATTTTGTGGCGCTTAAAACACTGTATTGTTACGGTCAATATTGCTTCATTGTTTGACGGTTTCTTATAAAATTAAATCTCGTAATGTTTAAACATAATGACAAATCACTAGACGAAAATTCAATTTAAAACATCTTGTATTTCTGGAGTTGTTGCCCCCCCCCCCCCAAAAGAGTTTAATGGTGGATAATTATCGAGACCACTATTTATTTATGTGGCGCGCCCTCTATTGAAAGAATATTGGTGCGGATGCTGCACTATTGAACAAAAATAACAACTCAGTTTCCGATCAATAACTCAAGAAATACAAGATGTATTAAACTGAAATTTCGTGCAATTAATTTCCACGATGTGTAACAGAGGTGTATCGAATATCATGAGCAACAGTCAAACGATAAAAATAATATGATCGTAACAATGTAGTGTTTTACACGCGAAAATACACATTGATTTTCATTCGGATTGCATTTTGTGGCGCTTAAAACACTGTATTGTTACGGTCAATATTGCTTCATTGTTTGACGGTTTTTTATGAAATTAAATTTAAACATGATGACAAATCACTAGACGAAATTTCAGTTTAAAACATCTTGTATTTCTGGAGTTGTTGTCCCCCAAACGAGTTTGGTGGTGGATAATTATCGAGACCACTATTTATGTGGCGCGCCCTCTCTTAAATGACGTACATTTCTCAAAGTGGAAATATAACCTGTATATGCCTCAGAGTTTATACCAGTCCTAAAGATACATTACGCTTAAAATCTTTATGTACAGTAACAAAAACTTTAAAATTACTACATTATTCCACGTAACAGTTGAGAAATAAGAAAAATTGTTTGCTACTGCTTTGTCGTTTTAAAAACTTAATCTTACAATTACAAAAAGGCACTTCAAATACCATGATGATCCCATTGTAAAGGAAGACCAAAAGAACATACATGTTATTCTCAGATCATAATGAACTCTGACCTCAGTCCAGACACTGAACTTTGACATCACTTAAACACTTAACTTTTAGCCGAGTCTGAAACAGGAGTTCTTGTCAACGGCTACGAACGGCCGTCTTTTTTTCTGTGGTGTACCAAATGCAGCTTAAAGCAGCAAAACATGGCCTATAAGAAATTCAATTCTAATCTTTCAAAAAAAGCATCTAGAATATCTACATTATGATACGATTAAATCTTACTAAATAGCCAAGAAGCCGACATAAAGCGTCTAGTAGTTAAAACTTGCTCCACAAAAGGCTTTACTAATTATTAAACTGTATTTGCTAATCTTTTTGCTATATTTGCATAGTGATCTGCAGTCTAACCAATAAGCAAATTCAGCTAGTATTTCATTATTATTTCACTTATTACAAAAATCGTTTTCCCCATAGTTATGAAAATATAAACCAATAAAAGTATATCAAGTTTATGATAGAAAACTACCTAAACCACTAGAAAGAAACTTACCGAAACTTGACCAAACTATCCTCGCTCTCAGTACATGTAAGCAAGTAATTATACCAAGGGAGTACTTCCTATAATGCTCTTCTTTTCGGCTCAAATTCCTCCTTACTGACCGGCCAGCAGCTCTCATAGCTGATCACCAACGGAGGACCTATATAGGGGAAAGGCAAAACAAGAAAGCAAATACTTAATGGAGTGGTTAGGTACACGTTTTTTGAATATCGAGAGAAATCCCCAAACAACAACAAATAATATGGCCAGGACAATGTAGTGTGTTAAGCGCGAAAAATGCAATTGTTTTTCAGACAATAACTGAAGAAATACATATTGTATTGAACTATATAGTGCTAAATGCCAATACTTCTAAATTCTTTTAAAAATACTCCAAACTCTCACATTTATCTAAGCTGCACAGATAACTGGCGATCAATATGTCATCTTTTCTTTTCTTTTCAATTTTCGGTTGGTTGACCATTGACTTTTCAAGAAAATCTCACCCAAAAAAGACGACCACTATTTTTTCCACAATATGAAAAAAAATAGTGCCACTTTCGAGCTCAATTGCATCCACAATGCTCAAAATTGGAAGTCCCAAGTCTGGGCCAGAGGTTCATTGCCATATTTATTTTCAATTCCCAAATTGTATGGCTCTCAGAACTCTCTATTATAGAATATTTTGAGGGTGTAACTTTTATTCATGATCTCGGCGGCGGATATAAATAATATACCCAAAACAATGCAGTACGTGTGTTAAGCACGAAAATACACAATCCCAATTGAAGTCAACTTTCCTGGAACAAAAAGAACTCACTTGTTTTCCGGACATTAACTCAAAAGATACTTATTGTATGAAATAGAAACTTTGTCTCTTGTTTGGTCGTGATATATAACGCAATTCGACAGAATATATTATAACCAAACAGCTTTAATGTGTTGAAGCGAAAAAATAGAATCTGATTTAAAGTCAACTTTCATAAAACAAAAACAACACACACGTTTTCCGGACAATAACTCAAAAAGAGCCTGTTGTATTGAATTAAAATGTTGTTTATTGATTGGTCGTGATATAATAATAATAATAATAATTTGGGAGGCTAATCATCCTTACTCGCAGCTGGTATGCTGAATTGCGAAGGACGCGGTTACAACGTGGTCGGGCCGCTGGCACGTAAAGGCGCCTATGGCTGCCGGCCACATCGACCCATATATGACCACGGAGCACAGCCTGAGATCGAAAGTGTTTGATTTTTCCGGAGGGAGGAAAACCGGAGGGCCCGGAGAAAAACCCTCGTGGCACAGGAGAGAACCACTGATCTCTATATAAAGACTGGATAGCGGATATGCATACAACATTCACACAGAAGACTTTGCATATTGACCAATTCGCCCCCGGTCTCACGAAGATGGCCGCGTATAATACGTACGTTCTACGCGTAAATATAAATAGGCGCGCGTTGTATCAACAGTTGACGCGCATTTTGGTCACGTACACATATTATGATGTTCTAAAAGGGACACATTTCCGTAGTGATTATCATTGCAAAACGCCGAAAAAGTGATATTTGCGGTATTTTAGTAACCACGACGTTAAAAAAATTGTAGTTAACCTTGGTCAGTGGTGGTGGTCAAAATATAAGTCAAGTGAACCGCGACGTTACAAAAGAAATCATGCTGTCTATAAAAACGGCAACTTGTCCTTTGTAGATCACCAGCCGGTCTCACCAATATGGAGTCAAATTCGTACATTGTGCGGCTCTTTATTAGCTATCCAGTCTTTATATAGAGATCAGTGGAGAGAACCAACGCACAACTCTACTCACATGCGATCCGCGGCCAGGATTCGAACCGTGGTCACCTTGGTGAGAGGCGAGCGCTTTACGCACAAGCCACCCATGCCATATTCGACAGAATATTGGGAGAATTTGTAAAAAAAATAACCAAAAAAATGTATATGTGTTAAGTGCGAAAAGATCAATCCGAATTTAAGTCAACTTTCATGGAACAAAAGCAACACACTCGTTTCAAAGACAATAACTCAAAAAGAGCCTGTTGTATCAAATTGAAACGTCGTCTGTTGATTTGTCGTGATAGATAACACAATTCGACAGAATGATAAGAGAATTCGTCCCCCAAAATAACCAAAACAATGTAGTATATTAATGCGAATTAAAGTCAACTTTTATGGAACAAAAACAACACACTGGTTTCAAAGACAATTACTCGGAAATACCTGTTGTATTGAATTGAAATTTCATCCAGTGATTGGTCATGATGTTTTAAATAAGCCTATCAAAGGAAAGGAAATGTCAAACATTAAATTAGATACAACCAAAACACTTGATAGAGTGTGTTAAGCGCGAAATATGCAATCCGCATTAAAGTCAACTTTCATGGGGCAAAAACAATAGCCTCATGCTCCGGACGATGAGTCCAGAAACACCTGTTTCATTGAATTGAAATTTTGCCTACTGATTGGTCTTGATGATAAAAACAAGTCTGCCAAGTTTCAAAAGGAAATGTCAAACAATCAATTAAATACACACCCCCCCAAAAGTGTGTTGAGCGCGAAAAACACAATCCGAAAATATACAATGGGACAAAAGAAAAACCCATACCCATTGTCCAGACGATATCTGAAGTACCACAGATGTGTTGAACTGAAATTGCCACCGTTATCTCTAAAAAAAAAAAACCCTGTTAAAACTTGCTGTAGAAACCTTGTGATCAATGTTAGTGTGGAGTTTAGTCCGAAAGTCAACCAGACAATATGCAAGCGTAGTAATGATGGACCAATCTGGTCTCATAATTAGGGTCTAGGTATATAGTAATCCGAGTAAAACCGGATGTGCTAAACAATCAAATACATATTGTGTAACTATCTCAATTTATTAAACTGCTCTGTGGCAGGAAGAATAAACATTCCAATTCCAAATATAATTTATTTAAAATAACCGCGCAGTGAGAACGCGCGAGGGTGTAAATCGAATAAACGCGCCAACTGAAGAAGCCAGGATCGGTCAGGGCCCGTATCAGACGGGTTCCGACACAACATGTGCTTTTTTCCCCCTCTGTGGCGACAAGCTTGTGCGGTTGTTTCTGCTGTCACGTGTGGTACCATACACTCAATCAACACGATCGATTTAGCGAAGAAAATGACGTTGGATGCGAGGTTGCGATGATGTTACATCCAGAACATCTTTGACGCTCGTCCAACAAACTGTCATAACTCTGAGTAGGCTAGCTCAATTCATGCGACGCTCTTCGGACAATTAGACATCGATGATTGATTTTTTTCTGAGAAAGACAAGCTGTTTGGCTGATTGCAATATGTCTTTCGGTGGTTTGAAGTGGTTGACTGTCGTGTTTACCGTGATATTGGTTTGGTCCGGCGAATGTTATGGAGTGAGCGAGTCCTGCGGGGACTTGGCGCACCGCGTGGTGCGAGCTCTGGACGGGGCGCTGGGCTTCTTCGGCCGGGAGTACGACAAGGTGAACCTGGACGCGGTGGTGGGAGTCCGAATGGCGCAAAGTAAGTCCAACAACGTCCGAGTGATGAGGGTACATTTAAATAGGGGTGGTTTGGTAGTGCTGTAGTCGAGGCCATTCCTGACAATTCATCACAAGTCCAAAATCGAGTCACAAGCTGTTCCAATTAACTGTGCCTCATTAATACATTGCTTTGTTATTGTTCATCCCTTATAATGACTTGACTTGCGAAAGGAATTGTGAATTTCTTAAGACTGGAATTTCGATGGACTCGGCTACAAAACTGGTTTGGGTGGCTAAATCAAATGTTAATTATTTACGTATTTTCTGGATATATATACCTTAATGGCAAATGTTCTTTCTTAACAAACAGCCATGCTGCAATATTGCAAATTCTGGATCATTGAGTTATAGGCTTACATGTTTCTGTTTCACGTTTACGTTTCACCTCAGCATCTCAGCCACTTTCTTAAGAAACGCTTGATCCGCCACTGGCTGGATGCCATTGTGGTATTTGATTGAGAAACTTGTCAAATAGAGGCCATCACCCATACTCTTTAATTCCCAAAGAATAAACCAGACAATTTTGAGCGAAGGTTACTCCAATTCTAGATGGAAACAGGGCCTACTTTACAAAGATAATAAATTTAGCGGGAAACTAAAATCGAGTGAAAAAAACTCGATTTATTTTGATTGAACGAATTTCACAATCGTTTTGTAGGCTACTTTTAGCCCGATAGAATGAATGTTCACTCGAAAGAAGTGAATTCCCGCATTTGGAAATAAAAGAGAAGTGTGAACTTGCAAGACTTATAAATTGTAACGCCGCTATGAAAGAGATCATTTTGTCTTCGGGATGAATAACTTTGGATTACTGTTAATCAGGTTAAGAAGTAATTAGCACTACCCCTACTTTTACTTTCGGACTGATTAATCTGAACAGAAACAGTTGTTGAGCACGTAATTTTGGCCAAGTCAAAATCTTTCATTTGAACGCCGAGCCACTGCATCTCGTCATCTTGTCTGTTTTCGTGCCATCATCAATGAAAATTGGACAAGATAATGTCTTTCATGGCCTCAGTAGTTGATAACGACTTGTGCTTCGCTGACAACGTCGGACAGAAACCCCATAAATCCTCTCAATTTGAAGATGTACCCTTTCTTTCTGCTTGTCTTGTTATATACTGCATGTAGTTCTTTATGAGATAGTGGTCATTACGTTCCTTACACGATGCTATCGTGTTACGCCTGCCGGGATTCCTCACTCTTCTTGCAAAATACATATCGACGTTTTTCCCCCTCCGACGCGGCATTTTAGCGAAACGCGAGCCTAATTTGATACGATGGAGTAAAATGGGAAGCTTGATGTACGAAACACGAAACCTGTTTCCCAGTTTGCTTTAAGTTTTGCATTTTTAAGGGAAGCAGGATGCTTGTTTTGATAAATTCATATCTGGACGGAAACTATCTTGACAGATATGCCCGATATAAATTTTTTTTACCGGAATTAGGGGCCTACTTAATTAATTGACTGTTTGAAAGTTTATAAACAAATGTTTTCTTATATGTCAGACAAATGTTCTCTTATATGACTAGTTTTCTAATTTATACAATGAGAAATTATTATACAAATTAGAAACAATTAGCCATTATTCTTCTTTCAACAGTAACACACAATTAAATCCTCTCAAATCAACCTGATGTGCTCTAGCCCGTAATGGTGCATAGATGCAAAATATCACGGGCAAAATCGTTTCCGATTTAACGTGACTCATGTTTCAAAATGTTAAGTTCGATGTAATTTGGTAAAACATAATACCAACTTTGCGATAATTTTATATCCGTGCCTTTTGGGGAGAGCTGTATGGAAGAAAAGATTGGCAAGACAAAACCCACAAAAGTCAGATCGTGTTCTGTTCGGTAGAGCAAAGTTCGCTCTATGCAGTAATTAGGTCATATAATTATGTGTTGGCCTACCACTGTTAGTTTTAATACATCTTTAGATGGAGAGTATTTTATCAAGTTAATTGATAAATTTTGATTGAAATACATTTGTAATCGATAACATATACTGAGCAATATCCTGAGTAATATGCTGATTTCTATCAGTTTCTACCTATAATGAAATCTGTATCCTGAGCAATTTACACTCGTGTGGGATTCAATGGAGGCCCATTGTTAAAATCATTATTATTAGTAACCCCCACCCCTTAAAAAAATGAAACCCCGCCCATGATTCATCCGGCTAATATAGGCATCATTAACGCGCCAAGGACTTCGAAATTTTGAATTTTAACATTATGCCTTTTTAAAAATTCTCCTTCGCTGAACAGAGACCTCAATACCCAAATATCTCGTCTACAAGCATTGCAATGTTGACGTGTCACAGCCTTTACTTTATGCATCGTAAGCTCCCAAGGACCGTATAGCGTTTGGTTTTCCGCATCGGTGTATTGCATTTGTTTTCCTTCTTTCTTTCTTTTTACCGTCAACACGACCCCCCCCCCACCCCACTCTAATCTCACGGAGAGAATGCCAACCCGACCCTGCGGCGGTGCGTTTATCCCTTCCGATGCACCTTCCGCTAAATCTGCAACTAAAAACTCTTGCGGCCCCCGGAGCTAGACCGAAGAGTTGGCGATCCTCCGCCGCTTATGGTTGTCTTATCCGTACACCCGCGCTCTCTTTCTCTCGCTCTGAAAGATAACTGTCCGTGCTATTCACACCGCAAAATAAATGTTCTTTTCTGAGATGGCTATTTAATTTTTTATTTAATGTACAATGTGTCCCCGAAAAAGCGGGCCCGGACAAATCAGCGCCCATATCTAAACAAATATTTATGTGAGGCTTATTTTTTTGGGGGTGTTTGTTTCATACTGTTGATCACACACGAACACGTTCCACATGCTAACAAGAAGTGACTACATGTATTCAAGGGGAAATGTTTAATTTTATCAGGATCAGATTTTATTTATGAACATTACAAATACATCTGTAAAAAAAAAACAACTTAGTCTCTATTTGTTTGCATGTGAAATGTGTTCGGTGTGATACAGGTTCGTGGTCTCACTCTCTCCACTAATTTACCAGCCCAAGCTAATGCCGCAAAAAGCGTAAATTTCGATTTTATGGAGCTCTTACGTTTCTAGTCATGGCTTGAAAAGGTTTCAATCAATTCAGTTTATTTTTCCATAGGCAATAAACAACATCAAGAGCACGAAAAAACCACCAACAAAATTTATGTGAACTTGTTTAAGTCCCCACGTTAGGCAACCCTTCGCCTAATGTTAAGCCCGATTTACGGACACCTCCTTTTCAAAAGTAAATGAATAAATAAACACACCAAAATATGGGAATAAAATATATACTACACAGAGGCTATCAAAAAATTTACGATTTATGCAAACAAGGCGCCCTTCCCAAAATAATTTCAGGTGTCACGTCTTCTAAATCTTAAATTTAAGGCTATTAAAATCTATCTGCCAAGTTTGGTGCTTTGGACCAGTCGGTCACGATTCCGAACATAGTCCTCCTGACTATGGATGACTGGGAACATACATCAAGTCAAAGATTTATCAGGAGTAAAAAAAAATGGAAAGTGTTGAAGAGCATGGAAAGTATATCTTTAAGACATTGCTCTCTGAGAGAGATTTTTTAGGAGTGAACGGAACACTGCTTCCATGGCGATGGAACGCGGGATTAAATCAGGTTGATGAGTCGACTCGGGGCAAGCTTTTAACTCGGGGTACAAAATGGCGCTCTGAAAGGTATCGTTAGTGAATCTCTAGGGGTTTGTGCTTGTCCCTGAAGCTTGCATAAAACGATCATCGGGTACAGGATATATTGCCTTCGGTTTGCTGCTAAATTGATATTTTTAATGGCTCAAACGTAATGGACATCGTTGTAAGTTCATCGTTTTAAGCATTTTTGGATGGAAACTGTTATTTCAAAGAATATTTTGCCTCTATAGGAACTGAGGGGTATAAGCAACTTCCAACCGTTTGTAATAAACATTAGAAACCTTTTATTCAATTTAACAGGATTTTGTTGACAACGACAACGACAACAGTCAAGAAGCCTGCAATAGAAATTTCCCTTAAAATACCAATTATTTAAAATACAAAGCTTGCTGTAAACGTTGTGACTTTGGTTTGAGAGAGATGTGAAGAAGTAATGCGTAGGCCCTATAGGGCTAAATAAATTTCGGCCAATGCCGGCCAGGCATTAAAAAGATATGAATATTATTGCGTGCATTACACTGCACTGAATTGACTGATAAAATGTGATTGGTTTAGCGTTACCTTATGCCTATAGGCCAACTCCAAGCTGCGCTTGCTGAGCTGGATGCCACCAAGCAACCAGAGCTGAAGTCCTTGCTAGACGAGCTTCAGAAGCTATCTGACCAGGCTGAGACCATCTGCGATCGGGCCATCCCTGTGGTCAAACGGCAATATCCCAAGGATTACAAAGGTGAGATACTGGGCCCAATATCGTGGAGCTGCTGTGCATTGCACAAAAATCTTCCAAGCACGGAAAATATTTGCAAGGGCCTATAATAGAATGTTATAATGCAATTCTTGTAGTGCGCAATAAAGGGTCCATGAAGTGATTTTTCTTAGGAACATATTTTGTGCTACTCCTCTTAAAAAGTACGAAAAATATTTGACATCCCTTTTTTGGTAAATTTGATTGAAAAGTGCACTTAATTCTTTAAACATTAAAACAATAATGCTTTTCGTACAGTTGAGGGCGCTGTTGCTGTGATGTCATTTCAGGAAGACACTGTTCAGTTTAGGGGATTTCTGTTCAAATTGTGAACCCAAAAATTTGATCATTGAAAGCATCTTTAAGAAAAGTTTGCTCACTGGCTTACTGCCATGCATGTACTGACACAACAACGAGTCACCAAAGAACGTATGGTGCTAAAATAGCTGTAACATTGAGGTTTCTGCCTGAAATTACATCACAATTTTGCTCATGAATATCGATATTCACTTTAGTATAATAACCCCAAAAGGCACAAAATACCCTTAAAATGGCGAGACAAAAATTATAAGGTCAAATGTAAAATGAAGGTGCATTTTCAAGGACTGCAATAACAAAATTACATTGCATGGCCCCTTTAATGTCCCATTCATCTTTATTTTCAATCTTCATATTGCCAGTATTTCGATGCTTCGTTAGTTTTGCTGCTCATGCAAATTTCCATATTCGTGAGCAAATCTGTGATGTCATTTTTGGCAAAAACTTCAGTGGTAAAGCCGTGTTTCGTGACAACGAAATAGCCAGGCGTACCTATGAAAGTTTTGAACCCAAGCAGCTTAATATGACCTTTGACACTTTGTCAGTCAGAAAATAAATTGAAGGGATATCATGATAAACAAAAGAAAAAAGGGTGGCAACATAAAAGAGCCATGGGTAAAAACGCGAGAATGATTACATAAAATGATTATAAATGAATTTCATCAAAGTTGCATAACATGTGAATGAGATGAAATTCTATAATCTTAAGAAAAGCATATTTCAGCACGACTAAACACAACACTATCCATTAGTCATTCACTCGGTTTTTTGAATTTTGTGAAAAGAATGACTGCCTTTTGTACCCGTATACTGGGCGAAATTTTTTAGAGTAAGGGAAAAATCACAAAAGGTTTTTGCATAATGATGGCAAACTCTAACATCAGGGTTGACATATGGAAAGTTAAGAGGATGAATTCTAAAAAGAGAAGGGCATTCGTCATGTTCAAGAACCACTTAGGAATGGCCTTTCAAGGCTACCGCACAATGCTTGCATCTTCCTTTTAAAGCATCCGTACAGTATACAGCGCTCTTTTCCTTTGATATTGGAGAATATAATCCTATCAAAAGCTTATCCGTGTAATTAGAGGGGAAAAGACACTCAGAAGGGACGGTATTCGCCAGGCATTGAAAACAATACAGGTCCACGGTTACAGAAAGCCTCCGAGTTGAAGATTCGAGAATCATTTGTCTAAAGCAGATTCACTTCTCATGTTCCAACATCCTTAGAAAAGCAATTGCAATTTTGTGTTGTTGACGACTTGGCGTTATATCACTAAAGCAGCCGAAAATTATGCAAGAACTAAGGCCAAAAAAAATTTCCGCTTCCAATTACATGGCATTTGAAAATAAGGTTGGTAGGAAGGAGATTTTTTTTTTTGGCAATTTTTTTGGTGTACGATCATATGGAGGTGTTTGCGTGTAGTCAAGGGTAAGAGGTAAAAAGGGTAAAAATTGATGATTTTCGGGTTTTGCCCTCATTTTTTCCAAAAAATAATTAGGGTAGGGGCTGTCAAAATAAGATAGGTAGGGTAAACGGAAGCAGAACTATTATTTTTGTTGGCCTAACACAAATGAAAGTAGTCGCCAAGATTTCAATTTTCCAAAATTTTGCTGATTTTTATCTTTGTGACTGGAAACTTGACATGCAAACAATCTTCATAATATAGCATTTATCGGTTCACAATCGGCTTAAATGACGCCAATACAGATGGCGAGATGATAATAACATCGAAAGATATATCGCTCTGTTTTTAATTAACTCCGTACTCAGAGCGTTCTCTGTTTACTGTCCCAGGGTTTTAAATTGCAGTTTACTCATTGTTAGGCAGTGTGTGAAATTTGCTAAAAAAATTGGGATAAAGTGCAGGTTGACAACCACATGAAACAAGACTATGAACAAAGACCGAACTAACTATTTATGGGATCCCGGAAAAAAGTCAAAAGCCCCTTTTTCGTTCCGTATGGAGAATCAGTTCACGGCCTCGATATCTTCTCCGTGCTACTGCAGCTGCTTGTCTGGTGCAATTTGTGGCCCGTCCCCCGCTTGATGATAAAACCTAATCATCAGCATCAGGTGGGACGAGGCACGCGGACCGGCCCTGTATAAATGGGAAACATCAATTTGTCTCTTCGGCCGATCAACATTGTTAGTGAAAAGGGCTAAGTGAATGCATACACCTGCAGTGTCCGTTTGCGTATATTATCATTCTCTGCGACTGTTGCAGTTTATTATGTAGCGGCTTCGTTAGCGTCCAGCATATATAGCTTAGGCGTTAAGGAATAAGGAAAGAAGCGAGTGGAAAGACCTCCTTATTAAACGTAATTACACACAGGTTAAACAATTATTATTGCCCACTTTTCCGAGTTCATCAGCGTGTTTTTACTTTTAAGACTCTTTGGGTGATTCTCTCAATAATTGTGTACAATTATTCATTCCCATGCTTCCTCCCGCACATTGGAGAATTCTGTCTCCCGGAAAAAAAAATCCACCAAGCCTCTTCATTTAACACAGCGTTGATTTAGCAATACATGTTTTTTTCTCAAATAAGCGGAAGCTAAAGACGAATCTAGGAACAATGATGAAGAAATGGCTGAAGCTTTGTGTCAGTTGTACGAAGCTACTGTCCCTTGGCGGATTATCTGAACAATAGCTAGCACAACGTTATCGCCAATTCGCCATTGAAGGGGGCCTCTGTGACAGATGTAACCGCGTGCCCGGATGGGTTAATAGAGCATGCAATTTCAAGACTATGAAGCTTTAAAAATGAAGAAAAAAGTTTCCTCGCCGGATCATAAATTAGCCATTTGAATCATTTTGGTCTTAATGTTTATTCTGTTTTACCCAAACTGTTTTTTTCCCCTCAAAGTTGGTGTATACGAGTGCTTGTCGGGTGTGGCACTTGAAAACAGATTTTCAAATCGAATCAATAATTGTCTAGCATTACATTAGTTATAAGCTTGGCCAATATGACATCGCACGAAGAAAATCGGCCCACGACAAGTGATCAATTAATTAATCTCAACTTTTGAAATTAAGAGCGGGACGCTCCTAATTCGTTCTGAATACTAAGAGTGTGCACAATTTGTGAACTGAAGCGCGCCATTTGAAAACCACATTTTAAAACTGATATAAATGCCTGCAAAAACAAACATGCACATTTATTTGTTACAGGACATGATATTCCTCTAAATTTCGTTCGGACAAGAAAATCAAATTTTATAAAAGCACGTGTATACATACTTTGAAAGAAAATATTTGACGTTTAGTGACAAAATATTCCCGTACGACAAAAGAAAGATTGATAAATTTAAAAACTGTCAATAAATGTACATGTTTGTAATTGTTTATTGTAACTCACATGCGATATAATGAAATGTTTAAAGCATTCACAATGACGCGTTTCGAAGGTAGCAACATAATAAAAAGCCCCTCTCCTTCCAGATTTAGGCCTGCTCATCAGCGGCGATTTCTGGGGTGCTGGGAGTACGGCGGAGAAGCGGCAGACGGACCGGTCTCTGGGCAGTCCCCCACGGCAAGACGAGGGATGGGAACCCCTGAGCGAACCGCTGACAGATCGGTGCATCAGCCAGCTCCTCGGAACAAAGTCAGTATTCAATCTATGTTGCTTCCTACTCACCAAATGATCAAATTGTTCTTTTTTTCCAGGAAGTGTTTTCAGAAAGGGACTTAAGTAGCGTAAATGAGTGGGGAAGTCTCGCAGCCCGAAGTTCACTTTTGTGTTAATGCCTTGTTTACCAGGCCTGCAGCCGACGTAGGCGGAGTGGGTTAGCAGGGGTGGGTGGGCGTTGGTTGTTACGGGGTAAAAAGTCTCAGCACATATTTTACATGGCCCTATTTTGAGCAGTTTTTTTTAATATGAATAACGGACAAAATAAAATTAATCCTTTGATTTGAACCATGGACTTTAACTTGTCTATGGTTCAAAATACATGCCTTGTACGCACATTTAGATTTTCTAGCAGTTGTGCCATTGATACACAATTTCTTTCAGTAAAAAGTTCACTTTTAGTAAGAAAAATCCAACTTCCTTTGTAAAAAAAAAGTTCCAACACTCACACCAGGCTGTCTGTGGACGTGGTAACCAATACACATTAGTCTAGCCACGGACTCTTCTGTCTATCGTTACCAAATGGTGTCAAACCATTTAAAGTGGCCACCACAACAGGAGGGGTTTTGCCAGACTGCGGGACTCCGGCGCATAAAGATAAAATCATCTTGTTAACCGGTGGTTGGAACACATTTAGCGGCCGTCGTAAAAAAAAAATGCTTCCCGTCATTTGTTATACAGATCCGAGCCGTGCAGCATCACATCGTTTTGCTGGCTTGCGATGACGCCTCGAGGCTACCGTAGCTACTCACTCAGCCACCAGGTCCTGTACCTCACAGTGGGATCAATGGTAAATTCATATTACAAATGACTTCATTTTCCTGCATAGGGCCGTTTTCTAAACCCCGGCATCGTCTCCGTCTCCAGCTCCAGCCCCATATCCAAACATCATGAATGAAGCCAGAGACGCACACAAAGCCGAGGTTTGGAAAACGGCATGGCTACTAATTTCCATTGGACGGCACGTTATTGTGAACGAATGGGGGCGGTGTTACAACGGCATTTTCTCGGCCGGTTTATCGGACTCTACTTCAATGTAAACTCGATTCATCTTCCTTGTATGTAACCCCAAAAATGACGTCTTTTGGGCAATCGGACCCCATTCAAAATATGGCATATTGATACTGCTATAATCAACCTATAGTCTCCGTTAACAATACATAATCTGATCTCTTTTTATTCGAGAACACAAACTTGAAACGAAGTAAAACCTGGGATGGGAATGAGTTTACCGCTGCATTATCACCTGTGAGGCTTCTTTTCGATAAAAAAACACTTTTTTTTCTGTACGCTGCACATTCGGATGCGGGATTTCGAGTGTCCCTGATGTAGACTGTGGAGAAAGATGAAGACTCACCCAAAATGGCGCTTGCTGGACACGTGTTAACTTCCCATACCAAGAGAATAACGGAAACAAACTGAGCGAGCCTGGTTGGTATATGGAGTGAAGAGAATCGTGAATGGCTTACTTACTATTTTATATGCACGCGAAGTAGCCTGCCCGAAGAGGGCGTACGTTTTGGTGCCTAACCGCGAAGGCGCGTGTTCGCTCGTTCCCATCGCCCAAACCAAAGGACGCTTGTGAGCGCTAATTTTTTGAGCTTTTATTTGATAAATTCTGTATAAACAGTGACCTGGGGCCAGTCACATGCAAGAGAAGGAGCAAGAGATTCTTTTAGCATGCAACCATTAGCTCGAATATGAGCAAAAAAATTTGAAAAGGACCAGACGTGTTTGCTGCCACCAAGCGTCTCAAAAGTCTCCCATTGACCGTTGGCCCCGCCCACTGAGCACGTGGACAACAATGGATGCGCTTGTCCAGTGCATGCTCGAGCCGTGCGCACTTAATTCACTTAAAAGTACTCATTTTTTTCATTCATTCGTCATTGCTTCCAAATCATTTTTACATTTGCTCTGTCTGTAAATATTCATAGTGTTTACATCTTCCCCCACTTCTTTTTCTCGAGATGGGCTGTGAGTCTCACATGATGAAGCGACTCCATGCCCCTGATGAGACTGGCAGAGCAGGCGGGTCGATGCTGGACTCACTCACGGACGGCTTCTGCTCTGACGTCTTGAGGGAGGCAGAGACGACGGCTGGAGAAGGGTACCCGACTGGAAGTCAAGATCTCTTCATGGAACAAGGTATTGGTGCAGACAAATTGTCATGGTCAACAATGATTAATACCCTCACTTCAATCAATCCGGGGGAAAAAAAATCAGCACTATCAAAGCATTTGAATCATCTATCCAATTTAAGCTTATGTAATCCTCTTTTACTTTCTGTTCATTTTGTTTTGATACTAACTAATGACTTTGGGGTGATCGCCTCTAACGGTGGCTCTGAAGCCCTTTGCCATTTTGAAAAATGATCCCTCCACCCTATTTCAAAATAGATCGACATTAAATGTATACAAGTTGAAAACCCTGACTGGACCCTCCATTGGTACGAACCCGTAAACGGAAGGGTATCAAAACTCTCTACTTAGGGAGAAACTGGCAGTACAAAAATAGGCAGATACATTCTAAATAAGTTACACTTTAGCCTAAAATCGTTACCACCGTCATGAACGACACATGATGATATTTTTTCCGATGAAAATCTGAGGAAATTGGAACATTTGTGTTTCTGGACACGAAACCTCTCCGAAATCAGCGATGCCACACATGTAAGCTTGCCCCCCCCAAAAAAAATAGGGGGAACATAACCATTTCACATGACTGTATCATGCGTGAGCATAATAATCTATGTGAGAAACCATGATCATCCTATCCTAACACGATAAGCCTATGAACTTTGGGCAAACCATAGACTCTTTTTTAAGACTTTAAAATGCCAATTTGTATTGGCAGATTAATGCTTTTATTGAATTGTGTGCAATGACTTTGTCTTTTGTACCGGGAGTCAAAAACTACAATATACACACGATACATCGGCACATGGATAAAACGAGTCAGCGATGCATAAGGTTGCCATGGCATCTGCTGTGCTACAGGCATGTGGTCAGGACATTTTGAAGTGTAAATTTGGAAAGCGTGTATAGTTGTGATCTTGATTATTAATATCGCCGTCAAATCAAATGTGCAAATTTCTTTCATACCTTAAGTGCTTCTGTGTGGCCTGAAGGGATACGAGGACTTCTTCCGGTTGCCATGGTTACAGGCTGTGCTCAGCTGGCAGGATGCAAGTGGCTGCTTCAAAAATGATGTCTACCGCCCTCATGCGTCTGATGTGGTTCTCGGTAAATCCTGCGGAACCAAAAAAATAATTAGTGTGATAACTGATTTGGGACATTGGAAAAGACGCTACAAGGCCATAATATGTCATGTGTATTCCATGTAGGGCTAAGCACAATTTGAAAACGGGGTCTCCTTGGGTGCTTGAAAAGGAAGTTTAATACCCAGATTTTTTGAACCAGAAAATAATCGATAAGTTACTGAAGCTGGGACTAATATAGCCAACAGGTGGCGCTCTGACAAGTCTGTCCTAATAAATAAAACGTTATGGTGACTTGCACAAGATTATAAAAGATCCTACGAGCTTCAACATAGTAAACGATTATGTATTCATGGTTGTATTGTGCTTTTAACTGGCTGTCCAACTTGTTGCGTTTGTTTATGGTGTAAATCGAGGACACACACGTGCAACATATCATCGGTGAGTCGAGGACAGCTAGGAACCAAATCGAGGACGACCCCGATTGGAAAACGCCGGTTCAAAACCAATGAGAGCTGTTGCGAAAAAGTTTGAGTACAAACAAAGGAAAAGGGACAATAACAAATAAATATCCTCGATTTACACCATAAACGAACGTGTGTGCACGGGTGGGGGTGTCTGCTTATGTTTAGGAGAGGGGTTCCCAATCTCCAGGTCGTTGACAGTTGGTGTGATTGAAAACGTACTAAACGCCCAGTGGCTAATATATAGTGCGCCCTCACAGACAGTTAACGCTGGAAGATCACTGAGCACGAGCGTCTCGAAGAAAGCCTAGGATATGTCAGACTGTTTCAATAAAATTCCGAAATTTGTTAATTACACTTTTATTTTCTTTAGATGATCCGAAGAATGCCGATGTGTCTGGTCACGTCAGGAAAAGAAGACGAGAAAATGAAGTTAGCGGTAAGCGTTGAGTGATAAAAGATGAGTCGAGATAAAAAGAAACTCGAGTCCCGCCAACAATAAGTTCCCAGCTCCGTCACCAATAGTGCGAACGTAAGAGGGCGCTAAACAGGTTAACGGCGTCGTACACGAGACAATTTTGCTACTACTAATATGATCGAGAATTTTAAAAAAGGAAACATGGTAAGTTGGCTGACATTGTGGCAATGTGTAAATGAAGGGAATATCGTCCACAACTAACCTTAGTCGCACAACTAACCTTAGTCGTGGGCTCATTTTGTTTTAAAATTTCCTGCTTTTTGTGAACAAAAAGTGGCCGGGATATGCCAGTTGACGTTATTTAGTTCTTCATGCTTACCTGTTCAACTTTTTTTCACTGTCCTTTCCTTTTCTTAATCTAAGTCATAATTGAAAATAAAATAAAACGACGTCAATTCCGACCGACCGCATAGGCATGTAACAATTCTCTGAGGTAAATACATTTTGTATAATGCGCCGACGATAATTATCTGCGGCTGAAGGTAGTCATGGTTGCCATGGATACATCTCCCATTATTTTTAGGAAAAAATACGGGTATGGCCTGTCACGATTGTTAACCATGGTGGAAGTTATTGTCTAAACTGACATAATGTCGTGCCAGGGTTATTGGACGAGAACTCGTTCTCCCGAGCGCCCAATATGAACCGTTCAAAAAATAATGCTGCGTCATTGGACAGCTATAGAGCTTTAAAGGCAAATATTTCGGAGAGAATTATTTGACACAGTTTCTCTCTTTATAGAAATTAAAAATAAAACAAAATTTGAACGAACAAAGATCATTTTTCTCTCTGCATTCTTTTTAGTCTTTCAAAAATACTGTTTTGTGTGTGATGTATTCGGCTTAATGCTTGAAATGCGCTAACAGCTTTTGTGTGAGAAGTGGGACGGCCTGGTGATTGTATTCGGAAATTAAACTATAAAACAAATCATCGAAATTGAATAAGATTAAGACTATATACCTTAAAGATCAAGAGCAATTAACACACAACATGTCAGTGACGAGATTCCAAATTGAAGCAATGTCAGTGGATAAATACAATAGGCTAATGTTCATGTTCTGTGCCAAATTTCCGAAAAAGCAGAAAGTATTATTGAGCTAATTTTTTTCCCCGAATGTAAATCACCGGACAGCTCAGCCACTTGACTATCATTTTGGTTGGTATCTTTCGTCGCTTAACCATTTCTTTCGCTGTTAAAATATTTACGGAAATCAATCGTTGCGCATGCGTAAGTTGTCAACCGAAACAAAATCCTCCATAGCAATGAATCAAAAAGAAAAAAATGAAATACATACTTCAGTAAAAAGTAGGATTTAACTTAAAACAATAAAATTAAGAAAATGTTTGGTTTTTAAAATAGAAAAAAAACAAACAACAACAAATTCTCGCGAGATTCGAGCCGCCCGAAGCGCTTGATTCGGTGCAGCATTTTAAAAACCTGATATAGATTCGGAAGATATATAAGTTGCAATTCCGTGCTATAGTCGTTGATAAATGTGTTACGGCTTCCGTGAAAATAGCCACAAAGACCACTGGTATATAGTAGGCCTCATCATTTTGGCATTGACTTAAGAGTGATTTCCTTCTCCTTTTTTTCCTTTCAAGGGACTGGTTGTCTGATGCACAAGACGGCAGTGGGCACGGGGTTCCTGTCAATTTACCTACGGATGCTGATAGATACCATGGCGACGGGAGAAACTGTGACAAACTGCCTTTGAACTATTTCCTGGCCCGCAACAATGGGCATTGTTCGTACAACAATCCACTCGGAAGACGTTGAAGAAATAATTAGGCCATAGTAAAACTGAGATTTGCAATCTCATGTGAGGATTGGCCAATCCACTTATAAATATTTAAATTAATGTGTTTCGCATGTTTGTTTAGAAGTCTATTTTGCCTGTGTGGTTTAAATGTAGGCCTATGACTTGTTTTATAATTAATGTCTTGTATGCGTCATTTTGTGACACTGGAAAGCACATGAGTTTTATCAAACTCAAACTATACCTTAACTGAATATTCATGGTATTGCTACTAAAGAAAATGAATCTTGGAAAAAAATCGGAGGCAAATGACAAAATATAATGATGAATGATATCAAACTGTATTTGTTTGAAACAGAAATCACGAAATTGGGTAGCGGAGGGAGGGGTCGTTGTCTGAGATCACCCGTTATCCACGGAGCCAAGTCTCCTGTATAACGTCTGATATGTCTAAACATGCTGATATAGCCTATGCATTAAAAGGCGCGCGCCAGCCAATCGGAATCGGAGTACTAAAATTGTGACGTCATTTCATTCCCAAATCAGGACTAAAACTGTGATCGGTCAATTCGAATGCAATGTTTTTGAACAACAACCGCGCGCGCGTCGCGTATAATACAGAGAGCGTGACCACAACCTTTTTTGCTATGTCTAGCGGTGTTTTTTTTATCCATGTCTAGACGCGACAACAGGTGAATGTACGAACACCCGACAAAGAATGCGCCCGCAGATTGGTCAAGATGCGGTTGTCTTGCATAATTGATCAGCAAATCTGTTCAAAAATTATAGACCATGGCGAAAGACTAGAGGGGTGAGGGTCTGGCGCTAATATCAGATTTGAGATTGGTTTGCATCGTGGTAAAAATGAAACTTCAATTGTGTTATACTTGAAGATAATCATCCAAATACCTGTCTTCTTTTCAAGATGACTACAGCACAGACGGAATAACTTCACAAAATTTCACTAAGGCTTCTGGTCAGATACATGTACTTTGCCGGAGGTGAGGGGGGGGCAGAGTTGCGCCTGTATACTGGTTATTCATTTAGTTGACAGAAATACTTCGGAAAACAGGAGGTGGGTTTGGTGATCATAATGCCGTCCTTCCCCTTGTCATACGGAAAGGGATACAGCTTCTATACAGACGTATGGTAATAACAAAGTATGGTAATAACCAGTGGGGGTTTCGAGGTCACACATCTTGTTTATGTAGTCTAAACGCAGTAATTTACACGTTACATAGTTTAATTGCCTTAACGCGAGGTGAAAGCTATCATTATAGAAAGAGAGTAATCTCACTGGGTCTGATTGTGCGTGTTTTGTTCCGTAATCCCGACAACTCATTTCCGTTGTCTCAGTCGATTTGGTCCCTTGTGTACCCCGTCAGGGTTTGGTCTTGCACGCGGTAAATGTCAGCTAGTATCTTGTGTTATAAAGCTTGCAGGTTCACAGAGTGTAATGACGGCATGGGTTTTAAACTTCTCCACTACAAATACAAAAGGAAAAGAGGGAGATGTGTCCTAAACAAAGTCAACAATTATTGTATTTTATTTAAAAAAACGTATAGGTAGCAGGTGAAATTGCTGGATTTGTAGTCTAAACGCAGTAATTTACACGTTACATGCACAAATATTAGTGGTATACATGTACATACCAAACCTATGGGTTGCTTGCTTGAATTTATGGGTTGGTCTCATAAACAGCGCCCCCTAGTGTCAAATGTCGAATTTTCTGGAGCCCCACCCCCCAAAAAAAACCTGCCCACTTCTTGATACCCCACTACACAGGAACGTCTGTAAATAATGGACACAATAGGATGGCACTATGAGAAGTGGGTAAACTGTGTACTTACCCAACTTTACCTAGCCCAGATAGCGCGCCCTGTACATACATGCCGAAAAAACGTTAGTGTCTGGTTATAGTTCATAATATCTGCGTTTCTTAGGCACAATGAGGACCTTCTAATGAGATAAATAACAAACTGGGGGAATTTCAAGGTTTGGATGAGTCGCATCCTGGTCAAAATTCCCGCAAAATTAAGAATATATAGCTTAAAACGTAGTGCATATTAAAAACAATATATATTTTTTAAAGACGAGTGTACAGTTCAGTGTGTTTTGTTGTTGTTTGTTTTTGTTTATTGTTTATTCTTTTGTCCTTAAGTCGGTTGCAGGGGATCCACAAAGGTATTTTCTTTTTGTTATCACGCAACGGCATATGGATTTGTAACATTGACATGCAGTTTGTTAGAGAAAACATATTTCAATAATCATCATGCAAGCGATGTTAAAAACAGAATTTTAAAAACCCAGCTCCAGTGATTAGCTTCTCTCCATTTCTCACATAATCAGATTGTCTCATATTGGATACCCCAAGAGTCTTGTAATAGGCCTACCTGCTGATTTTGCCGATGACGAGGCGTTAACAATCAGTTGGATGAGAAAAACATATTACAGTGGCCTTGTCAAAAAAACATAAAGAACACACACAACGATTGTCTGTGTACATGATGAAATATGACTACTTTTACATAATTGGCATTTTCTCAGCAACCCAAAGAGCTATTTACATGATTTTTCAGTGTCTGAAAGAACAAGCTCTCAGCTTCAACCCGATACCCAAAACATAAAAAACCACCGATCCCTTTGTTTTTAAAAGGCAAATGTTTTAGGGTTGCATTTTTGGGGGTCACCCTGCATAGCAATGCATCACTCACATTTCGTAATCTTGGAAAATTAATAAATCCGCTGCTCATTGATTAATTAAAATGACCTGAAGTATTGAAATCACAAAACGTATTCGTGTGTCTCTTGCTTTGTAAGCTACTGTTTTCATGCCATTTACCGTTGAGAAAATCCCTCCGTATCGAAACATCAGGCCCTTCACTTCGTTTTGATTTCGTAATCTTGACATTTCATAATCGGAAAAAGCTGTAATGAGCTTCCTTTTTTCAAGACGCTCAAGAGCCCGGTCGGGGCCGGAAACTGAACGCTCGTCCGATCACCCCGGGAGGCTTGTTGTGCAATGTTTCTCTGGGAGCTTGGGAGGAGGTCTAGGGCGGACCCAGAACACACTTTTTTTTTGGGGGGGGGGGCAAAAAAATATTCGCCCCCCCCAAAAAAAAATTGAATCAAACCGGGCCCCGGAAAATGTTTGAATTCGAGATTGTCTGTGGTGCGATCTGAGGCAAGCTCTGACCACTTTAACCAATTGTTTTCAGCAAAAGATGGTGGTGTACGCAGTGGCTGCCTTTTTTTGCGACGTCACTTTAAAAAAAAATGGGTTTTTTTTGGGGGGGGGCATGGCCCCCGTTCCCCCTCCCAGATCCGCCGTTAGGGGAGGTGACGCTATACTTCGGCAGCGTATCTAAAGGCGTCTGATACCCCCTTTATTTCTTTGAACTCTCATTGGATGTATTTTGTATATTATACAATTTGACCACGCCCAACCCGGGGTTCAGCCTTCCTCTCACGACCCATGCGAAAGAATAGGACGTACAGTTTTTTTGTACCAGGTGAACTACCCACAATGCCTTGCTTCTCCTGCGATGACATTTATTTTTAAACAGCAGGCTGATAGCGGTCCCAGCACCTTAGATTATTGGGACAAGTGAAGTATAGGTGGGAGTTTATGATTAAGGGGAAAGTAAAATATCACTCGTGACCCGCCCACCTCTTCCATCGCCCATGGTTCCACGCGAAAAATAATCCCAAGGTTTGGTGAACTCCCAAGATTCAGTGGACAGATGTTGCACAGGAGCCCCTGCGAAGCTGCGTCCCACCTCCTCCATCAAGCCTGCCAATTTCAATATTAAACCTAGACATTATTTCAGTTCATTAATTGTGTTCACAAGTCACAAGCCTTTATGCGTTAACCCTGCACTGTTAAAATATGTCATGAGTTCTCAGTTTCCCTTCATTGGAATCTTCCGTTTTTATAACTGACAAGCTCCATGAACTTATGCACTGTCATCGAATTTCTTCGAAAAACAACAATGTCCCGCCAAGTGAAACGAGCCGTGCGTCGAGCTATACATGAAATTAATTTTGAAATCAGCGACTCGTGTGAAAGATAACGAGTCAGGGTGGAAGGAGATGAAATGCCACACACTGCACGCAACGCATTTCTCACTGTGCATGTTTCGGCCGGGGGGAGTCAAGATGAACTACCATTAAGCTTAAAATGAGCCTTTATATAGAGACCGAAGTGAGGCATGCGTCCGGTTCACGCCCGTAGCTTAATGAGTACGTGAAGAAAAGACATTCAGCTCGCGAACCGGCGCGTAAACCAGAACAAGGACAGCTGACGTCAGACTTGGGTACTCACCTGGGCCCAATTTCTTGGCTCTGCTTACCGTTAGCTAAAAATCCCTGCTTACTGTAGCAGGAAATCGTGTGCTTACGGTAATTGTATTTCTCGGATTCACGAGAATTTGTTGCTTATGCGCATGCGTACATCTCGTAACTAACAATGCTGTGCTTACAGCGTCAGCACAGAATTTCTCTGCTAGCACGGTTAGCACAAACAAATTGTGACCATAAGCACCATATTATATGGTTAGAAGAGCTATGAAATTGGGCCCTGGTGAATGAGCGTCACAAAGAACGAACTGCTGAGTCCAACAGGCCTTATTTAAGATACAAAATATTAAGGAAAGAAAGAAAGGAAAAAAGGGAAAAGAATGTGTGTATTATTTTGTCCTGGCATCAAGTGAAATCATCGGCACCTCACTAACGCCTACCACGACTGTTCAATCTTCACAGCTCATGGTCACCGATGCGACACAATATCCGTAACAACATGAAGACAATATCATGTCGGCGTACTCCAGCCGAAGCTAAATTGACTTAATTTCCCTCAGTCGTAAATGACATCAAATACGTACCGAAAATCCTTGTGAAATGTCTTGCGTAGGTAGTTTTTAACCAGCTGTTGCTTCTTAATTACAATTGGTATTAAATCACGATTGAAGGGCAGCAAAGGCTGTCGTATCCGGAAATACTTCATTTGATTTCAAAATTCAAAACTGAACATGTTTCGCTCTCCGTTGAGTTAAGGGAAGACAGTCTTGTAGCCACAGAATCTAAAGAGCCGAAACCGAACTGTTCATAAGAATTCCTGAACAAAACTATTAACATGTAAGAAACATCTAACACAATACCATAATTCCAACTGTGCAAAGTTCTTTTCTTGAATACACGAAACAACTTTGTACACATCAAAAATGCAACTCCGATTTTTGAGCATTGATAGAGACTAATACTTGAAAATGTACGGCAGAATCTTTCGCGCAGGTCCATAACAAAGGTGCGGACTCCTTTTTTTCCGTGCGCTGTTCCCGTCTTATTGTGACATCCTATCCTCCCTCCGGAATGGTGACGTCAGAGAAAATATTCGTGGAGAGCTACCTCAATGTATCTTGTGGATCCTAGATGGATGTGGTTATTAAAAGCGCTCCAAACTCATACAAGCTCATAACAGTAACATGTTATTATTGTAGGCTTGATTAATGTATTAGTAAGCTTAACCCATAGACAGAGAAAATACTTCGTAAACTTGGGTTGAAGTGTGCATGATTAGAATCTTAAGGTATTTGGTAAGTAAGAAAATTTGGTATATCTTTGGAATTTATTTGTTTTATCTTTGAGTATATGAATATATTTCCAAGCCCACATGTTGGTATTAACCCACATGTTGGTTATTACGAGGTTGATTTGTTTAAATCATTCATTAGCGGATATTCCACCTTATACAAGGATGATGCAAGGTACAGCCAGCAGTTGCATGCGTGAGCTGTTTAAGGGGGAAAATCAACACAAAACATCAACAGCAACATTTTGTAGCCTGTCGACTAAAACCTGCGTTCCCTAACCTTTACCTGAAGCTAGGTCTCTGGATCTGCTAAATGATTTACTTGTAACATTCACGGTGTTCACATTCACTCAAGCGAAACGAGGTGATTATTAACTATAAATTACCCATGCCAATTTCAATCAATCATGCGTGAGAGGGAACACCCATGCAGTGAACAAAATTCCAAGACAGATCATCAAAAAAGGTATCTTCTCTAAAAGGCAGACCGAAGATAAGATTGAGCAAAAATGATGACATAATAAAATCAAACACAACGAAGACCAAAGTGGAAGCTAGACTGTTCTTAAGGCTGAGTCGGAAGACTGTTGATTCAAGTGTGGGTTATCAGTGACTCCTCCGTGTGCTTATCATGTGATGATGACGAAATGAGCTGATTGGCTAAGAATGCAGACGGCCGCGTATAAGCACCAAGCATCTGCGTGAGTTACTTGTCAGTTAGCAATGGAGCGTCTACAGATCACCACGATTGGTACGGGACAAAACACCACAGATGTAGCGTTGACGGGAGGTGAATTCGCTGACGACGTTGAAAGGCGCCAAGTCTTCGGGACAGTCCTATCTGCCGTCTTTTTGTTGATCATAATTGTCCTGTCCATTCTTGGGAACGTAGCTGTGATCATGGCCGTGCTGAAGACCCCTCGATTGCGAGAGAAAACATCCAGTATATTTCTGATTAACTTAAGCATGACGGATCTGTCCAATGCAACTTTGGTCATGCCTAGCACTCTGGTGTCACTCATTGCAGGCCGGTGGCCATTTGGGATGTTTTGGTGCTACGCCCAATGTGCCTTCAACTACTGGTTTATCATCGTATCCATGTTGACTCTTGCCATGATCAGCATTGACGGGTTTTACGCTGTCATTCACCCGCTGCATTACATGAACATAATCACGCCAAAAGTGACCAAAATCGGCATCTGCTACGCGTGGTTCCAGGGGTGTGTGTTTGCGCTGATTCCAGGCATCTACCGCTGGGTCGTCTACGATTACTGGGAGGTGGTGTGCGCCATCGATTGGGACAGCTACAGTCAGGACGGGGCGCTGACGTACGTCATCGTGGCATTTGTTGTATGCTTTCTGATTCCTGGCATTGTGATGACCTATTGCTACACGAGGATTTGCCGTGTTGCGAGGCAGAAGGCAGCGGCGGCACCGGCGGAGCGCGGCGGGAAAAACGCCCGTAAACTCATCAACGACAAGCGGGTAATTCAGAGCTTGGCCCTGATCGTGGCTATCTTCTTCCTCTGCATGACGCCTTTCTGTGTCACCAAACTCATCAAGATCTTCACCAGCACCAGTGCCTTGCCGCCCTATCTCTATCTGGTGTCCTCCTGGTTCGGCTATCTCGCCAGCGCCACTAACCCCTTCGTCTACGCCATATTTCGGCGGGACTTTCGCCGGGCGTTTGCCAATCTCTTCTGCCGGGGTCGGATATTCCCAGGGTTTGCCACGTCATCCCAAGACGCTCCCAACCGCATGAGCAACACGGAGCACAGAAGGCGAACACAGGTCCAAAACAACGATACCAACACGGTGACACAACTTACAGAGCGAATTGAATTTCAGTCATAGCACCTTCTTACACCATGCATGCAAGCAAGATGGTGCACATTTTATCTACCACTGACGATTATACTGGATGGGATTTGGCCACACCAAAAATATATATAAAAACAAGCCTACGTTCTACTATAGACAGATCACTTTGATGCTACATCATGCACTGACAAGAACAATAGTTCTCAATGTTCGCGTAACCGTAATACCTTTTGTTGTTTTCCTTCTTTGTTTGACTCAATGTACAGCTAACTGTTAGAAGAAACGTCACAATGTACCAATTGCCTTTTTTGAAAGGTGTTTCTGCCGATCAATTTTCAAAACAATGCGTTGGTAATTTGGTGATTTAGTTATCGTGAACGTGCATGTATGGCTTTACAATAGAGGACAGACACACAAAGGGAGACTGAACAAAAGATCCCTTCGATCCTCGAGCTTTGTACAGGCTTTTGTTGAAAACGGTCCTCCTATTCTTCTATACGCTGTGTCTGATCTGTTGGCCTCATGGCGTGGTGCACGTATCAATATTCACAGTTTTGTGCCATGTGTCTGCGCACCGGTTGAGCGAGTTTTAATAACAATCTAATGTCGCAAAGTGTTTATGTCATCATTCTGTTACAACTGGAGGACGTAATATCCGAACCAATGTCGCACTATCCATTTAGTTTTAAGTAAGCTCCCAAACTCCCATATATTTGGTATGTTTGTTTGTTTATTAGGACACAATTGTAAACATAATAACTCGGGCGTGAACTTTATGGAAAATTCATGTATTTGGATATCATTTGTGAATTATGTGACACTTACCATAGTAAGCTTTTATAACTTCGAAAACCAAAGATTCCAATCTCGATGCACAAAATGAATTCTACACTATTGCATATTATTGTCTTGAAATGTCTTTGCTGCTTAATTGTTTGAAGAAAAAATGCGACACTCTTTTTAATTCAATTTTTTTCACGAGTAATTTTTTTTTCACAACGCCCATACTATTTCCAAACACAGACGCAACTTTGGTTATTAACTAAGTACTTGCTATAAAAATTACACTGTAAAAAAAGTTAGGCAAAATTGGTTGATAATTCGACCAAAGCTGGTCGAATTATCAACTGCCTACAACTGCGAATTCTTCCTAATAGTTTGACAATTTTTACCCTATGCAACCCAATATGAGGTACTTTCATACCAATACTGGGTAAATTACAATGCGCAACAGTGTTTTATCCAACCTTTTTACTTCAAAGAATCATAAAAGCATAGTAAACCGACCTCAGATTGTTTTTCTCAAACTGATGTGTCACCGAAGATCACATATAGATGACAACTTGTTCATGTATTGCTCAAGGAATAGCATCATTATAACTAAAGGTCCCCATCCTGCTCGGGAACTTTGCTCTCCCTCCCCATAATCATAGTTTGGAAGGGGCAAAATGAGCTCTTTATTGTTAAAAATGTACTGAGTGCCCCCTCCAGGTAAAAAGAGAATTCTCCAAGTGCCCCTGCAAATTGCATCCCAGTAACATGCGTCACATTTACAGCACTTTCAAGTGGAAATTTTCATTAGAATTATAGCCCTAAGTACCTGTTAAAAGGTAAGTTGGGTCCAGGGCCGGGGCGGGCCCGTTTTTTGGGTGGTTTTTTTTTGTGCCCATTTTGCCCCCCCCATAAATGTGCCTAAAGCCCCCCGAGATAATAAAAAAAAAAAACAAAAATGCCCTTAAAGTATCTCTTATCTTACTATTAACCACCATTATTATCATTATTTATATTTTTTTTTTGATATAAAAATATGAATATGAAAAAAAAAACCCAAACCCTACGCTGATAATGGGCACATACATAATGCATAGCATATATATATTCATTTTTTTTACAGGCCAGTGTGTCGGTGAAAAAAAAATCGACATTTCAGCACGGGTTTGCAAGTGCCCCTTTTTGGTGATGCCCCCCCCCCCCTCCCCCAGTTTCAAACCCGTTCCGCCGCCGCTGGTCGTGTCTTTAATGAATTGAAAATAATTTGCAGGATTTTAAAAGGCACTTATTATCAGTGTTTTGCAAGCATGCAGAAATAAGACTTAGCGCGGACTAGGCAACATGCAACCGAACGCACCGTTCCACATTGATCGCTCTGAATGTTTTTTTTTCGAGTACACATTATTTGCCATTTGATCTTAATTCAGTTATTTATCCTAATGACCGGAAAAAAACCAACAATCACAAAGCTCTTCTTTTTGGTTCCGAGGCAACTTTCGCTTGATGATGGTACTAACGTTTTAGGGGGTTGGGGAATGATTTTTGAAGACCAAATTTCCAGTGAAATTAAAGGATTGAGATATATGTTTGACTGTAAAAGGTATGTCTTATGATTGTGTTGATTGTGATGGCCGTGTGTAATAGAGCGTCAAAATAAAAGGTCACGCGGCGAGCTGAGCCCCCTCTCGCGCAGGCCCGGATTAAGTGTTTCGTAGGCCCTAGGCACCAGTGCTCCGAAGAATGGAGAAGGAAGGAGAAAGGAAGAGGGAATAAGAACAAAGTGGAGAATGTAAATAATAAACACCGCTGCTCAAAACTCCGCGAAGCTAAAATCCGGTTCTGAAACCCATGTCAAAAGATTGTACATTCTGTCATGTCGGCACAAGTTGCCGCGCGAAGTCGCTTCATATATGGGGGTTGACATCTACAGCTGTGCATATAAAAAATATAAAAATATAAAAAAATCCACTATAGGATTTAAAGACCCCCCTGCAGTCTTGGATCAGGGAACAGGCTTGAACAAGGTATGCGCAAAGGTACTGAGCATGTACATGCAGTTTTGCGACAATGAAATGAAAACATTATAGCTGGATTGAATTTTGTATTTTCGAGCAATTTTAAAAAATAATTTCGAACGATTACAGTACAAGCTCTCAATATAACACATTAATCATTCTTGCAATTGTCCTCCCATAGAAAAGAAAGAAAATAAAACAAAAAGTTATGTGGCGATGGCCAAGTCTTCAGGAGTCGGACTTATGACCCTAACTCAATGAGCCCCTTACCGACTTCCAATATAGAACTCTTCTGGGACTCGGTACCCGGCCCACCACACCTCCTTCCCTGTCCATCCATGTAACTCGAAAGTCAGGCACCATAAAGGGAGGAAACGAGGTGGCACCCTAAGCCTTGCTGCCGAGCCAGCAAAAGAACCCCGTACCTGTACGCAGATGCCAACCTGGACTTCGCAGACAGTCCCAACTTGTGAGTCAGCTTACCGACCGACCGAGCTAACTGCTGTTGGTAAATGACGACGGGAAATTAATACTCTTAAATGACAGAACCGCGGGCATCGAAACCAAAAGAATGACACCCAGCGGGTTCGAACCCCTAACCCTGGGTCTGCTGTCAGACAGCTTAACAACTAGGCTGTTTCAGTAGGTGCTTTTCTCTTTGCGTTTAAAACATAATCCTTATTGCCGTAGTTGGAGAGTTACTTTGTGTTTCATAGCTGCACGAAAGATGCATCAGCATCGTGCTATACACATGAATGCTGTTACGTAACTCTTTTCTACAATCATTCTTATGTACCCAGCAGTTGACTATTCAGAGTCACTAGGAGCAATTAACCTTACCAAGCTCGTCCTTATTCTGTCTCATCAATTATTGTTTCGCGTCGCGCGTCTTTCGGCCAGCACTGACGTATCGCTATGATTGAGAAAAATTCTAGCAAGTTTCCCCTACCTCATTATATTTATATCAATATGTGGGGGGGGGGGGACTCCACATTATACTGGGACGCTCTTTATCAATTATGTATACTCGCGCTTACATTTTAAAAAGCTTTTGTACTTTGTTTCTCCACTTTCCAGTGCTACTGAATACATTTTAGTTGCTGGGACGTTCGGAAAATACCTCAAAATCCTCATTTTTTTTCTCATCACAAAAAAGTGGGGGATGATTCAATAGCCCATCCCCGGTCAAAAAATGTGTGTGTGTGTGTATGGGTGGGAATTACGCCGAAATTACGCCCCTGATGACGGCGCAAGGAGCCAACGAGCCTGCCACTCGCATGGTCTTTTTTTCGTGTTTTTTTTTTTGGGGGGGGGGGGGCTGTACAAATTAAGCCAGGCCAAACTGGTATAGGTCCTAGCCATAGAGCTATATTAAATTACGTCCTAGCTCTAACAGCCTGTTGGCACCGATTCTCGAGGGCGTCATTTGCTTCTCAAAGTGGGGGTGGTACATAATTATATGTGTATCTTGATCAGTACTAATTGTGCGAGTGCGAAGCCTAAACGGCACGGGGTTCGGGGCCCGCTTAAGGGCCCCTGAAATTCTCTGGATTCCCCTGGATTCTAGGCGCCCTGTGGTGCGATCTGAGGCAATTTCTGACGACTGCCAAAGTTTTAGCACAAGATCATCATTTGAACATCTTTTTCGAATTTGGAGTCATTGAATCAGCTGTTCTGAGTTATGGAATCAAATGTAGGCTACATTATTTTTTATTCAGGGACGAAAATCGTTGGGGAACGACATCAGTCCCCCCGTTCCCCACCGATCGACGCCCATGGTTGGCACCGTGCTTCAGAACGACAGATTTTACGAATAAAGAAAAGAAAAAGAGGCGCGAATACAAAGTGGTGTAAATTTGATGGGGTGGGGGGGGGGGCAAAATGTCCCTGCCCCCTCTAAACTGATAAATCGAGAATGTGTTGAGAAATACAGGCATTTTTTGGCAAATTTTTTTTTTGCCCCCCTCTAGAAAAAAATCCTGGCGACGCCCATGCTTTACACGTACATTTGTTTGCTAGCGTCAGTTGGTGAAATCGAAAATTCTGGGAGAGACCCTAAAACGTTTTTAAAAACTTTTCTCTGCGCGTGTGGGTGTGTGTGGGTAGGCCTATGTGTTTTATGGCACACTGCGGTATTTTCGTAGGCCCTCCCCCAAGTTTTCGTAGACCCCCAAATTTTTCGTAGGCCCTAGGCACAGTGTCTACTGTGCCAAATGGGTAATCCGGGCCTGCACTCGCGGCCCGCCTATGGGCATTATACACTAGGTGGCCCTTTGTCTTGCTATAATTGTTGACAGAATGATTTCTAACCGTAATTACCCATAGAAACATTCATGTTGGACGTTTATCTTGGTATTCAATTCAGAGGAGCGGGCAAAAAAATGGTCCTTCAAAAAGTAGGTCCCAAAAAGGCCCCGAAAAATTGTTCGATTCTAGATGCTCCGTGACGCAATCTGAGGCAATTTCTGACAACATTAAGCATTTTTTTTTGAAGAAAAGATGGTGGTGTGCGCAATGCTTGTATTTATTGCGACTTCAAAAAAAAGGTTATTTTTTATTGAGGGGGGGGGGGGGGCATGGCCCCGTTTCCCCCCCCCCCCCCATCCTTCCCTGGAACTGACTAGGCCTACATCACGTCTTCGTTTAAGCATTAAAACGAAACAACAGTTCCCTTGATACTTCGATTCCCCTCGACTGGAAGGTTATTTCAGACGAGTCGGGTGAATGTATCTATCTTGCTTGCCAATCCAATCATTAACCAAGCACATGACGTGATGTAACGACATTATGATCACATGAACCTCCTGCAAATTACGCTTGAATGTATGCACTTATTCTCCCGACCTTGTCGGATACATGCACAGATTGTTGCCAACACTTTTGAGCCTTCGCTGGATCTTTCATTCTTTTAGAGATTCCCGACGCCATTGAACAAAAGCGTCTTTACGGGGAGGCTAGGGATGTATCAAAACATGCAATCAGAAATATCAGATCAGTATGTAAAGCAGTGTCAAGGTGGTTGGTTGCATCTGAAAGAGTGGTTTATCAGTTTCACATTGATGATACCCCATTGATACCTTAGTTTGAAACACTGCAGTCATGTATGACTGACCAACACATAAGGATTGTTAGTTTTTTTTGCTACAAATGTTCTTTCTTGCCAAGAACTGTATTGCGACTCACCAACTATCTTCAAATCAGAGATCAAAGACAGAAATCCCCTCACGCTCACACAGGGGGATCTTAATGAATATGCTGCTAGTACTGCACGTCTGTGCCCAGACTGGGACTTGGAGTGTTCTGAAACGTGCAGAACTAAATCAGACCAACTTTACTCACTCTTTTGTCCATTGGGCAAAGAAAAGGTCCTCAGTATTTCACCAACAAAGTTTGAAGACTCAAATCATTTTTAAGGGAGACATTTCTTCAGTATTGTGCACATGAGAGGGAAAATGAGGCTAAAGACTAGACTGGCAAATATCCAACATATGGTCCAACTGTTTGAAAAGACTGTCATTAGTCTGGTGACTGACTACGGAGAAATTTGCAATAAACGTAAACAGAGACTAGTTCCCAACTTGCCAAATGTTTCTTTTGGCACAGTTGATCGATGCAGTACTGTCGGCGGTGTTGGAAAGGTTGTTTCAGGTGCCAATCTATTTTCTTGTATTGCATGTTTTCAATACCTTCAGTTTTGGGACACTTGCCAAGCAGATACACAGAGAGTATTGAGAGTCCCAAATTTTCGGACAAGTCTGTGTCATGTGTAGTCTATGTAATAGACCCATGACAAATGCCAAGCAGATTCGCTGATTTATTAGGCAAGACCCCGCCTCTTGACCTCCTAGATTTTGACCAATCAGCGGGCGCTTTCTATATCGGGTCTTCGGTCATTCACCCGTTGCGCGTCATAGACAATGGATTAAAAAGCCCTGCGTCACGCGCTCTGTTATCATGTTACGCGATAATGCGGCCGGCTGTTGTTGCATTACAAAACACTGCATTCGAATTGACCAATCAAACTTTTAGTCCTGATTTGGGAATGAAATGACGTCACGATTTAGTAAAGTCAACTCCGATTGGCTGAGGCGCGAGATCGCATAAATCTGCATGCTTTGATATATCAGACGTTAGACAGGAGTCTGGGCTCCGTGGATAACGAGTGATACTCAGACTAAGTCATGTGCGGGATACCCTATCATTAAGTTTGCGCAGTATTTTACCGATGCAGACGCACAAAACAGAATGTACCTTTATACACAACTTTTTTGTTCAATGTCGGTTGATTAATTCGTCACAGACACCACGAACTGACACCCGGTGGTCAGCGTTGCAGAAGTACAAATCGGAGAAAAACGCTTTTAAAGGTTTGACACGAATTTACTCAGTAAAATAATCCATCTATCTTAGAGGTTTTAGTATCACTTAACGTAAAAATGCTTTAACTACTCAATTATAAACGTTATATTGTGAAATATGCTTAGTTAATTAGCAATTAAATGATTAAGACGGGTGTCAGTTCGTGAAAACGAAAATGTAAGTGTTTTGGGAGAGTAAGCGCACACACTGCGCATGTGTGCGCGCACTCTCCAAAAACACGTCAATTTTCGTTTTCACGAACTGACACTCCCTAACGCTATTGCATGCGCGCACTCTCCGAAAACACGTAAATTTTTGTTTCCACGAACTGACACCCTGTGCAGTGTCACTTCGTGATAACAAAAAACACCAGAATTGACCATTTTCATGAAAATTCATTACTAAAATTTGCTTATTTTAGATGATTTCAGCAATTTTAACTTCGTCATGTTAAACTTCATGATACAAACTGCTAATATCGGCAAAAAAAGAAAATTTGAATTTTTAAACATTTTTTTACACAAGTGACCACAAATTCGTATCCTTGTGGAGACACGCACACAATAGTATGGTGGATGATGGACACACAGATTTCTGCGATTTCTGCGCAAATATCTGCATTTCGCGCATTTATCTGCGATTTATCGCAGATCTGCGCAGATTCGCACATTTATCTGATTATTTATCGATTTCTTCTGCGCAGATTGCGCATCGTCGCATTCGCGCGAAATTTTGCGCATTCAGAATCGAGCGCTGCATTTTATCGCAGATTTCTGCGATTTTTCTGCGATGTCGCATTTTGCATTTGTGCATCTGCGCTTTTATCGCGCATTTTGCAGATTATCATTGTTTTCTGCGCAGATTTCGGAATTCGCTATTTTATCATTTCATTCGCACATTTTCTGCGATGTTTTTGCACATTTCTTTTATTCTGCGATTCTGCGAATTGCGATGTCGCACATTTTATCGTTTTCTGCGAAGATTGATTTAATGCAGTTTCGCACATTTTTTCGCAGATTTCTGCGCATTTTATCGCACATTTCTTTTAATCGCAGATTTCTTGCGCATTAATTTTATCGATTGCGCAGATCGCAGATTTCTTATTTGCGCATTGGCGAATTTATCGCGCATCTATGAGGCGCCATGATTTATTTTGCGCGCGCACTTCATCGATTTGATTTTTGCGATGTCATATGTATATAATTTATCGCAGATTATTACAGATTTTTGCGCGCGTTTGGCAGTTTGCATTATATTTCTGCGAGAGGCCGCATGTGTACTAAAATTTATTAAAAAAATTATTATATAAAATTAATTTATTATTATATATAATGTATTTTAAAATTATATATAAAATAATAACTATGAAATAAATTATATATATATAAATAATTTAGGCAATTATTACATAAAAAATTAAATAAACTGTTAAAAATAAAATAAAAATAATATAAATAAAAAAAAAAAAAAAAATATATAAATAAATAATTAAAAAAATAATATATATATATAAAATAAATAAAAAATAATAAATAAATAAAATAAAAAAGTAAAATTGCAAATAAAAAATATATAAATATTGCATAAAAATATATAAAATAAATATAATAATAAAAAAATGAAATAATATATATATAAAAAAAAAAAATAATTAAAATTATATAAAAATAATAGGTAAATATATATATATAAGGGGAGGAAAGGGTTTTTTTTTTTAAATTTCCTATTTTTTTTTTGGATATAATTAATTCGTTCGCACGAATTATTTCGTCGTTCGCAGAATTCTAATTCGTTCGCACGAATTACTAATTCGTTCGCACGAATTACTAATTCACGAATTGGAAGGGTGGATTTTTGGTGGACTTTTTTTTTAATTTGCAAATTCGTTTCGCACGAATTCACGTTTCGCACGAATTGCTATTCGTTCGCACGAATGCACGAATTATTGAGACGGTGCATTTATCGATTTTACGAACGTTTCGATGCAATTATATTACGATCCCGAATTAGTAATTCGTTCGAACGGAACGACGAATGGAAACGAAAACGAATTAGGAATAATTCAAAACGACGAATTAATTCGAACGATCGAGTTGCCGTTGAATTCGTGAAGACGAAACGAATATTTCCTTCGTTCGCGAAAATAATACGAATGTGCAAGGGCGAAAACGAAACGAAACGAATTCGTGGAAAGAATTCCTGGAATTAATGATCGAAATCGAGAATTTCCGACGAACGAAACGAATTCGTAATTCGGGAAAATTCGGAATCCCGACGAAATAATTCGTTCGGGATGCAAACGAATGCGAACGAAAATCGACGATTCGCAATTCGATGCGAAAATAACGAAAACGCGTCGAATGCATGTGAATAGGAATTCGACGCGAATGCGAAAAATCCAAAAAAATTCCACCCTTTCCTCATACAAACCTATTATTAATATATAATTTTATATAACTTTTTATTTTTATTTATTATTTATATATTTTTTTATTATTTTTATATATATTATTTATCATTTTTGTTTATTTTTATATATTTATTTTATTTTTATTGTTTTTATTTATATATATTATTTTGCCTTTTTTTTTTATTTATATATTTTTTTATTCATTATTAATTATTTATATATAATTTTTTTTTTTATTATTTATATTTAATATTTTTTTATTTTATTTATTATTTTATTTTTTTTTTTTTTGGCATTATTATTAATATTTTTTACATATTCAAAATCACTGCCAAAAAATTATTTACATATAATTGTGAAAAAAAAAAATATATAATATAATAATAATTATATATTAAAAATTTTGTAAACTAATTTATTTACACGTGTGGCCTCATACTTTCGGCACCCGATAAAAGTGCGACATCCGCAGAAATCTGCGCAGACATGTGTGATAAAATGTGCAACATCGCAGAAATCTGCGCAGAAATCTGCAATAGGGAACAAAACATTGTAAAGGTCTCCACAGGGCAATTTCTATAGATGAATAGGTCTCCACAAGGTTTTCACGAAATAGATATATGGGTTTTACCCAAAAACCAGGAATTTCCACAAGGATACAAATTTTATCTCCAAAATGTCTCCACAAGGATACAAATTTTAAGAATGGGTGATGCAGAGGGTGTCAGTTTGTGGTGTCGGTGACGAATTGCTGGCCTGAGCTGCCAAAGCAATGTGCGTCCTTGCAGACCGAGTGCACGAGCCTCACCTTATCAACTGACAATGCGAAGTGACAGTGTAATGGTTTATTATTAATGGTTGAAGTGACAGCTCGTATCACTTAACTGAATGCGGCCCAACGTGGAAAAAGAATGCTTTCTAAATTCTCTGTTTTGAAATCAATAGACAAAAGTGCTTATTCATTCTTGACCGAAGGAGTCTAGGACTAGCAAAGAAAGGTATCGCTGGAAAGCTGGAATGCCACCATTTCATGCAGATGCAACCTCGAGACAGTATTTATTCAAGTTTCGTTCAACCCACGTGTTCAAATGGCCCATTCAAAAAGAGCTTGACAATGGCGGCAACTAAAATGCAGACAACTCTTTATACCTACCTACCGAGCTCGAGCTACATCTGGACATTTGCTTCCACTGGGTAGGCGACCTTGCAACTCCAATGTTCATGTGGGATGTCTACTCTGATAAAAATCCTCGACATTTCGTTCACATACGTGCCCAACGGTCGCCATATTTTGTTGTCCTAAAAATGCACCAAAGGCTCAAGTAACGCCTCCTCTCATTGGCTAACAAGCTCCAGAACTTGACCACGTAGGCTATAAATCAAGAACATAGATCTACATTAATGGGGATCAATGATCGCGGATCAAGAACTAAGAGTATTTCAGTATTTTAGCATGCACGCGTAGGAAACTCTCAAAAAGTTTACGAACACAATCTGATTGGCTGACGAGAGTGTGTAGTCTGACGACGAACAAGAGTAAAAGTTTCTAAAACTACTGAGCTTAAACATGGATGAAGAACACAGATCTCGTTGGAGGTAACTATTTGACTGACTGAAAAGCAGTTTGAACTGTATAGCCTTGAATTTTCTTTCTTTTTATCCACTCAAATATCATTGCAGTCTAACTCATTTTGACATCTTGCACATAATGATGCCGCAGCAATTTTTGAAATTATTTTGTGGCGTGCGCTGATGCATGTATGGTAGCCCAGAAGGGACTTGCATGTCATGCATTTATTTCCCCACTATGTCACAATTTCTTCCACTAGAGCGCAACCACGCATAGTTGTAAAGAGCTATGACGTATGTACATTTCAGGTTAAATTCAAGGTTTCAGACTTGCAATTGTTTACTCAATGAACTAGGGTAAAAGGAGTGTATGCTACTCGTCAAATATTATGATAAATGACGCCCATCGATGCATCATCAGCAATTGTCTAGTATGCATGTACACAAATTGACTTGCATGATTTCTATGTTAGGCAAAAAGAATAGTTCTGCTTCCGATTACATGGCATTCGAAAATAAAGTAGGTAGGTAGGGAAATTTTTTTTGCGGGGGGGGGGCAATTTCTTTTTGTGTACGATCATATGGAGGCGTATGCATGAAGTCAAGGGTAAAAAGTAGAAATTGATGGTTTTGGGTGTTTTTTTCCTCATTTTTCCCATAAAAAAAAATAGGGTAGGGGCTGTCAGAATAGGGTTCGTGAGAAACCGGAAGCAGAACTTTTTTGGGGTCTAAGCAATATACATCCTCAATTTACTCTTAAAAAAAAACACCACACAAGCAAATTAAGACTTTGGGAAAGACAGAAGCGATGCATGAGTGTTGGCGATCTGAATTTGTAACCGGGTACGACATGGTATTGTTTTCTGCACTCATGCGCATGTGGTCAAAGACTCTGAATTTCATATCAGTCCATACTTAACACCACATCCATTTATTTTAGTACGATGTCTTCTGTCGAATCTTACAGGCTCATTATACCATTGCTCGATGAAGTGAAGTAGATCGAGCATTGTTTTGTTAACAAGACTTCTGGGGAAAGATGTCAAGGCATACTCATCACGGTTCGCCGATAAGCTGCGGTTATTATTGCCTGCAGCCTTCACTCGTGTTATGTACGACATTTTTGGCATAATTTATTATACAGCGCAACAAGGTCGATGGGCAGACAAACAATTAAATCTCTCGCATAATTAATTTTCGATTTTATAACAATTTTGCTTAGAAATAAACCCCGGCCCCATTTTCTCCGATACTCATTTAATATTTCAACAGACCATATCGTTTTATGTTACAGTGAATTACCTTCACCTTTGTAATTCAGGCAAAACGTATATGAGTTTTCATTCTCTCAACTTAGGCACATATCAACTATCACTGGAAAAACGTTAAATTCAAGAGGAAATCACTGTTGAAAAAGTTATAACCTGGCACTTGATAATCCCATTTATGCCAATATGCTCGTGTCTTTTCACCTGCCTCGCACCCGTTTATGTTTGTATTGTATTTTTAATTTGATAATACCGGTACATATAGGTCATGGTACATAAACTCCTGTCTCACTTGACATACAAAAATGTCAACATTTCAAAATGTAACTGTTTATGTATTTTTATTCTATACCGTACGAGAGAACTTTGAACCATTGGAGATCACAGTGTATACAGACTGAAGATTCAAGCAACTTACTTCCATCCCCCAGTACCATTACAAGTTCACTCCAACAAAAATGACGTGTCTGACGGAACAAAATGAATTTTGACAAAATCTTATCAAAAGAGAAGCTGCACATGCAAAACAAAGACTTTTTCGTGTGAAAGTCAGCCAGCTGAATTTGTTTTCCTAATAATCAAGCACGCAAGCCGATGGCTTCAGTGTTAAGCCTTTGTATGAGATTTGGACCATAAACAAATCATCACAAAGGAGAGAACTGTTTCAATACTATAACGTAAAGTTCATTTGTAATTGAAAAAATCGAAGTCAGAATCAATAACGGAAGGGCTGGGAACTAGTCTAGGTCGAATCTTGAATCTTGAAGTCATTTACAACAACAAAGGAACCAGCTATATTTTGCTAAAAAAGTGCTCATCACGCATTGCGACGCTACACCAGATTCGGGCTTCAAAATATTTATGTTAAATCGTGCGTTCGATTGAGCCTCGGCCTACTTCACTTAATTATTTAAAATGTACTTGAATTGTACTCTCAGCCGGGCTGTCGAATATCATCCGTCGCCCAGTCCAAGATTATGGCGCCCTCTTGGAATTGTAACAAGCATGCACAAGCAGGTTTCATTTGCACACACAAAATGTATGGGATCAGGAATGTCCACTTCACCAAGAAAAAAAAGTTAAAGGGGAAAAAAGCAAAGAAATTTGCGTTTTGCAAAAATAAACAAACATAAAGGAGACCTGGGAGACAGGATACATGTACGACAAACGGGAAGTCAACCCATAAACTTCCGAACGAGGAAGGGAAACGAAAGTCGGTCTATGTCAAATTTTAAATCAAACCAAAAGCCAACATGGACTTGGTGATACTTTATTGGTGACAACTAACGTGGAGAATTTCTTGGACTAGAATTCGAATTAAATGTTCGTCCGACAGCGCCTTGCCGTTTACCTATCGACCATTTTTTAAGCAAGACTTTTACCCCCAAATCGTACAGGATTATTTTATTATTTATTTTATTTCTATCTGGTAATGAAACCAAGTTTTCATCATAAGTGCCTTAGGCACTGTAGCTCGCAAGCCTGAAGAAACCTGTAGAGAACAGACAATGAATTGAAATTACAGTTTTAGGGGTGGGAGGAAGGGCCCAGAGGAATATTGGCCCAGGCGGGATTGGAACCCGGGTCACAGCGGTGGATGGCGAGGAAAGTACCACTACGCCAACCTGACTCGGGGTCCGCTCATAAGTCCGACGTTTCATAAGTCCGACGCCTCAAGGCGTCGGACATATCGTCGATCGTACCACGATCTGACCTATCTTAGTTTTTGCCATTTCGAGAAAAATGCGTTTGAAGTTGGGCCTTTTTTGCATCCACTCTTTCACCCAGAACACTAATTTTCATTGACTCAGTTTTTATATATAATAAAGTTGGATAGTTGAATTATGATATTTAATTGTTTTCTAAGGCAAAAACTCATCATTACCAGGTGAAAAATAGGCGTCAAATCCATAAGTCACTTCGTGAAAATTTCATTTTCATATTTCATGCTCGCGAACGGCGACCTATCTAGATAGGTCACTTCGTGAAAATTTAATTTTCATTTTTCATGCGCGCGAACGGCGACCTATCCAGATAGGTCACTTCGTGAAACGAACAATTTCGATTTCTCTGTGGCTGATAGTGACTTATGTCATATGCGCATGCGCGCGTGCGGACCTCTTCACGTTAAGTCATATGGAGGTTCGCTGCAATCTGTTGTTTTTTTATATTAATATTATTGTTATTAGAGATTAATAAGCTCTTACGAATTAAAACGCTATAGTTTTAGAGTGAAGGAAATTAGAAAATGAATTCCAACATATACGGGGTGCATAGAAACTTGTTGAATACATTGTGTATACCTCCTAGTAATAATTCTTGAACGGATTCATTGTAAAGGTGTACTTTTATTCCATTATTTTTTTTCTATTCTTATCTGTAAAACAATCGAGAGATAAAATCCATGGACAAAACAGGTATTTTGTTCAAACAAGATTCACAACTTCAAGTTACATTGAAACAGAACGATAAGCGTACATCTACACTCTCATAATCTTCAAATCTTTGTTTTCTATTTGTTATTCTTCAGAGTGTACTTTCTCATTATTTAAACCTATTATTCCCTAAAAACAGCAATTTTCTGCAGAAACTTTGTAAGCCGCCCCCTTTAAAAAAAAAATCGGCTGCGTTTTAATTAACAATGCTCAAAACGTCAAAACTTAATATACATAGGACGTTTAGTCGCGTTAATACAATGAACCTTTTGTTTTTTGAGAGTCGACTATCATAACAGGCCATATTTAAGGCCACTCAAGGGATAGAAAAGTAAATCTAAGAAACAAATTAATTATGTAGAAAGACAAGTACTGCCTTAAAGTGTGAACTGGGACTGACCATAATCAAAGGGAAAACATGATGTAGGTCTGATGTAAAGAGTTCAACAGAGAGGCAGTGCAGAGAGTTGTTCTCAGCAATCTTTCAAATTTAAAAATAAGGGCTTTACTTGAAACGTTCTTAGCAATGAATTTCCTTTATTTGTTCTTAATTATTGTTTTTAGTTTTTAGTTTTACTTCAAACTATAGGTGCATAAATGAAACAGTGCGAGAACTGACAATAAAAGAGGTATCTCTTAATATTTCAAGATAAGTCTGGCATTAGTGAAGGATGTAGATCAAAGGTGATAACAGTGACGGCTAAGGAACAGCTCCTGGTTCAAAGATTGTGGAGTTACAAGCACAACATATCGAAAATCTTGAGAAATGCACCCCAAAAAAAGAATAGAAATATATTCACTCAACATTTTATCGGCAATCAGTAGTCGCCATTTGTTTTAAGGCTGAGCATTTTCCCGTTACATTCCGAGGCATACTGTGGCAGGTGGTTCATACATTCAGTAATCAATACTTTTTAATTAAATTTAAATTTTGAATCTACATGAACATTTATTTGGATTTTTTTCTTTTAATATAGTCGACATGGAAAATCAATATAAAACATTTACAGTTTGTTATTAACAAGGAAATCATTGATAAATCATTCAGAATGTGTTTCATGTCTGGTGTATCCTTGCATTCTGTGTCTTTTTTTTTTAGATTTTCACATGTTTTGCAATATTAACTAAAACAAATCATAGCAACTGAATTTAACTTTTTTGCAGTTCACCCCATTTATATTCTTTTTGTTATCTGCACTGACTTTAGAATTGTAGCAAGACTGGAGTACTAAATCAACATTTAAAAAGAGAAAAACGAAGCACAAAACGTAAAAACAAAGAACAGACGCAATGCTCTTTTTGATCTGAGCCGGGCAGTATAAAACCAAAATATTAAGCAGCAAAAGTATGAAAGGTTAAATAATAACCTTTATGTTAAAAAAATTGCTTACATTCATGCTCCAGGAATCGATCACTTTCCTTTTAACGAAGCTTTTTCAAAACTTCATGCAATTATATAGACGAATGGTGCTCTGTATAAACTTTTGGCTGCAATTAACCACTGAGACATCCACATTCTGTAACACAAACAAACCAAACCAATCACGAATCATAATATTAAAAAAGCAACCTTAGTTGGCCCTTTTATTTAATAAATATTTTCCCGAAAGGACAGTCAGTGAATCAGCGTAAATATCAACCGAGATGTCATTAAAAAGCATTAGTTCGGAATCGAACCCCACTCAAGTGTTATTCTGACTGATTATGACTACCCACTACCGTCTACACTATACAGTACGCCAATAGGCTAATTAGCGCTGTGCTATCATATAGTCGTGTTCCCTAACGTGGCGCACGTCGAAGCTTACCCAAATTTCCTCGTGTAGTGTTACCAAACCTCTTTGTTGACAAACCTCAAATTCATGCAGTGAAATACTGGTACTTTTACCTTATTGATGATTGTTGTTTAACCTCTGTGAACAATTTCGGTTTCATAAAATTTAAGCCGAAATTAAAAAAACGGTGGCGTCCGGAAATTGGGCACAATTTGGCGGAGTGTTCCCTAACGTGGCGCACTTAAATAAATCTCGGAAAATTCCAAATTAACATTTAAGAATTTCTGTAAACTTGATAAATTCTGACAAATCATTATTATCTCTACCTACATACCCAGCCAGATGTTTGTCACAAAATTATTTTCTTATTTTTCGGGGCATTTTCAAAGAGTTCACTTTGCACCTGAAAATAAAATCGGAAAATCACGCCAAAATAATTTTTTCTTTTAGCTTTGTAGCGGGTAAATAAACTCGCGATTTATGAACGGAAATGTTTATAACTTGATGAAATTTCACTTTCTGTGAAATTTCAGTTAAAACTTTTGCTCTAGCTAGGCGCTACAGGCGAAAAATCAAAGTGCGCCACGTTAGGGGCCGCGCCACGTTAGGGTACATCAACAATACAAACGAGTCTCTGCAAAACATGTATTCAGACAAAGCCCAACACGAACATATTGCAATACCCGGAGGAATATACTTACAGAAGTTTACGGAATCAGAAACTCGGTTGAAACTTGCTAGTTTCGTTCAGCCATCAAACGACATGTGTACGCCGCCATTGATTCTGATAACGCTAAAGACTGGCCCCTATATAGTAACTCATTTTCATAAGAAAGTGATAGGGACCACATTAAGTCCAGGTATCAGACTCTATAAGTCACTTCGTGGAAAACTGACAGCGTTGTTTACGCGTTTCACGAAGTGACCTATCTCGATGCGTCAGTTTGTGAAATGATAATTTTGCATTTTGTAGCGATAGGTAAACATTTTTAATTAGCTGAATCAGCTTCTGAAATAGCTAATTAGGCCACTTATGAATTTGAAATTTTCAGAAAATAAAGATTTCATCATGCATAACCAGAATATGCTAAAAACCAAAATTCGTCAACAATTCAGATAGGTCAGATCGTGGTACGATCGACGATATGAGGCATAACATTTATTTATTCCGCCAATCCGCCTTATAGGTCCGACGCCTCATAGCTCCGAGGCCTCATAAGTCTTATGAAGCGTCGGATTTATGAGGCGTCGGACCTATGGGGCGGAATGTATGCCTCATAAGTCTGACGCCTCATCATGAGGCGTCGGACTTATGATACGCCCCCCCCCCCGACTCCCCAGTCAGAACCTGACTCCTCAGTCAGATCGATCCCGGCAATTAAAACATCCCTGTTTATTATTTACCGATCCCTCACAAGTTACGGAGGAAAAGTTATTTCGACGGGAATTTTTCGACGAACGCTTTTATAATAGGCAAAAAAGAAGTAAATTATTTTCCGACAATTGGATATCGTTTACATGACTATTTTAGGTCAATGGTCCCACTATACGCAAGCGTACACGAAATGTCGGTGCCATGTGAAAATGTTGACATCTGTTCTCTTACTGTCTTAGGGCCCAAAAAAAGTCTCCGGTTTCTGGTATGCGCGCGCGTCGCTATAGCCATGCGCGTCGGCAAAATGAAAACGTTTTTTTTTCAATGACAGATGATGTCTCAAAACCGCCAAACTCACTGGTTTGACTGGAATCCTGCTGCTGCACATTTATAACGTGTTTTTAGATGGAGTTATGGTCGAGAATAAGCTTTATGTGGCCTCTCTGGACTCCCAATCCCATATAGGCATATTTGTACTAAGTTTAGTCGGGCACCATTTGTAGTCATCAGCCGACATTTGAAGCAAAAAAGTCGGGTAAAAAAAAAGAAAAAAAAAAGGCCGCGTCGCCGCACCACTTTTTGGGCAAGCTCCATACCAGAAACCGGAGACTTTTTTTTTTGGCCTTATGGACTCTAACTATCACACGTGACTTGTCGGTGTCCCTGTTTTAATTAGTGTCCTCTGAGGCATGCGCAATACAACCAGTGAGTATGTATTTCAGGTTGTCCAAATTTCAAGTTACACCGACATGCGCTCCGTAGTACTGATTCTCACTCCAGAGTAATTATGTGGAAATAAAATGTTTGACAAATGTACACAGAGAAAAAAAAAGAGACTGAGATTCAAGCAGTATTTGCCCAATGTTGTTTGAGTTTGGATGTATTTCTTCATAGCCACTGCCTAACATTGATTACTATATCCTTGGTACATAGAGATTCCACACATAAGTAAATTAATTTGAGAACATTAAAGATGTACCGTCCATGCACATGCAGCAGCTGCTATTTTCGATAATACAGAAAAAAAACACTGATTTTTAATGCTAGTTTCTTAGAAATACAAAAGTCACTCACTTGTGATTGAGACACTGAACGAAAAAAGGGCCCAAATGTAGTTTTGATTTTTAAAAATTTTTTTTTATAAATATTTGTGGCCGGCCCCACAATTATCCAGTGATCTCAGGGTAGACTGGTTCCCGCCCCTTAACATAATCGATATAGGGACGGAGAACCCTTCTACCGCAATGCGAATCTGTGCACAAAAGCACCCCTCCCCCCACCATAAAAAACCCCCACAAATACAAGTTGAAATTCGCAAGGAGAGAAAAAGTCATATTTTGTTTACTAATAGCATGGACAGTACGTCTTTTCAAAAGATGGAGGGAAGGAGGGAAGGGGTGTGGCCCCGCCCCTTTAAGTATCTTCACAAGGAAATTAAAATCTCATCTGAAAAGAATCGTAAGACTTGATGAGTGTCCTCCTTCCTGCTCGATCTAGCCACTTATTGGCCGACGTCATATACATTAGTCTTTTGGTACAAGTAGACATAGGAGGGCGCTATTTTGTATTTACCTAAATTTACCGAAAATAAACAGCGCCCTCCTATCATGTCCACCATATGCAATACATGCAAATCCTTTGCACTTTGACCACTTTCTGTACGCAACAAGCAATTTGAAAGCAAATGGGCCATTTTTAGATATGGCGGACACATTAGAAGGGCGCTCTTTGGTTGGAGTGGGCCAACTTTGATAAAGACAAAAGCTGGACTCCTTTCAAATAGCTGCCTTCTATTGTTTCCACCATATCTCAAAGATAGTGGCAGTTTGTCTAGAATAATGTAAAATGGTCCCACAAACTTTACTGTTTACACAGTGTTCTAGTCACTACTAGTGATATGCATATTTTCCCTTTTTTAAAACTACATTGCCAACATCCTCTGGACCTCCGGTACCGACATTTCATGTCAGAAAGAAAAAGTACGGTGAAATAGTGTGGGGCCAGTCACATCCTAGCAACAGAACCCCCCCCCCCAAAAAAAAAGAACCAATCATGTTTAATTGTGGACTGTTGCCATCTTGAAAAGTGCTCGACTCCATTCATAAATCCCTTGATACCAACATTTCCCCATATTTTTTCAAACACTGCGCTAACTGTGATTTTATTAACCCAATATTTAATCATTCAATCAGCTAGCAACTTCTTTGTAATATACTTCCATTTTCACGCCTGGACTCCCCCTAAGAGTACTCCATTGCACATGCAAACATCGATTTACTAACATCGAACAAAATCATTCTCATCGAGATAAACACTACAATGTAATTGCAACCACTGTACATTTCAATACACCACAGAGCACGCCGCCTCAAATTTTACATAACCATATACATGTATTATGATATAACCACAAATGAATATTGACAAAGTCACATTTAACCGAAGCTGCATTGAAACAGAACCAACTCCAGTCAGTCTCTCTGTTGAACTAAATTTACAAAATTGCAACATAATAAATCTGGAAAATATACTGACTGCTATGGTTTAGCAACGTTTGTCATGTTAACAAAAATACACTGACACAGATAAATGGCAACACCAAAGTATTACCCCAACAAGTGAATATTTCATAAAATGTACATTAATTCACAGAAATGGTCCCACTCTTCTGGCACCAGGGAGTGGTCGGGCACGCTGCAAAGCGTCATTGAATATTCATTATCCTCAGCTGTATGCAATATTCATCATCCAATAAAAATTCATTACTGCACAAAAAGATACGCGCTTTATTCAAATCACAGAACATGCAATCATATAATAATCAGCTTTACATAAAATGTACAGCTTCATTTCTATAGCCTTTTTTGATTGCAATTTCTGACAAATACAACTTCAATATTCAAAAATTGACAAATATTCATTTTTTTTTTCAGGCGCAGAAGGTATTATGGTCTCACACACATGACTTGTGCATTGCCACAAATTTCTATGATACAAAAATTGCAATTAAGTCTGATAACAAAATTATCCTAAAGTCTGAGCCACTTTGTCCGATTTAAAGGCTGGAAGGCCTAGAATGTTAACCATTTATGTTATTAAAGCAGAGAGAAAATACGATTTTCAATCTTTTTTCCCCTTCAGGAATGGTATCGACAATTTAGCATTGCTTACTGTTAGGTTACAGAAAAGTTGATAAAAATTGCTGCTTTTTCAGGAGCTGAACAGTAACATTAATTGACTTCCCAGATCCTCCAAAATTTACCATGTTTTTGGTGGATTTTGAATGAAGAGAACAGAGCCCAGTGACTGTATTTCCATGCGGTTTGATAACCCTTGAAAGTTAAGGTACCATTGGCTGACATATGGACAGCGTGGCAGATGATGTACAGACAGCAATGCACATGCGCGGTTTATACCATTTACATCTCGTCTGTGTGACAAACTACTACACACCAGCGTGCAGATTGTTTATGCACCGACAGTACAATGTGTTAGGGCTGCCATATTCGAATAATTTTGTATTCGATTATTCGAAACTGCATTTGACCGAATATTCAAATATTCGAAACTCAGTGTTCAAGTTTACATATTCAACTGCAACAGCTTGCCGCACCTGTCAAAAGGTGAAAGCAAAGCGCACCAGTTAAAATTTGTGCGCGGCGATCGATGTTATGGGCCACAGGAGTGTTTTGCAGTATTTATTTTATAACTGTCAATGGCTTTAACCTGCTAAAAGGATGGGGACAATAAACCGCTGTCGACAAAAACAGTTAGTGTCGACAAAAAGTGGCATCTGACAATAAAGTGCAGCAACTTTATAACATGCAGCAACTTTATAACATCACACTTGTGTGTGTACGGGGCATGCATGGTTTTTTTATTATCTTTTGAATATTCGAACCAGCAAAAAGCTATTGAATATTTGGTTGATGATTGAATATTTGAATATTTGGTTATTCGGGACAGCTTCAATGCTATGTGCCATTTTCAGTTTCTCCTGTAGATACAAACAGAGATTGCCTTTTGCAAGGCTACGTTCTAATAACAGAATTGGTCCTTCAAACAATTTCGCTGAACAAACACATCTAATTAATAAGTTGCACAAACACATTTAGCATAGAACTCATAAATAATGCCCACAATAAATACCACAATAAATAATCATAACAACTTGATCAGCTGAGAAAAACTTCCCAATTCACACAATCACCTTAATTACCGCCATTCACGTTTGATAAGTCTACATTTAACAGTAAACTGATGCACTTTTTCATTATTCCCGCATTCTAAGAACCAATCTGAATTCTTGCATAGTGCTGTTACGCACTGACTAGACCATCGCTCCCTAATTTAGTTAGGAGGATCCCAAGTTAACTTGGGCCTGTCCAAACTATGGTGCTTCAACTAGACAACATGAGTTGGGACGGTCCCAGCCTATAACTTGTGACCATGGTCTAGTTCGGGCGTAACAGCATCATGAAAGAAGACAACAGAGAACTCAAGGCTTTTTCCCCTTAGACTCTATACTCACCAGAGTTAACATAGACCTAAGACGTAACGACGTCACACTTTGTTTACTCGTGCGCTTTCCTATGAGAGCACGCGTCCCACCTTGCTCTCATAGGAAAGCGCATGTCTTAACAAAGCGTGACGTCATTAGGTCTTAGGTCTATTGAGTTCATTACAAGTCAATCACAAGTCAATCACAATCACAAGTCAATCACAAGTCCGTCACACATCAAGTCATAAGTCATAAGTCATAAGTCAGGTCACAAGTTGTTTTCATTCCTAATAGAAGGAAAGCTTCGGTATACATTTGAATAGCTTGTGACTTGAGACCAGATGACTTGTGATGTGGCTTGTGATGGCTTGTTTACGACACAGCCACTGGACCAGCGACAACTGACCAGCTTTTTACCCGAACTCTTAAGAATGATTTAGTGCCGGTAAGTACCGTGCATGTGCATGTACATGTACATTCAGTGAAGGGTGAACCTGTACATGTAAACATCACAGGTCTTCAGATCAGATCATCTTTGTTGGATACAAATCCTCAAACCACAATAAGAAAACCAACTTGGTTCACTTGTATTCAATATCAGGTTGAACAAAGAAGTCGACAAAGAAATGTGTAAATTGTATGTTGAACTAAGAAGGTTTTATTTAAAGATGTCCTTTTGATTAAAAGTTACTGCACCTCCTGTGTGATTTGGATGTGTATGTTTTACTTTTGACACTGATCAATGAAGTAAGCGTTGGAATCATATCGAAATGGACCTTTAAAAAAAATATAAACACAGGTTACCTTATATACTTTTAAGTTCTTCCCACAAGTTCCCTTTAATACATACGTTGTAACACATTATTTCTTAAATAGTGCATAGAGATTTCCATAATAAATAACCAAACATATCTCAACACAATTATTTCAATATTTTAATACGACTACCGCCCGTTTGAGCTAATGCGTTACAATTGCATAAAATGTACTTCGATTCCACTGCTGAAGTCAAGTAAATGGGACAATTTTCTAGTTTTCAATCACAGTAAATTCTTGCTTATTTATACAAATATCGTCCAGAATCTTTAAAAAAAAAATTCACTTTGGAACACAAAGTACATGTAAACATTGTATTCAAATAATTCAAAACAAATTTTCTAACACAATCTACAAGGACCCAAAGACTTTTTTTTCACAACAAAAACAAATCTTAACTTCTAAGTGTGACACCTACTGACTTTTACAGTACCCTCCTCATTGATTTCGATCTGAAAGATGTAGGCATTCCTAAATTGTACACTTCTAAACCAACTCTTAACCTGCAAGCATATATATACTCACGTTTTATCAAACTCTGCACTGTGGTTCATATTCCCCGTTTCGATTTTGCACTTTAGGCAGACAGTATTTCCAAAATATTTATGTGAGGGTTTTCAAGTCAGCTTTCTGCGACAACTCCGCACATTTTTGTCTGTCATTTCCTGATTAAAATTAAAGGGAAATGTACAAGAATACAAGGAAAAGGAATACTGAAATTGTTATTACTATCAGTTAGAATGTATTTTATTTTGAGGTGTTTTTTTTTTTGGCCCTTTGCCAAAGTACTTTATAAACACTGTCCGAGAGCTTGCGATACAGTTCTTCAAAAATACTGTCTCACAAAGTTTGATTCTTGTACCCGCTGCTACATCAGACTCGAACCAGCCAACCGATCCCGGCAAGCTCGGTGGTCGAGTGGTAAGACGTCTTCACTAGTAAGCAGGAGGTCGTGGGTGCAAGTCCCATCCGAATAAGCTTGTGAATTTTTTTCTCGCAATCCCTCGAACAACACTGAGTAAAGAGTTTTGATAAAATACATCAGCGAAGGGTAAAAAACTCAATATACAATTTACATCTCTCTGACGCAAAATTCATCTTATAAAAAAGCTGTATTTTGTTTCTCCAAAAAAAACGCGACAATCTTTCGACCAAGTGTTGTCATTCTGGGTCTCACTGCGTAGGCTTCATTCTTTCCACCAAATTCAATGGTGGTACATGGACTTAACCAGTTCAAGCTGGAGGACATGTACATGTATACACGCAAACGTTTTCCGAAATTCAGATTGCATGACTGATAAACCAGCAACGAGCGAGGCCGGACGGAAAAAATATCTGTCAGCGACCTGCTCGCAGCAAGCGAGGCCAGAAATATCAGGGTGTGCTACCCGCAGATGACCCATCTGGCATTGAGCTTCATGGAAAACAATCCCGTGCCTGGTTCCGATCATGCCAAAATAATCCCGGCGCGAACTGGTTAACAGAGAGTGTGGGTAAATGAAGCAAAGAATTTAATCAGTGGATGGATCAAGATTTTTATAAATTAGTGTACAATGTACAGGTTTATACAAAGTAACAAAGTGAATACATAAATTTTGCACCAGCAAGCAAATTCTGCCCGCATGTACATTTCGTTTTGCAATACAGTGATCACCATGACATGATGTAGCAAACATCAGGCTTTGCTCAAAAAGTAGATTTACTTCACATTTTTGCACACAAACATACATGTTGTAATGCATTTCCTAAGACATTTCATTGTCATTTGCCACTAACAGCACATTAGTGGGCAGACATAGTTGCTTGTGAACCCCCAAAACGTAAAGGTTCAATGTAATGCATGCACATTTACAATATCTTGCTGAAACTATAATGCTTGGCTACTAACATGACTAACATTTCTGATGATCAGCTACACTATAATTGTGTATACATGTACAAAATTATCTTTTTCATGACGTCACAATCCAAGTTAAGATTTTCATGACGTCACAATCACTGTGTCTCACATGTAATTGTTACGTCAGAAGGGCGTCGCAAGCAGTGCGCAATAGGCTATACATGTACACATAACGTGCGCAGACATCAGCTGACTGGCACTCAAATTGTGACGTCACGAAAGTCTGTCTAAACTTTTTTGGTCATTATGTGCTTTGAAATTGGTCAGTTGGGATAATGATATGCGGTTTGTTGGACAGAACTTCGCCCTGAACTGGACCGTACTCTATAACTTCCCCGTCTACGGTGAGAATACCTGGCTTCGTTTTCGGCACCAGACGGAACGCTTTGACAAAGAGTGACCGAGTGAAAGGCAGGGTCAGGTGCCTACCCGTCTCTATGGCATTCACAAACTCTATCATGTTCCGACGCGACTGCGGGAAATGCATAAACTGAATGCTGATGACGCCCTCGTCAAACTTCCGGCGCGGCCAGACTTCTACATCCACGGCAATGTGGGACAGGTAGGTCAAAAGAATGCCGACAAAATCCCCCTCAATAGTACTCCAGCCTTCTGGGAGGGGGTCAGTTACCTTTGGAGGTAGGTAGGAGGATTGGGAGGATGGCTCTAAACTAGGATTACTACTACCAGGGTTGTTCGGTCCAGGTATAAATCCGTTGGCTTGCAGAGGATTCGATTCAGTTGCCTCGGGATCATCACTGCCTACATCATCCTCCTCCGTGATGAACTCTTCTGAGAAGGCTAGCCCATTCCCCGCTTCAATCTTGGAGAGATCAGCATTTAAGGATCTGAATCGAGGCAGGTGGGGTTTAGGAATGCCCAAGCCTTCGGAGGTCGTGTCTATCGTGCTGTGGGGGCGCGGCAAGCGTTTCTTGACTTTCTTTTTGGCGGCTGGAATCCTGAGATGCTCGTACTGCTCTTGGTTCTCCGCGGGTAGGTAGGAGAGCACCCCGTGATAACGCCGCAGGTTCAGAACGCGGATGATGGTGCCGATGGTGAATCGCGGCTTGCCCATCCAGCGGAAGCGTTCACTCTCAATGTCGATGTCGGCGATGATGCCCCAGCTCAGGGCCAAGAAGGAATGAATGTGACGGATCGGGGTGGTGATGGAGACCAGGTCGATGGGTTGGTGACCTCCCTTACAGAGCAAAAACGCTGCGTGAAGAGGAGGAAGTTTTGCCAATTGCTCTCTACATGTATTTTAACAAGAAAGGGGGAAAAAGATTATTTTAATAAGCAATGGATACAATGGACGCAAGACACTCTAGCTAGGCATTCAGGGGCCATCTCTCAGGTGGTTTTCTTATTTTCATTAAGTAACAAAGAATGAACAAGAGGTCTGCTCATGCATATCAGTGTGGAACAAAAGTATGCAATTAAAAGGTGGCTGCAATGCACAGGATTGCTTTCCAGATGGAAGTTGTCATCTCACAGTAAAGAGTGTAACACTAGAAGGTTTCAACAAGATGTGACCCAAGTTCTTACAGAGCTTTCTAGAAACCCTTTTGACCCTATCCACAATGTGTTTACAAAAGTAAAATTCAACCCTGGTTGACAGGCTCAACCCGGGTAGAAAATCCAATACATTGTATCTATGCCAATACCGTGTATTAACTAGTATAAACATGAACAGTATAAAAATATAACATGGTTTGAGGGTGGATAGTCGATATTAGATATTGGAAGCTGACAAACTAGTTCCCGAGGTGAATCTGAGGGAACTACATGTACTGCAGGGAGGCAATTTTGAATATCCACCCGAACTAAACCACGCTATATTTGTTAGATTATAACTCACAACGGTACATTTTCAGTTGCCGAATTTCTTTGGCAGTAGGCACCTCGGCATAAATCTTTGGAAAAAGTTTTCTTTTGCATCACACTAACAGATTCTACTGCATCGCGGACAACTTTTTCTTACATGTAGTAGAGACATCTGTATTGTCCACAATATTCTCCAGCTCAGCATCAATGAGCTCGGGAAAAAGCTGATTCACATTTTTATGTGTGCCGTCATCTTTTCATGTGTATAGCTAGGGGCGATGTTTGCGGGTGCGCACTACATCCATAGGACAGTTTCACGATTGCTTCGTAACGCGCATACGTAATAGACTATCGCACGGTAGCCCATTTTATAGTCTTCTATGCATGTGTATTTACCCTGTGCATGAATACTTGGGTGCGCACTTGGTAAACAGCAAAAATAGCGGCTGGCACGTGATGGTGAATGGCCCAGTGAGAATTTGGCTCTCAATCATGAACATGTATGAGGTATGCCTTGTCGACCCATGTTCGATCGGACGAGGTTTCACTCATGGTGGACCCGTGTTGATTTCAACATGGGTAGACGAGACGGTAGTGTGAACATGCCTGAGGTGTTATGGCCTATTTGGGAAAAAGACGTTTTGATCTACCGGTATCTTACCCTGTTTTGGACATAACTGCGGCAAACAGTGCGTTGCCAGAGCCTGCCGGTATTATGCCAATGGGGATTTTGAGGACTGACGATGGGTCTTGATGCATCATCATGCCATTCAGAACCTGAGAAACAATCACAAAGACATTGTTTAATAGTCAGTACAGCCAATCTGCTAAAAATCTGCACGTTAAGTTACCTCAAACAATTATAAGGCTTTTGCGCCTGATACCGGTACATATGTCAAGTATATGTAAACATAATAATTATTTTATTTCAAAGTTGAACAAAGAAATTGACCGTAAAATCCAACGTAGGTCAGACCACATGATGTACGTGTACAACGTCGTTAAGGTGGTGGTACCTTAGTTTGGTCTGTAATTGTTTTCCACTCGTTAGATGTCACACTATTAGTGCTGTATCACATTCACTTTTCTTACAGCAGCTCATTAAAGAGTCTGACACGTACGTCCAAATTTATGGAATCGCCCTGGAGCAGGATTTGAACCTGCGACTTCTGGACTACTGTTCCGGTGCTCCACCGACTGAGCTATCCAGCCGTATGTTGGCAGTTCCCCTGTTTGTCAGTGTTTTTGTTCAAGGGGTGCTAGTCAGAAACCATAAACCCGTATATGCCATGTAGCCAGGGATCATGCCCAAAGCCACGATGCTAGCAACATCAGCAATGCTGCAATCCTGGGAAAAAGCAAGTGTGGATCACTCAGAGAGGACACAGCTTTTTATTTCAAATTTGAAATCTTCATTTAACATTTATGACTTGAATTCAAATTTATAACTAAAGGTACATGTATGTACCCACTGCCCACCTAGTCTATGTAATAGACCATGGTGAAACCCATGGTCTACTACGCGTGAACAGATTTACTGATTAATTAGGCAAGACCCTGCCTCTTGACCGCCTAGATTTTGACCAATCAGCGGGCGCTTTCTATATCAGGTCTTCGGTCATTCACCCGTTGCCCGTCATAGACATGGATAAAAAAACGTGTCATGGCGCTCTGTATCATGTTACGCGAATAAGCGCCCGGCTGTTGTTGTATTACAAAACACTGCATTCGAATTGACCAATCACAGTTTTAGTTCTTATTTGGGAATGAAATGACATCACGATAAATTAAAGTCGACTCCGATTAGCTGGCGTGCGGCTTGCATGAATTTACATTTCAGGAGATAGACGACGTTATACAGGATTTGGATAACGGGTGATACTCAGACTAGTACCCACCGTGCAACACTGAACAATTTCTGACGGGGAAAAATTACAGTTGATAAGTCTGAGCGAAACTGTGTGAGATCAAATGCTGTAGTGGTCAAACTAAATAGTGGGGTTGGTCAACTTGCTTGTCGGCACCCTTGCTCCCACCCCTTGATTTTTGGGGGGCACCTAGTCAAGCTAGGCTTGAATGGATTGATCATGATGAACAAATTCTCTAAATGCTGGGTACAAATGAAAAAGTGCAAACATTTGATTACGCCTACCTCATAGACCAGCCCGTCCCCGGCTACGACAACAATTCCTTGCCACTCATTAGGATCCAAAGTTTTGGCCATCTCCGTTGCTTGAAACTGCTTATCTGTAACACAAAGAAAGAAATGCAAACTTACAATAAAAAGTCTGGAAACTTTGTATTACCATTTTCAAACTGGTAAGCTGAGGGAGGGGTCTGTTGAGTTTTGCCAGCTCTTGGAACAATCTGGAGAAAAAACTGATTGAAATCACAAACACACATTTCATTGGCAGCCTGCTGATCTAACAATATCCTTGAAACAGTCATTTTAAAGTTGAACAAAGAAATGCATAGCAGCTGTGTTGCTTAAGCCTACGTAAGTCTTCACACCAGAAGTTCGTACTGAGGATGTTTACGACGAAAGCGTGCATCTGCGATTTATTTTTGCTAAACATGTCGCCCACGGACATATTTACTTTTTCTAAACCAAGCATCTTGTAATTCTGGACACAATGAATATGTTAACAAAATTTCAGCTTCCTCCATCAGGTAAAAAATATGAAAACAATTTGTTATAATTTTGTTCGCTATGGCAGCAGAAGTCCATACCCTGGATTCCATCGTGTGTACACCACGGAAGAGTCCAACGTGGGCTATAACCCTCCCTCTTGGGATCTCAAAAGTCGTAACAAAGCACCATCTACTGTAGTCTAGGGGCTAGACGTTGTTATGGTTTGATATGCGATAACCCGCCGCAGCGAGAAGGCATTATGACTACCAACCAATATCAACCATGAACATATACATGTATGTATGTATGTGATAATGTTGTTCCCCAGTTTGCTTCAAGATAATATTTATTAGGCCTATACATACCGGTACGTAAACCCCTCTTTTTTAATAAAAGTACAAATTAATTTTAAAAATCAGAAAATAAAACTACCAGTAAATTATTTCTTCCTTGTACATGTAGCTTCAAATGTAGGGACAACCATGTTTGCACTGTACATGCACATTTTAAAATTTTGTGCACATCATAATATGCAAATTACATGTGAATTTGTGGATATTATGTAAAGTACATACATAAATGGAAAGTACAAACTATTAAGCCATATGCCAATATCCATGCAATTGCAATTTTTGTCAGAAAAATTGTGCAAATTCTACGTGCACGCAAGTACCATTCGCAGAGCAGACGTTAATGTAAAGATTCAGTCCATATGTTCAGATAAATGTACAAGGGGAGGATTTTTTGGCAACGGTGGTGATATCTACTGTCTAGAGGATTCATGTACCGGTACATGTACCCAAATTATCCTTGATGTTTCTGAACAAAAACTAAGCTGACAAAACATGACGTTATCAGGGTACGACTCAATCATGTCAATGCTAACCTGATCATATCATGGACTATTGAATGTTTCCATATGTACACAATTTTATGAGCCATGCAGTATTTCAGACAATCAAAATCAAAGGAAAATAATGGACTTCACTTGGTTATTTTATCCAACAACCTTGAAATTGATGATCTGATCGTCACTGAAAAAATACTAATTATTGCCAAACATCCCGACATGCTGGTGCCATCGTTTTTGCTAGGTTTACGATTGCGGTTGTTGACATTTAAAAATGTGCATGTCCAGTGCAAGCATGGTTGTCCCTACATTTGAAGCTACATGTATGTATGTAGAAGAAATCATTTACCGGTAGTTTTATTTTCTGATTTTTAAAAATTAATTTGTAGTTTTATTAAACAAGAGGGGTTTAGGTACATATGTATATGTACATGTACATGTATATATAATATTACGGTATCTTCAAGCAAACTTGGGAACATTATCACATATGTACAGTGTGTACCGGTAGCATGGTCCATACTGCACTCTGCGTATCGCGCTCTTCTCCGTGAATATGCACATGTATACACGTCGAGTATTAGTTCATGTAGTTGTCAGTTTTCTTTTATACACCTGAAAGCTGCACCCATTGATGCTTATTACGTGCAGCATGCACATTAGCACTGCACTTGTGCACCACACATGTACAAAGTTGCCTGTATAGATGAAGGGACTCAGGGAGGCGTATTAATGCCTAGGGTTGGTGTAATTAAGATGCAGCAGACACCTCCTCATAAGGCAAAGACACCGCACAGCACAGGTGAGAGGAGAGTTTTGAAACTGATTAAGAATGGAATGATTCTGACGCGCAGGCGGGAAGCACGCTATGTGCACGTGTAAATTATTCATCTCGAGGATGAGGACATTATTCATGTGAGATGCCAAGATGGATGAAATATTCCTCACAGTATCATTACCTTCATTCCCCAAGCTTGACTTCTACTGCCTACTATTCCAGTATTTTATTTGTGCGCTTCTGCCACCGTTTTACCTTGTCAAATTTTACTCAATTCCTTTCCTTTCAATTCCATTTCACTTGTCGTGATATTTATATTCTATGTATGCCCCCAAGTACATGTATATTATTATTTTTTTTTTGGTTTTGCAGAGTTTTGATTTGATCAAGTGACTGATTTATGTTTGGAAAATAAAAATAATGCCAAGTTGCCTGTTTCAAATTTACCCATTTTCTTGACATACACGTAAGTACATGTACTTCCTTGTGGAGGTATTTCACGTGTGGATTCTGAGTTTTTTTGCTTACAACTTATAGCACATGGCCTTTTGCCTGCCCAAGAGGGAAAGCCTTCATTTTGGAAAAGTAGTTTTCAATTAATAGAACAGACAAAATGTAACCAAGTAACTGCCACAGTGATCGATTAATTAGTCGTTCCATGCCGAAATTCTGCAGTGCGACATACGCATACGTGTACATTTTGTTTTTCAGTCGTTTTTTTTTGTGTGCTTTATTCTGCCTCTAAGTTTATCCCCACTGCCTCCTCTTCTTAACTTATACGTATACATTGTAAATCACGCCACAATTAAGCATTCCAAAACGAGAAATTTTTGAGTTCCTCAGACCTAAATTTGTTTAATCTTGTTCCCCCTTCTTGTTTAGTTGCCCCACCCAGTGGCGTGACGGTCATTTAAAAAAAATTGGGGGGGGGGGGGGGGGAATTTCTTGAAAATGGCACACATCCGTGGTGAAATGTACACATGTTTTTTTCCCGTAAACAAAAGGGCACTCTTTACAAATTATTGGGGGGGGGGGGTTAAATACCCGCCTTACCACCCCTTCCCCCCCTGGCTACGCCTATGCCACCACTTCTCCCTTTGTCCTGCCCACATGTACATGTATGCAGTACCCTGCACATCTATTCTTTTTACTTTTTAAATCACTTTTTGGGCTGTGTATTTTTCCTGTGTTTACATTTGTACCTTCCTGTATAAATTTGGGGTCCACTTTTTTTCCTGTTCCTGTGTTACAATGTATGTATACGTGTACAATCTGACTTTTACGTTTAATACACCGTCTCATGAAGTGCATAATTTCAATGCATTTCTTGTGTAATACTGAACATCTACACAATGTACATCAGCGGATTTCCTTTAAAACTATTAAGCTTAAAACAATCAATGTGAACTAATATGTATACATGTACGCTACGTATCCATGTACATTTTTGTACACTGTACGTACATACAATGTAGGTACATGTACCCGGTAGGTACCGGTAGCCGGTACTGTACCCTGTTCATTTATATTTTAGTTGCTATCACAATTATTTTTAGACAGATTTGGTTTTAATTTTCAGTTTTCATTTTTCTAAGTACAATGTGAAACCTGTACTTCCACTTAATATTTCAATATACCACACTAGTGGGTTATAAATATATTCTGCTTGCTTCCTGCTTTGGCATGTATTTGTTTCATGTTTTACCTGTACAAACACAACATGCATGACCGGGACTAATGCCATTCATAAAATGCACATCAACAGTCAATATGTTATATAATATCCTGTTCAATAGGCCTAATTCTCAAAGTACACATTTGTACACTTGCACATGTGCATGCACGTAGTCTGGCTACCGGTAAGTATTATTTTCATGCATCATAAAAGGAAAATGTACATAAACAAGTGTGCATACGAAATATGAGACCTTGCATAAAAGTACACGTCATTCACATTCAAAGTTGCCATGGTTACATTGACAAGCACTGCCCTTGACAGGGGAAAAACAAATTGCCATCAATTGCAAGATTATTGGCCAATCGTGTATGGCAACGGAGTCACATACATTGTACAGAGGATTTAAGAGCTATGAGGATCTTAAAGGGAATATAACATTTGCAAACATCAAAAAAAAAAATCAAAAATCAAATTATCTCGAAATATCTTACTGGATTGTTAGGGAATGACAGTCTAAACGCATCCTGTAAAAGTGTAGCTCCTGGTGTACTGACATTTTCAAGAAAAACCTGTATTTTTCCAATGCTGATCGGCCAACCAGCGTAGGAGAAAACTGTTTTTTTTCCCCAAAAAGTGATCCTAATTCTTCATATTTAGTTCGCCTGCATTTTCTTTGCAATTGATTACAGACCTGTGAATAAAAGTCTACAAATTGCTCCGTTTCATCTTAAGTGGGGTCAGGGAACCAGACTACAAGAATTTGATTGGTTTTCTTGGTTTTTCCAGCGTCTACGAACCCAAAACGTGAAACAAGGCAGTGTAACACTATTTGCTATATCCTCCAATCCATTTATTTCTAAAAAATGCAGCAAATTAAGCAAATGTTGAACATTCCCTTAAAATGAATGGAGGATAGACCGAATGAAATTATGGCCTATAATTCTTGACTGTCCACAGTCTGAATCAAACCTCATTTTCCTGTCAGTCAGGCGCGTACCGGTAGCCGGGGTTTGTTTAATTCAATTGCAAAACAGAATTGTTGTGTGGTTCCCGATTTTACATTTATAATCCATTTTCGCTTCTATCAGCATCCCGATTTTGCTGTTAAAACCTCTAGCCCATTGTCATGATTGTATTCTGCCACTCTGCACTACCCCCCCCCCCCTCCCCCTTTGCCACTGCTGTCAGTCCCCGTTGGGTTTTGGAATTATGTCTAATTAATTATCTGTATGCACGAATGGTACATGTAATTCTGTTTTGTGAGATGTATGGGGAAATTCAGTTTTCAGGGCGAGTAGCGGCAGAAAATATTTCACTGCGCGACAACCCCTGGTCCGAATTTTATGTCTTTGGTATCAAAAGATGCGCCAGACTCGAAGCTAAAAAGTCAGAACAGCTCGGGTCACGAAAAAAAAAAAATTCAAGGAAAAAGTTGAGGGGGGGGGGGCCCTTTTGGTTAGGGGAATAAATATGAGCTTGGCCATTTTTAAACAAGTCGGCTCATACGTACAGTTTGTATACATATTATATTTACACATACCTGTAACCTGCTCTAGGGCATGGACGCGGATATTGGGCTGAGCCGAGGTAAGTACTCTACTACAACACCGGAACATAGTCCTTGTGCTCTTGAGCAAGGCACTTTACCATTATTGCTTCGTCCTTCGGATGGGACGTAAAGCCGTAGGTACTGTGTGTTGTGTACTGCACGTTAAAGAACCCAGTAACACTTATCGCTAAGACATGTAAGAGAAGGGGTTTGCCCCGGTGTTTCTGGCAGTAGTGGCTGCAATATGCGCCACAGCACCTTGTATGCCCTTTGTAAAGGTGCTTGGATCTCATATTTCTCAAAAAACTTCATTTATCTGTCTTAAAAAATAGATAGGTATACCAGTAATGGACAGCGCTTTGAGTACCCAATTGTTGGTAGATACTGGTACAAATGTGCCAGTATGTGCGATATAAGACTCCGGTATTATTATTATTATTATTAAGACCACCCGTGTGGCAGGCTTTTGACCAATAGGATAGGGCAAAACTCTCAGGAATTTTGGTATTGTTGTTTAACAAAATAAAAGATACGGACTTAAACAAATTTTGGAGAAAAGGAAATGGAATTTGTCGAAGAGCACTAGGGAAAACAACTTCCAATTTTAAACATTCAATTTTAGTTGTCATCCGCCACCAACCCCTACACTGCATGCCCTGGCACTACTCCAACTACAGGCCAAAATAATGAATAATTCTATGTTCCCAGAGGCTTACTTGTGACAACCAAGTGGTAGTCAAGCTCAGCATCTCGGAATATGGGCATGACCTGCTTGTTGAATATCTGTACGCCCTTGCGGCGCCCGCTGGCGGGGTTGACCAACACTAGCAGCTTCCTAGCAGGTGGCAAACGAGCAGCTGAAATATCTGCAGAGAAAAACAAAACGGTCATGTTGTATCTTACATGTGCAGTACAGGTACATGTACCTTCAAGAAGTGTAATCTACGTAATCCTGTATAGTGCACTTCACCTTTTTTTCCACACAAGTTTTGTGCAGTCATTGGGACAATGTCTGGCCTGTTCCCTGACCTAAGACTTGCGGTGGGGGAGTGGAATGGTGGAGGGGGGGGGGGTGTTAAGCCGCAAGTAGAACTTTTCATCTCAATGTCCACAATACAGGGTGAGTAAAAACAAACGAAACCCAAATGTCGGGACCATTGTTTTAGTAAATTTCTGCATGTGGTACATGTGTACTTTCAAAATATAGGATTTAAAAGCCCGATTCATAACCTTTTTTTACAGTACAAGAATCATTCAAATCACTCATGTACTTTTCAAGTAACTTGAAAAGCGCATGAGTGATTTGAATGATTCTTGTACTTATGAATTGGGCTTTTATATCCTAGATTTTGAAAGTGCTACATGCAGAACTTCACTGAAACAGTGGTCCCGACATTTGGGTTTTGTTTGTTTTTACTCACCCCTGTACAGTATTCATCATGTCTGTGTGAGTACATTTTGCTTTACATGTAAATGCTGCCAAAGGATGTCTGGTTATCACAAAGGGTACATGTATGTATCTTGCAAATATTTTGAACACGTATGTACATGTACAGGCCACAAGTAAAAGTAAAAAAGAAAAGAAAAATGGAGGATGGAAAAACTAAGACTCAACTCTAACAGTTCTGAGTCCTTAAATTTTAATACGATTTTTGCACACCCCTAAGGGAGTTAGGGTTAATTAATTTAAATTCATGATCAGGACAGGTTTTAACCTACTGTTATGCACTGACTCTATATCCTGTTCTGACTTCGTACCTGTACAAGTTATGGTACAGTTTAATTTAATAATGTGCAAGCTGTTTTAGCACCAGAACAGGAGGCTGATAGGAGGCCAATAATGATCTAAAATGTTTCCATTTTAAATTCCTTGGTACACTGTAGCTAGGGAACAGAGAGTATTTATGATGAATAAGCTCTGTGGTTACCTGACTTTATACAGATAACTACTATGAAAACATGTGTACCCCGGTACATAAGAATCTTACATAATGAGTCAAAAGTCAAACATCCTAATTTAAAAAAGGGTCACTTTAAGGGATTATATACAAGCATTCATTAACCTCATCAATGTTTTACTAAAGCTCAGTAGGCCTAATAAGCATTTTGTTAGTGGCACAGAATAAACAGTGACTATATTTAGTTTTTGACCAAGATAAAAGCGTACACATGTTTGTGCAAATGCAGCATTAGGGCATGAGAGAGACGAAGAGCAAACATTGTGTGCACACTGGTATACATGTGTGCAAGCCATTTACTAAACATTGTGGTAAAATAAGGAAAAGAAAGCAAGGCAGAAAAAGACCCAAAATAATGACATTGACGTCTTAAATTTGAAGTAATTATTATGTACGGTAGCTGTGTGTGGGTTATTCTATAAATTGAGGGTCCAAAGTTTGAGACTTTTCCTGTCCACCTAGTTACCCCTGAACTCTGTAATTTGTCATTCAAGTGTCACCAAAATATAACTTCAAACTAATTTTATTTGTTTCGTAGTTCGGATGTTTCGCGTAATCACTATTGGAGGACATCTGCATACTTGTATCAAGAATTTCAAATTCATAGCTGTCAGATGTAACACAGACAAGAAAAAAGTGGACCCTAAATTTATAGAATGACCCATGGTAGTCACCATGCAACGTTTCGCTGACGGTAAATGTTCATGTACGGTAAGACACAAAAACTGCAGTTCAGACAAAATGATCCCACACAGTCAATTTCGAGCTGTCGTTCTCAAATCACATACCGGTACGTGTACATGTATGTAAGTGAGCGAATCTGCTCTAACTTGTCGGATAATTTTGCGTTGGAAAGTTATACCCTCTGCAACTGTACCCACTTGATTTGCTACATCATACGTTCAGTGATTCACGCTTCAATTTCACGATTTAGTTTCTCTGAATGAATTAGGCTACATGTTGACTGTCAATCCAGTGGTTTTCAGTCATGCAATGTCTAATGTTCCAAGATAGTGGTGGGAAAAAATCAGAGATTTCAAAATCTGGTCATCCTATTTTTTTTCTGATTTCACCGGAATTTCCCATCCAGCTCACAGTCAAACCAACAAAAAGTGACGAGTGAAGTGCTGTGCATGCAATGCCCTCCCAATAACCCAATGGTAATATAGGTAAAGTTTGCAGGATTCAATGACAACTGGGCCTTTACAAAAACACTCCAGAGCTGTAATGTTGAAAAAAATGTGATGGGAACTCTCTGGTATTAAGTGAAACGGACAAGGATACACAGAGGAAGCCGCTAGCAAGTCAATGTAGTTACAATCAGAGACCATGGAGCAAATTAGGGGATGTTCCAGTTGTTTTCTTTAGCCTGTGTCACAAAAAATGGGAGGCTTCATTTTTTTTGTAAGGTTGGTTTTTAATATCAGGTTTCCAAAATCGAAACAAAATAGTGGAATTCAAACCGAATTTTAAAAAATCTGGATTTAAATCCCACCACTACAATGTGCTCCACATTACAGTAAGTACCGTACTCACTTGACCAAGTCAAACGTTCATCTTTATGAATTAAAGTTTGGTTATTTACATTTACATGTATCGCAAATATTGTTTCCTGTTACAAACCTTCACTGCAACTTTTCCACATTAAAATCTCCTTAAATTGAAGCTGCAAATCGGCCTTTTTTTTATTTCAATATGTTGGCAATTGTCAAGCAATTTATACTTTATAAATCTAAGTAGAGAAAAGACGTGAAATATTCTGAGACGTCATCATTCCTTTTTGTCAACACAGCACAGTGAGATTCCACAAAGGTTTTCACCTGAAATACATGTCACCAAAAATATGTTTGTGTTAAAAAAAAATATAAAAATAGGCCAATGTGATAACTTAACAGAAACCTCACTGGGGGGCAAGTTTTACAGGTTGTACTGTAGGCCTACCTGACAATATACACGTAGGCCTACATATCCCAATAAATACCGGTCATGCAACTGATTAAGAATAAAGAAATATAGCATGTGGTTGAATTGAGCTGTGCACTGTAGGTCTGTATGATTCAGGTCAGTTGGTGTGCACCAGCTACGCTAAAATTGCAAGAGCACTGGTTAGACACACCATCAAAAGATATTTGTTGTGCTTTTGTAAATTACGTGTACCATGCACCAAGTGAACGTGTACAATAGGACAAGTGAATGGGAAAAGCCATCAGTTTTGATAATACTGTATCACATAATACTGTATCAAATATCATTATTTATCAATAATGTTGAAATATCTAAATCATCTTCACTTGTACACAAAATTTACTCCACCTGCCTGCATGGCATGTGCATGCATGCATCGTGCATCACAATACAATTTAACATCTATATTATCCATAAAAAAAGATGCTGACGAGAAATACAAGAGGCACTGGTGAATGTTCTCCATTCCCTATCTACGGTGCATGTACCGGTACATGTAGGCTACATGTTTGTCTTACTTTTTACATTTTAAGTTGAAATAAAACACAACGCGCAAGGATTTTTTAAAAGGGTATTCATGGTACCAGTATACATTACATCAGAGTTAAAAATATACACATGTCTGTTTTATAAAATGTACATTGTATTTTCTGAAGATCTGCTGACATGATGCCACAATGACACAGATCCAAATCTAGAATCTCATTTACCAAGTTGTACTGACCATGGTAAGCAGAACCTTCACATTCAGCAATATGACCGTGTACACTAAAAGTTAGATCAGATTCATTATGGGATGTGCAGACATTACAATAGGTAGGGCCTACACTACATCATGGAGAGCGACCGGTATAAAACATGTTCAATCTTTTACCATATTGCCATCAAATGCTAGTTCCCACTATACTAGGCTGTTCAAAGCTCAGTGCATACAAATTTTATACATAAGTATAATAATTACACGTACATGTACAGTGTACAAAGTTGAACAACGAAATTGACGGGGTTGCAGGTTCAAAGCCTGTTCAAGTCAATGTCTTGGCCCAACTTTTTAATTACATGCATACAAATTATGAGAAACCTATTACAGATTTGTTGTTTGCTTTGCACCTTTGCTAACAGGCCACCGCATCAGCCTTTGTTCTTCTGGCCTCCACCTACACGTGGGCCAAGGACAAGTGCAAAAAGGGCTTTGAAAAATGCACAATAGAAAGGTTATGTACGTCATCTTGACCATTCTCAATTGTGGTTGTACACATGTGAAAAGATACGTGAACAATAGGCTTGGGCGATTTCAATTTTTTTTTTTTGTCGTCCTTGAGTTACAAAATTCATAAAAAATAGACTCCAAATTTACAAGGCATGAGAAGCAGTGAAAAAACTCCAAAACATCATCATGTCCCTCCTGGAAAAAAATTTGTTTTGAATTTGCTGGAATCTATTCTTCTTGGAGGAACTACATGTAAATTGGAATAAACCACTTGCTCGTCCCTGCCCGCTTCCTTTTACACACCCCCACCTCCTTTTTGTTTTTTAAATCAATACAATTTACAATAAATTTTGTCTTTTTATTTGTTTTCAGCAAACTTGCAAATGTATTCAAGTTCAAAATCTGGTATAAAGGGCGATGGTTACTTTGGACACAGAAGTATTGGCAATGGAAGTCAAGAAAATGGTGTACAAATATTGAGTGGCTCAGAGTAGAATGGGAGGAATATTATCGCAAGGTAAAATCTGGTTTTTGCCTTGTGAAATGGAAAAGTCCAGATTTTACCGAGCGATAATATTCCTCCCATTTCACAATTTAAAGCCACTCAATAGGCCCTATTTCTTTTATATTTACTGATATCCTTGTCATTTGATTTACAGTTAAAATGAAATTCAATTTCAGTACAAAATTGGTGGAAATATCTTCCAAACCACCCCTTCGGCCAACCAGTGCTGGAAATTGATGCAAAAATACCACTTTCCTTTAAAATGTCAGCACACCAGGTGCCACGATTTTACAGGATGCTTTAGACTGTCATTCACTAACAGTCCAGCAATGTATTTCGTGATAATTTGGTAGTAGGCCTATTGTTTTTTGATGATTGCAAATGTTGAATATTCCCTTTTAAGGAAAAAAAAAGAGGCCAACTCCTTGCTTTTTTCAAAACGCCCGGATGAGAAACTATTTTTTTTGTGTTACTTGGCCTTACTACAGGGAGTCGATTCTACCAACAAAAAAAGAAAAAAAGAGCTGGTCGACCACCATTTCAATTCCGAAATTAGAATCTGTTCATCTCCAATCTGGAGTTTACCAAAGCCTATAATAAAAAGTTTCAAACGAGTCACTTCCCTTGTACTTATTCAATAGGAAAGCCCTACTACTTCCTCCAGGAAAAACTCACAAAACCAAAAGAGGAAGGTACATGTACATAATTAATGCACGTACGGCACGTACATTATGTTCAATGTATAACACATAAAAAGTACTGCAAAAAGTAAACCAATGGACATTGTGTATACTGCACACAAAAGGCAACATTCGATGTGGCATGTTCATTTCCTTGTTGTTACATTATCATGTTTTGGCTGCATTACATAACAAATCTGTGATCTTATTAAATAAAGCAAGCACGCTTACTACAGTGCAAGATACTACACATACATGTACCGGTACATGTAGATCCCTTCCAATAGTGCAAACAAATCGTTACATGTTTTGTAAATTATCAAATTGTACACAATGACTCAATTCTCAATACATTTGTAAATAGGCCAAGGGTTCAACAACAAATGTACATGTACCGGTAGGGTACCAGTACGTCAAGCATTTTTATTGTGTTTTGAGGACAATACCGGTAGGTGCGAACCCATGACAAAATGATTGTTATGGGGAAGGTGCAGTAATGACTTTGGAGACAGCCTAAAGTCAAGATAACTTGTGTTTATTTGCTGTCATCCCCTATAGCCCCTTTTTTGTCATTTCTTTTAAACTGCAAGGAAATGGGACTTTTTCATATAAAGAAACCCCCAAAAAACATGCAACCTACTGATTTTTTTTGTCTTTTCTCGAGAACGGTAAGACATCACAATGTACAACGGGTAGGCTTTCCTTTCAACCAGATATTTGAAATAGGATACACATGTAAGTAAACAATCCAAAACGTGAAATTTTCGGGGATATCAGGACCTAGTGCCCCTTTAAAAACACACACAATGAAGTGGGGAACAAATTCACTTGCACATTCGTATGATTAAAATGGAATATAATATCCTAATTTTCTTAACTGAAAAAAGACGTATGGAAAAAATCAATGGCCTAACAAACAGGTTCCAAGAAACACAATCTACACTGTACAAAAATTACAGGAAACACGTTTTAGCAATTACCGGTACATTGTAAGTGTACCTCGGTACAAAAAAAGAAAACAAATCTCCTCCTATAACTAGCACACATTGTACTTGTACCAATAACACAACTAGTCACAACCAATTGAACACCATGCTAGGGTACAATGCATGACTCACCGTCTACCCACTCCTCCATGGTTTACCCTATAACCCACAAACCACAGCCCCATGGAGCACATTAGTGTTCCTATAATAATTATTTATGTCCCATGACATGGCTCAGAGCCTCAGAAGGTGTAGCTACTGAGGTGCATGAGGAAATCTTTCCTATTAAGCAGGCCTAATAAAGGACTTTGAACTTCAATTGCTGCACTTCTTTGTAGCATGGCTGAAGCGCTGAGCCACGTGTAAGGGTTGACACAGTGCAAGTCTGCTCGTTTGGAATACTGCTTGTACCTGTAGTTCAACACTGGACAATTCATAGGGCTCCGTGTACATTAGTGTACACTATGGCGAGCCGGTGTTTCCCCTGCCCACATGAGGCGGCCCACCTCGCTATTTTCAGTGACCACCTCGCTCATTTTTGGCCAATATCACCACCTTGCTGTGAAGATTTAGGCAATATCAATTGAAAATTTTTTTTTAAAAAAATCATTTTTTTTTTAAATTTACAAGCGCCTTCCTTGACCTCCATGTACATGTACCGGCATCAAGAACTCACAATTTTGATACATGTGTTTTTGGAATCATCATGCATTTTTGTGAGCCCTGCATTGTTTTCAGTTTGCAGACTGTAAATTTCGTTTCAATCATCAATTCCAATTGTTACCACCTCGCTCAGTTTGTTAGCCAGGGGGAAACACTACCGGTATGGCGAGCCATATATGGAACTCACTGCGCAAGTAAGTTGTTGAGTCACTATAACCCTGGATATCTTCCAGACCAGACTGAGTTATCTCAACCTGTCCCAAAATAGCTGTTTTTACTATGTCTTTTTATGCCTTGAGTTTTGTCTGCATATCTGCTTGTTTGCACAATGTGCGAGTATACATGTACTCCAGAGGAGGTTTCTGCACAGTATAGGAAGATGATGATGATGATCATGTTTTTACAAAATGTTTGCACAAAGGTTTAAAATTGTCCAGATGTACCAGGTAGGGAAAAAAAAACATGAGAAGGAAATCCTCGAGGTGCATTTTCAAAAGCACTCTACAAATGTATGTCATTGTTTTAAACAATAATTTATGGTGGTTTTCAATCTAAGAATGGAAAGAAACGAGTTTTTGATTGATTAATTGTTCCCTTTTCACGTACCGGTAACATCTTGATTAAAACTAATTGATAATATGTTTGCCTAAAGTATTTCATTTTCACCTACAGTGATCTTTATGGTATTTCCACTATTAGGTAAAATAAACCTGCATAATCAAAACGATGATCAATAGGGTCTAAATAGAATAATTAATCATAGCTACGAGGCCAAGAAAATAAGTAGGAAATATAGTGGAAGGTTGGAGGGAAGGTTCCAACACTGGTTCATACACTGTTTACATAATTTCCTTTGCTGCACGGTTACACCTCTATGTTCCGACACCCCTATGTTCCGACTGCACATGCATGTATTCCTATTCCTAACCCTAACCCTAACCCTAACCCTAACCCTTACCGGGAGTAACACAATCTAGGTTGTCGGAACATAGGGGTGTCGGAACATACATGTAGAGCAGTCACCTTGCTGCACAGCTATCTTTAAGGCAATGCAATGCACTTTGGAACTTGGAATGGCTTTTTTTTTAGACATTACCTTTTATAGACAAAGCCATCTGTAATAAAGTCAGATAACGAATTAAAAGTTCCATGACTTTTCAAACTTTGCAGTATCTTTTCACTCGGAGGTGACCAAACTTTGTCACACTTTTAGTCACCACAAACCCTAGATCTTGACTATCAATGATTAGATCAACTGAAATCCAGACAGTATTTCACCAGGGACCACACATATTGCACAGTGTGTGAGTTTCACGTACGTACATGTACATTTTCAATCTGAACATGTGCAAATTTCAGTTTACAGAGCGTGCAGTAGGACAGGGTCAAAGAAGGGAGGTTCCACTCCACCAAATACGCACTCATAGAAAACAAAACACAATCGGACAGAAAAAGCGCCACCTGGTGGCACTCAGGAGCAAGGCGGCAATGTGTTTTCTCATTGGAAATTAAGATTACGGCCTGCAGGACAATTGTCTTTTCAATTTTACCAGAGATAACTGGATCCAGATCCCCTCCTTCCAAATCACCCCTAGAACGTTTGCTCGATCTCTTGCCTAGGTTATAGACCTACATGTAGGCAAGAACCTCCCACCTCTATTCCATGGCGTTTCCACAACTTCTGTCATTTTTACAAATTTCTCAGACTTTTTCCAGGTCTGGAAATTGAAACTAAAATTCCAAAGCTTTTCCAGTTTTTTTTCCAGGCCGCAGTCAGATTTTATTTGTTAATGATTTAGTTTTAGTTAGCCCCAACAATTCAGTAGTGTTAAATGTACAATCCTTCTCCAGGCGAATTTTGGTTTATTTGTTTATTGCAGTTTCATATCATCAAACATAATGTGCAAGACCTGGGACTTGGTGATTACAAGTTAGCATCTATAGAAATACACTGAACTAGAGTAGTAAACTAGCCATTATCAAGTGAATATGAAGCAATTAAGTTCAAATGAGATTAACGAAAATAATCACATTCGTATATAAACCACCGGTACACGTTAATCCGCAGAATGACATTAATTCAAATTGAGTTGGCCTATTCATTTAGATGCATGATAATCAGTACATGTAGGCCCCTATACATGTCGTTTGTCAACAATATTGTTTTAACCCTAAAAGGGCCGGGCTATTTTGACCATCTCCTATAACTAGCACACATTGTACTTGTGGGGGATCCGCCCCAGATCTTGGCCATCGATCTTCGCCATTTTTTGAAACGCGGCAATCCCTGGTCCGATTTTTTATGTTTTTGGTATCAAAAGATGCGCAAAGCTCAAGGCTAAAAAGTCATAACAGCTCGGGTTGCGAAAAAAAAAAGTTGAGGGGGGGGGGGCACCCCGGCCCTTTTAGGGTTAAGGTCTTTTTTAAAAATGATTCACTGATCTAAAGATAGTCATTGGTTTGAGGTGGTTCCACAATAGATGTCCTTGATTTCTGACAGTCGATAAGTGTGTGTGTGTTCTATGGAGAAGGCTAGGGGCTGATCTTGTATTAGGGGATATTACACCCCCAAACTGCATTGATGTTCATGAAGTACGGGTGTATTGTACATCACATGTATAGAAGAAGAAATCATAAACCCAAATATTATTGTAATAGGAGCGTCTGGATCGCAAAATAACATTGGTCATGCACTTTGGTGGCTGGGAAAACAATTGTTCCAAACTACAGGTACATGTAGCTCTCAATTGTTGTCTCTGTACGAGTGGAAATCCGCACTTGTAGCAATGTAAATGGTTACAGTTCAAAGGTTGTGTGTGGTCATCATATGGGGTGATAGTGCACTTTTTGTAAAGGAGATCAATTTGTTTTCAACAAATTCACAAATCACGTGGTTGAACAATGGCTATTGAAAGGTGAAAAAAGGCTACAATCTGTTTTTTCTTTTGTGTGCCAAGTGATAGGGTACGGTACACAAGTTATTGCAGTACATGTATACAAGAGTTCATGAGAGCACAAAAACTATTTTTGGCTACCGAACTTTTTCATTGTGGTCTCATGAAAAATATACCTCATAATTTGCATTGAATTATAATCTGTACGTTTTACACAATGAATCACTTGTACATATGTAGAAAACACTTGATTTCCAAGTTTAAAGCATGCACAAAGCCTCTCCATGTGGTTAAAAAATTCCTACAGTTTTCTAACTGGCCCAGAGCCACATGAAAGACAATCAATTTTGAAACACCAACAAGTGATATGTCTGCTTTTAATTTTGTAAACATTTTAATAGCAAATGTTTTAAGAACCGTTTAAACGTTTAACGTTTAGCCATTTCACGAAGGCTGATGCCTGCCCATTATGTCTGAAGACCGGCGTGATTGACATGATGAATCTACAATGATTGACATTATTTATAGCAGGTACCGGTACCTACATGTAGTCACTGAAAAAGTAAAAACTTAACTACTGATATCCCCAAATCTAATCAAGTACTGCAGCGCTACTACAAATGTTTTGTAAATTCAGGGATGACATTGTCCATTAAAATAAAATCTGAAAAATGGATGAAACGTCTGAAAGATGCAAACGTCTGAAAGTTTTGACCAATTGTGGCAATAAAAAGTTTGAGGTTGGCAATTTTGCCAAAAAAATCCAGGTATAGGTACCGTAGGTCAGGTTACCATATCCACACAATATTTTTTTATTAACGCACTAGGTACCGGTGTAGCATGAATTTAGGTTTTATGAAATATGGAGTCATTGGTAGTACTGCGCATGCTCATGCATAGATAATTAGGAGAGGGACCAGTCACGTGAAAGGGTTTAACCAATAAAAGGGAAAAAGAGTCTGATTTTCATGCGAGTCCGATTTTCATATGACACCGGTACTTCAGGCAAATGGGAATGCGAATTGAACTTGATGTCATGAAACTTTCACTGCAAAATTCACCGGAGTTCAAACATTTTCAGCTTTTGTGAATTTTAGCAAATTTGCAGCGTGGAAACTTGTCGTGACACCACAAATTCATGTTTACATTCATTTTCGCGCTGAGTATGAAGCCTTTAAGCAGTATTTACAGTCGTTTTCCTAGTTCCAGATTTTTCCTAGTTCCGGATCGCTTCAAATAAAAACCTACCTCTTTTGGACTAGTCTCCAATAAAAAAAATTCTGACGAAGTGCATTTTGAAAAGGAAAATGTAAGCTTCCTGATACACACAGATCTTTTCGATAAAACTTTTAGAAAAGGAATTTTGGCCAGATTTCCGACTCGCACTTTGACATGTTTGGACCGTTTGTAGAAAATCATGGGAGCTGCGAATCGACGATAAATTTTCTCCTCGGTATTTCTCTCGTACCATGTGGTTTCGAATATTTTTTTCATTCACTACAGTAGTATAAACTCTTCCATCGAATGTGTGTTCAATCAAAATAATTTGTAGCATCTCTAATATTTGAAAATTCGCCAACGAATGACTGTATGCTTTTGCCTAGTTCCGGATCGCGCGTGCACTTACGACCCAACTACACGCGCGTTAATCGATTTTGTGTGACGTATTCTGTGCCGTGTGCAAGGTTTTCGGTCCGTGCGTGAGTTCGTGCCGTTGCGCTGCAGACAAAAGTTTCAAAATTATTTACGTTTATTCTCTTTTGAAAATTTGCTGGAATTCTTTTGAATGAACTTTTTTGGAAAATTAAATAATACTTTATCAGAAAATGTGCTTAATTTGGGGTGGTTCTGGCTGAAAAATTGATTTTCTCGCGTGATTTTTTTTGTCGCACGACTCAGTTTTTGATCGATTCGGAACTGATTGAACCGATCCGGAACTAGGAAAAGCGGCATCGGTACTTTTGACGTTGTAAAGTCACAATAAAGAGAGCTGAAATTTGGAAAATTATTTTGTAGTCTCTCCATCACTCAAGGTAAACTTTTAAACCAGTGTCACTTGAATTCGTGGAGTAGTTGAGTCGAAGGCAGCCTGAATGATGTTTGCTATCCGGAACTAGGAAAACGACTGTATACTCATTTTTAATGCCATGTTATGACCAACTGCTTTTTTTTAAAATCATTTGTACTGGTACAATAGAGGCCTACCAGCGCCAATACGCTATTGTATACACGCGTATACTATGTACATGAAGACCTTTCTGTTTCTGCAAGATGCTGTACAGCGAGTGAGGGGCAGTGAAACCTTGTCAACCATTTAATAGCTTCAGAAATGCAAACTCTAATGCTCATTGGAAATTTGCCAATTAGAGAAGGGCATGAAGGTGGAGGGGGGGGGGGTATACACACTATAAATATGGAGGCGGGAGCCAGGAACCAGTGCAACAGAGCACAACAATCCCAATGAAGGCCTTTTCATACTAGACAAATCTCGGGGTAGACGCGGGATTGACACAGGGTTAAAAACATGCAGCGTTTCACACTTGTAGTTTTCAACCCTGCGTCAATCCTGAGATTGATTTCGCCCTGGGTTTAACTCAACCCTGCTCCAGACCAGGGTTGGGATTTTCAACCCGAGTGAATAGGCCTACTCTCGCATAGGTTCAAAACAGTAGGAATATAACCACGTGAAATGAGCTCGATTTGCATGAAGCAAGTGCGGAACAATGTGGGTTGAACGCGGGCTTGAACACTACAAAAAAGTTAACCCGGGCAGCACTGGATTTACCCAGGGTCAAGTTCCACCCGGGTTGAGAGGATCTGCATAGTGTAAAAAGGCATTAAAAGGGACTCTGACACAATGCTTGGAGCACAGTACAATACATGCCAGGTTTTTTTGGGGGGGGGTGTTAATTGTGCATTTTGTTCAAAAGTGTAATCCCATGTTTCTCAAAAGACAGCTGCATAGTGTTTGGTGAGTCTTACCAATTCCCGCCTACACGCACTTGTGTTACAGCTTAGTTACAGGGGTAAAACTTTTTAAAGGAAACATGTAAAAAAAATTCCACTCCAGTTCTGTGACACAGATTTCGCCCCAGCTACCGGTATTATTATTATCAATGAGCTTTACAGCTGGGGTTACCCAAGCTACCGGTACATGTAGTCAACCATGAATGACAGATTAGAGCAAAACATGACATGATTTTTGTATTTACTGGCTAAGTACTTAAAGTGTGGACTTAATTCAATGCATGATTGAGGCAGGATGCAAGGTTGTCTCCTGATAACAGCCCCTGGGGGCCTGTGACTCAGCTGATTATATTAGGTAAATAAAATCACTGATATTACAAGAGATTGCTCAATGCATCTGGGCCTGATTTCATAGCCTGGCTATGCACACATTTTGCAAGGGAACCTCAAGGATTCCTTTAGGTACCATTAGCAGGAAACAGTGCACTAAATGTACAGGGGTACATAACAGGGCATACTAACACTACGTAAACTTATGGATATCAAACTGAAGTACAAATGGAAAGACTCCCATATCTGGCCATCACTTGTCACCCTGTGCACAAACCCTATGACTATGAATGAAACTGGTCTGACATTATTTTTTTAAAGGGAATGTACAACATTTCCTTTTGCTGGAATTTTCAGAAACAAATGGATTTGGAGGATGAGTATGTTAGAGAAAATATTGTTTAACTGACTTGTTTCACGTTTTGGGCTTGTAGATGCTGGAAAAACCAAGAAAACCAATCATGTTCTTGTAGTCTGGTTACCTGACCCCACTTAAGATGAAACAGAGCAATTAATTCACTTTGGGGAATTGTAAGGTCAGAGAATCAGTCTAGCAGGCTTGTACCCCTTCATACAAGTATGTGTTTAATCAATTGCAAAGAAAAGTCAGAATAACTAAATATAAAAAATTAGGAACAGTTGTTGCAAAAAAAGCCAGTTTTCTCCAACGCTGGTCGGCTGACCAGCGTTGGAAAAATACAGTTTTTCTTCAAAATGTCAGCACACCAGGAGCCACGATTTTAAACGATGCTTTAGAATGTCAGTCCCTAACAATTCAGTAAGGTATTTCGTGATAATTTGATCATTTCGTTTTTTGATGTTTGCAAATGTTGTATCTTCCCTTTAAGTGTTTTCTCACTAAATACTTCAATATTGTCCCTACTTATTTTGACTTTTTAGGGCATATCACTTTCTGATGGCTGATGCTGTGATACTGACATAGGTCAGTAGTCACTTAAGGAAAAAAGGAAGTGATGGCCAGATATATGGAAATCTTTCCGTGCAAACTTAGCAACGAGTGAAATTAAACAACTGAAATTACATATTTTTTTAATGCATCCACTAAATTTAGGCCAAGTAAAAATATTTAAAACCAGTTTCTTGTCCCCGCCTGCTTCCTTTTTCCCACCAGCATCCTTTTTTCAAATTCATACATTTGCAAAATATTTTGTAATTGTATTGTTAATATAATTCATTTTATTAGGCCTATATGTCTTTTTTATTTGTGTCCAACAAAAATGACTTATGTATGTAGAGAGGGTTACGGCTCCTTTTGACACAATAACATGTATATATATTCAGCTCTTACACGAGTCAAGAAAATAAAAGAATCCATCCATCATCTTGGAATACCTGTTGAGGCTCTTTCATATTTAAAAAAATCTTGACAAGAAACTATTTATTACAATGCAATACATTACGTTTTCGTTCTACATGTACCAATTCAAATACTAGATAGTGGATATTTGGCCAGCACCGGCTTTCTTTAACAAGTAAGCCAGCAGATCGCACAGTGCCCTCTTTAACGTGTAGGCCTATATGAGTAGGCCTAGGCCTACATTATAAAGTACCATCATTGTTCAAGGAGCACGTTTTTGCTTCTAATTTTCGGCAATCCATTTGCTATATATATGGAAATAAATGTGAGTTTGAATTGAGTCGACAGACCAAGAGGGATTAATGGGGGGGGGGGCACACTGGCAATGGAGTGGAGGGAAGATCAGAGGATGGATAAAATGGGGGGCAGACCACGAGCGAATATTAAGAGGACATTAATCATGTTAATTAGATTTACTTCTTTGAACTTTGTTTATTTAGGCCTATATGTTTAGTTAGAAGTCTTACCTGCTTCATTTTCCACAGTCACTCTTCTCAAAATGAGAAGTATCGCCAACCTCCATTTCTGAGCAATTTCCAAATTTTGTTCGTGAGTATCGTACTTGTTCACTCGGAAAATAACGTCCCGTTTTCTTCTGAAACCGCCACTGGCGGCCGGCTTGTTATACGGGTAGGAATGAAGGCAAAGGAACGCGGCAGCCTTGTCGTTCGGGGGTTTCTTGGTGGTCAGACTAGTGAGGGAAAGCCTGGAATTGTTGGATGCGTAGGTGCTCCTGGCCCGACCGCACTCACATCCGATGACATCGGCCAGGCGCACCGTATCTGCCTTGGGAGTGACGCGGCCATTTTGCCCATCACTGGCCCTGCGTTTCTCAACCACGACTCGGTCGTTGTACAGCGTTACCCGCACCGCCGCGCATTTGCCTGGGAACAGGGTGAAGTCGTCTCGTAGCAAATGCTGCTCTTCCCCGGGACAATTCAGTTCTTCAGTACTAGTCATGCTTTCTCTCTGTACTGTGACTGATACAGTCAACTATCTCTTCACATAAAAGTGACAAAATTCGGAACTTACGTCCCTTTTTTTGGACTCCGACTATCGAAACAGCAGTGGATGCTTGATCATTGACTATTCTGACTGTTGTTGTGTTGACGTTTACGTCACGTGTGATCCACCCGGCTTTCTCTCAGTACAAATTAGCAACGTGTAGTTCGAGTAAACAGGGGGCTTTTCTTCTCAAATGAAGTATAAAATCCTAAACGGGAAAAACTTTTTAAAACCAAACAAATAAAGAGTAATTAACAAACAAAAATTGCCAGCAACACATACCAATTTTGCTGTCAAGGTTTAGTAGAAAGCAGGTAGAAAGTATCATCTACACGTAAAAATATAGCGTAATTCAACACCTGAGGGCGGTATCGTGAAATCTGTGAATTTTTGTTCACCTGAGTTCATGCATGTTATGGTCGTTTATGGCGGTCATCGTTTTCAATTATTGTAACCGCTCAAGGCCGACCACTTGCAAGCAAACAATTACTTTTTGTTTATTCATTCGCTCACTTCGGGTCACTTTCTCCTTCAAACGTCAGCAAAATAACAATTGGTGCTGATTTTTCAAGCACAACGTTCGACGGTTTTCAGGGTCACTCGTGACGTATGTCGTGTGGCGCAATAGAAATTTGTATTTAATTCAGAGCTCATTTCAGAACGTTACGTGACAGAGCAATGCCGGAACGTTTACAAAAAAGTGCTTTGCACCCTCAAGTTTTTACTATTTAATTTCTAATATTTTACTTAAGCATTAGATAAGTTGCGACCTTTCATGTTTGCACAACAATTAATCAGTCCAATCTTACGTGGAGTGGTTCAATATGTTAAGTTTTCAATTATCAACTTTTCGACCCCAATACAATTCCTATCATTTTTAGCGCGATGACATAACGGAAACAATACTTCTGGAAAGAAAGAGTGAAGAGTGTCGCTTTTATATTATTTCGCGGATAACTTAAGGCACTGTTCGTTTGAAGGAGAAATCTATCGAATTGAACTAAAAAAGAAACCAACCCTAACTGAACATAAGAATTGAGGTAATGATATTCTCACTGGGAATAATGATACCGATCCTTTGTTCGTCGTGTCTTTTTTCGCCTCTGAAAAAAACCCCACACCCGGCACATAATTGCCATAAAATTAAAAACGTCAATAGATAGACCTAACTCCAATTCGTAAAATACGCCCAGGCTTATATTTTTGTGACTGTCACAAAATGATTTTAAAATTTAGTGATGCATGTGTTTTGATAATGATAAAGGCCTGCACGTTAATTCAAACTAAATTTGGCAATAGGCGATGTGACATGTGACAAGTCTTATGGATGTTGTGGTCACGTGATGCCAACTTTCAACAACGGTGAACTCGTCTGCACTGCTCTGCCAGGCTCTTGATATATGAGTGGCTTATTGTTTGATATTTACAGGGCGAGTCAAAAAAAACCCACGTAACTCCAAAACGGCAAAGAAATATCATACAATAAGTACCGTATGTAGTACCAAAATTATTATGACTTGGAAGCACGTTTAAACTACTTGTGAGAAAATTATTTCAATTGCTCTATACACGTTAACATTTTATCAGTAATAAACGAAGTAACCCTAAGATCTTTAGTTCATGACGAGGTGTGGAGGAGATTTTCGGCTGACGGCAATTCCACTGGAGTTAATCACCTTATCATAAAATCCAACTTGCCTGGGTTGGCCACGTAGGGGTGCACTGAACCAATTCAAGCCCCATTGAAAACAGCGTAAAATCAAACAAAGTTCAGGGCCAAATAACATGCAAGCTGACATCACTGGGGTTTCTCAAACAAAAATTAAATTATTGTCTTGTACTTCATCTTTTCATTTCTTTTCAATTTTGGTTAGATTAGCCGATTACATTTGAAAATATTCACACCAAAACAAAATCACCTCCCGAAAAGTGATAGTTCCCAAGCCTGCATGTAGCCGTTTTACAAGTGGCATCCTTTTACTTGCTTAGGCAAATAGGACCCATTTTTCAACCGTAATTTTATCAAGCCTGCCCTCAGATGGAAGCCCAAAAACCAGTGACTTGATCTGTGGCTATATTTACACAATTCCATCGTTTTTTTAAGCCACACGGTCTCCGTTTTCAAAAGAAACTGTGGGGTCACTTTTTATGCGAATCAGCTCACGTAGAAATTCTCACTTGAATTGGTTCACTGCACCCATAGTGAGGATGGAAAACAACAGAGTTTCAAAACACATCCTTCTAGAAACAGTGACTGGGAAAATAGACGGGGTAGGCCAAGGAAGATAATGGAAAATGACATCATGGTTAACAGCGACCTCTACCTGGCACACCGTAGAGAGCAAGACAGGAGTGGAGAGCGAACATTCGTGGAGTCAACGTCCTTCGGAACATGGTGCAGGATTACATTAGATTAGATTAGATTAAACCTAAGATCAGTTTCGTCCAAAAAAGTCATTTATTGTGTGTTCTGACTTTCGGAACAACAAAGAAAATGACACTTGTTTCAACAACTTCTCTATTAACAACCCTGCTTTGGCTAACACTGGTAGTAAAGACGGGTCTTCAAAATGACTTTGTTTAATATTTTTAACTTTTGTAGGGAAAATACAACATTTGCAAACATCGAAAAATAAAACTACAAGTTGTTACGAAATACCTTACTAGGATGTTGGTAAATGACATGCTTAAGCATCCTGTAAAATTATGGCACCTGGTGTGAAGCCATTTTCAAGAAAATGGTATATTTGTATACATTTCCAACGCTGGTCGGCCGACCACCGTTTGAAAAAACTAACTATTTTTCAATTACTGCTCCAAATTTACCATTTCTTTTTTTAGTCTAAATTTTGTTTTGCTAGCTATTGGTTCCATGTTCACGAACGGGTTGCATGCCAGCTAGACTGGTTCCCTTACCGTACAATTTCCCGGTATTTTTTTATCCATTTCATCTTTAGTGGAGTCAGGGAACCAGACTACTTGAACTTTTTGTTTTGCTTGGTTTTTCCAGCATTTTCGAACACAAAACTTCAAACATGTCAGTGTAACAACATTTGATCTATTATACTAACTCCCCAAATAGTTCATTTCTGAAAATTACAACAAAAGCCAATGATGTACATTCCCTTTAAAACTGAGGTTTATCGCTGGTGATGTTTGAAGACAATTGTAACTCTTGAAATCGCATTTTTTGGACAAAACAGATTTCAGGGTAATTCGTTTAAATGGTGATATAATTTGAACGCATTGAGCAATTGAAGTATTTTTTTTTTCATCGAAAAGTTCATTATTAAATTGGCTTACCAGTCATAATTATTTTTGGTTCCCTTGCAGAATAGTGAAACAAACAAAATTTCAATTCAGCAAATCCTTTGCAAAGTGAATGTGTTGCTTTTGTTCCATGAAAAGTGACATTCGGATCGTATTCGCGTTAAACGGTTTAAAACGGTTTAAATTGTTCCTGTCATATTATTTTCTTTATTGTTTGATGGTTTCTCATGAAATTAAATGCACTAATGTTACACAAATCTCCAAATGATGAACATCTTGTGTTGCTTGAGTTATTGCCCGACAACGGACTGTGTTCTTTTGTTTAAAAGTGCACCGCGCATTGTATATTGTGTCTGTGGTTTTATTTTATCCACAGACGTGACACTACCAACCTCGTCCCCAGTGCTTACTTTATTTCCAACCGCGTTTCCAATAGTAAACCCTGGATAGGAAACTTTCTTCCTGTATCCTGATTGGATACCGCAATTGGCTAGTAATGGATTTTTATCGTGTACTTGGTGCTATATATTCACAACGTGCAGTACGTATTTTCGCGATCATTCGTCCACGCCTTCTCAAAAATACTAATTTCCTTTCCAATTTGCTCATATAAATATGAAAAATGATACTGCATGTTGTCTCGATAAGATCGTAACAGTTTGATTTCAAAAATCGTGTTTTCGTAACTCACGCCGTGCTCGCGCTGCTACGAATTGACTCTGTTTTTACCCCAGACACCGCATACAAAAACAAACGCTAATGTGTAACGCATATCCAGGCACCAGACTGTTCCTCATTTGCATACGTCTGCAAAAATCTTGCACATGCAAATGATCCAATACCAGGGTGAGAGAGCAGGTAGTGGTGGGCGCGTACTGCTCGACACCCTGGGTACGAGGTTGGTGACACTACTGCAAAATCACAAGAGCGACCTCTGTTGATTTTCACGTCGACACGCATTTCAGAGAGTACGTTTTAGTATATACAGACGACGACGACCGTCCGTGAGTACGGCGTACACGCGGCAAAGTGTGAACGATTCTCAGTAAGTAAGTGGATGATCATGATGATCTTTTGGTTTTAAACTCCTACAACTCTGAAAACTAATAATACAGGTCGTATTGTACAGTACGGAGTATTTCAGCCACATTTATGGGGCGGCACAGTTGCAGAATACCCCGCTACTCGATGATGCACCTCACTCAGTCGTCGTAGTCCATGTCGTAGCCGGCCGCGGAGTCACTGTTGAGTGTTGATTGCCCTTGTTGTGCCCATTCTTGAAAATCACGCATTCTCGAAAATGGGCAGGCACATTCTCGAGAATGTGCAACTGGATCCTTGCTCAATCTTGGCAAAAAATAACTCTTCCAGATTGAGCGCACATTCTTGAGAATGTGCGACAAGATAACGGTCTTGTCGATGCCGAGCACCGGCTGCGCTTGGCAAATCTAGCTGCATCCTCGTTCACTGATTCTTAATAATTATACTGTTGCAACGCAAGGCGCTGAAAAGTAGAGTGGATATGAAAAGTATACGCGTATTGGGGGAGGGGACCAGGGGAAAAAATAAGAAGAAAGAATTCAGATTTTTGGGATAATAAAAGAGGGGGGGGGGGACGTAAGAATGAAGAATGTGAAGAATGAGAATGAATGCTGCGACATCCCATAGTGCTAATGCTATTTCCCATTTAAATTGCCACCAATTTATTGTTCACACCCACCATAACGTCGCAGAGCTGGATTCTATCTAGTCAAAAGAGCAATTTTGGCAGCTTCTGGACATCGTTTTTTTTTCGTGGCACGCATATGATACATACAGGGACTTGTACTTGTCTAGCCTAAACAAAGCACTTCCCAGACTAGTTCCCAGTCCTCCGTTATTACAAAACTTCCCATAAGTAGGCAGGAAAAAGCAATAATAACAGGTTTAATTTGATTCAAATTATCGTAGTTATACGAGTACAGAAGCATGGAACATTTTCTTTCCTCTTTATATGAATTGTTTCCCTTTTAACCGCTATACAATTCATTTAACATAATTATGTCGTGCAATGTTTGTTAAGATTGGGCAAAATTAATAAATTGTGCACGTGGTATTCCCACCCAATCTTAAGAATGAGCGCTCATTTTCAAGAATGGGCGCTCATTTTCAAGAATGGGCGCTCATTCTTAAGAATGCGCGCTCATTTTCGAGAATGCGTGATTTTCAAGAATGGGCACAACACCCTCAATAAACCTTCTCAGCGCTAGGCTAGGCCTACACAGTACACGTCATGCTCCACTGCACTCTCACTCCGTATCCGCGTAGCCGGCAACACTCACAGGGTAGTTGGTTTGGACTTAGAATTTTTGGTACAACTACGCAAGTCCCATTCCCTTTGTGTTGCTTCGTTCTCAAGCATATCAAGCATGTCAAGTAAGGGGACTCCCACTTCGTAGCCGCGTAGCCGGCAACAGGGTAGTACAGTAGTAGGTTTGGACTTACAATTTTTTTTCAGCAACTCTAAAGTCTCAAATTTGTGTTGCTTCGTTCTCAAGCATGTCAAGGGGACCCCCACTCAGTATCCGCTGGCAATAGACTTGAATTTAAATGTTTCTTTTCCATTGATTCCAACATTGTCCAACCGCGTAGCCAGAGATATTAGGGGTGTATTTCCGAGTGGCGGGGTATGCTGCAATTACTCCTATGGGGCTATGCTGGGTAGTGTGTGCGACATGCCAGTGGACTGATCACCAATTCATGCAGGGCATGGAAGGGGGCGGGGAGGGGGGTGGGGAAAGGTGTGCATAGTTTCATTTTGTGTCCTTTTATGTTAAATCTTTATGCAATTTTTCTTGTATGTTTTGTGTTTATTTGATTCAGAAATTAATGAATTAATGTAAAGTAAATTTGTATCTGTTGCTCATATGGATCTTGATGATTAAAAGTGCATAATTAATGTTTTGATCAGCTCACCTGCAGTGCGCATAAGTTGATCATGGCTCGCCGACGACTTGAAGCAGCCATCCGCGCTGGTCGTGCCATCGACAGTGAGCAGTCCAAACCACAAGCAACCTTCACCAAGCTGATGTCGTTACGAGACATCGACATCACTGACTACTTCTCAGGGGTGTACAGCCTGCAGTTCTCTCACGATGGCGATTTGCTGGCAATCGGCTGTGGAAATGGGGGAGTCCTGGTAAATTGCAGTGTTTGTGGTCCCAACTAATAACGTTAGCCCTAGCTGCAGTGTCTTGGCATGCAGGCTAGCCCCACAAATGGGACCTCGATACTAAACTGGCTCTTTTCGCGCCGGATGACGTGTATTCGCGCAAAGGTTTTGCGGTATTCGGAACGGAAGACGGATAAACATGCAGGGAGCGAGGCCGGAAATATCTGTCGGCAACGCACTCGCAGCGAGCGAGGCCGGAAATATGAGTGTGCTGCCCTAGGGTGACGGCTTCAACCCGCCTGGCATTAAGGTCGAGTGAATAGTAATCCCGCGCCTCGTTCCTTTCTTATCAAAACACAAATGTATTCCCGGCACGAACTGGTTAAGGACTGATCCAAGCATGTTATCACTCACTGTGCAATTAAGCCAAATTAAAAAAAAAAAGTTTCTCGTACAAACTTTTTCAAAAAAGGAGGACGCAGGCACTTTTTTTGGTTCTAATGATGGATCCAAGGTGGTGGATTATTGTTTTCCAATACATCCACTGCTGGACTGTTTCGTCTGACACTGTATTTGAGCGCAAGGCAAGCTGGCGCGGTCATGCGGTACAATGGGGCAGTCTCGCAGAGCTTCAGTGATCGCCGGGCGTCCGGTGCATAAGGAGAGCAGCCTTAGATTTATTCCAGTACTAAGTTATCTTTTTACCAACGACGCAGACGCCTTACGTACGTACCGTGGAGATCACCCGTGAGGACACTTGTGCCAGTCTATTACGGCAATGGCAACCCATGGTGCTTGCTTTGCGATTTTAGGAGGAAGAACTGGGTGAAATTTGGACAATACAATGTAATAATAAATCCAGTGTTTTGTGTGAATGTTAAAGTTGATGACATAACATTAAATTTCTATTCTGTCTGTCTCTTAAAATAAAATAAATTCAGTTAAAAAAATACTGCACGATCAAAAACATGGTGAAGTGGACCAATGAAATACCGCAGATGCCTGATAAATATTTACGAGGTACATAGTAAAACAAATACAACATTTTTTTTTGCGGGGAAATGACTCCGAGGTGTTGGATGATTGGGACTATCTCCCGAGGCGAAGATAGTCCCAATCATCCAACCCCTCGGGGTCAATAGTTTTCACTATTTCCCCACAAACCTTGTTGTATTGGAATACTATCCTCCCCCCCCCCCCCATAGCAGTGGTACTAAGTAAGACTAGACTTTCTTCGAAAGGCGCAATATTAGGATTTCATAATAACTGTTTTCTTTTTTTTATTTCCAGTTGTACAGCACTCATACGGGGGAGATGGTGAAGACCCTACATAAGGGAGGTCGCATGGAGTTGCCGGTTATGGGACTGAGCTTTCATCCCGAGCACAAAAACGAGCTGGTGTCGGTGGGTGCCGACGGTAACATCAACGTGTGGGATATAGAAGAAGCAAAGAAGAAAATGTTCAACAAAGGTGAGAAAACAACAGAGTAGTGCTGTGTCTATCCGTTTCGGTTTGTCATTGTGTGAATTCAGCAGTCCCATCAATCCGAAACTTGATTTACAGTCCCTTTTATTATACCTCATGCATATTCATGACCGAGAGTCAAATTTTCACTGGTCCATTCGCCATCACACGCCGGCCGCTACTTTTGCTGTTTACCAAGCGTGCACACGGGTATTCACGCACTGGGTAATTACGAATACGTAGTAGACTATCGCATGGGTTACCTGTACGATAGTCCATTACACATGCGCTTTACGACACAATTGTGGAACTTTCGCACGGGTGTAGTACGCACACACCAAACATCGCCCTAGCTACGCACATCAGAAAAGATGACGGCACACGAAAAAATGTTAATCAGCGTTTTCCCGAGGTCAATGATGCCGAACTGGAGAATATTTTGGACAATAAAGACGCCTCCTCTGCTAAAAGAAAGTTGTCCACAATGCGGTAGAAACTGTTGGTGTATTGCAAAAGAACTGAACTTTTCTGAGGTCGACCAATATTCTTCTGGTGAGCTGGACAAGTTTCTCTGAAGATTTTATGCCGAGGTTGCGTACAATTTGGCAATTGAATACAGTGTATGTATGAGGTATATTAAAATAAATATAACATGGTTTATTTCGGGTGGATAGTCGATATTAGCTCCCCTCAGTATTGGAAGTTGACAAACTAGTTCCCTCGGCTTCGCCCCGGGACTAGTTTGTCAACTTCCAATACCGCGGGTAGCTAATGTCGACTATCATAGATGGCGGTCTTTGTGTTACCCTAAGCTTGGGATATTGCTTCCCTAGTTCTACTTTCAGGCGAGGAGTAAACAAAGAAAGAAATGATTTTTGTTTTGATTTTCTTACTCTATCTAGAAAAGAATAATGAGATCAATGCGATAGACTTCAGTTTGGATGGTGACGTGTACGCCACGGCGGGCAAGGATCTGTGCATCAGGCTATACGACGCCCAAACAAATCAGGTAAAACTTGATTGATTCAGACTTTTAGAGAGAGCACTAGCACTATCTGATGATAATTAAAGGTAGAGTATATCATTTGCAGCTATCCAAAAAGTAACTGACAAAATTATTGTTGAAAAGCTTACTTGGTTTAAAGATAGAAATGACACTAAACTCCCTGTGAAATTATTCAAAAAAATGAAAGAAGGCCATTTGCAACGATCGTTGGAAATTTTGTGCATCCGTGAATGGGTGTGCACAAGCGTTGACGCAACGCACACGCCCGCAAAGTTGCCATGGTTGCTATAATTCGTCTGTTCAATATGTGACATCGCGTAGCTGCAATCGGCTAAATGAGAACGTTTCCTGGATGCTGATTTCAGACATGACTTAGAAAATTTTGAATTGAAAAAGAGATCCTAGAATATTGTTTTTCCTCGGAATATACAGCATTCACAGAGCTAAAGCTTCATCAGGTTAGTTATTAAGTACCCGTCTGTAGATTTTGAGCACTTTTGTTGCTTCAAACGACAAATGATCTATCCTACCTTTAATCAACATTGATCAAATCAAAGCAGATTCACACTTTTTACTCTTAGCTTGACCAAAACTAAAAAGGGGCCCGTAACTACACAATCGCCATGAATGTATTGAGATTTGATCATTTCTCCCTCCAGTTACTACAAACGTACGAGGGTTCCAACCAACTCCTGCCAGTGAGCGAGGACGAGAATGATTTGGGCCACGGCAGGCGGGTCTTTGCTCTCAAGTTCCACCCAGACGACAACAGCATCTTTGTCACCGGAGGCTGGGACAATTGTCTCAAGGTAAAGGCAAAGTCAAAATTACTATGCAAGTGGCTGCGAAAGCATCAGAGGTCATGTCCTTGATCTCTTGTCGAGGGCTATTACTACGCGGAGGGTCGGCATTGGTGGCGCAGTGCGTGTAGTGCTCGCTTCTCACCGCTCTGGCCCTGGTATGTTTCTCAGCTCAAGTCATATGTGAAAAGTGAGGTTGTTCGTGGATTCTCTTCTGTGCCACAAAGGTTTTTCTCCGGTTCTCCGGTTTTCCTCCCTCCGCCAAAATCAACACTTTCTATCCGGCTGTGCTTTGTGGTAAGACATGGGTCGTATGGCGGCTGCCTAAGGCGCCTTTATATGCCTTCGGCTCGCCACGGTTTTTTTGTGGCTGCGTCCTTCGCAATTCAGCTTCTGCTGCAAGTAAGGATGATTAACCTCCCCCGAAAAAAATGTATTTATAGATGAATTTACAGTCTGGGGTAATTCTGCAGGTTGTGGGTTCGAGTCCAACTTGTGGCTATGGTGCGTTTGTCCTCGGGCAAGACACTGTGCCACTCATTGCTTCTCTCCACCCAGGAGTAAATGGGTACCTGTGAGGGCAGAGATGGTTTATACTGTGATTGATTTTAGCTGCTTTGCGCCGAAATGGCAGCATTGAGCTGTATACTCCCCAGGGAGCTGAGATGGTATTTGGAATGTTTTATTGGCCCAGTGAGCAGGGTAATAAATGATGTAAGCGCCAATACTGGTGGATACGTGCTCTTTATAAATACACGTTATTATGTAGCCCTAGCTAGCTCTTGGTGCCTGTTTCAAACAGCGTCATAGACTGAGTAAAACTCCTGTCTGTTGCTTCATCACCATTCACGAGAACTCCAGCAAGAGGAACAGTCGCTTGATACAACCTACTGGGTCCGCTATTACCAGTAAGAAATACTGAATGTTTTTGTGATCTCTCTTGGACAGATTTGGGATAAACGAACAAGTCATGGTGTGCAGGGAACTATTGGCGGTCCGCACGTATGTGGAAGTGGCATTGATATCAAGGTATGTTGCTGTTGGTAATTGGAAATTTTTCATTGAAATAGATTCCCCCTTATACCTCGTTGACCTGCAGCCAAATTCACGAAACAGTGCATACCTTATGCCTTGTGTAGGATTTAAGCAACACATTAGTTGCGCAGCTGTGCAATTAACTTACGATCGATTTCATGAAAGTTGGCGTAGCTGCGCAACGTTTTAACCCTAACTCCCTATTGCTAGGATGTAGCTTCAGTCCTGCAAAATCCTCCAATTGGCATCATGGAAAAATAGCATATATAGCCTCAATCCTGCTATTCCTTCATTATTTCATGAATATGGTCCGTGAAGGGGTGACCACTGCCTGAATCCTGCAAAATCCTGCGGCAGTGGCAGTCAATATGTTGAGGCTTGGCCAGTGACATCCTGGAGCAGTACGGGGGATTTCAAGCATAATCCAAGCCTATATTTATGCATGGCTGAGCAAAAACAACACAAGGTCCGGCCCACGCACTTTTGCCATGTAACCTCAATCCTCCAAATTCCTCCACTTTGGCACAGAGGATTTTGAAGGATTCAGGGCAGTTAGGGTTAAATTTAAAAATGGTGGACGAGGATAATTACAAGTTACGACGACTGATTGTGCATGTATATAATTTCTGTTTGGACACAAAACAGTTGTTGAATCACCTCCGCCTGCCATTTTGAAAGCAGTTTTTCCCGACTTTCTTCGGAATCGTGCGACAACTATTAAAATTACGTCACGGGTAAAACAGAAATTAATTTACTTCCGGCACAAAGCTGCGAGTGTCTTGTATCACCTTGGATACGTTGAGCAATGGCGGGCTATACGACGATCACAATTTGGCAGTAAAATATTGCATTTTTAGTTGGTATGCCATAACTTAAAGCCACCTAAAAATGAGTGCGTAGTTTATGCCATAATTTGTTATGGCGGACTTTAACATTTTGAAACTTTTATGAAATGTGTCATTGCGTTAAAATTTCCTGAAATCCCACCCAGGCTGACACATGCATTAGGTTGAAAAATCCTACCTGATTTCATTTGGTTTTTTTGTCCCCCAAATTTGAAACGTTTCCGCCACACCTTCGAAAAAAAAACCAGGCATGCAAATCCACTTCCGTGAACACTTCATAGGGATGATTCTCTTCATTACCAGGGTCGAAATTCATGGTGCTGCTGAGGAAAAAATCAATTGAGTTAGGGCCCGTGACCATTCAGCCCCGGTATGAAAAGGGCCCCCCGTTAGCTCGTCCCCTCCCAAAAAGTCCTCTTGTACCGTCCCAGCTACCGGCCCAGGAGCTGGTCCTGTTGCTAATCAGGAACTCCTCTATCCTGGGGTTTATTGTTTGCAAGTATTGACACATGTAATATATCCTAGAAGAGACCCACCTGTGGTTTTCATCTCTTAGCGCGAAACAATAGAACACTTTTGTCGGCACAGATCAAAACCCCTGCCATGCGGTTTCGCGCACAATGGGACCGTAAATTACCAAGGCATAATGGAAGGATTTTATCTTTAATCCGGTAAGTCTGCTATTGTTCTGCTCTGGACGTTCTCTGAAGGGCAATAAATTGATGCGCCTGACTGACTTCAAAACTTCTGGTCAGACAGGACCATGTACCGGACGAGACTGGGCTGAAGACCGGACTGGCTTTGGACCGGACGGGGTACCGGGGGGCCCTTTTCATACCAGGGCTGAATGGTCACGGTCCCTTACAAAAACTGGTCATTTATCCACAATGTCATACTTAAGGGCCTGTCTCAATTGATATCTGGGCCGAGTTCCGGACAAGTTCCGGACATTGTATTGGGTATAATTAGTGGCAGGATTCTGAACATGTTCCCCGCATTCTTCCCGCAATGAAGTTATCAGTATTGACGAGTCAAGCAGTTGCTAATGAAAATTTTCCCAGAGCATGTCCGGGACAAATGCAGAGCTTCGGGACAAAGTGAATGTTCTACCTGGAACTTGTTCGGAACTTGGCCCGGATTATGAATTGAGTCGAGCCCTTTTTCCGATGCAATCTTATAATAGCTTACTTTGCCTTTTTTCCCAGTCTGGTAAGATTCTAACTGCATCTTGGGTTGCCAGCAGCGCCCTTCAGGTCTGGGACCTAGCCATGGGTAGACTTGAGCAGTCCGTCCCCCTCTCGGGTACCGATAAGAGGGGAGAGTTTCTCTACTGTGCCCAGTTTTGCGATAACAATGTCGTGTTGGCAGGGGGGAGTGGAACGTGCAACGCCCAAGCAATCGACAGAACGACTAGCCAGGTAAGGTTATGCTATTAGTTATCACACAAGCACGAGGACAACACAGAATATTATCTTCAACGAAACTTGAATCCTCGATCCTGATTGGTCGATCCATGGCAACAACAGTGTGATATTGAACAATCGTTGACTTCTGTGATGTGGGATATGACGTTTTGAACACCCGAGGGGTGCTATGCGTCCCTCGAGTATTCAAAACGTCATATCCCACATCACAGCAGTCAACAATTGTTTTGTTATACTTCTGTCTTGGACTCTTTGGATTTTGATGTAAAAATCAGGAAAACAAACAGCAGTAAACACGACAATCATCATGACAATCGAACGTCAACTCACATGCATGTCGCGTGCTCGAAACACCTGATCGTTTGCTAGTTCACTGCTCCCACTCATGTGTGAAAACATGGTGAAAATAGAATGGATACCAACGATTCACGCATTTCACACCGCACGTACCGTATTTACAAAGTCATAGCACACTCCCTGTGGGATATCACGTATTAGGGAGTGTGCAATGACTTTGTGTAAACTTAACATGTGATCGTTCTAGACCAATGAAAATACAGTATTCAAGACAGAGGTATAACAATATCCCATATAGCACAGTCCATACTGCACTGCGCGTATCGCACTATTTTGAGATGCAAGCGCTTTTCCTGCTGCACGCTCATGTAATAATATAATTAAGGAAAAGTTCATATAGCGTATGCATTCCATCTGAACTGTGTATCAAGTTAACGTGAAGATAAAGTTGTCCCACTTGCACTCCTGGAGCATGGTAAAAGTAGTGTCCCATATGCCACTCGGCCTTCGGCCTTGTTGGATTTGGGACACAAAAACAATAACCCCCCAGATGAAGGCGTACTGCATTATTCGGTGCTGCGCTTGCACTCATGGGACAACAATTAATATTCAAATATAATATGGTTTTAAAACCCTCCTATGCAAACATACGTCCTGTGGAAAGGTGTCCTTTCAGTCTGAATCAATCAAGTGACTGTTTTCAACAGTTAAGAGCTCCCAGCCTACATAAGGCAGGATTGACTGGCTGTGACTGTTTATGTCACTTGATACAGCTATGATTTGACTGTAGGTGATTGATAAGCCAGCTGCTGGATTTTGTCTGTCGACTGCAGTTGACTAGACACAGTGCTTGCTTGAAATATGATCTGACTGTTGATGACCAGCCTGTGTAAAAGGCATGGCAGGGGAAGAGGATTGATTTTTTGACTGAGTGTGATTGATCAAGCAGCAGGAGGGTTTACTTAATGTGCCCTTAAAGTGTTAAGTGTCTGGATAATTTGTAAGTTTTAGACAAAATTATGCCATAGAATTTGTAGTATAACTGTAATTACACTGGAGTTTATTCACACAATGTATGTTTCAGCATCTAAAACCACAGGTGTTGCCTAGCTAGAAATAAATATTCCAGCACTAAAAATAAAGAAGTTATTTTCAAAAAAGCTACAATGACCTGCAATAGCTCCCTCTCTTGTTGAAACTTTGCTCTCCCTTTGTGCTGCAAGTTTCAAATAGCGCCCTCTATTGAGCGACAGAAGTGACTTGCAGTGACATTTAAAGTAAAGTGCACAGCGTGCGTGTGTGATACCACATCTGTGCCTGTATTTATCTGGGGAATAATTGTTTTCGTGTGATGCCGGAACAAGTATGATAATTCACAGCAAACTAGAAAAAAAAAGGAGAAAAAAAAAAGGAAAAAAATTGTACAGTCAGCTAGCTAGAATGAGTAAATAGGAATCTTGTTTTGCATATTTTGTTGATATGCGAGTGTTCAAACATTTTCATTTTCGGATCCATGGACAATTTATCATGTTATTAGCATGGTAAAATGTTATTGCTGATTTTGTCGTCAGCTTGTTAACAATATTAACATTGAAGTGTCTGGAGTTTAGTATTTCTCCTTATTTTACATTATTTCTGATGTTTGTTTGACACCAGTGAAATAAACTGTCTTTTCCTTATCAATGTATACAGTGATAACTTGTTTCATTGTGAAAAAATTGAGCGAAAAATGTGTATGTTTTTGAACACTTTAATGACTTTACATGCATTTCTGAACATTTTTCCGATTTATTTGTGAATTAGATTAAGGGGGCTGCAACTTTTCCTCGGATCCGCTGATTTCCTCGGTTTTTACTTCTCTTGAATGTCATTTCAAATTGAAAAACACTGTACAAAGTCTTGTGTGGTTTGGAATTCCCTTGTTTTTTTTCAAAATTCCCAGTTGCATGCGGATGCCTGAATTAAGCCTTGTTTTTCCTTGCTTGCGTGACATAAATTCACATTTTCTCCTTATACTGCTTGGTTTTCACACAGAATTTGCCCTTGAAAAAAACATTTTCAAGCAAAGAATTGGAGCCCGTTCTAGACAGTGCAACTTACCCCAACAATTTAAGCATGTGCCATTTCAGATATTTTGCAGGTAGTCGGGAAGACTTTTTAATAACAAATTGAAAAAGTAAATACATGTACTTCATTGAAAATGTCCTGGGTTGGTGATTTTCATCTCTCAGATTTCGTTTGGCTGAATTTGTACTTTGTCGGGTCCGCGCCGTGTTTTGGTCGCTCGGCAATATCGCGTTACACAATTGATGAAGTTGCCACATTGTGCTGGGTTTCGTAAGGCAAGGGGTCCTTAAATGCTGGGGACTATCAAATAATGCATTATTCCGGCCCCCTCATGTACAAGTACGATGTCGGTAAATATCATGAAATATTAGTCAACGGTAACACAATATTGAGGAGCAAAGTGGGTGTAGTGGAGTGCTCTAGCTGAGTTTTCTCCTTCAAAACAGTTCACTGAGATTTAGAAAGGTTAACCCAATATAAAAAAAAATACACCCACATACAGCTAAACCTTCTCAGACTATTATTCATATGTGAAAATCTGTGACTGAAACAAACAGCCTTAAAGATGCGTTTCCCGTGCTGTTTTCAAGTTTCACCTTGAAAAATAATTTTTTTTTCCATTGCTAGTTTCCTTACCATATGAAAGTTATTCACTTTTGAATGAGACATTGAATGAAAAAGGCACCGACGTTTAGTTATTGAATTGTATCTCCACAAAATTCTGAATTATTGGCTGCCAGACAATACGTTAATTTGGATCTCGCTGGGCGGGTTCATTTGTGTCTATAACGAAAGCCCTCTTTCAGAGGAATAAAGTAGTGTTTCCATTGAAACAAAACATACAAATTGAAAATCTGTTAGGAGAAAGACAACAATTCTTTTTTTTTAGGAGCATGGTGTATGCAGCTTTAGGTTTATGGCAGTGCACTATGCAATTATTATGCTAGTGCGTCAGTTGCATAACCTCAAAAAGGTATGGCATATTTTTAGCGTAGGTGATATTGACATGTTTTTCACTTGTTTATGGTAGCTAAATTTCAGTCTTGATGATTTGAAAATCACAGACGTGTGGAAAATGGCACACCTGGATTCTTCTTGGCTTGTGATTTTTCTAGGCGTGTGGTGTCTCTAGGCCTGTGATTCTGTGGTCCAAACTGGGACTGAAAAATGTGGTATTTTATTTCATAGTATTCATCTTGGTGAATTTTTTTCCCACAAATTATGAGGTATAATTATGCTGTAAATGTATGCCAAGGTGTGCCGTACAGATGGATTCAGGCATGGGATTAATCGCACTTCTGGGGAAGCTTTTAGGTGTGCAATGGCGTGGGGGTACGATCGCACGCCTCAAATCAGAAGGACTGTTATTTTTTAAAAAATTTGTGAGACTCCGTGACTGATCACAGTTTAGCGGTAGAACTTTACGTGTGGGTGTGCTTGTGGTTTTGTGCAAACACTGAAGTTAGTCTTTCATGAATTTGAATCACCAGTTCCAAGCTGGTATTTGGGCAAGCAAGTAACAGAGACAGTAACTGAAACTTGAGAGGCTATACATGCAATACCTGAAAAGCTACAAGAATGAACTAGAAATGTGTTTGTGGACAAACACAAGCTGTTTCGGATATTTGAAATACTCTGTGCACGTGATGAACACTTGATGAAGTCACTTCGAAATTCATCTGCCAAGTGAAAAGTCAATCAGACATACAGGTGTATAGTGCCAAAGAATTATTTGAAGAAAAACGTGTACAAAACCTATGGGGAAAAATGCATCTTTAATGTAAAGTAACCTTACACCTGATGATGTCACGATCACGAATTTCTTCTAGCACCATCTGTGGGTGGTGGTCTAAGTATGTACCAAGTCTGAGGTCGATCGGATTTACGAAGAGGCCAAAGTGGAGTGTTTTAAAACGTGTACAAAACATATGGGGAAAATGCATCTTTAATGTGACGTGACCCGACACCTGATGACGTCACGGTCACGAATTTCTTCTAGGACCATCTGTGGGTGATGGTCTAAGTGTGTACCAAGCGCAACGTCGATCGAATTTACGAAAGTGCCGAAATGGAGCGTTTTAAAACGTGTACAAACCCTATGGGGCAAAATGCATCTTTAATGTGACGTAACCTGACTCTTGATGACGTCACGATCACGAATTTTGTCTAGGACCATCTGTGGGTGGTGGTCTAAGTATGAATTAAGTTTAAAGTCGATCGGATTTAAGAAGATGCCAAACTGGAGTGTTTTAAAACGTGTACAAAACATATGGGCAAAAATGCATCTTTAATGTGACGTAACCGGACACCTGATGACGTCACGATCACGAATTTCGTCTAGGACCATCTGTGGGTGGTGGTCTAAGTATGAATTAAATTTAAAGTCAATCGGATTTACGAAGATGCCGAACCGGAGTGTTTTAAAACGTGTACAAAACATATGGGGAAAAATGCATCTTTAATGTGACGTAACCTGACACCTGATGACGTCACGATCACGAATTTCTTCTAGGACCATCTGTGGGTGGTGGTCTAAGTATGTACCAAGTCTGAAACCAATCGGATTTGAAAAAGTGGCAATGTGGACTGGTGGAAGAAACGTGTGTTAAACCTATGGAGAAAAAGTCTGAAAAAGGAGAAGAAAAAAAACTAGAGATGTGTTTGTGGACAAACACAAGCTGTTTCGGATATTTGAAATACTCTGAGCACGGGATGAACAATCAGTGACGTCACTATAAATGTCATCTATAACAGCCCATTATAATATGTACATGTCAAGTTACAACCAAATCGAACATTTTAGTTCTGTAGATATATAGACCTATAAAAGAATAAAATGCCCCTTTAAGGGACTTCACATGACATTTGATGATGACTTCACTTCAATTTCCATCTATAACAAAAACACATCCATGTGAATATGCATACCAATCAGACTTGTACTTCCGAAGTTCAGTTTGAAGAAAAACGTGTACAAAACCAATAGGGAAACAATGCATCTTTAATGTAATGTAACCTGACACCTCATGACGCCACGATGACGAATTTCTCCTAGGACCATCTATGGGTAGTGGTGTAAGTGTGTACCAAGTATAAAGTCGATCAAATTTACGAAAGTGCCAAAGTGGAGCATTTTAAAACGTGTACAAAACCTACGGGGAAAATATGCATCTTTAATGTGAAGTAGCGTGACATCGGATGACGTCACAATCACGAATTTCTTCAAGGACCATCTGTGGATGATGGTCTAAGTGTGTACCAAGTGTAACGTCGATCGGATTTACGAAAGTGCCGAAATGGAGCGTTTTAAAACATGTACAAACCCTATGGGGAAAATTGCACCTTTAATGTGACGTAACCTGACACTTGATAACGTCACGATCACAAATTTCGTCTGGGACCATCTGTGGGTGGTGGTCTAAGTATGAATTAAGTTTAAAGTCGATCGGATTTACGAAGATGCCAAACTGGAGTTTTTTAAAACGTGTACAAAACATATGGGGAAAAATACATCTTTAATGTGACGTAACCTGACACCTGATGACGTCACGATCACAAATTTCTTCAAGGACCATCTGTGGGTGGTGGTCTAAGTGTGTACCAAGTGTGACGTCGATCGGATTTACGAAAGTGCCGAAATGGAGCGTTTTAAAACATGTACAAACCCAATGGGGCAAAATGCATTTTTAATGTGACGTAACCTGACTCTTGATGACGTCACGATCACGAATTTCATCTAGGACCATCTGTGGGTGGTGGTCTAAGTATGAATTAAGTTTAAAGTCGATCGGATTTACGAAGATGCCAAACTGGAGTTTTTTAAAACGTGTACAAAACCTATGGGGAAAAATGCATCTTTAATGTGACGTAGCCTGACAGCTGATGACGTCACGATCACAAATTTCTTCTAGGACCATCTGTGGGTGGTGGTCTAAGTATGAATTAAGTTTAAAGTCGATCGCATTTACGAAGATGCCAAACTAGAGTTTTTTAAAACGTGTACAAACCCTATGGGGAAAAATGCATCTCTAATGTGACGTAACCTGACACCTGATGACGTCACGATCACAAATTTCTTCTAGGACCATCTGTGGGTGGTAGTCTAAGTATGTACCAAGTCTGAAATCAATCGGATTTAAAAAAGTGGCAAAGTGGACTGCCAGAAGAAACGTGTGTTAAACCTATGGAGAAAAAGTCTGAAAAAGGAGAAGAAAAAAAGGAAAAACTAGAAATGTGTTTGTGTACAAACACAAGCTGTTTCGGATATTTGAAATACTCTGTGCATGTGACGAACAATCAGTGACGTCACTGTAAATGTCATCTATATAACAGCACATTATAATACGTACATGTCAAGCTAAACCAAATCCAACATTATAGTTCTGTAGATATAGGCCTATAAAAGAATAATATGCCCCTTTAAGGGACGTCATATGACATTTGATGATGACGTCACTTCAATTTTCATCTATAAACCATTCCTGTGAATGTGCATACCAAGTTTTAATCCAATCGGACTTGTACTTTCTAAGTTAAAGCGATTCGAAGAAATGCTCATTTTATGTCACGTCACATGACACATGATGACGTCATCGTTATGAACTCACTGGGGACCACCTTAGGCTGCTGGTCTTACCAGTGTTTGACAAGTGTAAAGTCAATCAGACATACATGTATAGAAGTGAAAAAGAGTATCAGTTTGAAGAAAAATGTGTACAAAACCAATAGGGAAACAAAGCATCTTTAATGTGATGTAACCTGACACCTCATGACGCCATGATGACGACTTTCTTCTAAGACCATCTGTGGGTGGTAGTCTAAGTGTGTTCCAAGTCTAACATGGATCGCATTTACGAAAAAGCCAAAGTAGAGTGTTTTAAAACGTGTACAAACCATGGGGAAAATACATCTTTAATGTGACGAAACCTGATGACGTCACGATGACGACTTTCCTCTATGACCATCAATGGGTAGTGGTCTAAGTGCGTACCTAGTATAAAGTCAATCGAATTTACGAAAGTGCCAAAGTGGAACGTTTTAAAACATGTACTGGTACTAAACCAGAGGGGAAAAATGTGCATCTTTAATGTGAAGTAACATGACACCTGATGGCGTCACGATCACAAATTTCTTTCTAGGACCATCTGTGGGTGATGGTCTAAGTGTGTATTAAGTGAAACGTCGATTGGATGTACGAAAGTGCCGAAATGGAGCGTTTTAAAATGTGTACAAACCCTATGGGGAAAAATACATCTTTAATGTAACGTAACCTGACACCTGATGACGTCACAATCACGAATTTAATTGAGGACAATCTGTGGGTGGTGGTCTAAGTATGAATTAGGTCTAAAGTCGATCGGATTAACGAAGATGCCAAACTGGAGTGTTTTAAAACGTGTACAAAACATATGGGGAAAAATGCATCTTTAATGTGACGTAACCCGACACCTGATGACGTCACGATCACGAATTTCTTCTAGGACCATCTGTGGGTGTTGGTCTAAGTGTGTGCCAAGTCTGAAGTCGATAGCATTTACGAAAATGCCAAAGTGTATGGGTAGAAGAAAAACGTGTACAAAACATATGACAAAAGTGGACAAATAAGAAAAAAAAAAAGAAAAAAAAAAATCTTAACGAAAACAAGAGCTGTTTCGGTGTGTACACCGAAACAGCTAACTAGACGGACGTTGTGTTTGTAGGTAAACAAACACCGAGCTGTTTCGGTGTTTTTTTTCTGTCTTTGAATGAAAAAGATTGACGTGGCCATCGGTGGCTATCGAACCCAGAACCTTTGTGTGGGGATTCCAAGTTTTTGCCGTGTGTGCCAAGTGTGTGAAGTCGATTTATGTCAGACGTCCTAAATCCACGTGGTTCAATGTGTGCGCAGTCCTCTTTTCTTTGCGTTTGGGAACGGGTGCGCGTGCAAAGCGTACATGTACCTGTGCGCAGATGATGATAGCGGGTCGAGGATAGATTTAGGAAAGTGTGAAAGTGAACCTGTATTTAGCAACTTATTTCTGGTGTCTATATTTGAAGTAGGAAAAACGAAATGTGTTCAACTATGTTGGGAGTGAAAATACCAATAGTACTGAGCAGACGAAAAGGGAATTAAATTTAATGACGTCTTGGAAAGAATTCCATATACGGACTCCAGTTATTTTCCTAGATATGACTTGAAAAGTACCAAAAGTTGTAAATCTGACGAAGAAACGGAAATTTAGGAGGGGAAAAAATCAAGATTTTCTTTAAAAATACTTTGACGTTTCCTGTCATGGCCCATAGAGGTGGAGGCTTATATGGAATTCTTTCCAGTGTTCCTAACGTGGCGCACTTGAACAAATCCCCCAAAATCCCACATTAACATTTAAGAAATTCTTTAAAGTTGTTAACTTCTGATAAATCATGATTATTCCAACTCACATACCCAACTACAAGTTTGTCACATTTACGTAAGCCGCATAAATCTGTGGCATGATGACTGTACCGCGTAGAGTGCGCGGGGACCTGGCCAGCTGTAGGGCGGCAAGGCATGCACGCGCACGCTGTCAAAATGTCAAGTTGGATAACGGTCGAGTTGTCCGACCCCATGGGTACAAAGCCTATGGAGAAAACAATGTGCACAATGCCTATGGAGAAAAGAACGTGTACAAACCCTATGGAGAAAAGAACGTGTACAAACCCTATGGAGAAAAGTACGTGTACAAACCCTATGGAGAAAAGAACGTGTACAAAACCAATGGAGAAAAGAACGTGTACAAACCCTATGGAGAAAAGAACGTGTACAAACCCTATGGACAAAAAATGCACATTTAATGTTACGTAACTTGACACTTGATGACGTCATGATTACGAATTTCTTCTAGGACCATCTGTGGATGGTGGTCTAAGTGTGTGCCAAGTCTGAGGTTGATGCAATTTAAGAAAGTGCCAAAGTGCCCTTGCTGAAGAAAAAACGTGTACAAACCCTATGGAGAAGAGTCTGAAAGAGAAAAAGAAAAAAAAAAAAAAGAAAAAAAAAAACTTTAACGAAAACAAGAGCTGTTTCGGTTGTAACCGAAACAGCTAAAAAGAAAAAAGAAAAAAAAAAATCTTAACGAAAACAAGAGCTGTTTCGGTATGTTACCGAAACAGCTAAAAAGAAAAAAAAAATCTTAACGAAAACAAGAGCTGTTTCGGTGAGTCACCGAAACAGCTAATCAGCAGGTGTAGATTCTATTTTCCTGAATACATGTATCTCATCAACTGAGAGTGGGGTAGGGTGGGACTGAGGAGTTAAAGGTATAATCCATCATTTGCAGCTATCCAAAATGTACCTGACATAGTTATTGTTGAAAGGAAGTCTTGGTTTAAAGATAGTAATGGGACTAAACTCCCTGTGAAATCGTTCTTTCTGGCAAGCTGTCATTTTGAAGAAATCAATGAAAGAAGGCCTTTCAGACGATGCATCTAAAGATGCATCTTTGGAAATTTCTGTTAGTAGTTCGGTTTTTTTATTCAGCGAAGCACGCGCAAGTGTTGACATGATGCACATGCGTGCGCAGTTGCTATAATTTGTCAGTTCATTGCGCGACATTGCGTAGCTGCAATCGGCTCAGTGAGAACCTGTCTCGGACACTGAATTCAGGCCCAATTCAAAAAATGACAGCTATTTTTGATTTGAAATCGAGATCCTAGAATATTGTTTTCTCAGAATATACAGCATTCACTGAGCTGACACTTCATCAGGTTAGTTGTTCAGCACCTTTCTTTAGATTTTGAGCACTTTTGTTGCTTCAAGCGAACATACATGTAATAAGCCTCTGTACTGCTGACGTCACACTTTGGTTACACTTGTGCTTTCTTATGGGAGCCTGGTGGGCACGACAGTTTTAGAGCCCCATAGAAAAGCGCACATGTAAACAAAGTGTGACCCTTGTTATCGTTGGATATTTGGGTGTGAAACTACACTGTACTACACATTCTTTGTCAGTGTACTCATTCCATGTGAAAACCAGTTTCATATGAAATTTGTAGTATCCACTTAGAACACCAAGTATCACCTCATCTTAGACAACACTACAAACTGTCCACGATCAGATTTCTCATTTTGCAAATTTGATTTGTCGAGAATGCTAAAAGTAATGAGACACTGACTTTGTGATCAGTGGGGATTTGTCATTTTTTTTTGGTGGTAAGAATCACGCGTACGCCCGAGGCGTCCGTTGTGCCGCGTTGAACCAGCGGAATAACAAATCGGCTTTTAGGTCTATGACGCGGCTCGCCTGTGGCTTAAGTGGGCAAATGAACAGCCAGGCGTCTGCCAGGAAGATTTGTGCAAATGAAGATTTACAATCATTGTGTCTAGACTTACTGGTCAAAACAAATGGCAGGCATCGGAGAAACAGGATGTCTTTAAAAAAAACCCACCAAATTGTGAAAAAGTGGCTTGACAAACTTCCAGTTACATGTTTAGTTTACTTCAGTTATTTACAAAAAAACCCCAAAAAACTGACCAGTGTATTTCATCATAGTTAAAGACATTGAACCAGTGCTTAGTTTCTTGTCATTTTGATGTGACTCTTCATATTGCGGGTACAGGTACGGTTACATGTTTGTCTATTTTGAGAAAAAGTTGATTAGTTTTTCCCACATGGTAGTCATTTCTGTAAGTGCACATGTATCATACATAGTACTTAACTGTAAATTAAGTACGTACATTCACATTCTGTTTCGTAACCAGAGGTTGATGCCCCTAAACTTGCTGTAGCATGGGAAGGGTATACAATTTACATGTAGATGACTGAACAATTTCTTAATTTTTTTAGCATTTTTTTGACATATTTTTTAAAGGCAGAGCTAGAGTAGATCATTTGCAGCTATCCAAAAAGTAACTGACAAAATTATTGTTGAAAAGCTTACTTGGATTAAAGATGGCAATGGGAATAAACTCCCTGTGAAATTATTCCCTCTGGCATGCTGTCATTTTGAAGAAAACAATAAAAGAAGGCCGTTTCCAAAAATGAGTCAAGTGACGCATTTTTGGGAATTTCTGTCAGCAGTAGGTTTTTTAATTCGGCAAATCCGTGAATGGGTGCGTACAAGCGTTGACACGACGCACACACGCGCTGGTTGCTATTTTTCGTCGGTTCAGTGCATGGCATCGCCTAGCTGCATTCGGCTGAATGAGAACTTGTCCCAGATGTTGATATCGGGCGCAATGCTAAACATGACACGGCAACTTTTGAATTGAAATCGAGATCCTAGAATATTGTTTTTTATTGTTTTCTCGAAACGTACAGCATTCACTGAGCTAAAACTTCATCAGGTTAGTTGTTAGGCACCCGTCTTTAGATTTTGAGCACTTTTGTTGCTTTAAACAAAAAAATGCACGAATGACAAATGATCTACACGTATTTTTTGTACTGTACCTCTAATGTTTCATTAGGACCATATATTGGTTAATTTTCACTGCCTTCTATTTCATAGCCAAAGGTTGATGGCCTTAAACTTGCTAAAGTTTGGAGTCGCCAACTTCATGTCAAAATACTCATCTAATGTGGTGCTTATACTGCAGTACTTCATGCCAGACTCTCACAGCGCTTCACAATTAGGCCTATTACCCCTGTTCATCAGGCCATGGGACCATTTTTCTGCAGCAGCTTGAGTTAAGCACAACCAGGTCTCTACCTTTCGCAGGAACTCATTTAAACTCCTGGGTGGACAGAGGCAATTGTAGTAAAGCGTCTTGCCCAAGAACACAAACCACATGTGCTCCCTTCAGGGCTGAAACCCATGTGCATAGCATCATACATGAGTGGGACGCCATAACTATTGAACCATGGGGCTCATTTGAAATACTCAGCCTCCGTGCTAAGGCTTGATTCTTGGAATTGTAATATCATAATTCAGTAAATGTAGGGGACAGGAACTAGATTACATTCACCGTTTTTATTTGGTTTTTGTTTCCTCAGTTGATTGGCCATGTTGATCTTGATGGCAAGGCCGTGCAGGCATTGGACAGCACAGACGGGGGTCGATACATCGCAGTGGCTGGGTCTTCACCAGTTGTAAAGCTAGCCCAGCTGGCGTAGAAATCCCCGAGCTGAGAGATTCTAAAGATTCAGGGTAAGCTTGGTCTTTTCATGAAGTGTGGACTCTTTGCTCAAGCACACCTCAATGCAGAGCTGCCAACTCTCTCTGATTTTGCAGAAAGTTCCCTGAAAATAAACCAATCTTCCCATGTTCCGATGAACAAATTTGAAAATCTCCCTGATTATGGAAACTTTTGTCCCTATTATTAGTCCCTGGGATAGGGCCATTTAATCGCAAAATTTTATGATTAATCTTAATATTATTTTCTGTTGTAGGGTACCTTGGGACATCTGAAAATGGTGCTCTTAAGTTGCACAGCTGGTATTTTTGCCTTCCAGCTCCAAAAAACTGATATTTTGGGGGCTTATTTTTTGAGAAACGGCTAAAATCATATTTTGGGCCTCTGCTCTCTCCAAAATGGTCCCGTCGTGACCTGTTTGCACTTTTTACCATCCTGATAGGATGGGTAAACAAGAAAAAATATGGTTGGTCCCAAGTTTATCCGTTTTCGTGTTCCCAGGGCATATATTGCTTTGTGGACACCCCCCAAATCCTGTGACTTTGCCCTGTTTGGGGACAGAAATGAGTTTGAAACTCACATTTATTCCAAAGATACACACTTTCTTTATAATTTAAAAACTGCCTGAGGCCACAAGCTTTAATTTAAGTGGTAGATAAGCTTTCTGTCTTGAAAATTGGGCTCGCCATGGCCATTTTTGCTTCCCCTACCCCTAAATCACTCGAAACGGCTGTATAGTGGTTGGCATAGCAAACCTAATGTGCATTTTATGATAACAGTGCCAAATTTGGTACAGAGATAGACCAATATCATATCAACAAATGTGGATGTTGGAGCATCGCAGATCTGGCCCTTGATGGCCGTGGGAGCCCTCATTTTAAAAGTGCTGAGTCATGCTGAGTCAGCACTATTTTCTCGTGCAATATGGAGGCTAACATGTTTTTCTGCCTTTTTTTCTACACGCTTGGAGGCGAAACAGGCATAAACAATGGATTTTCTTTCAATACGTCATTGAAAAAACTTAATAATGCCTGCCAGGTGATGTCAGGCTTGGCTACACCTGCAAGAATTGTACTGCACTGTAATGTAGAATACAGACGTATATGTTGTCCTACACAAAGTTAGTTGGGAATTCAAGTTCTGTCTCGCCAAAAATGACGTCCTGACAATGTTTAAGACCATCCACTATCAAAGCAGGAATGGGTCTGGCAAAAACCTTGCTCCACAAATAAAAATCAACTGATTTTAGTCACAAAAAATGCTGAATCAGCATTTTTTAAATGCAATTATGTTTCAAGCTTCGGTGAAAAAAAAAAATTGCTAGGTCATTTTCATAAAGTTAACCATAGTATCTGTTTACAGACATGCTTGTAAAATGCAGTGATGGTGTTTTGTGGAGTGTCGAAGGGAAAGGTGGTTAAAGGTTGGAGGGTGGGGGGGGGCGGGGTTTGGACTATCAACAATATCTATGCATATCGAATTCCTAGTACATGCGCACTTGTGGTCTAGTATGTGCAAATGGGTGTAAATATGTCATGGGAACGCCATTTAGGGAAAACTTACATAACACATTTAGGTATACCGGTACAATGTACATTTGCTAAAAGAATAAACCTATATATACGCACTGGTATAATTTTTTTCAGGGGGGGGGGCGAACATGAACCCACCTGCCCCCACGATCTTCCCTCCCCTGGGGCAATGCGCCACATTCCCAATCGTGTCCAATCTGTCCATAGAAAAATTGATTTTTTTTTTGTACATGTGTTTAATTAATTACACGTTTTTTAGTGCAGCCCGGGCATGCATGGTAAACGGGTCCAACTTAACGAAGTCTTATATAGCTTTAGAAACTTTTTGAAATTTCTTCCACACAACAAAATAAGCAAAATGATACCAATGAATTAGAGATATGACATTTCTGTTGGTTTGGAGAAAAAAAACGGATGACAAAAAGTGGCATAGTGGGGTGAAGCCCCACAAACTGACCTCCCCCAACGGTGGATTAAAATATGGGCCACGCCTTCCTCCTCTCTAGTAACGCTAAAAAGGCAGCTATTGCATACATCACCCACAAAACTCAACAAAAACAATAAATGTGCACCTCCTCCCATGTTTTTATTAAATTTGGACACACTTTTTTCTTCAACTAGATTCCCCCAAAAAAATTGTGTTTAATATGGAAAACAAGGAGTGGGTACAGGTTTATTGTTTTGCTGAGTTTTGTGGGCGGTGCACGCAATAGCTGCTTTCATCCACCGTTGGGGGAGGTCAGTTTGCAGGGGGTCCCTACTATGCCACATTTTGTCATCCGTTTTTCCCAAACCAACTAAAATATCATAATCCATTAGTTGTATTCGTTTTGCTTATTTCGTTGTGTGGAAGCAATTTAAAAAAGTTTCTGTAGCTGCAAGACTTCGTTAAGTTGGACCTGTCACTGACCAACATGCTCGGGCTGCACTTACATCATACAAACCAATCCGAGAATTTTGGACATGGCCCCGGGAGGGAGGATCGTGGGCAATTATCCCAGTGCATGGTTGCAGACCAGTAAATCGGTCCGAAATTGCCTACGCCGGCCAAATCACGATTTGCATGCCCTCAAAATCTTCAGTATTTGAATATGCTGTGGGTCATGAACTTGAGTGTTTGTAAAAAATATTGGTGGAAGCCGTGCACAGGACTGTGAGCTTGTAGTTCCGTTCAATTTGGATAAATTGGGGCAAAGCGCTCTATTTTGCAATGGAGTGTAGGCATCGTTTTTCATAATGGCGATGGGCTTCAGGACTATTTTCAGTGGCGATCATCTTCGGATAGAAATTTCTCCTAAAAGTCATCAGATGACCCCCCAAAAATTGAAAAGAAAATGAAAGATAATGAAAAAAACTTTCATTTGATGTGTGTCTCGAACACCTTGGAGAGTTGTGAGTATTTTTCCCGAATTTCTGAAGTGGGAGTATTCACCATTCGGGTCTATGGAAGTTTATTTACTGGTCTGCAACCTTACAGGCCTTTTCTTTTAGCAAATATACATTGTTATAAATGTGCTCCGTAAGTTTTCCCCAAATGGTGTTCCCATGACATATTTTCACTTATTTGTACATAATAGACAACAAATGCAACATATTAGGAATGTGCATAGATATTGTTGACAGTCCAAACCCCGCCCCCCCCCACCCCCTCCAACTTTTAGCCAGCTTGTCCCTCGACACCCCATAAATAACAAAGAATCACCATCGCTGCATTTTACAAGCATGTCTGTATACAGAAACTAAGGTTAACGGTGATGAAAATGACCTAGAATTTTTATTTTTTTTTAAACCGAAGCTTGAAACAGAATTGCATTTAAAAAAAATGCTGATTCGGCATTTTTTGTGAGTAAATTCAGTTGATTTTTATTTGTGGGGCAAGGTTTTTGCCAGACCCATTCCTGCTATGATAGGATGGTCTCTTACATTTGTCAGGGCGTATTTTTGGCGAGACAGAACTTGAATTCCTAGCCAGGCCTGACATCACCTGGCAGGCATTATTTTTTTTTTTTTCAATAAGGTATGAAAAGAAAATCAATTGTTTATGCCTGTTTCAGCGTGTGAAAAAGGCAGAAAAAGGCAAAAACATGTGTTCCATATTATTGCACGTGAAACGCATACAAAAATAGTGCTGACTCAGCATGACCCAGCACGTTTAAAATGATAACTCCCACGGCCATCAAGGGCCAGATCTGCGATGCTCCAATATCCACCTTTGTTGAGATGCAATTGGTCTATCTCTGTACCAAATTTGGCACTGTTATCATAAATCCCATGCAGGTTTGGTTGCTATGCCAACCTATACAGCCGTTTTGTGTGATTAGGGTAGGGGAAGCAAAAATGGCTATGGCGAGCCCAATTTTCAAGACAGAAAGCTTATCTACCACTTAAATTAAAGCTTGTGGCCTCAGGCAGTTTTTAAATTATAAAGAAAGTGTGTATCTTAGGAATAAATGTGAGTTTCAAACTCATTTCTGTCCCCAAACAGGGCAGTCATAAAGTGGGGGGGGGGCAAAGCAGCATATATATGCCCTGGAACACGAAAACGGATAAACTTGGGACCAACCATATTTTCTTGTTTACCCATCCTATCAGGATGGTAAAAGTACAAACAGGTCTCACAGGACCATTTTGGAGAGAGCAGAGGCCCAAAATATGATTTTAGCCGTTTCTCAAAAAATAAGCCCCCAAAATATCAGTTTTTTGGAGCTGGAAGGCAAAAATACCGGCTGTGCAACTTAAGAGCACCATTTTCAGATGTCTTAAGGTACCCTACAACGGAAAATAATATTAAGATTAATCATAAAATTTTGCGATTAAATGGCCCTATCCCAGGGACTATATGTTAGATGTAATTTTCTAAATATCTCCCTGATTGTGGGTACACAATCTCCATGATCGCTAGATGCAAATGTTGGCAGCTCTGTCAATGGGAACATCGAGGGAGAGAGTTATGCAGATTGCTATTGTCATAACGGGCCTGTTTGTTTCCCACAGTACCTGATGGGATCTGGGATCCCTTCCTATGTTTTGCTCAGATCCTGATCTGGATCATGGATCTTAAGGATCCTTCCCAAGAGGTAGTCTGAGTATCACCCGTTGTCCAACAGAGCCCTCTCCATAACCAACGTCTGATCAGTGCAAATTTTACGCGACCCCGTGCGCCAGCCAATCAGAGTCGACTTTAGAAATTGGATGTCATTTCGGTTACACCTCTATGTTCCGACACCCCTATGTTCCGACTGCACATATTCCTATTCCTAACCCTAACCCTAACCCTAACCGGGAGTAACACAATCTAGGTTGTTGGAACATAGGGGTGTCGGAACATAGAGCAGTCACCGTCATTTCAATCAGAGATGTGGACGAAGCTGTTTATCGGTCAATTTGGCTGACATGTTTTTGTAAAACTAATACAACACCTTGTTATGGAAGACCAGATACAATGTAGAAGGCGCCCGCCGAAGGTCAGAATCTCGAGGTTAAGACGCGGTCTTGTCTTGCATAATTAATCAACGAATCTGCTCGCATATAGACCCGTGCTGTACCTGTACCTGCAAGGGAATGTTCCATAGACTTCCTGAGAGGTGGATCAGCGCAAGATTCAAAATGGCGACTAACGAAGCAATGTGCAACATTAACCGTCTCCGTGGTTGCTTGGTACCAAGAATTCCTCCGAAGCACCCATGGCACTATAGCTCGCAAGTACAAAAAAATATGTTCTTCAAGTACCGGTACCCTTTAATGCTTGATAAATAAATTATATTTGTGAAGGGCAAAGCCTTATTTCTGAAGCTCTTGCACCTGGTAGGTAAGTACGGTACTTTCCAAACTCAATTATATACATCATGTATGTAATTTGGTGAAACAAAAACAAGCAGTTAAACTTCAAAAGTACAAGAAAATGCAGCTTAAAGACTTAAATTGCATCCTTTGTGAAGTTTTCAAGCATCCATGTACATATTGTCTGTACATGTCCTCAACAAGAAAAGCTATATATCTACATACACGAACCACCTGCCTGTAAGCATGGAGATTCTATTAATAACCAATTTAAATTCAACATCAGTTCATTTGAGTTAAAGTAGCATCCAAATTCCCTGTTGTCTGTGCGTTTTGAGACAGTACCGGTACCTACCAGTATAAAGTCCATGTCAATTTCCTGTTTGAAGCCAACCATGCGTAAAGTCATTCAACTGATCATTAAAATCGCTACCTTGAAATTAGATCTGGGTATCTACGTGTAGGCCTACTGGTAGTTTTCAAACTGTACCTGGTAAAAGGCTGGCATATGCATGCATAGTTTCCCGACCTTTTATGTGATGCTTTTTGTACAGTAATAAACCTGTGCTTATGCTCCTGCAGTAAAAAAGTGCAAAATATGACTCTTATCGATGACAACTTCAGCAAGACATTGGGCATTATTCTGTACGTATGCGCTCAAACACACGATGCATTCCTCCCATGAACAAATGCAACAGCTTTGTTTGTAATTCAAAATTAGTCCCGTATACTTCTAACCACGCGTGCCAACCACTTTGTGTTTGTGATAAGTTTACTCTTATGAGTTGTTTCCGAGTAGGCCTTCAGGTCATATACAGGCAGTTAATTGATCATTTGCATTTTTGTAACCTACCAAATTATTATCAAATAGCTTACTTGGATTAAGAATCATACATGTACTGGTACTAATCACCCCGTGAAATTATTCCGTCTGGCTTGCTGTCATTAAGAAGAAATCAAGAAATGTGGGTGATTTCAAAAATTCAGTCAATTGACTGAGTTTTGGAAATAAAGAGTGCTATAGATGAAATCGTGTTTTGTGAACAAAAGGTTGTGCATTTTTTTTTCTCACTGTTTTCTCTAAAAGTGTCATATCCACTGAGCTGAAACTTCAATAAGTTAGGCTTTGGACATTCCTCGTTGGATTTTTGAGTGGTGTTATTATTGGAAACGAACAAAATGCATGAAGTGCAAATGATCTTACACATGCCTTTAAAGGGAATATACATCATTTGCTTTTGCTGTAATTTTCAGAAATGGATGGAATTGGAGGGTTGGAAATATATAGCAAATATAGTTACACTGACTTTTTTGAGGTTTTGGGTTCGAAAATGCTATAAAAACCAAGAAAACAATAATTTTCCTGTAGTCTGGTTCCCTGACTCCATTTAAGAAGAAACAGAGCAGTTTACATACATTGGGGAATTGTAAGGTCAGGGAACCAGTCTAGCTGGCTTGTACCCGTTCATAGGTGTGTAATCGATTGCAAACAAGTGTGATGGTCAACTGGGGCCAGTATTTGGAAAAAAAGCCAGTTCTTCCAACGCTGGTCGGCCGATCAGCGTTGGAAATTGATACAAAAAACCACTTTTCTTGAAAATGACAGTATACCAGGTGCCATGATTTTACAGGATGCTTTACACTGTCATTCACTAACAGTCCAGCAAGGTATTTCAAAATGATTTGGTAGTTTTATTTTTTGATGTTTGCAAATGTTGTATTTTCCCTTTAAGATACCATTTCAAATGCATACATTAATGATAACTCAACACAAACACCAGAAGAAAAGTAAACTGCATCTGTTGTTTTTCCAAACACTTGCCTGAGTTGCGTCTTTAAATTTCCAACTGTGTTGAATAAAACTACGGAAAGCTCTCTGTAGCACCTTGAATGGTTTATTTTTCTTAAAAAAGAAATTCTCTGGAATCAAGATTTGAACCATAAACCTATAAAATACAATGCCAGTGCTTTACCCACTGAGTCTGAGTAGGCATGCGTATAGTTGGCACTATCCCAAATTGCCATACAAAAGTGCAAAATTGTTTTGAAACTCATAATTGTACAATTAAAAGTTGCAAACAGTTTTTGTAAGTAAATTATAGAGAGGAAGTAGTATTGTGTAAAATTTGTTATGAATAAAATGCAGCACTGCATGTATATGACGGTACATTACATACACATGTAGTTGTGTATCTTGAAGCAAAGGATGAAATACACAAGCAGTATAGTTTCTGTATACCGGTACAGTATGTAAATTTTACGTGCCAATTGACAGGCATGCAACTTTTCCTTGGATCTGCTGATTTCCTTGTTTTTTTTACTTCTCACGAATGCCGTTCCAAATTGAAAAAGAAAAAGTTTCCTTGTTTTTTTCTAAATGCCAAGATGTAAGCCTGAATTTAAAGGGAACAAATGATGCAATAAGGCCCAACATCTGAATGCATGTATATTAACAAAAATTCCTTCGTTACTGAGCAGATATTAAGATATTGATACCAGATATTCAATTATTTATAACCTAGTAAAAAAAACACAAGCCCATTTGGAATGCACTTTGTCTACCAAGCATGGCCTTGCGTTAGATGTGATAAAAAAAAAAAACCAATGGAATGTGCGTTGCTGGTGGACTATTGAACAGCACGGAAGCAAACTATCGATTGTTACCATGGGAGCCAGTCCACCAATCAAAGTGGAGACACCTGTTGAGCGCTATTCAGGAATGACCTGGACGTAATGGTTGTATTGTTTGATTGGGGGGGGGGGGGTTGTGACGTTCAACCAAGGTTGCGAGACGACTCTTTCCAGTAAAACGGACTTGCATGCTGAAGAGCCGTATGCTACTCAGCACTGTATACACTGTTTTGAGTGTGCTCAAAACGGAAGTGTAATATGTACATACTACATAAAAACAGATTCATTTAAAAACATGTGCACAGGCCAAAAATTTGCATTTGTGTGTGCATGATCTGGTACACAGTACCCTGTGGAGACATGAGCATAATAGGGAACAAAAGATTGTATATATGTCTCCACAGGGCAATTTCAATAGATGAATACGTCTCCACAAGGTTATCACGAAATATGGATTTTACTCAAAAAGCAGGAATTTCAAAGGTGTGTTGCAAATTGAGGTATTTGATGTAAGGGATATTAAGTCCGAATTTCAGCCTAGGACATTAATTCTGGTTAAAACGGGAGCATTTTGAAACTTCACTTTCAAACTCGAAAACTAATTAGTTCACAAGAACAAAGAAATGACTCCACAAGGATACAAATTCCAGTTTTGGTTGTGTGTGTTACAAGAATCACATAGTTGTGTGCATACAACGTACATGCAAGAAATTCATCAGGGAGTTACAATGCAAAAAAAATAATTGGGATTGGGTTGAAGAATTGCGTGGCTATTAAGTTCCTGCTGATGCAGTGTACATTAGAAAAATGAAGCAGATGAAGTTAGCCTTCGACTGTTATTAAGTTACAGTGTTCCTTTGATGTATGAGCACAAATGATACAATATGACACAAATTGCCATCGCAGTGACAAGAGAAATTATAATTTAGATATTATGTTCTTTCCTATCATAATATAGATACATGTAGACACAATTATGCCTAAATCTGGATGGACTGGTTACACAACATTCATAAATGTTCAGTTTTCTTTCTTTTTTTCTTCAAATTTTTCGAAGATCTGTGTATCTTGGAAAAATGTTTTGGGACAATTTATGTGATGTAAAAATGTGTGATAAACACAAAGGAATCAATTATTTAAACAAAATAGTATGTAATATTTCCGAGAATGGACATTTTTCCAACCCCAAATCACTGATTTTGTGGTTGTATCTGATTCTCAAAACGAAGAAAAGGATGAAAACTTTAGTCCAAGTTACGGAATTATTCCAACCAAAAGACTGTATCATCTACATGTACATGTAATTGTATGCTGTATACATTGTATGGGATCCAGAATTTTCAGTGAAATGTTGACCCGGTGTTTTTTGTTATTTTAGGCCTCCGACTTAGGCCCGAAAATCGTTCTTCTTCTTTTTTAGGTTCGGAGACCGTTCGCATGTACATCACAATCCTTCTTTTTGCTAATGCAATTTTTTTATTTTGGGGGGCTAGACCAAATTTTTTTGGGGGGGGGCTACAGCCCCCCCTAGCCCCCCCATAGAACCGCACCTGTCTATAGGCTTTATTCACGAGTCGGCCATGTTAAATTGAAAGCGAGATAAAATCTTCATTTTTGGAACTTGCGAATAGAAATGAAAGCAATGACATAAAGTAAATTACAAATTATTGTCACTCTGCTCTGTTCAATAATTTCAAATTTGTGATTAAACATACCCAAATGTTTTAAGCCACATTAAAAAAAATTGAAAGTGAGGCTTGGAATGCATAAATAGTCTGGCACCATCCCATTCAATGGTTTACAATTTATTAAATACATTCAGGGAACACGATCCAAAATGGCTTCCTCGTGAATAAGGTCTATAGTGCACTCTTTTGACACTTTTTTGACATTTTTTAATTTTTATTTGAGAAACTATGTCCTTTCTCCCCCAATCAATAAAATCCTGTCAAATATCCATCAAAGACTCGCCTCCCTTTAGGATGACCATACATTGATTTTAATTTTCCGGAAATATATCAATCAATAGGCAAGTCCAACATCTGACCTGTGAAAGCAACAGCCTGGCGTTCGGCATGAGCAAACTGATGAAAATCCTATCGTGGATTTCACTGTAATTAAGGCTATAATTACATGGTCAAATTTCATGCAATAGCATTCAAGAAAGACCCTTTTTTTAATACGGCTGTGCATTTTTTAAATAATATACAGGGTGAGTCAAAAAAAGATAAAACCCAAATGTCGGGACTATTGTTTAGGTGAAGTGCTGCGTGCAGCACTTTCAAAATCTAGGATATGAAAGCCCAATTCATAAGCTTTCTTTTAGTACAAAAATCTTTCAAATCACTCATGTCCTTTTCAAGTTACTGAATTTTAAACGCAACCACCGTTTTAAAATTCTGTCCACGGATCACAAAAACAGTGTGCATTCTTTCAGCAAACCGAAAACAATTCACACACATCCGTATGTGAATTGTTTTCGTTTTGCTGAAAGAACACTTCAGGAATTTGGGACCCTGTTGTCCTCTATTGTTCAACGTCCCCTATTGAATTCAGAACTCGGACGCACATGCAGTGTGTCTCGTCCATGGGGTTCTCGAAAGTGGTAAAAAAAAATCTCTATGTTGTTTGTGCACGGATCCCATGGTAATGTATCCCTCACATCAAGCAAAACAACTTAATAGAAGTTAAACTGTAATAGGGTTAATGCTTTGGAAGATGGCCTAACATACTGAACGACCTTACCCTAAAATACAAACCACACAAAGTTTCGGATTGGATCTCGAGTTTCATGGCTCAGGAATATAATACAAAATCCAGCTGATGTACATGTGGTTTTCAAATTTTTATCTGTCTGTACCGGTTTTGTTCTTTTTATGGAATTGACGTACATGCATTCTTCATAAGCCCAGTTGCTGTGCGATAATATACAATCTTTTTAATCAGCTCTCTTGCGTCGTTCTTTGACTCTAATTCTCGTGTTTATGGAGTTTGAAGGCTCGCTGTGGCTTATCTAGCTAACAGCTGCTTGGAGGTTGAAGTGTTCCCATGGTTATCACTGATTGTGGTGACTAAACGTGCAGTTTAAAAATATCTGCCCATGTTTTCTCTAATTTGTTTGATTTATGAATAGCTATAATAAACGAGGAGTTCGTGATCTCATGTTTTTCTCTCTTTTTTTGGTTTGTTTGGCGAGGGCTGTATGCAAAAAAACCTTCTGTTTTACGTGGGAAGGATAAGGAATTTGGAAATGCAACATGTTAGTTTATGAAATTTTTCTCTTCCATTCTTTGGGCAGCTAATTACTGATAAGGACGGCTGGATAAATAATTCATCGTTTGTTCTGGGGATATGTTTTTGTCAACATGTGATATTGAGGTTTGAAGAGACTGGCCTTTACATTTTTCTGCTTGATGAAGTTTAGGGTAGAGTTTGGGGCAGGCAGCGTTGTAGTCGAGCCCATCATAATTACGATAAGACATCACAAGTCTTCCCTTGTTTATATTACTCCCCTCCCCCTTGTGATTGGACTTGTGAAAGGACTTGTGATATACTTGTGGTGGACTTGATGGACACACAAACTGCTTAACTGGATCGTTACTATGTCCACATAATTATTCAGTCGCATATATGCTTTAGAAAATGTAATTGAAGTAAGGATGTGTAAGTAGAATCACCAAAATAAACTTTTCAAAATATTTTTAAAAAATATAAAATGTACCCAAATATGGGAACAAATAACGTAGGTATTTACGACTTTAAACAAGTCAGTGTAACAATAATTGCTATAAAATCCTAAAAAAAACCAATCCATCCATTTCTGAAAATTACAGCAAAAGCAAATGTTGTATTTTACCTTTAATGCTATGCAACCCTTCTACTAGTGAAAAAGTCTGTAGGAAAAGGACGTCAGGCTTTGGCAAACCTGCTGTCTGCATAATCACATTTACATAATTATGGCAAATATCATGAAGACCTTAATTTTGGTGACTGCTCTATGTTCCGACACCCCTATGTTCCGACAACCCGCACGTAAGATCGTGTTACTCCCAGTTAGGGTTGGGGTTGGGGTTGGGTTAGGGTAGGGTTAGGGTGAGGAATAGGAATATGTGCAGTCGGAACATAGGGGTGTCGGAACATAGGGTGTTGGAACATAGAGGTGTAACCCTTAATTTTAACCCTAAAAAATTCTCTTTCTGATTGGTTACACTCGTAGGTTTGATGTGGCAAAGCAACATTACATGTACATGCAGGAGAATGATGGCCCAGGGTTCAACAGAAGTGAGCAAAAGCATTCCTGAGTTGGCTGGTAGTCCGTGATATGGCAGTCAAGAATTTTACCTTTTGGTGAGTGTATATATTAATGTTGGAAGAAATTTTCAAGTTTGGAAAAGCTGTTGTAAAAAAAAACGGTGGTTGAATTCTTCATAGGAATGTGTTTTCCGTCCCCTCAGTGTTGTCTGAATTCATAAATTTCATTATCCGTCCAGTTTATACAATTGACATTTTTTCAGATATGTGTCTAAGAGAGATCTATATTGTGTACATATTTGTAATTTGAAATCTTTAAATATACCTTGTATAATACCACAAGAATTGCCTTGAATTGTGTTCCTGTCAACATGTGGTTCTGTGGTGCAGCTAAAAGGTTGTGTATATTGTATTCAAATATTGTTATCGAGTTGCATGTGTAGTCATCAAGCACAGTTAATGTTTAAAAAAAAATAATAAATAAATACCAGGGTATACAGTCAACTTCCGCTCGATAAGATAAACAAAAACGTTAAATTGAAATTGAAAGATAAAGAGAATGTCAGTCAGTTTTGTTTTTGTTTTTTTTGCAGTGTAAGCAAAAAACCAAAAACTGGTTTACTCAGGATAAAATATTGTGAATGCAGCATTAATTAAAAGGGACAACTAAATTTTACAAGCAGTATTGTTGAGGTTAAACTAAACACCGCAAAAAAAAAGAAAGAAAAAGAGAGTCCACACTCATTGGAGTGATCATAATTTTAAATCTGATCGTCTTATGATGATGCCATTCATATAGACCTTTGGGGAATTTTGTTAGTTACATTTTGATACCCCGTTTGCTACCAAAGACTGTAAATCGTCCAAGATTGTCAACGGTTTATGAAAATGAGGCAGTTTGAAAAGTTGCAAATTTAAAAAGTACGCGAGTTGAAATTGCTGCATGACAATGTCACACTGCCCACAATGAATGGCAGGGAGTATCGATCACACAGTGCTTGCGAATAGAAAGGCCAGCGCTTTGTTCGGGCACTGTGCAGTCGATGGGGGCCAATTACGGGCATGTGTAATAATCTTTAAATTTGCAACTTTTTAAACTGCATCATTTTTCATAAACCGTTGTCAATCTTGGACGATTTACAGTCTTTGGTAGCAAATGGAGTATCAAAATGTAGCTAACAAAATTCCCAAAAGGTCTATACGAATGACATCATCATAAAGCGATCAGATTCAAAATTATGACCCCTCCGATGAGTGTGGACTTTCTTTTTTTTGTGGTGTTTATCTGTACAAAGTAATTAATGGATTACCGAGATGTGTTCCTTACTTCATGCACTCACTCCAGACAGAGTGTCACAGTGTTTTTCAGCTTTTTGAATTTATTGGGTTCTTTGTTTGTTTATTTGTTTTGCACGGGCCAAGAACCCTTGAAAGTGAATTCCAATCTTAAAGAGTAGCCAAGACTCTGAAAGGGGAAGGAAAAAGTTAATTTTAGATCGGGGAGGAAAACCTAGGAGTGGTAATCATGAGGAAAACCTGCACATAGAACAATCCGGGTTGCCCATGTTTATGATTATTGGGCTAGCTTTCCTCCATGGATGCTCCAAAGCTCGCTTTGGCATTTGTCACAATGCACTCCCCATTATTAACGCATTCGGAGCTGTACAGAAAGTGTGATGGGTGTGAGGCATGGAAGTGTCCCAGTAATACGCCTAGCAATTGTTTCCCCACCCCTCCCCACCCCCGGCTGCCCCACCCAAGACGTGGGGATTGTGACTTTTGAAGTGAAAAAATCCCCACCCCTCGGGCAATATTTAAGTGACAATCCCCGACCATGCCCCGACATAACGGTACTTGGGGCGCACTAGTGATTGCCTTTCCATGTAGTACGCCAATGTTAACAATGTAATTTCAGTGAACAAAATCCCCACCCTGGGGCATGAAAAACGTGACCAAATCTGACATCGGACCTGGGGCGGGGCGGGGCGGGGCGGGGGGGGGGGCATTTGATAGGCGCTTAATGGCTACCATCACCATCACCATCATGTCAAAATCGGATTGGTTGTTAAGGTTTTTTTTTTTTTAATTGTCACTTCACCAACCTACATGTACTTGTATGTGTATTGTGTATCCTTCCTTTTTTTTCTCCAAATAAGTGCCTGTCGAGGAAAATGTGCCTATATTTGTACATTTCTTAAACTTCCAAGAAGATCATGCATTGCCATGGATAGCAGATTCTGAGGAATAAAAAGTCCCATGTACATTGTAGGTGACCCTCAGACTTTCAAGTTTTTCTAATCTTGCCAAATGTTTAAAAGTCTGTTTTGCTATTGATGTGTATAATTTCGCACATATTTGAATCCTATCTTGCTATTTAAACCTTATTACATGTATATATTCTGTTAAACAGTTCCTTTTTACAATGTGTTGATATTATGCTAGTTCCTGTATAGTAATTATGTTTATGCATGCCCGTTTGTATAGCATCACAATGCCATATGCTCACAGCTACCAAATAGTCCCTGATCCATACTACGACTGTAATTAGAATATGAAATTGAATCACTTGTCTCATTGCCATGTTATGTACATGCAAAGTTATTAAGATTTTCAAATAACTTAATGCACTTTTGTGAAGTTTATCATCGTGCATTTGTCTACTTCCTCCGCAAAAGTAAATTTAAATAGGCCAGTTCAAACTATTCGTGTTTTCATCAAAATTGGACTTTTATGGGTTTTTTCCTGGATAAACAATGCACCATATGCTACATCTATCATGTGGGATTTCAAAATGGCAGAATGTTAAAAAATCACCCCAAATCTCGCAGCTCCCTTCCATCAAAAACAGAACCAGGTCAATAAGGAAGGGTCAAAACCGTTCGACAACCCTACCAAGTTTCAGAGCACCGAAACTCGGACTATACTATTCCCTATCAAACTATTCCCTATCAAACTATTCCCTATCAAACAGACATCTGTTACAGTATACTCCATGGAACTTCTGTTCTGAAGAACACAAATACCCCCGACCCTCCAAAAATATCAATAAGCATATTTTTGTATGAATGCAAATGGATGCTGAGTGTTTGCCAGATGAAATATAAAGGTACATGAACTTCAATTAAAATAAAATGGTTACCAGTTGTTTGCATTTTGGAAAGAAGCCAACTTTGTCCAGGCTCTTCATTTATTCATTTTCAGCCTGCATAGCATTGTCTTTGGAGTGTTACCGACCAAATTTGTTAAAAGGTCTAATAACTTTGTGCTTCCATATGGTGCGTATAGAGTTCAGTATGAAACTCTATCTTGATATATGGCTCAACGAAAGTGCACATAATTACAAGAATTTTGTCCTTACCTTACAAATACATACACATTTGCAATCAACAGGAATTACCAGTGGGGCCTACATTGTAAACCTACATGTGCATTTATTAACAACAAGGCAATCCTAATTTCATTTTTTACAGCTTAGTGTATTGTTGCTACCATGATCAAATTTGTGCTCAGACCTAAAAACTCCTCTTTTTTTTTAACAAGCCACTTTTTCTTCGCTCTCGGCAAAATTGTCGAATCAACAATTATTTTAACCCATGTCTGGTACACAGGCAAGTCCATCTGTGTGGGCACGATTCCCCATCAATATTGTTGGGGCTGATGTTGAAACACATCAATAAACTGAACATGCTATTACTCATTAGCATGGACTGGCCCAGTTGTTTTTTTTTTTTGCTGGCGTATTGTTTGCGGTTTGCATCAGGGACATGGGGAATCCCACTGTTAATGACGGAGTCTGCGGATGATATTACATATTCATTATGGTAATTCCAGTTGAGCTGAATCCTTGCACATGATGTACGTGTATGTGGTGTTGCGGTGTTGCGGTGGCACATACATGTACATGTATATCTCATCATTATGCACATAGGTTCATGCATACTTGGTGGATGTGCGGCAGTGCAGCACACCGTAGGAAACTACACTCAACCAAAAAAGAAAGTCCCACCCTTAATACAAAAACTAAATAATACAAAAAATACAAAAACTACTGGACACATCTTGCTCAAATTATGACAGATCAGTACAGAAATTCCATAGCAATCCAGCCATACTCTTTGTTTGGCTCAAAACAGTGATAATGTGTACAAAATTATGCAATTTATGACAAATGGTACCGAAAAAAAGTTGCACTTTTGTATACGTGTAAGGCGAGTGTGAACCACAACTTGCATGTATAAAAACAAAAGTGCAACTGTTTTCGGTATCATTTTGTCATAAATTGCATAAATTCGTACAAATTATCACTGTTTTGGGCCAAATGGCTGGAATGCTAAGGAATCTCTGTACTGATTAGTCGTTATTTGAGTGAGAGGTGCTCAGTAGTTTTTGAGTTAGACACAAAAGTATTGGAAGGGCGGCGGACTTTCTTTTTTGGTTGAGTGTAGACAGCATTCAGGTAGCACAAACCTCCACCAAGGCTAAACAATTCCCCGCCATGTTGTCAGTACACCCAAAAGAAATACTCGCATAAATGGTGAAGAATCCTTAGAACAAATCCTGGATCCAGACGTGAGATACGAATCACTTCCAAAATCTAATCGATTTGTACTTGTACCAATTGGACCACCCCTAAAAGATTTTTCATGCAAATCAGTCCATAACTTTTCGAGTTATATTGTTAACAGACAACCAACCAACAAACTAGCCAAATCCGATGAAAACATAACTTCCTTGGCGGAAGTAACCAGTGCAAGGTGAAATACTGTGTTACTTTTGAAAATCTGTATTCAGATGTATTCTGTGCCCAAGAAATTGACTTTTTTTCATTGACCTGCGAAACACCTATAAGTTTACTGATGTAAGAAAATGAAGGGTGTTGCATTCATCTCACAAAACACCTTGAAACTTGCTATGTACAGTGTACACGTCCTGATTTAATCATACATAATTATGTATAATGCATAGTTGGAAGATCCGTTTTCACAAAAAGTAGGAGTCCTATTTTCCTAACTTGATCTTAGTGTGTTGTGAAACTGGCTGCACATCTCTGTGTTGGAATTTGCTAACATTACATCTAAAATGCTCTATAATTATGCATAGAATTTGAATCCCAAACCTTGTAGAATGGGCATTACTATTACCGTAGTAATGATAATTAAAAAAAAATAATCCAACAGAGTTAATCAACCCACAATGGGATGTTGTGTAGACTCCACAGGTTGAGGACTGATATAAGGCGCGTAGGATCATTTGCATTTACCCCAAAAGTAACCTACCAAATTATTACCAAACCCAAAAAATTACTTGGATTATTAAAAAAAATCGTCCTGGTATGAAACACCCATTGCAATTCTTCCGTTTGGCTTGCTGTCATTTAGAAGAAATCGGAAAATGTAGGTGATTTCCAACGGTCAGTAAATAGAATTCTTTTTGGAATATAGAGTGCTATTTACGAAATCGTGTTTCGTGATCAAAAGGTTGTGCATGGTTTTTAACTGTTTTCTCAAAAAAGTGTAGTGACTTAGCTGAAACTTGAACGGGTCCTGTTATTCAGGTTATTCTTCTTGGATTTTGAGTGGTGTTATATTGGTAAGAACAAAATACATGTGCATGGAAAGCCAGTGATCCTATATGCCTTTAAGAATGTGTTACGAATTCAAGGTTGAAAGGTGGGGTTTTTGTTTCCAACGAGCACGAAAACAGGTGCCATGATAAAACTTCTGCTATTGAATGCAAATAAGCAATGCCCTGCTTTTGCTTTGGTGGCATGATTTTTCCGTTCCATATGGCAGATGGCTCGTCTGCATATCGCAATGAAAGGTCTACTGCACATATCCTGAATTACACATACAAAAGCTTGCTGAATGATTTATTTGATATTTGCACAGCGTTTGGAGACAGTTAAAACTTAAGGCTATTTTGTATCTATCTTAAAGGCGGTAGAATATCGTTAATTACCCCGAAACGCACCTGCTGATTTTATGGGGGAAAACCGTGATCAAAGTGAAGATATATAGGGTTATAGCCTGTGAATTATTCCGCCAGAAATGATTTCGATCGAGAAAAAAAAAACCCAAACAATTAATGCAGTTGGTTTTTTGAAAAGACTTGAGACACCCCCAGAATGATCAAGTTCATGTTGAACTAGAAAGTACTCAGAGAGCGCAAACCTCCGCCAAGGCTAAACAATTCCTTGCCATATTTGTCAGTACACCCAAAAGAAATACTCGCATAAATGGTGAAGAATCCTTAAAACAAATCCTGGATGCAGACCTGAGATCCAGATCACTTCCAAAATCTAATTGATGTGTATTTGTACCAAGGACCACCCCTAAAAGATTTTTCAAGCAAATCCGTTCATAACTTTTTGAGTTATCTTGTTAACAGACAAACCAGCCAACCAGAGATCCGGATCACTTCCAAAATCTAATTGATGTGTATTTGTACCAAGGACCACCCCTAAAAGATTTTTCAAGCAAATCCGTCCATAACTTTTTGAGTTATCTTGTTAACAGACAAACCAGCCAACAAACTAGCCAAGTTAACATCAGTACATCCAAAAGGAATACTGGCATAAATGGTGAAGAATCCTTTAATAAAATCCTAGATCCAGACCCAGATCCGGATCGCTTCCAAAATCTAATCAAATTGTACTTCCATAATTGTTTTAGGTTATCTTGTTACCAGACAAACTAACCAACCAACCAACAAAATCTGATGAAAACATAACCTCCTTGGCAGAGGTAATAATGTAAAATGCAACAAAAAACTTCGGGTTACAAATCCTGCCTGCTGTACAGGTGAGAGACAAAAGGTCTCTAAAACATGATCTTATGTGGCAGGTGTAGGGTCAGAGTTGAAATGTAAAGTAATTTGACCAAAATTCTATTATTTTCAAGCAAAATGGCTGGGACATCAGAGAACATCAGAATCTTGGAGAAAATATTGTGCCAATTAGAAAAGCAAAGGTGTGTTGTTTTTAGTACACAAAGTGCAGTTTTGGCTGTGTGTTATTAGAAACGTCAACCGTATTCACAAAGCTCATTTTAAAGTTTTCATTTTAAAAGGAAGACAAAACTGAGCAATTGTTTTTCTTGGTTGATTGTAATTATGTTACTGGTTATATCACAGAGCAAGGTATCGAACTAGAAAAATAAAAGGGGAATTCTTTTTAATGTCTATCTTTTTCCACATGTTCTTTTTGTATGTAACAAGGCGAAAGTGCCGTCTTATTTTTAAAGTATGCTTTTAATTTGTTGATACAGGGAAACTAGTTGTCCAGGTTTTTTTCTTCAAGTTTGCCGTTTCTCGTACCTGGTCAATCTGGCAATATGAGTGCGAGGCAGAAAAGTGCAATGACTAGTCTCCTTCTCGAGCAGGCTAGTCTCTTTCTCCAGCCGCCCCTAATGGTATATTAATAGTACGGTGACAAACACTTGTAGCAGGCTTCTTCCTGTCTAGACCGCGTTACTTGGGTGACTCACCCTGCCATACATAAAGTACATAATGATATCACTGCTTGGCCAATGTACATGTACATAACCCACTATTTGATATATCAATTTCAATGCAGAGGGTTCAGGATGCTGATGAGCAACACCTTGAACCCCGTTTTCAGACCTTGGTTAAGATGGTTTTGTTGGACCTAAGCCAAGATTAAGCGTTTTAAACCTAAAACGGTTGTGAGATTTTTAAGATTAACCTGGGTTAAAACGTGGTTAATGTCAACAGATCGCCAGGTTTTACCAACTTCGGTCCTCGTAGGCCTATAAACGATGAGAAGGTATGACCTGGGTTAAAACAAACCTGGTTAAAATTGGTAGTTCAACTCGGTTTAATCCTTCAATTTCACGCATCATGAGGGTAACCCAAGATCATGACAGCATTTAGAGGTGGTTCGTTGGTAATGACGAATACATGCTTCACATCAAATTGGGTTAAAGGTGTGTAGCCGAGCATGTTTTCTGGATACGATTTTCGACGCGTGGAACCTGTAACTTGATGAATGAAATATCCATCGATTCGAGCGCTGTGGAATCTTGTATTGTCTTGCAAATCGTTGGAACTCTATAAACTAGAGAATTTCAATTTGTTAAGAATTATCTGATCCACCGTCGTGCAGGCCCCGAGTCTATAACCACGCAACTGCACGTTCGGCCATGTGCTCTATTGTGAAATGAAAATGAAATGCAAATACTCGACTACGCCAGTCTTTCTGCTATAAACCTGTCTGTGCATAGCGTAATTGCAGGAAGATATCCCCCTATCATTTTACAGTCAAGCTTGTCACCAATTCCACCATACAGGTTCACATTTGGAGTCCAACAATGTCATTGTAAGTTCCTTAACAGCCCCCAAATTCCCCGAGGGCCTTCTGCCTTAAATACCGCTGCCTCCTATCACACACACATTTCTTTGTATAGAGTTTGGTCCTTCTGTGTATTAAAAACAAAATAAACCAAAAGAAAAAAACCGACAATTTTTGGCCATATCCATTTCCCATCTGACAATAGCCCCATCGCCGCATCATCCTCGGCAAAACATGTTATTGTCCGTCTTGTCGCTATTTTTGAGGCCTTAGTACTCCCACTCATACGACCTTTACCATCCTCGTTTTCAATACATTTTCTCTCCATTCTATTCTCTCTCTATTTTAGTCTCTAGCTACTTTTTTTGCTCACTCGATCCTCGGTGTGTCTTTTCACCGAGCCCGACAGTGTTTTCCACCGGTGTTTACCGTGGCTTCGGCCCAGGAGACGCTTTAGGGACCTGGCATTGACATTTTGGGAGATTTGGTCGGGGATAATAAGCCAGTATCCTGGACAGATCTCAAGATCTTGCTCGGATTGTAATTGATATCGAAATTGGTGGGAGATTTGTGTTGGGATGACCTTAATTGCGGCTGAAGAACATCGAATGGGAGATATTATTTCCCACCCATAGGGCGCACTGTGACATTTCGAAAGAAACATTGAATGGATAAAATACAATTTTTGGTGTTTGCGCCCGTTTGTAATTTCTGAAGAGCAATTGGTACTGCTTCCGTGCTGGATGTTAAATCGATTTTAATGGTCCCGAAATATCAAGATTTAAAAAAAAATCTCATTCTTTAACAAGCCTGCGCGGGAGTTAAAGGTGTTTTAAAGGCATATTGTGTACCATTTGCAAACATCCACAAACGAAACTGCCAATATAATGCGAAATATATAACCAAGTAATATCAAGCATTCTGCGAATTCGGTGCGTATACTGTCATTTTCAATAAAATGGGAATTACCATAATTTCGCAACGACAGTTCGCGAACTTCGCACTGAACCAACCATGGAAAATGGCTTTTTTTTCCCCGTTATTAACGGGCGCGACCCTGTCATTGGCTTCGTGCGTGCGCTCGGTAACGCTAGGTAAAATCCCACGACATAGCCGGCGGCACGAATGGCATGCCCTGTGACCAACGAGCTGCACTTTTGATGGTTGAAAACGAAGAGTGTTTATTCGTGTTTTTGCCACAGTACCAAACGAAACATTGAACAGGTCAGTGGAACGATGTCCGCTATAAATTAATAGCCCTTAAATCGCATCATTTTATAAAATTACGAAAACGCACCAATGTTACCTATAGTATACTAGTACATTGTAAAAGAAACATTTTAAATAGTCAAGGGACCGGTTTTTTTTCATTCTGAGATCTGGGTGCTCGTTGCTTCTATAGCTGCGTTACGTATCCGATCCGGCCGTGCCGGGGCTTCATCGGACGTGCGTATATCATGCGCGTTGGTACAGCAATTTCGCATTATCTGTACAGACTATACTTACGTACGTGCATCGCACAAGTTGGAACGCAGCTCTGCGGCGGGCTTGCGTGGTGAGTACGGATACGGACATCATCAGCAGCCGTATGTTATACAGTAGCTCAGCATGGTATACGGACAGAGAACCTCTGCATTGACTGCTTATATATTCGTGTGTTAAAATACCTTAACGCGTTTGGCTCCAACCTATATAAAACCGCACAATTCATTGGAGTTAAGCAGTCTCTTCGAGTCAAACATAATAGCTTACTTTAATCAGCGAAGCTTTCAAGTTTACACAGCTTCAGTGGGATATGTGCTTAGCGTGCACTTATTTCAACCATTAATTTTGAGATACTTTTGTTTTGCTAAATGTTTTACAATTATTTTGTAACTTCAAAGAAATGTTGTGACAAATAGTGATTACAAATACATAAACTGAAAACTCATCCATTTGCTAGATTTCTTTGAAATTTAATATCCGAACATTCGAATTCAAGCTTTCTGTTTACAATTGAACATGTCTTCCTTATCTTGCATAATAAGTAAACCACTTGAACAAAGATCTGGTTCACAGTTTAAAATAAAAGCAAAAAGTCTTTCTTTCTTTTCCTTGTCTGTATCAGTATTTTTTATCAGACAAGATTGAGTGGGTAACTCTCTTAAAGATGACAGAAGATTCGGTGAAATGCGTCAGACGATTTGAAAATCCCCACATCCCGAGAATTCTCGTGTCCGGGTAGGAAATTGGAGACTTTTTTTGGAGCTCGTCTGAGTGATGGTTTTGACGCGTTCGCGCTACGTTTAACGATTTGGGAAATGCAGGGGGAAATTAAAAGGACCAAGTGACGCAAATGGTGACATCACTATACCGTAACTTGTCAGTTACTGGAAAAAAGCCGTTCACCCTTTGAACATTATTCGTGAATGATGTTGAAATACAGGGTGAGTAAAAAAAGAAAAAGAAACCCAAATGGCAGGACCAATTGTTTAATGAAGTTCTGCATGTAGCACTTTCAAAATATAGGATGTGAAAGCCCAATTAATAAGCATTCTTTTAGTACAAGAATCATTCAAATCATTCATGTACTTTTCAAGTCACGGAATTTTAAACACAAACATCGTTTTAAAGTTCTGTCCACGAATCACAAAAAAGATAAGTGTTCTTTCAGCAAAAAGAATATAATTCACATGTGTGTGGATCAGACTGGTGTGGATTGTTTTCGTTTTGCTGAAAGAACACTTACCTTTTTAACGACAGATCGGTAAAACGGTGGTTTGTGTTTAAAATTCCGTAACTTGAAAAGTACATGAGTGTTTTGAATGAGTCTTTATACGAGGAGAAAGCTTATTAATTGGGCTTTCGGAACCTAGATTTTGATAGTGCTACATGCAGAACGTCATTACATAATAATGGTCATGCCATTTGGGTTTCCTTTTTTGACTCGCCCTATATTATTACTGCCGGAAGCACTGTTGGTTTTCTAATTTTCGTTGAAAGCCCTCAGAATCAGACTTTGGATTGTTTTGATCTTGAAATAGGTTGCTCCGTGAAGTAATCATTAAATAGCCTCTTTATATCCTCGGCTCCAGAGAAAAGAGAAAAAAATCAATATGTGGTAGATCTTACCAAATGCGCCTTCCTTAATACACCCAATGACGTCATTACATGACGTCAGACCACCACGCACACGTTGCGGTTTATATAAAGATGACGGTTTTAGTCCATTTATCCAAGTCCATGCACGGAACGTGGGCTTATTTACGGCGCTAGGCTGGTCGCTGGAGACGGGAAGCTATTCCACTTATTTACAGATGCAGATTGTGTGTTTTTGGGGGAAAACAAGACTGTAATTTAAAGCCTAAATTCTGAAATGTCAAGTTTTCGGCCACGACGACCGGTTTCTGCGATATCTTTTTTTTTTTGCCAGTCTAACATGTACATCATGTACTTCATGTGTACCGGTATGGTTTTAATTTGCTTCCAACGATTTGAGTTAACACATTTCATGTTGGTGGGGTAGAATTGTTTATGCCCCGATGTAATTATAGTTCAAGAAAGTGATATTACCAAGTCGAACTTTTATACTGTGATAGGGAGACGTCTTGGCACTAATTATCTCGTCTCGTGCGATCGTAGTGCCGTGTGCGTAATCGAATACGAGCTCGTACGATTTCACGTGTTCGCTCGCCCGAGATTTAACGTGCACTTTTTAATGTGGTGGCGTATAGATAAAAGGCATGGCAAATCTTGGGCCCACGTTCAACGCGTGGAGAATCCGGCAGCAGGATATATGCTTTGTACACATTTGGTTATTCTGACGGAGCCTGTATTATACAGGGAGAGTTGTGACATCTGAGTCCTCAGTCTGGACACAAGATGGTTTCCCAGTGCAGTGATGCATTATTATAGGCCTATACATGGGTTCTTTTTTTTTCTGTATGAGTTGAGCGCGAGGGACATCAAATTTGGTGTCCACAATATATGTCGGCGTCAGTTGTTGCACTTATTTTTCACGGTCAGGGTCCTTGAGTCAAGAACACGCCCTCTTGTGATTTTTTGCTGTCTTGTGGAGGCGCAGACAGGATTTGTGGCGAGATGATTATGCAAATATTATTTCAGAGAGCGAAGAAGCAACAGCTATTCTACATGGCTGAACTAATGTGTAATTTATGAGGTCCTATATTATAGGCGATCGTGTAGTGTAGGGCCCCTGTTTTGTTTTGAACAAATTAGGGTCAAAAATGTTTTTAATTGTTCAAAAAAAGACAAAAATCACCTTTACAATCAAAAGCAGACTTTTCTCAATTCTAATGACACCCGTTTTGCAATTTTGAACATGCAGTTTCTTGGGGTAGAAATCACGATTTTCCTGCGCGGTTTTTGCCTTGCGATTCAGCGCGCCATGCGTGCTCACGGTACATCGCGCGGTAATCGCCGTCTTCATTTTTGGGTTGCGTGTTGTCGCCGCGCTGTCATTGTCATTTTGCCCCAAATTTTCCTTTAAAAAAATCAAAACCCATCCCTCTATCTATGACATACCTGTTTATTGAGAATGTCGCCAACTAGTTTGGTCGGTCTAATAATTTTAAAGTGGATTTTGTTCTCTTATAGGAACCGGTCCCTACACTACAAGATCGCCATATTATACATTTCCCCTCCGACTCATCAACTCAAGTATAGTTCATCTCAAAATGCTACCTTTTCCCTAAAAAAGGCCCACATGTACACGAAGCAATGACGTCTCTTTAATGTTAGAGTGCGCGAGGTATCCAAAGTCAATGTACATGTACGCACGTGATCTTTTGGCCCTGTATGAACACATTACATTGCATGCTACAGTATAACCTTTATGCACGATGACGCATCCCACCGCAAGTCGATAGCAAAGTCATGGCCATGCGGCGAGCAGTTCGTTCTATAAGCACTCAACGCAAATCTGCGATGCGATGCCTTATGATGCTTCAACATTAGTGTGGAGAGGTATGTTTGAAGCTGATCTCGACCCACATTGCTGCTGCCAAAAAAATAAACAGAAAGAAAGGAAATTTAGTAAATTTAGAGGCTAAGCGAAATCGGCCGAGGACCAGTTACAAGCAGTGCATATCGAATGACACTGTGGATGTTAACCAGGTTTGATAAGTAAAATGGGACGAAATCACTCCTGCTTGACTAAAACGTGTTGCTGCTCATGATGGGCCTTATGCTCGAGTCGGCCATATTGAATTAAAAGTGAGGTAAAATATTAATTGTTGGAACTTGCGAAGAGAAATGAAAGCAAGTTAATTACTAATTAATTCAAGTCTGCTTCAATTAATAATTTTAAATTTGTAATTAAACATTCCCTATAATGTTTAAAGCCAGGAAAAAAAGACAGTATACTATATGAGGCTGCATTTCGCCTGCATAAATAGTCTGGCCCCATCCCATTCAACACTTAACAATTAACGAAATACATTCAGGGAACTCGACAAAAATGGCCAACTCGTGCATAAGGCCCCATGTAGTTCTGAGGGAAAAAAAACAAATGACGATTTGAAGACATAATTATAGGATCACGCATTTATCCCAAAGGTAAACCTACCGAATTATTATCAAAAAGCTTACTTGGATTAAAAATCGTACCATAAACACCCCGTAAAATTATTCCGTCTGGCTCATGGGCGTCGCAAGGGCAAGGGGCGCTTGCCCCCGGCAAAGCAACACACACAAAAAGAGAGAGAGAGAAAAAAAAAGAGGCGCGAAGTCCTATTGGTGTAAATTTAACGGGTTGGGGGGGCAAAATGTCCATACCCCTTTTTGGGAAAAATATGTTTTGCCCCCCTCTAGAAAAAAATCCTGGCGACGCCCATGGTCTGGCTTGCTGTCATTATTAGAAAGAATCAAGAAAATATTATTTCCAACGATCAGTAAACAATTTACTGATTTGTGGAAATATAGAGTGCTATGAACGAAATCGTTTTTCGGGATCAAAAGGTTGTGAATGTTTTATTTCACTGTTTTCTCGAAAAGTGTAATATCCACTGAGCTGAAACCTCAACAGGTTATAGGCTGTGAACTTTCTACTTGGTAATTTGAATAGTGTTTATACTGGAAACTGTGGGGGATTAGCTAGAAGTCGACCAGCTAATCCCCCACACGAATTAAACGCATCAATACTAGGTTTACATAATTCAGAAATTAAGATGCATACATTCCAAACCGTCCGTTTTCCTTTAATCCAAACGAATGCTAGTGCCCGTTAGTATATAAGGTCACCCAATTTAAAATACTCCAAAACTGACGCATTTTGTTCATAAATATATGAATCGTCTCCAATCATGACTCATTCCAACGAGTACTATTCACGAAAAGTCCGTAAACCGGCCCGATTCTAATGAATAGTATGAATTTTTAGCATTTTTAAATAATCTTCTTCCTGTGAGACATCCCCAGACTTAACTCTTATCCCGTTTGGAGAATTAGAAAAACCAAATTTTACATCTTGGGAAAACGGAAAATACGCGGTTGCAAAAAAAACCTGTGCATTTATTGAGGCTAAAGTACGTCTTTGCGGAAACGACTTTAAAACGACAGTGATATTTTCCAGCGTCAAATAACGTCTACATTTAAGCGGGAGATAATTATCTGAAGATAATTTTTTTGAGTTTTTGAAATTATACACAAAGTACAGCACAATGCTTACCTCGTCTAACTCTAATAAAATTTAACGCAGTTTTTCCTTAGTGGATACACTATTATAAAGGTCAATTACTTTGAGTATAAAATATACAGCGATATACGTTTAAAAAATGTCAATTTGAACACAAGGAATTCATTGGCAAAAACGCGCGCGGGAGTCAGTTTTCACCCATACAAAGTTTGCCCTTTGTTCAGGGATTATTTTTTAGTTCAGTCAAGATAATTTGCAATTCACGAAAAGCCATTCCATGTGAACTCTAAACCTGTCTGCCGAAAAAAGTGCAGCTGCTGGTGCCGCGTATAGCGAGTGTGAATTTATTTTTAAAACGCGATAGTTGCGACTTTGTTGAGAACACGCGTGTGACGGCAAACTTTTCAGGATAAACATAATAAGTACCATTTTAAAGGCGGCCACGAAACTCGTTTTCCCAAATGGACAAGCCACAACCGCACCTGTCCTCTCCCGACATAAACCTTAAAGGCACTGGCTTTTGACTGCAGTGTCAGAGAGAAAGAGAAGAGTTCAAGCCTGCTAACGAGAATAATGTTGGCTTTGTTGCGGATTGGGAAGAATAATACCCTAGAGGGTGCAGCCCCCAGCGGGCACAGTAGGCCTGAAGCTGCCGGCAGCTGACCCTTCCGCTCCCCCAGTCCTTTCAGAGGGAGTGCTTGGAGAAAAGCTGATTAAAATAGGATTTATTGGGAGAGAGAGAGAAAAGCTTCCTGAAAGGTCAACAATCTGACAGAGTTTGCAGGCGTTGGGAGCTAGTGGTGATGATCCTTCTGTAATGCGGACCGTCTTTTGTCCCGATGCATGTTCCCATTCGCGATATACGGGCTGCTGTCAGCTGGCATGCGGTGAATGGAAGTGGGCGAGGGGAGTTATTAAGCGAGCGGTGCGGAGCTAACTGGGTCGTTGGATTTAGCCGGCCCCTGCACGCAGGCTAGGCCCGGCCACGCGGTCCCAGGCCCGCCTCATCTCACTAGGCTAGCTAGCCAGATGGTTGGACCGCTATTTTTAAACTCCCAGTTCTCGCGGTTGGATTCAAACTTGTCGTAATTATAATTATACGCAGTTTTCAAGCGAGAACTGCAGGCTCTGGTCATTGTGCACAAAGTTTTCAAAAGTCTATATTCATTTAACTCAATAATATTGTTGGAGGCGGATAGTTGAGCTGCCCACGCAAAAAAGTAACATCAATCCGTGATGGCTCTTCGAATGACAAAGCCTGACTGCTAATGCGGACCTAGAATCCACCACATTCATTGACTTCGAATCAGTCTTTATATTGTAAATAATAATTTATAGAACACCAAATAGACCCCAAATGGAAACCGACTCTAGGTTCTAACCTCCTGAATTAGTACAGTAACAACCCCCTTTTTACCCAGGATGAGACAATCGCCTGCTAGTGTGTCTCTCAGTTCTTTGTAACTTTCAGCTCCACATAAATCTTCCAGTTTCTGAAATCTCACCTCAAAAAAATGTCTCCCCAAGCATCTGGGATTCCCAAACTGTGCACAACTCTGGGAGCTGTGACGAACAAAGAACCCGCAACCTTCCTTTTTTTTTCCTTCTTATTTTCCTCTCTGCGAAACCCCGTGTAATCACCATTATGGTCGCATGCAGACGGACCAACCATACGGCTATACTTTATGTCCAGGCCACCTATCCAGACCACGCCTCACCTCTACACAGGCCTAATTGACTCTTCAGGCGGGATAACATCCAACAAATTTGCATTTTGTGCGAAGGGATAATGCACGGATGTTGAAAAAAAGTGACCAGTGTATATTTTAACGCTGGAGCACACACTTAAAAGTAATTGGTTGGCACGTGCATGGCAGCGAAGCGGAGTGATAATGATCGAGACAGAAAAACAAAAATTTGACGTTCTCTTCCAACAAAGACAGGATCGACATGGAGAAAATGATGCCCATTGCTTTGTTCGCAGAAGATGCGTGGTAACAAAGAGCAAAGACTATTAGAGATAAAGGAATGGGGCGTGGCTGAATCAGTTTGGCGAAGGAGGGGAAAATGAGAGGTGGAATATTTTTTCAGCATGTGGTTTGTGTACTGGTCTTGTCAAAACGTCCATTCCTTCCAAACGATATGCATGGGCAACAGTAAATTCCAGTTTAGAGGATCGAATTCCTGAAAACTCTTGTGTTGAAAACCTCCCAAAATAGCAATCACTTTAACTAATCGATTTGTGGAAGAATTGCAGAGAACATTGATATAAAGGCACTTGTAACTAAGATGTACTAACCTACAGTGTACGTTAATGTCACCACTTTGCCCTCTGGTTTTTGTCAGGCATGCAAGGAGCTATAGTCTTAACTCTTTATCGGCCGAGCTTACGTGAGATGAGTTGTGTTTATTTTGTCACAAATTTTCATTAACGGCGCATTAGCCAGCGCATAGACACTTTCATTACAACACTTAAAGGTAATCCTCTGCCCCCCTGTAGCCTAACACTCATGAATCTATTTCCCATCTTCCAAACAAACAAGTCCCTTCTTGGAATTCTGCTTCCGCCGGATATAAAAAGAATCCGTCCCTGTCCGTGCCCAATAATAACCGCCCGTTGGCCTAGAAATACACCTCCGTTGAACCGTAAACCGGGCCTGCTAAATGATATTTATACCCAACAACTGGAAAGCCCATAGACCGTGATATTAATAACCCAGCAATGGCTTAGAGATATACACTCACTACAGACGCACATCTTTGGTCCTCTGACATCATCAGCGGGAGACACTGCCTCCTCATAACTCCCCGCGCTGCTTGCTCGCCTCGTATCCACACACGGCGAATACCACGCGGCTAAAAATAACCCGGCCATTGATTGGCCGTCGTGGCTCGCGCCGAGGACCGCGTCTATACGGGAACGCCGTACTGACGTCAGACCGGCCGGCAATCGTGTTACGATGCACGTCGTCCCTCGCACCGATTACGCACTTACTTGTTTTTCAAGGCAGAGCGGAATTGAAAACAACCTTGTTTTCTTCCTGCGTGCATTTCGCCGCGGGTTCTCGCCGCATCCGCTCAAGATCATAATTCGGGAAATGCCAATGATGTCAATGACTTGTCCCTGCAGAAAACGAAGCCCCATAAATACCTCCTAAAGATTTGTGTTGACACTTCGCACACCGGGGAAGGGGTTTGGTTTATTTTTTATCGATTTCTCTTTTTTTTTAAAAAACTTCCAAACCGAGTTTGGAGATGCTAGTCATAAGAGACTGAAAAACATCTTTAAAATGAATGTGTGGTCATTTTGAGCCTCAACAATTACAAATAAACAATATGGACAAGCATCAATTCCATAATTGTACATTACAAGTCTCTTGATAATCTAGATCTTAAGATGTAAAATGAAATATTTAAAACAGTAGTGTTGTGGCGGTGATTGTGGTGAGAATAGTAGAAGTGATGATGGGTATGATAATGGTGACATGGTCGGTGATTGTGGTGAAATAATAACTACAGGTGGACGAGATGGTGAAAAAGATGGCAAGTATTATAATGAAAGTTATATAAGCAAACTTAAACTCACTTCATGTACACACCCGATCAATTATTTTCCAAAATTGATTTTGGAATAAATTCCACACCTCATTTGAACAAACAATACCCATTAATACATGTACATGAATGTGTACGGCCAAGCGTATAGATCAAACTGCATTATTTTTGACGGATGTTAACAGAATCCCTCAATATTGTGATAGATAGTCATCGATATCGATCTCTTGATGAAAACCTTGAAATAATTAAACAAAGGAGGTGAATATTTTAACGAGTTATCCACAGTACGGAAGTAATATCGCTGCAGTACTGGTGCGTACCAACTTCTAGGGCAAGGTTTCACCATATGGCATTCGCATGGATTGGGTTGACTTCGCCTACAGAGGTGAAGTTCTTAATACATTGTGCAAAAAGGTATAATTATTATCTAACTTCTAAGGTGGTTGTAAGATATTGCAAAAAAAATTGTTTCAATCATAAAGAGCTGGATTATTCATTTGGTAGAGCGCCGGTAAGCTGTCCGGAGGTCGCGGGTTCATAGGCCTACCGTTCCTGTCAATTTCTTTGTTCAGCCTTATAATTAGAATACGAAAGATTGGAAAAGCTCTTAGATTCAGGCAGACGGAAAAGGATTTTGTTCAGATGGGCTGCAGATGAATTCGTGTATACCAGGCGAATTAAGCGAATGTGTTCAAGTTCCGGAGACAGTGTTTTGGAAGTTTGACAATGCAAACAATGTCCGTTCCTTGCTCTATGGTCCATCCCAGTGCCTCCGGGCATGTACCCTAAGCGGAAGTTCCCACCTTTGTTCCCAGCATCGTCCCGTTAATCCCCCCCCCCCCCAACAATCCCCGCACTTGCACCCCGTGGCACGTGGCAAGCGCGGGCCACGAATTAGCATAGTAATCACGGTGAGAAGGATTTCAGCCGGTGTTTGCCCAGCACGTGCTGCGGTCTGCTCGGCATGCACACGGGCCGCCGACGGCCCGCGCTGACCCCCATCCTCACGGTATACACACAACAATCACACACGGCTTGAAAACACCGCACACTGACGTCAGCATAACAAGATAATTGTCAAATTATGCTTCCGCTCCCGACGACCAATCACTGACAGTGTCTCTTCCTTCCTTCGTTGCATATTCATGATTTCAAAGCAGGTCTGTATTAATCCGCTACCTCATAACTTCCCCTAAAACATCGCATTAAAAAAAGCTACTTAGCCCTGCTTTCTTTCACGAGATTTGTCGAGCTTTTGCCGTCCGTCCTCCGAGAATCAGGGGCCTTTGTGTTCTGTTAATCTCTTTTCCGGTCTCGCATGTTGTTGAAACAAACCTTTAAAATCGTTATCCTCGATGATAACACACAAGTACATGTATATTGTGTCACAGTCCAGATGGTGTAGTCACTCGCGAATTATTAATAAAGTAGTCCCGTCAATGGGCCAGCGACAGTGGATAAAAACAGGCACAATTCCCATGCAGGTGACATTCAATGGCCAGACGTCAGTACGCTCACTGACAACGTAAAAAAACCGCAACACACACTTGGAATATCACACAAACACGCGCCCTGCCTTCACGACTTACATCGCAGCTGTTCCATCCATAGTGCTTTCGTGTCGGTGTGGATCTCTGCATTCGAATTGTAAACAAGTGAGTACTGTTTTTTTTAAAATAAAATTAATGTTTCAATACTTTTTGTTACTCTCTTTTTGCATTCGGGTTTACAATGTTTTCTTTTCATACTGTGCTTTGTTTTTATACTTTTCTGAATGGGCCTATAAATTGTTGTTGCAATTCTTGAATATATGTTGTTTCCAGTAATGCGGCCAATGGGCATCCTCGCTAATGTATGGTGCATTTAGATATTTTACAAAAAAAGGTGACAAATATTTGGGGTAACCCCAGCCCCCTTTCAATTTACTCTGGAGTGCTATCCGATTTTGTTTTAAATCAATGTCAATATCATATCACAATAAATATACGGTAAAACTTGGATAAAAATAGAAATCGATTATTATCTGCATTATAATAATACTCTCCTCTCAGTATTGAATTGGATTCTGTTTTATTAAAATATAAAAATATATATCAACGATTGCAATGAATTTGAATTATACGTCGGGATTTTCGCATCAAAGTGTTGAAGGTACTATTTGTGTGTGTGTGGGTTTGAGGGAAGACCAATATTTTGTTGAATAGTCGACCGCACGCAGGGATTCCGGCTAGCTCGCGGCTAGCTACAGTGGATTTGCGTTACGATGGTCGGATAAAAAAAAACTCCCACGCTTTGTGCGTACATGCGCTGTGCCATATGGAGCGCATACTGTGTGTGTATAGCATTTTGGAATAATATTTTGCCGTGACATAGTTTGAATATTGTCTGTAATAATGAGCGATGGATTTCAGTAACATGACAACAAAGGAACAGCTGTTTTACATTGGTGTTTTTATGGTTTGTGTAATATATGAAGAGAAAAAAAAATCAACAGGCTGATTTGATTTTATCCACGGTGGCTTAAAATTGAAGGTACTGTTTCGCTGATTATGTCTAAGGAAATTATATTTACCTACAGGAAAAACATTATTTATTTGCTATCGGTTTTCCCCTGGCCCGCGGGGTGTTAATTTTATTGTAGTAACCTAAAGCGTTAATGTATTATGACTGAGTGACCATGCCAAATTCAAATGAAATCATTTGATATCCTTTTTTGATATCCTTTTTGGATGATTAAGATCTGTTGTTTTTCATTAGGTATCCATTACAGGATTGACGAACACTCGTGTACATTCTCTGAGATCAAAATGTTGAAAACAAAGCATTGATAGAAAATTTGCAAGCAACTTTGTTTAGAATAACAGCTTTTTAAAAATAGAATCACCTTGAACGAGTCACGATCAGAGACCTCTGTCCATCCCATCATGGCTACCGTAAGCCTCGGGTAATTTTTTTTTTAACTCTATCGAAATTTCCAAATGTGTTGGCACCGCATGCGACCTTTAATATGAGCAAACCTGGCGCTGGAAAATCCTCGGAGACAAGCGGCGATGAATAAGGCTTCCTTGAGGGGCTGTTTTTGGACGGCCGAGTCATTTCTTAGCCTCCCACTCGAGTCTCTTTTCATTTGTGGCGTCGTGCCTTGCTCATTACCGCCGGGTAGGGAGCGTTGTAAAGGGCACGTGTCAGAGGCTAATCCAGGGAAGAGTCATTTTGTGAATGGGCTCCGGGGGAGGCGGGCCGGGGGGGGGGGGTAGGTAGGGAAGCAGTGAATCACATGCATAGGTCCGTGTCCCTGGTTGTCGCGATGTGTCATGGGTCCAGGGTAGTCCTTGCACCGCGTGCGAATGAGAATCATATGAAGTAACTAGGTCAGGTTTAATGGCTTACTCACAAACTTTAAAGATATGGTAACATAACTTTTAAAGGGTTTTAAAATGGTTGGGAAAGTAAACGAATTGGTTTGGAGTTGTGAAACTGTAATAATGAAAGGGAAAAGCTGCACTCGGTCACTGTATGAAAAGTGATACCGGTATTGATATTGTCATACATTGGTCATGATTATGTTATTGCATTGTCCCCTTCCCTTGTAAACGTCTTGATAATCCTGTCATCCATGAAGGGAGTCCTTTATCAATACAGTCGTGTTGCTGGATGACAGCAGATTTTCTGAGTGATGGAAATAGCTATATTTGCCAAGATTGTCAGTTATTTATTGGGATTTTTTTCGTCCTTCTCACTGCAGGTTTACGCTGAAGTCTGTCATCACTGATTATACCCCACCACCCCAACCAACATGAAGGCAGAAATCCAATGCGCTATCACCTTCATCTTGGAGCAACTTTGCTCCAAGATCCCCCGCCAACAGCAGGACCTCTTCGCCGAAGAGCTGGACAAATCCCTGGTCAACAAATTCAACGGCCACTGGTACCCGGAGTCGCCTTGTAAAGGCTCGGGATATCGGTGTCTTCGCATCGGGACCAGGGAGATGGATGCGGCAGTGGCTACGGCTATCCAGCGCAGCGGACTGGAGACCGGAGATTTGACCGAGGCACTTCCGCATGAGCTGAGCATCTGGGTGGACCCCGGAGAGGTGTCCTTCCGTATGGGAGAGAAGGGAACTGTCTCTGTCATCTACCAGGAGAAGCGCCCGAAGGCAGCCGGGCCCAGCCACGTCCAGAGCGAGCCGGATCTGACCGGCTCGGGCCAGTTCAATTTCAACCCCGAGGCTGAGGATTTCCTGCCCATGACAATGGACTCACTGAGTTCCTCCATGAGAGGGATCTCACTATCGCCAGTGTCTGCTCTGGGGTTCCAGCCGATGGTGCCACTGGGACTCCCCACTCCACACCATCATCAGCACCTCCCCCACCCTCAGGCTCTCCACCCGATGCCCCCTGTCGTCCCCACCCCCACCCCAGTCACGGGCAAGCCTCGGCTACAAGCAGCCCCTCTCTCCAGACCCTCATCTCTTACCTTCACTGCGGCATCCTTCGCCCAGACCAAGTTCGGCTCCACCAAGCTCAAGTCGGCGGGCAAGAAGGTCAATTTCCAGCAGCTCTCCCCGACCGAGTTCGCCAACTACATGAAGCAGCGTTCGGCAATGAAGGGATTCCGCAGCCAACGGTCCCCCGTGGGAGGCCGGGATTTCCCGCTCTTCCAAAGCAAAGATGACGGGTTTGGTTACTGGGGCGAGACCACCACAGCTCCCCAGTCTTACACCGCTGGTCCGGGGTTCGACTCCCAACCCAACCCCACTACACAAGCCCATGAGTCTTGGATGCTGTACGACAGCTTGAATGCCTCACTACCGTCCACAGACCAATATGGCCACCAGTCTCTGATCGCAGCTAACTGAAAACTCCCAGAGAGACGTCTGGGTCACAACCAGCTAGTTGATGATGACAAAAAACAATGAACTTCCATATAAAGATAATCATGAAATACTCACTAATTATTGTCTTTAATTTGGTCGCTGTAACCATAGCAACTCGAACTGAAGCAACAGTTCATGTACAAAAGGTTCAGTTGTTAGCCAAATCTTGTCATTTTTCTCGCGCCGAGGGAAAGTCACTTTTACATTTTTCAGAATGCAACTCAGCCAAAGCGGCTGTGCTATCTCACTGAGCCCTTTTGACTCAATTGGCTTTTTATATTAATATTGATATCAAATATATAGATGTACAAAAATCGAGTAAATAATTTTCACAATGATAATATTTTTACATTCTTTCTCAATCTAAGTATCATATTTTTTTAAGTTGAATATGTATAAGCATTCAGAATTGTTCATGTTATTGACATGACTTATAAGCAGTAGACTGGTAAATTTACGAGTGACTTATACCGAGAATCTGTGTTAAGTGCTATTTTTGTCTTGATCCTAGATCACATGCGGTATGAGGAGGGCAAATAGGGGCAAATATTTTGTGCCACTACACACAGCATGGCAGGAATGTATGAGGAAGATTTAAAGTCCAAACGTTTCCTATCTGATGGAGAAAACACATTCCACTATTGACTCTGTCAGTCCCTAAACTTGCACCAGTTTCTTACAAAGAGCCTTGCAGTATTCCTGTTTATATCGAGAGACTTCACTTGGTGATAATGAAAGGACCGTGACAGGTTTGATATGAAAAATGGTTTTGCATTATAGTACAGGCATACGAGTCTTGTTACCAATACTTTTTTTAATGACGTCCATACGGCTGTTTTACCCCCAAAAAACTTTTAAAAATCGTGTTGATTTCAACGACTTCATAGAACAGCCGTTGGAATGTGCGCCAGATTGGACTTGAATGAACGTAAAGAATGTTATGAACGACCATTTCATTCAACAATCCAACAGAGAGAATGCACTCATGCGATATGCGAAATTCTATTTTGGATAGCGGTGGCATGGTATATGAATTGACACACTTGTTTATGACATTCAAGAGTCAACAGTGTGGAATGTCCCCGATTCGCATTTGGCTCATAATGTCAGGGAAAATATTTTGTAGCGAAGGAACGGGTTCTGTAACGGTTGCTTTGCATTGCTTCCACATGGGAGATAAAATGATTGATATTTCAAAAACAGATATGAGAAACCCTTTACTGAAAATCTGATAACGAAAAAAAATGAACATCCTTATTGCACCACGATTTCTTCGCTGCAAGATGAATTTACAATGAAGAGGATAACTTTGTGAATGTAACGTTTGGAGTCGAATTTACAGAATGATATGAACGAATGTTGCCACAATTGACATTATTTTTTAAAAAAAAGTGATAGTGGGACATCAGATTTGGATGGTTTTCGTGCACCGAATGGCTTGGTAAAAAAAGCACATCGTACCGTATTAGCACTCGATATTGTAACTGTTATACATATTATAATATTGTGTATGAATACAAAGTAAACACTCCACTTATTTTGTTTACCATGTTTCTTATCGATATTGTTAATGGAACCGGCGATATATATATTCACAGAGGTTCTTTATTGCGTAACCATAGTAACAATATTTTGATATTTTGGACGCATGACAAAAAACAAATACCAAAGCGTTGTTTTAATGTTTATATCATATTTTGTCTGGTATTTTGGGGATTTTTGTCATTTGTCATTTTTCTATGTTTAATGGCCGCGACATTGGAATCGTTTGTCATGACTACTGAGAAAAGATGAAGTTAAAAAAAATAACATAAATTGCAGATTTATCTCATCAAACAAAACAGTAGCTACTTTGTTTATATACTAACACAACATGAGATGTCACAAATCTACTGTATTTGATACCAAATTTCTATATTTTAGTACTTTCATTTGAAAAACTTAGATTTTGAGGTTTTAAATGCAATTTCTTACTATTTTGGTAATATTCTATGAAAAACATGTATTACTCGATCACGAGGTTTGTATTGTGCAATAAGAGACGATATGACGTGGTGCATGTGATCTGTACATGGCTTGATCAACTTATTTATAATTGACAGAAGTTAAAATAAATTTTGTTTTTAAAAATGAAGATTGCTTTTCCGTCTTAAAATTACTGTTACTTTCGTGGTGTTATATAGACATGCCTTCACATAACATAACATTATGCCTTTGCTATACGATCGTAGTTTTATCACTATTTTTCTTTACATCGGCCATTGCATGTTACGCGAGCACTACGTTGTTTTGTATTCAAACAGTTTCTGAGTTATGAAACCCTCCAGATCCACTCCACCGGACATATAATAGTCAACCGAATTCCCTTTTTTTAAATTTAAGATTCATTTTTGGCAGTTATTCTTAAAAAAAAGAGAGGAAAAACCCCAAACCTTCGTTTACTGGAATTCCACTGAATTAAGTTCAAAAGGAAAACTGAAGTAGTCAACAATTTTTTTACATTATATTAATTGCCAACACCATAACATAGCGCACAGTAAAAACATGTTATGAGATGGGAAGCAGCACGATGCATACTACAGACAACATGACATATTGAACACAGTGCGCTTTCCTCGGATAACGTAATTGGAATTATTTCAAATCGTAGTTCCAGTCATGCAAGATGTGTAGACGAGGAACAAATGCACTAACATTCCACTGCAGTCGAGTCAACGACCTCCAACTGGCATAAACCGAAGTGTGGCACTTTTTTTTCTTTCCATATATGCAAACAGACGCATGCCTTACCGTAAGGTCCTTACGTACGTAGACTTCGAACGAAATGCCCAGCCACGCAAAATTTAATCAAAGATTACAACTTGAAGATGCCGTGCGTCCGACTCGCGTGACATAAGTGTTTCCATGGGAACGGACCCATCTAACAGATAATTCTGAAGGTTATCTTTACACCTGAGTTACCATGAAACGGCCTGTAATCACATGTCGTCAATTGTGAGCGATGCTGAGACGTAGACCCAGGTTTTGTTTGCTAACAGAGGGCTGGCGACAACTGAACATTTCAAATTGTGCTTTTCAGCCTCCCAATTAAGAATTTCAAACCGATTCGGAATCTGAACGCCACCAACATATGCAATTCATTGACTGTACAGTGACAAACATCTCTTAATTGGTGCAATTTGCTATAGCCTAATGTTTTCACATTATGCTGCTGTCCATGCGACCTTGTTTTTCATTTTAAAATGAAAAACCAACTTCCATTAGTGTGGGAACAAATTACAACACCATAACGTACTTAACCGCCATGACCAAATTGCACTAATAATGAGTGATTACAGAAGTCGGTACCTCGCCGTTAACTGTTTCGTGGCAAGTGAGGGCGGTGTGAATGCAATGAACGAAGTTTTGAAACATTACCAAAAATCATGAAATGGTTGGATTGCCAAATGTGGGTATTTCTTTGAATTCCGCCCCCCCCCCCAGAAAACCTTTAACCGTTACCTTAAGCGATATTGTGTTTTTTCTTCAAACCAAAGCATTTAATTAATTGATCACCTGATTCATTTCATTACTGGCCGAATAGACGAAAACATCCGAGTTTCATACGTCGATGTAAATAATATTATGCACTTGTTCTACACTTGATGTCTTACACTGTGCATTATGGATATGTACAATTTCAATCCAGCTGCTACATATACAAAAAAAGGACAGTGAACTATCTTATTCCTCTGACGAGTTTGTATGCACTGCAAGCGCTTAGAGACAGAGCAGGGCTAGCTCCGTGCAGACCATTAATTTTTTAATATAAGACATTTTTGGCAATTGCACTCGTCTGAACTGTATGATTATTAATCACACTCTCAGATTTTGTGTTGTTTGTTAAATTTTTAAAGCGATTTTTTGGGGGGCATTATTTACAATCCTAATACAGTTCCGAGAAAACTGAGGGCGCTGTTGCTGTTAATGTAACTTGAGGCACTAACTCATTGATAGCTCATTGATAATGTTGTGCACTCCTCCCCCCCCCCAAAAAAAAAGCACACACACACGCACACACAAAAACAGGCAAATTTGACGCTGAACTTCTGCCCAGGATGAAAACATTACTTTCTTGTGAAAATTTAAATTTACATCACCAACAAATAAAATAAAAGGAACTAAATATTTCGTATATCACAAATTGAAGTAGATAAGTCGGAAAATAATTATGAACTCATCAATGAATCTTCCAGTTTTCTTCGGCATCTTTATATTTTGGACATAGCGCAACAACTCCGAGAAAGACCTAAAGAAATACAGGCAATTTCCCCTTTTACTCTTTCGGACTTTCAGTCGTCGTCTTACCATTTGAAACCAGCATCGATCAATTTTTCAGAAGCAATTAGTTTTGAAGTTCCTACAGGATGAAGACTCACCTTTAATACTTGATTCAGAACCACCGGCCCCAATTCCTTGGCCCCTGTCGTCATCACCGTCGGCTTGCCTGTCTGCAGGAATCCAGTGACCAGCTCAAATGATAAAATCCACCAGCAATAATTCTCTTCAGAGTTGGGCCTGATTTGGAATGGATGCGCGCACGGTCGACAGAATTTTGATTCGTTGAACCTTTTAGTTACATTGTCGACACTTGTAGCTAGAAAGTTTCGTTCTTCAAGTTTTCGAAGTCGGAATTCCGAATTTTTATTTCAGAAAATCCCCTCCAAATGCAAGGTGCACGGTTCGAATCTTTCCGAAGGATATGAAAACCTGACTGTCAGCCTCGCACGGCATGGCCGAGTCTCGGTCTTAAAAATGCGGCGTGTATTTCTCACTAACGAGGCAGCAAGATAACTCGCAGGCCAGTTGAATACAAGACTGATAGTCAAGAATTTTGCCAGGGAATTAGCAAGTTACAGGACCAACGATCAGAGGATTAGGGCCAAGAATTCTCATGAAAAGAAAATCCATTCAGACTTTCTACGGAATTAACTATTGCGCATTCGCACGTGACATTACTCCAACACAAGGATGTTTCAATGCAGAATTTGTGAAGTAAAGATATGTGTCTTGATGCTATGATAGGGCCAAGAATTTCATTCATTTCATTTCATTCGCACCTAAAACTCCCCAAACAATGGGATTTATAATACCAGACTCCGTCTGGAATGTTCTTTTTTTAGAGATGTCTCCTGCTATGCAACACTGCAAGGGGTTAGCAGAATTGAATGTCAGGACTATCGAAACTAAAACGGTTTGCAATACACAAACCGTAAATCCAGGGTAGCGGGAATTAGAGTGGGCGGAGCTCAAATATCAAAATTGCAACACGTCTGGGAGGGGACACACAAATTTCGAGAACGGCTTCAAGAGTTTGAAAATGGATTGTTCTATCCACCCCGTAGCCATGCCTTTCAGGTTTGTACGAAGTATAAACTGACATTTTTGATATGTCATGAAAGAGAAGTATGTTGGGAAAATTAAATTTGCCCGTTTCGCTCTTGGGGAACGAGAAGGGTAATGGAAATTTCTCCTTTTTTTCATGAAGAAACGTTGGCTAACTTCAACTAGCAACCCTCCTCAACTGAGCCAAAATGTCAACACGTGGGTAGCTGCTTCTTTATTAAGACACTCAAGCGCCGACGGCATTAATTATTGCTTCTTTAAAAGAAGGCAAATCTTCAAAAAAAAAAAACACATAGAGAGTGTTCCTTAAAAAAAAAATGGGGCTATCAATAATCAGAAGAAACAGCTGTTAAACGTAGGATATCTCTAGCTGGTTGGTCGCACACATTTCCTCTTTATCAAGCAAAAACAAAAAAAAACAAAAAAAACATGGGGGCGGATCGCGGGAAGAAGTGAGGGGGCGTCTGTGACATCAAACAACCCAAGACGAGTCAACAACATCTCGGTGCATCTTGTAGATGAGTTCGTGCATTTCCCCATTGTGCTAGTAATCAACTCGGTCAGTACGCATACACGGCATAATACGGTTGGGCCCCCGTACCGTCTGTCGACCGGACGAGAACACCTACGAGTTTCGAAGAATCGGCCCGGGCGCTCTTGATATTCGCTCCTCTCCATAGTCAACAACTTCTCTACTTACGGATTTAAGGCGTCTAGCTTGGTCAATTTAATTTATGGTAAAAAGGGAGATATATATCAATCATTACAATACAAAAAGTGGGACTCAAAGTTCCGATTCAGAGCTGGAGATTTATTAGTATATCTTCAAGAAGGGCGATTTTTTTTAACTTATTTTTTTTCTGGCTCGACAAAGTCCCACCTAAATTTAATTTTATGATTGTTTTTATTCAAAAAGCTTTATTTTGATAATGATCTGGATCTACTTAGCAAAAAAGGACAAATTTTCAATTTCTTCAAACCACTTATGTATGTACTTTCAACACAATATTTGTTATTAGATATCAATGCAAATTACATTGAGGACAAACAAGGAACCTTTCAAGACCTTACGCAAAAACATCCATCTCATAGAGGCCATTGTTTTTTTTTGTTAAACCAGTCTATTTGTAGACCCTATGTGAATTCAGTATTAAAAAATCAAAATATCAAAAAAGATATTAAAAAAAAATAAATCCAATAATGAAGCGTACATTTTAATTACTGCAGACTACCAACGGAAGAAACAAGATGCATTTGAAAGGATGAGCTTGCAAAAAATAGGCACAAGATCGTCATTGTTGCCAAGCACTCGTATAGTAACCATGGTGATTTGCGATTTATAAGCAGCTGGATAAGGTTAAAACGCACGTTTGCCTTTCTTGTAATTATCATGACACAAGTTCTCAATTAAGGGGTTATTTTGAGAGGGTATCGGAACAAGAAAAAAAATCCGGGCGCTGCTTGTCTGTTGAATGTGTCTTTTCCAGAGTGATTTCGAAAAGTTTTGTTCAGCTCAATTTTGTTAAGTTTTGCCCACCCAACACTCATCTGTCAGTAACGTAGGCCTACTGTCCTTGCTCTGCAGCAAATTCGTTTGTTTTTGGTTCTGCTTAATTTCTAATTTGTACGTTTTATTTTCACCAGCCCCCATACTTTTGCTATTTTTGTGCATTTGAAGCTATCTGAAAGACAGCTTTTATCTGAAGTAGGGCCGATAAATTTGGATCAATGTCCAGTTCTAATGTGAGCAACTTTTGTATTGATAGAAGAGTATTAGTTTTTTATATAAAACCGGGTGTAACTGGAATATAACACGTACATCTTTAAGGCAGGCGGGGGCGGCCATCCAGGATTACCATTCAACCAGTGATTCCTCTAGACAAATAGAAAATAAGGCAGTCACCGTGATGAACAACCGGGTTTGTCCGACGGACCACAATATGTCGGTTGGCTGCAGCCTTTACGTCAGAGTTGTAATGAGTAACTGATTTTTGTGACTCGAGTCGAGCTCCAAAGGCCCCCAAACCACTTTGAGAGGGAAAATGGTGCATAGGCCTCTGTGCACTTTTTGTTAAAGAACATTGGTATTTATTATTGTTGGAGTAGTGTCCTTTAAAGTCAAAATTTAATTGGTTTATTTTGAGGGCTGTTATTCATGAAATCAGTTTAAAAACAGGATACGCAAAATATGACCTTATTTTTAAAACAAAATTAACAAGTAACAAGGCTGGGTACTGCGTCACAAAAGTTCTGAACGTCAATCTTACGTCATTTAAACAAATGAGATGGTGAGATGGTCTTTAAAAGGATTGCATTTCTTGTACTGGAGGCATCATCACGCAAATGCTGATGCTATTTTCAAGGATTTAATGAGGGATCCTAGTATATACAGGTGGTTTCCTTAGAAGCTTTCTAAAAAAGAAGTCACAAAAGAAGATCCTGTTGGCGTAGTGATGACGTTGTTGGCATCATATGTTCGCTGCAGTCGTTAGACTTCCTCATTAGCGTGGACTCAATGCAAAGGAAATAGGACAAGCCTGGAAATATATCTACTCCGTGGGCATATCGTAAGAAAGCTATGCCAGTTGGATTACGAAAAAAAAATTGAGTACTGTGATTTTTGTTTTAACTGACTTTCTAAAAGAACCTGCTTCCAATCATACAGGGACTAAAGCAAACCTGCTCATCTCAACATTTATACATAAATAACCACCAAAAAGCTCTGGCATCTTGTACCTTGTACATTAAAAACCCAAACGGTCCACCAGGAACTAACTGGAAGTTGACAAGAGTCGATGCCTAGCGGGGGGCCTGTTAAGTCTTTGTTGGTCTTGGATGGAGCTTCTGAAGGCTGCAGAGGAAATTGTGTTGACGGATTGCTGTGGTTGGGCATTCCAAAGTAAAATGGCTTCAGGGAAAAAAGACTGGATAAAGGGGTAGATGTATGATGGTGGACTTCAAACTGCTTGTTGTGGGGTTGTCCTGGATCTGGTAGTTTTTCTGTTTGAGGTATGAGTTGGCGTCAATGTCGATGTCCTGGTTAAGAATCTTGTGGAGTGTGACTAGTCGTTGGGACTTTCGCCTAGTCTCAATAGGATTCCAATTGAGGTTGATGAGCATCTTGGTCACGCTGGATTTGGCTCTCAAGTCACCACACACAAACCTGGCTGGTCTTCGTTGGACTTTTTGTAGAACCTCCCTCTTTTTTTGGTTCCTTGGTTCCAAGCGGCTGAGGCATACTCCAAATGTGGTTGGACAATAGTTTAGTACAGGTTTTCTTGGACACTCTTTGAGCACTGGTAAAAATTTCTTCGCACAAAATTTAGCACCTCGGTAGCTTTGGTTGCTGCGTGATGAGACTGTTTGTCCTATTTCAAGTTGTTTCGAATAACAACACCAAGGTACTTTCTCAGATTGTTCCTGCTTTGGAATTGGAAATGAAATTTAATGAGTACCACAGAATTATCTGAAATGCAGGAATATTCACATGTTTCATCAAAATATACAACAGGACAATTCAGTTTTTGCTTGAAATTGAATACCGAAAATGTGGCCTACACTATCGCATAAATATGCGTCTCACATTTGAAACACAAAATTCCTTCAATGAATCCTTAAAATTTACACTTTTTGGTTAAAAACCTTTTCAGCAACTATCAATCTTTTATTATTTGATTTCACCTTTAACCAACAGTTCCATTATAGTTTTTAAAAAGCAAACTATCATTGAGTCTTTATAATCTTTACTCAGGCTGAGTGCTTTGTAAATTCACCATCGAATGGACTGGTTGGATAATTCTTTGAATAAATCTACTTATTTACAAAAACTATAAAATATCAAAATGCATGTTGCTTGAACTCACAAAAACCTACCAACATCGACATTCGGTTAAAGGCCAGTCTCAATTTATATCCGGACGAGTTCTGGACAAGTTCCGGACGTTGTATCGGGTATAAGTTGCAGGATTCTGAACAACTTCCCAGCAATCTTCCCGCAATGGAGTTGTCGGTATTTCGGAGTCAAGCAGTTGCTAATGAAAATTTCCCTGAACATGTCCGGGACAAATGCCGAGCTTCTTCCAGACAAAGTGAATGATTCTACCTGCAACTTGTCTGGAACTCGTACTGGATATGAGTTGCAATGGGCCTTAAAGTTTCAGTGTGAGCTGATCAGCAAAAATTATCTTAGGGTTATGTTAAGATTGTTGTATCAATAAAAAAATCTATGCATCTATGCAACAGTTTTACTTAGCCAAATATTAACTGGCTGAGAAGAATTTAGAATTAGAGTGCATAATATAACCTTCATCTGAATGAATTCATTCATTACCCAATTTAATGGGAATATGGCTTTACTTAAGTTTAAAAACATCTATTATCAACATTGTCAATATAACCGTTGACTTCAAATGGAATATTTTTTACTTTTCCATTTGTTTTTCAAAAGTTCCGTTCCCTGTGCTCTGTAAAATTATATACTTTTTATTTCAACCAAAAATGTCCCTCTTTCCTTAATTGGTCGTCTGCAACCCTCTAAAAAAATGTTGTTTTGTTTTGGGTGCAAACAGATCCACTTTGCGAGCAGGCTGGTTCCCGGCCTGTACATTATCGATACTGGTTGTGTGGTGGAAACCAGCCTGCCCCGCGAGAATGCAATTATTGTCTGGCAGCCAGTAATTCGAAATTGTAAAGTTATAATTCAATAACTTAACATGGGAGGCTTCTTTTCCGTTTAAAATTGAATAACTTTTGTATTGCTAGAAAAATAGCAATTTAGAAAAAGAATCTATCTTTTCAGGATGAATCGCAAAAATAGCATGGAGAACGCAACTTTAATGTTGTAGTACTCCTTCAATTGACATGTTACCCAACGATGTATCATTTTTAATCTGATAACTGACGAAGGCAAGTTCGATGGTTGAGTGGTCAGACATGTGTACTAATAAGCAGGAGGTCATGGGTTTGAGTCCCACCCGAATTAGATTGAAATTATTTTTCTCATACGCAATCAGAGAAGTGCTGAGCATACAGTTCTGGGCTTACAGTATTTACAATGATACGACGTCATTGAAGAACAAAAGGCTCTATTTTATTTCCAAAAGCACTGCACATGTTTTCATTCAACCGGCCAAAAGGTCTTTAGACCAACCTGATACACTGAACACAGCGCTGCAATTTTAAGACTTGCACAAATTCACAGCCATTTGAAGAACTGTTCTATTTTGTTTTTGTGTTATACTTTTTTTCTGCCTAATAAAAGTCTTCACTGGCCTTTGGTTTCAGGACACCAGTCGCTTTCTGGTTCTTGATCTGGTCTTGGTTGTTGTAGAGAGTCGCTACCTGATCAGAAAAAGGAAAAAAGAAGAAAAAAGTGTAAACAAACTTCTTCTGTTTGTTCTATTTGAGATTTTGTTATCGTAGAACAATTTGTTGCAAAATTACAACAAGATGATGAGAAGTGTCAAAATAATGTATTGAGACATTGTTATTTTACAGAGCTTTCAATTTCAAACAGCAAAAACCACAATGTGGAAACCATATTTCGCATTTTAAGACGCTCCTATCAAAGCATTAGTTAATTTTCATAATCATGGGTAAAAATATTCCAATCTTACTAATGCAAACACCCCAACCTCAGGAGAATTTTATTCTCTTTCCTAATACTTGTAAACCCTCATTTTGTCCTCTGCCGTATTCTGTCTCATTTTGCCAGCATGCCTCACATTTAACAAATCCATCATACGAAGATTTACTCCTCATTTGCCTTTGTCCTGACCCTTGACCTACTAACCTGTGAACTGTTGGTAGCTTCTTCTGCTTTCTTGTCGTCTCGGACCCGCAGGAAGCGAGGAAATCGCAGGGAGATGCCCTTCTCAGGATCAACCTAGGAGAATGGAAAAAATGGGGATGACAGGCAAACGCGATATATTAACCGGTACACCACCATGTGATGTGTACTTTTCTGGGATGAAAAAAAGTTTTAAATATTACTCAAATATGGATCTTCCCTTTTCAGTGACAATTTAATTTATGAAAACAGACTTTCATAGGCACAATTGTGCTTGTTTGAAATTTGTGATGTCACAGAGTTGAAAACAGAGAATTTGCCTGCTAAAGATTAGGGCTGTGAATTTCTTGACAAATCATCGAAAAAAAATCCCCTTCTAAGGCAAAATTATGTTCTAAAACTTTTACAATGTATTTTCGACAATTACAAGGAAAACAAATATGCAAACTGAAAAGTCGTGCTTTGGCATCCTCGCTAGCCAGGGAAGTCACTTTGCATACGTCATAAGATGATACCCTGGCAAACAGAGTCCAAATCTTTCCTATTTGACCTCGCTAGATTAATTATTCATGAACACTTCCAAATATGGACTGACATAATTTCTGACCAATCAGATAGCTCTTCACAAAAGCTAACCCAGAATTGATTTCCTACCACATAAATGGCAGCACACTGTGCCGTCCTGACAAGCGCTCTCCTATTGGCTAGCAAAATTGAACCTGTGATTCCAGACTTGAATATTCAGTGCATAGGAATATGTCAAGAAGTCAAGCCAGAGATTCTGATTGGCTGACGATGAGTGTGAAAATGGTATGAGATTCAGATTCAGTTTGCCAGCACATTTTATGATGTAAGCCTTTCCTGGTGAGAGAGGATGTTCTTTAGCTGAATCTGCATTCATTTCAAGATCTACAGTAATGCATCTGGTTTTGACTGAAGTAAATAAAGTCTGTCATGAGCCAATATGGCCCATTAGGCCGGCGTTTTTCTCCGGTTTCAGTGGCATGAAACGACTTAGAACATTTCTATTCCCTCTGGATGGGATGCTAGTCCATCGCAGGTTACTCCCCAGCTAATGCTGGTGCCCATTTATAGTCCCGGGTGGAGAGAGGCAAGTGGGGGGTGATGTGGCTTGCCGGAGGGCATAACATATGGTCAGCAACTGGATTCAAACCCCTGACCCTCTGTTTGTGAGTCACAAATCCTAACCACCTGGCCACACAACCCCATTTGACTAAGAACATGTCACATATTGCTTACGACTTTGCTTGTGTTTTTTTCTTATGTTTGATTTTATCAAGAAGTTGACTTACAATGCCGATGGCCGCGCGATGGGTCGGCGAGATGGACAGGTCGGCCGCTTTGACCTCCCACACCTGAACGGCGTCAAACCAGTGATCGGGGATGTGGCTCGTGTCGTGACGGTAATATGGGCGGGGCTTGTCAATCACGTGGGCCTTGAAGAACTTGCTGTGGGTGTCCAGCTCTTCGTCTTTCAGACCAGTGCCAATCTGGAGGGGAAAAAGGCATGAGATGGTAATTAATATTAACAAGAGGTGGCTTCAGGACAGAGTAGCATTTCTGGAAGCTGAACAATCCTGTATGCTGTAAGGTTTCAGAACTGGGGGTAAAAAAATTAAGGGTTCCATGTTTACAGGCAGAAAAAGACGGATTTACCAAGAGAACACAATTTTAATAAAGCCAAAAAAGTTAACCCTAACCCTCCAGGGCATGTTTGCTAGAAGCCTGCCAAACGTAGCAACATATGACTATTAAAGTGACAAGCCTGCCAAATGTAGCAAGATCCATCAGGGGAAAAGTTTTAAGGCCACACTGCCTCAGAGTCGGTGGTCACGGAATGCAGCAGAATACAACTGTGGCATTGTTCAATGGGACTTAGCTCTCATTGTTTCAGAGCTGGCCATTCATGCACTGGTGTTGGTAGCTGAATGCATCAAAGTGCACCAGTTCTTTTCCACCTGATGCACTGTGTTGCGTCTGGCAGAGCTAGGGTTAATGTAAAGCATGAATAAAATCATTAAAATTAAACAGCTGTCCATTTACCTCAATATCGGGTTCTGCCCTTCCCCAACATATTTGTTATTAACATCAATTAAACAACACCTGAACAAATCCCCGTCATCTGATTGGTGGATCGTCGATCACATGTCATTGAATTATTTGTCCCAACACACGGCGCATGCGGCGCGCGTGCGGCGCGCGTGCGGCGCGCAGCGCACAAGGCAATAGAAGTTCTATTGCACGGTGAATAGAACTTCCATTGCACGGTGTCACTGCTGCCGGTGGTGGCGCTGTTTTAAATCGAGATAAATTGAATATGATGGTTCTCAACCTGTTGAACAGTTTGTATGAAATTAAATATGATAGCTCTGAACTTGTCAAACTTTTAAACAGTTTTTAACCTGAATAAATTGGCTTTTAAAAGTCAACCAATCAGATGACAAGTATTTATTCAGGTGTTATATATTAAAACAAATAATTCCACGAGGCCTCGTGGAATGGAACATTTCATCCGTCACCTCATGAAATTATTCTTACCATTGCACTCACAAACATTCATTATTTGTATACTAAATGTCGACAAAAAAAATTAAAACTACAAACTGAGAAAGCGGAGGCCATCTGAATAGAGATTTCTGGGACTAAAATATTGACTGTTGCATGTCTAGATTTACAGCCAAGTTGAAATTCTCTAGTACAGCCATAAGTAAAACAGTTTTTTTACACATTTGGTACCAGAAAGGTCTTCAATATACCTCAGTAGAGCGAGGACTTTCAAGATCTGACCATGGTTCCTGAAAAAAAGTAACTGAATAGTCACAAATCAAGTTCCAAATCTAGCCTGAGAATGTTTATTCAAAATTTCTGGTTTTATGTGCTGAACCTTTAACCTAGAGTTGATGCTTCAGTTTCTGTCCTAAACAGAACAACTCAAACTTCTTAAAATTATCCATGACCCTATCCGTATTTCAAAACGAAACAAAACAAAACAGAGTTAAACCAACTGGTTCTTCTCACAACCGCACAACACACAAAGAGATATCATTCACATGATGTCACCATAAACCTCGCATTCATCAAGAAAGAAAACTCATTTTTTATTCATCCCTTTTTTCCCAGTGCCCCATCTCACCTTACAGATTGTCTGGAACTCTTCGTTTTCATCGTCATAGCAAGCCAATAGGAAGCCTCCGTACGTCCCCGCCCTCTTGCCACGCCCATGGTAACCACCAATCACCACCAGGTCTAGGGTGTCACCAACACCTTCCAAGTAGTCCTTCTTCAACTGCAAGCGAAAACCCAGATCCAACAAAATGAGCCTTTTTCACTCTTTTTTTCCCTTCAAATGCAGGGTTCGACCTTAACTTTTTTTTTGCTAGCCCGCGGGCATTTTCACTAGCCCGCATGTTTTGCTTGATTAAAGAACAATGTGCATACATGTTAAACGTGTATCCCAACATGCCCAAGGCAATCTTGTCGGTGTTTTTAATAAACAGATCTAATGATGTAACCCTAAACAGTTAACTTAATAAAATTAGACACAAAGTGTAACAGGTTTGCTTTCTGAATTTAATGATTTATTTCTTCCTATCCTTTCATCTTTGCCATAGCCCAATAACTTTTGACTCGCCAGCTGGGCTACTATTAAGGAATACTTTGACTAGCCGGCCGCTATTTTGACTAGGATTTGGCTAGCAGGCTACTGCTAAAGTCAAACCCTGAAATGTCGTCGAAAGATTATACTTTGCTCTCATTTCAATATATTGTTAATTTGGACAGTTAAACATATGCAGACATTACTTGTGAGCACTTCCATGAGAATGTCGACACGGCTTAAAAATGGAAAATTTATGAAATCTTCAAAACTGCAAGCAGTGCAACCTCAAATGGTATCAAATGAAAGCGGACAAGACTTTTCATTTCAGTGATGTGGCAGAGAGATAGGGTTTGGTTGTGTATTTTTTGGTAAAAAAAAAGAAATTTTTTTGGCTAAAATTACAGACTTTAGGTCTTCAATTTGGAACCTTGTTTTTACATGCAAAATGCAAGTGTTATTGCGTGTTAGTTTTTAAGGCAGAGAGAAAGGTGCATCTTTTATGCAAAACAGAGGTTTTTTGGTTTGATGTTTAGTTTCTGAAAACATTTTAACTTTTACCAAAGATGGGTGGACAAACTGTAATGCGAGTTTCCGAAAAATATCCCTCTACAGATTTTGTGGCTGAATGTTTTTTAATAATTGAAATGGTAGAGTATGACTTACACCCTAATGATGTAAGAGCATGAAAAAGATTTGTTCATCAGTATGAGGAAACATTCAAATGCAGGATATATATGTTTCTGCCATGTTCTTTTTTTGTAACGTGAGTTAATACGAAAAAAAAACCACGCATTGCCAAACCAACAGGACTTCATTTTGTTAGCCTTTCTTTTGTGCAGTTTAGACACTTAATTTCAAGGGATCTTGGGTGAGAAAAATCCACCCTCAATGCTTTGATTTTATAAAATAACAGCACAGAGTTAACGGAAGCCCCTCTCCAAATGTATTGTGAGTTACCATGGAATTGTCGTCGTATGAAATTTAGTATTGTTCTTGCTGATTTCCATTGTGCAATATTTGTGTCAAAGGTCAGGGAAGCTCTGGTGACTCGTGACTAACAGTGACGTGTTTGGTCACATTTATTATTAAAAAAAAAACTAATAGTACAGAAATGTAGTTGTCAGTGGAAAAAAGTAAATTATCTACGGATGTCTGTTCATAAAAAGCATGTGGTGTTTCTTGCTTACTTTCAGCCAATTGTGTGAGCGGCGGGCGATTTCATAGGTAGCGTCCTGGTCCAACGTCTTCACCATTAAACCTTCACAATTCCCTACAAAGAAAAAGAAACATTGTAACAAGAGCTCTAAAGCATACACTGCCTTAATTGGATAGAATTGAAACACTTAAATAATCAAGGTGAAGTGTTGGCACGCTGTCTCCAGTGAGCCCCATTTTGAGTCGCATATCAGCTCAGTGGAGAGGAAAACTTTACTGCCAGGAATTTAATTAGTTTTGCATACATCGTTGTGTTTTCTTTTGGAAATTTCCTTTCGAAATTTACTCATTTACATGTAATGCAATTCTCTTGGTATTTTTGGTCTGAACAATCCCCAAATCCTCCTAAACTAAAATAAAGTGTACATTAGGCCAAAAAAAAAAGTCTCTGGTTTCTGGTATGCGCGTGCGTCGCCGTAGCCATGCGCGTCGGCAAAATGAAAAAGTTTTTTTTTCAATGAAAGATGATGTCTCAAAACCGCCAAACTCACTGGTTTGACTGGAATCCTGCTGCTGCACAATTTTAACGTGTTTTTAGATTAGGTTATGGTCGAGAATGAGCTTTATGTGGCCTCTCTGGACTCCCATATATATGCACTAAGTTTAGTCGGGCGCCATTTGCAGTCATCAGCCGACATTTAAAGCAAAAAAGTCAGGGGAAAAAAAAAAAAAGCCGCGTCCCCGCACCACTTTTTGGGCAAGCTCCATACCAGAAACCGGAGACTTTTTTTGGGGGGCCTTAAAGTGGTCATGCTATAACGTCCTCAATCCTGCAAAAAAAATAACTCCAAATTTTCAGTGGATCTGGAAGAAAACAAGAGAATTCTAATTTGCAGTATAAAACTGAACCAGATGGTTTATAAGGTCAAGGGTCATGACACAAATGAAGGTGACATTGCAGATCATACCTTTAATGGACTCATCCAGGAATGCAGCAATGTCTTCCGTATCCGTGGAAACCATGGACTTGGCAAACATGAACTCTCCCTCCACGGCATTGAAGTGAGAATGGAGCAACTCCCGCCTCTCACGAAGGGTCTTGGTCACTAAGGACTAGGATCAAAGACAAAGGATGAATGCTTCCACAAAGGTCATATTCTTCAGGCTTGCAATTAAGCAAAACTTTGCCAAGACTACCACCAGAAAGATATAACCATACCTCATGCACAGGGTGAGTAAAAACAAGCGGAACCCAAACCTCCAAAAATATATTTCATATTTAAAAAAAATATGTAGCACCAAAAATAATGACTGGAAAGCTAATTTCATAAACTACTTTTAGATGGAAAAAATACTTAAATTGCTCAATCCGTTCAAAATATATCTCCATTTAAACACAACGACCCTAAAACATCTTTCGTCCAAAAATATGATTTCAAGAATCGTCGTCACAATTGTCCTAAAAAAAGTGGATTTTATAAATCATATTGTTTGCCTATTACATGTAAGCAGGGTTGTTATTAAAGATATTGTGTACTACAGTTGGTGGCAGTTGTTGAAACAAGTATTCTGTGTCATTTTCTTTGTTGTTCCAAACAGTCAGAACACACAATAATTTTTTTTTGGACGAAACAAGTTTTAGGGTCATTGCATTTTAATGGTGACATCTTTGAACTGATTGAGCAATTTCAGTATTTTTTCATCTAAACGTAGTTTCTGAAATTTCCATTCTTTTTTAATTTTGGTGCTACATATTTTTTTAAGTATGAAATACATATGTTGGGGTTTGGGTTCCGCTTTGTTTTTTTACTCACCCTGTATATTCATGAGCGCGGGCTGGATTCTAATTGGTCAATTTTTGAGTGGAATGTTCTTTGGATCAACAATTTCTATTTTTCCTAAAAAGCTCACAAGTTCAAGAAAAACAAGTCACTACATGAAAATATTACGACATGATATAACAGATGAAACACTTCAGGCTTTTAATATTTCCAAAAATATCGCACACTAAAGCCAGTTCATCTCTCAAAAGAATAAGCCATCAAGTTTTCCTTGATATGCATGTATCTCCAAAAACCACTTCACATCAAATATAGATCCGTGTCTGTAGACATAATGACTACGGATTAAACATTTAATCCACGATTACCAACTTCTCATGCTTTTACAGTGAATCAAAGAGGCTTTTATGCAGACTGCAGAAAGATGAACATATGCTTAAACTTAATGTAGTATAAAAAAAACCAGACGCTTACAATGATTTTTGTTGATAACTTTAAATAAAAGTCATAGAGGTAAAACAAATGCGTGTATGTTCGCTTACTGAAACTCATCAGTGCAATTTATGACAGATTTTATGATCTCGTCATAAAATGTAATAAAATGTGTCTTTATTATGCATGTAAACATTTGCTGGCTCTACTGTTCTGTAATTGCAATGAGTGAAGCAGAAATGTTAATACTCACAATAATGAAGCAAAAACCGAGAAGACCTTGAAATTATTGACTTAAATATTAAGGGAATGCCAAAAATTGTATTTACAGTGGTAGAGAAACAGGTCAGCTATTCCAAAATAAATCACTAGTTAGGAAAAAGTTGGGGGAAACCCTGATATACATGTGGTTATGTTATATTTGATGGCTTTGAGGGATACAATAAAATATTGCATGAACTGTAAAAATTGTAGCAAGTGCAATATATTCTTGCATCCTTTGAAAAAAGCCATCCAATATTATTATTTACATGAGGCTGACATGATCCAAAATAATCTTGTAATAATCACCGACTGCTTTCCATTATTTACGTTAACTTAGTACTTTGACAAAATACCCGCTAGCAAACCATTTCCAGCATCTCAAAATCCGTCGGCAGATTCTTCTCGGCCAGGAACGCTCGCAGAATATTAAATGTCATCTTGGTTGCTTACAAGGTATTTACAGTGTTTATTTCTCAAATTTCATCAAAATATTACCGAATCGAATCTCGCTCCGCTCGCAGCTGTAATCTTTCAGTGCGTATACCCTGCGTGCTAGTGTGTCCATACTGCACGCTACGCTCTGTTAACTAGTTGACAACTGTGAGTTTCTACACTTTGATTGAGCAGGAACTTGGGAAATGCATGTCGATACCCTAAAATGCCTGAATGACCATACAATACCACAAATAATATTGTATAGAAAAAAAAATCCGGGTTCTTTTCCCTAAAGTGTACAATATGTGATGCGATCAAGCTAAATGAGTCGTTTGTTGACACCGGGCAAACATTTTTTTATTACAGATTTGAAAAGAGCACTACCTTTAGTTAAAAAATCATGGAAGTTGGAATACCAAGAGATGTGATGAAGTGATGTGATGAAGTGGCCCTATTTTGGCCTGTATCTCCAAATGAAAATTCCCGACTAACGACTCATGTAGCTTGATCGCATCACATATGTTGAATTATCGTAACTACTTGGAAGCCTGATATTAATAATAATCACCCATCCATTTAATCATTAGCTTGCCTGCCTGTGTATCACTGAGCTCATTACAAGCCAGCAAACAAGCCAACCAAACCAAATTAGTTGGCAAAGCTAATATTTTTTAGTTGAACCTCTTACCTCGTCATTTAGGAAGAGAAGGTCAAAGACAAAGAGACAGACTTGGACTTTAATCTCAGCCTCCGCTGCATCTTTGCGTTTTCTGGTACTCAAGACTTGGAATGGGAGTATCTGTTGGTTCTCACGGTCCCACGCTACTGCCTCAGCATCGAGCACGCAGGTCTTCACCTGGGTATTTAAATTCAGGGCAAACTCAGTTAAAACACATCTCATCTCACAATTCTTAACTTAAAAACCAAACTTTTATGTCTTTATATTGCATAAAAGTATGTTAGACTACTATTGCTGAACTCCACTGACTGACTTGCTGTTCTGTTTTGTTGCCCATATAAAATCGAGTGGTGTGCATTTATGTGTAGTACCGCAACCAGTGCACTACTGAGGTACACACGGGTACCCAGGTACCCATAAAAGAAACCCAACCCTAAAATTCAAATCTCAGAAGTTGTCTGAAGGGCTTTATAGCTTTACGGTGTGAACTGCAACTTTTGCGAGCGCCATATGTCACACATTAAAATGCATAACTTTTGTTTTGGTTTTCCATGTAGCCTGGTTTTCATTTTGAAAATTCCCCACAAATGGCGTTTAAAACCTTCCTTTTTTATTGTTTGAGAAGTTACTTAGTAATTTGTAAAGTTGGTTACGGGTACCCGATCTCATGATTTGGCACCGGTTCCTGACATCAGCAGTTGGGTACTCGAGTACCCGGTTCCGATGCACACCCGTAAAAAAAATCTTCTTGGGATATATTTTGTTGACCCACTGGCCCTCCTAATGCCTCAAACTGCCTTACCTGTAACTCCTCATACTGCCTCAAGCTGCCCCAGCACTTTTATGATTTTATTGATTTATTTAGCAGTTCATACAAGTGCTTAAGGGTTAAAAATCACAATAAAAAAACCGACATAACACAGTTTCTGAACTAAGTGATAATTTCTTTTTTTAGTCTTCGGCTAAACAAAACAGCAAACTTGTTTAGTTAAGTCTCTTATTGCAGATTGGTAGATTTTATAATTTTTAACCATTATGTGAGTAAAACATTTCAGACTTTTTAATTACCTTTTCAGAATCGTAGGCATTCGGTAAGCGCTTGATAATATCCGGGTATTTGGAAGTATTGTTCTCCTGGTTCCTGCTGTAGATGTGGATCTCACCATTTCCAAGGAGATGGATCTACAATAAAAAAAAAATTAAACAACATTAATCTGACAGGGATGATTAAACACAGCAATGCAATAACAACGAGATCTATATAACTAATATGTATAGTGCTAACTGGCGTTAATGAAACTTGGTGGGTGCATCAATGTTTGTGCATTTTCTGTCCAGCTATTTTCATATCTGCATTTGTATTCCACAAAGATTATTTACTATTTTTTATTATTTATTATTTTAACTGGAATCCACTGCTCTCCCACAGGGCCCAGTTAAGAGAAGACAGTGTGAACAAGTTACAGTTTTAGATGTGGGAGGAAAACTCCAGAGTATAATATTCTGAGGAAAACCCACGGAATCAGACAGGGAGTGAAAACCCAATCCACATATTGGCCCAGGCGGGATTGGAACCCGGGTCACAGCGGTGGAAGGCGAGGAAAGTACCCCTATGCCAAACTGACTCCCATTGCATTATCAAAGCTGATATGCCAAAAATAGCTGATATGCCACAAACACCCAACCAGTAAATGAGCATGTCACTTTGCTCTTCACAAAGAACAGGTGTGCGGACACGTTATGCGCTACAGGTTTCGTAGTAATAGGAAACGCTCATATGTAGCCACATTTAATGCACTGTGGGATTGCATTTTAGAGCAGTATCATTCAAAATTCCTTTCCATCTAATAGGTTTTATGAGCACACACATGAAATCACATTTTTGTGCTCAGATGGCTTTTAAGTATTTTGCCCAAGGGAATCAGGAGTTAGCACTGAAGTCAAAACTGGGAAAATATTTAAATGCTAAATTCTTCATCATGGTAACTAAGGCATGTAGGATCATTTGCATATATCCCAAATGTTACCTACCAAATTATTATCAAAAGCTCACTTGGATTAAAGATTGTACTGGTATTAACCCTGTGAGATTATTCCCGCTGGTTTGATGTCATTTAGAGGAAATCAAGAAATGTAGGCGAGTTCCAATGATCAGTCAAGTGGCTAAATTTTTGGAAAGAGTGCTAAGACGAAATTGTGTTGCGTGGTCAAGAGGTTATGCATGGTTTTCACTGTTTTCTAGAAAAAGTGTAATTAATATCTACTGAGCTGGAACTTCAACAGGTTAGGTTTTGAACAATTTTCTTTAGATTACTAGTGATATTATTATTGGAAATAAAAAAAATGCCTGAAAATCAAATTATCCTATATGCCTGTAAGTCCAGCACAAGTCATTCTTAAGTGAAATCACAAGTTAGGTCAAAAGTTACAGGGGATGGACAAAGCAAAAAGAATGCCACTGCTTCAATTCATTTCAATAAGTTTGGAATGACCTGTGAGGACTTGGATTCAACTTTGACATTATTGTAAACTCACCTGTGCTCTCTCTCCATCATACTTGTATTCGCAGGTGAAGGCCATATTTTGGAAGCGGTTGAGCACCTCGGAGACCCCCTTGGTGGGGTGGGCCAGCATGGGTTTCAGGGGTATACCAGGGGTCAGCTTACAGTGCTTGGGTAAGGCTTCGTAACCATGCTCGAGCATGGCGGGTATAATCGCGCCGTAGTTCGGAAGCTCACTGCAAAATGTTCAGGAAGCAAAACAAGTGGAATTATTAATTGTAGAATCAGTGTTCTCCACAATGGGTTTTGAAACGATGGGACATCCTGTAAATTTCCAAGTCCCCTTACCAAAGTTTTACTGCCCTGCTTACAGTTTTTACCACCCTCATATTTTGTACCCACTTCATGTTGTAGCTTACAATGAATATAACTTATTACTACAAGCCTCAAACACATTCATGATCAAGAGCCGAATATTTACTTGTCCATTCACCATCACGTGGTTGCCGCTATTTTTGCTGTTTACCAAGCGCGCACGTGAGTATTCACGTAAAGGGTAAATACGCATGCGATGTAAACTACTGTACGGGTTGCCTGTGCGACAGTCCACTACGCATGCGCTTTACGAAGCAATCACGGAACTGTTGCACGCGCGACCATAATGCGGCACGCATAAATGTTAATCAGCGTTTTCTAAAGCTCAATGATGCCAAACTGGAGAATACTGTGGACAATGAAGATGCCTCCTCTACTAATTGTATAGCCTTGGCTGAGGTTTGTGCTCTCTGAGTGCTTTCTAGTTGGTTTTTTGACCAACAACACACAAAAAAAAGACATAGCACAGGAAAGTGAGTTTGTTATTGCAAATTATACGTCATTTTAAAATTTTGGCCAAAAGGTTTTGAGTTTGAAAATTTGGTCTAAAAAAAAATACATGTAGGTTGGTCAAACAATTCGTTTTTCTGCCTGAATAGTGAAAATCGGACATTCTTTTAACTCAACGATTTTCTTTACATCGAAAAAAAAAACACCTCTTTTCCTCAAAGAGCTGAGATCAGGAAATATAACTGCCCTCTGTGCTCTTGAAAGAGCGCCATCACATAAATGTGACATACGTACAAACATGATACTACTTCAGTAATTGCTTCTAATTTAGTTTGCCAGATAAGTTAAGATATTTTTGTTGCACAAGGCAATTATTCCCATCTTACCAATATGTTGTCTTGACGGTAAGTGCAGCATCATCCATCTTCTTCTTCATTGCATCTGATATTTTACTCTTTGATGAAACGCTATCCGAAGCTGGAACAAATTTAAACACAGACATCTCCAAAATTGAAACACCTTTAATACAAGTGAAACATTTTGCTTTTATTTTATGACTGATCCACAAATGGTACATGTCCAGTTTCTTACAAATCAAAACTTGCAAACACACAAACGCTCGGAGAAAACTGTATTATTTTTATGAGAGAATTACATTTCAGAGGGAGGAAAAGTAATAATTCAAATGTCCATACCTATTCCAGGGGGAGTAATGACGGCTGCATGACCAATAGCAACAAGAACCGACTGCTCCGCAAGGCCAATTCGCAGTTTCCCACCCAATGATCTACGAGAAAAAAACACACCAGGAAATCAGACAAATAAGATCAAATTCGGACTGGCTGATATCTGTTCCATACTAAACTCTACTTATTCAGTGCTCAAAGAACTCTAGTACAAAAAAGTCTTGATTATCATCACCGATAAGTAAGGAAACTAAAAAGAAAATAACTTAATCCTAAAACCAAAGAAAACAAATTATGTATATATTTGGGATCATATTTGCAATCTAGATTCATATTTGAATATTTATTTCCAAATTTCTTGAATTAAACAAAACAGAGGGTTGAAAAGTTTGAATTATGAAACGTCTCAAAATTTATGATATACTTTCAATCACCTGGAACATGTGCAGCAAAACGAAAATGTTTAAAACAAGCATGAAAAGTTAAAATTCTGTACAGACTAGAGCCGCTGGCCCATACATGTATTTCTTCACGTTAACAGTTATTCTGGCACTAATTGTAAAGTCAAAGAAAGAACTTGACTGGAGCAGGGTTTGAACTTGCGACCTCCGGATTGCTGTACTGGCGCTCTACCAAATGAGCTCAGTTGGTAGAGCACTGGAACGGCAATCTGGAGGTCGCAGGTTCAAACCCACTAAAGTCAATCTCTTTGTTCGACTTCAAAATTATTCATAATGCACCTAGTCAGTTTCCTTTTGTGGTTACTTTTAGAAAAAAAAAAATGTTTTCCTGGAAAAACAACTTTGTTGTGTCAACGTTCAGAAATGACACTGGCCGTGAAGGAGTAAAAAATTAAATGTTGAGTATAATCCAAAAATGAATCTGACCTGAAGATGTATTTGGATTCACAATCCCTGCAGGCAACCAGAAGGCCCTTAATCTTGTCAATCTTCCGAGACATGGACTAGAACAAAATTAAAAGATGAAACTGACATTTTGATTTTGCAGAGAGAAATATTCTCCTTGAAGTGTCTACAACGACCACAGGAATAATCGGCACATAAATTGTAAAAGTTGACAAATGCTAATGAATGAAATTAATTGCACTCTTTTATTGCAGTGGAAAACTGTTTGGTTAACCATTGTTTAAGTTTTAGTAGCCAATAGTTATTTTAGAGTGTTTTTGTTTTGTTTCAAAAACTAATTTGAAAAAATTCTGAACTTTAATTGACGTATGAAGCAAGTGGCACAGAATTAAAACACTGGTCCCTGTAGTTTGGGGCATGTGTGGTCTAGCGGTAGAGCATATGATTCATGATCGTGAGATTGTGAGTTCGAGCCCCACCGTGGCCATGCATGTTGTGCCCTTGAGTAAGGCGCTTTACCTCAATTACTCCTCTCAACCCAGGTATTAAATGGGTACTGGCATTATTCAATGCTGGGAAGGTAACAGATTTGCTGTGGTGTGGCGAGCCCCCCACAGCAGCATTTCATGGACTTGAGTCTGGCCCAATCCCTAATGAAAGAGAGATGGGCACTTCATTCCTGTGAACACAGGTTCGTCCCCTTTACCTTTTTTACCCTGCTGTGCCGAATCTGCCCTGCCAATTACTCCCTGTACCGCCTGAGCCCTCAATGGTTTTATTGATTCTTTAGTGAATAAATACAATGTAATACAATGTAGTACATGTGCTCACAGGTTTACATATAAACAGAGATAATCAGAATTTACAAAACAGTAAATTGTGCAAAAGCAATAGAAATATATAATTTTTTGTTCCCAATGAGTTGAGTGAACTTACAGCGTTGCCAGACATTGTGGCAATTTCCTTCAACGTGTTGAAGACTTTCAGCACAGTCAGTCTTGCCGGGGTGAACATAGTACGCTGGTTGCTACGGCTACTCTGTTGATTCCAAAGAAAGATTGTTGTCCAAAATTAAATCTGTGTCCTCATTTGCCTGAAAATATGGCTTACTTACAATCATTACAAGTTTTTGGCCCCCTTTGACCCCCCAGCCCCACAAATGGGTAAATTCATAAAACTAAAATTGAGAAATGAACAGTTATAAGAAAAGAATTACGCTATAAGTTTGGACAAACCTGAGCAACAAGTCCTAGATCTCCCTGTTGTGCTGCGTCCGCTTTCACCTTCTCCATTGTACGCCCTGAAATTACCCGTATAATTCATTAATATTCTTCTATAACAAATATAACAAATATATTTTATGGGGAGCCATAATTGTTCAGTTGAGTTTCAATTGAAAATTTGGATAAAAACTATCAGGTAGACAGGTTGTAATCTTATGTCAAACACCCCTCTCCCCATTAGACACCTAGACCAGTTTTTAATAAGGGATAATAGTGTTAAGGAACAGTTATAAACGTGTGATTTAAAAGTGGTTAGGGGCCCGGCCACCAATAATGGCCCAAGCTGAAGGCGAGGGCTATTATCGGCAACCAGGTATTTATTAATAAATACCTTTTTGGTTAACAACCATACAAACTTGAAAAGTTGACAAACTTCCCACGATTTTTGTTTTACCGTTTCACTCCATGTTCAGGACTTTTCAATGGTACGTGCGGTGCATGCAGTGCGCTCAACCTCTCCTTATATATGGAGATCAAATCAGTTGCTCTCAAGCCGGCGGAGTGCGCAGCACGTACTGCGCGCATGTGCCGTGGAGCACAAGTGCTCGTTACCGCTTTAAACATCAATGTTTATACACTGATCATGAGCAGTGTTTAAACAGTGGCTTAAAACCACCCATGTGATGGGCTCTCAACCAATTGGAATATGAAACAGCCTCAGGTATTGACAACCACCTGTCAGTGTCAGAAAGAGTTTAAGCATACTTTAGTGCCACATATATTTCACCCAAGGTTGTCATTTTACATTTCCTGTCTTACCTGTGCCTTGAGCGATAGCTTTCATGAGTATCGTCTCTCCTATGCCCAGCTCTATCCCCTCATACGCTGGCGCGATCTTATTCAGGCACAGATACACACACATCTCCAGATCCTTGGGGCTCAGCACCATGACGGACGTGAGGAAGTCGGTCAAGATTTCGATAGTCTTCAGCCGGCCGGAGGTGGCCTCAATGATGTCAAAGGTCTTGGCCAGGGCTATGTATGGAACCCTGAGAAAACACACAAAGTACAGGAAATGTGATCTTCAAGCAAAATTTGAATCCTTGGTCCTGATTTGTCGATCCATGGCAATAACAGTGTGATGTCATCCCATACTCTACGGTTCATATCGCGCTCCACACATAATGTGCTATTCTAAGATGCACATAATGCGCTATTCTAAGATAACCCCTGAAAAGTTGGTGAACAGCGTGCGATTTTCCATCTTTACTGTGCCTCAGGTTTGCTAGAGCGCAACTTCGGTAACCTGGGCTTCATCTGGGGTGCTATGCGGCCCTCAGGTGTTAAAAAGGCCATATCCCACATCACAGCAGTCAACAATGGTTCAATATACAGTACCTCTCTCCTTGCTTCCAGCAAGCATCATTGACTGGATGATAACGGGAGGCTCCAGGATTGTACTCCATGTTGTCTGATGTAGCTGCCTTAGAAAACATTCTGTGGATTATTAAGAAAGACTTTAACAGTTCCAAATTTTGTAAAATTGGTTTCGAACTCCACTATTCGGTTTAGATTTCAAAAACCCGATATGCAAAATCGACCTTACATTTTTATTGGCCTTCCATTTTTTGGGACAGAGGCTAAAAACAACAACTGGAACATCCCTCAATTTGCTCCACGGTCTCTGATTGTAATTGCATTCATTTACTAGCATGACTAGTGGTCTTCTTATAATAATAAAAATAATAATAATAATAATTTGGGAGGCTAATCATCCTTACTCGCAGCTGGTATGCTGAATTGCGAAGGACGCGGCTACAACGTGGTCAGGCCGCTGGCACGTAAAGGCGCCTATGGCTGCCGGCCACATCGACCACGGAGCACAGCCAGAGATCAAAAGTGTTTGATTTTTCTGGAGGGAGGAAAACCGGAGGGCCCGAAGAAAAACCCTCGTGGCACAGGAGAGAACCAACGCACAACTCTACTCACATGCGATCCGCGGCCAGGATTTGAACCTTGGTCACCTTGGTGAGAGGTGAACGCTTTACGCACAAGCCACCCATGCCACCTTGGTTGATGAACAGCCTACCCATTCGACTGATCAGAGAGTTCCCACCCATTTTTTTCACCATTACAGCTGTGGAGTGTTTTTGTAAATGCCAAGAGGTCACTGAATCCTACAAACTATACCCAATCATCATGGAGGACTTTGCGTGTGACACCTCACTGATCACTTTTTGTTGGCATGAATGTGAGCTCGTCAGCGGGAACTTCTGGTGAAATTGGAAAGCCGTTACTCGGTTTGAAAAAAAAAGAAAGGATAACCGGATTTGGAAATCTCCGGTTTCTCCCGCCACTAGTGGTGAATGCTAACATTTGAGGCTCGGCACGGAGGGTTATAACTTTGGAATAGGGTTAAGTTTCGTGGACCTTCTAGTGCTTTACAAAATTACGTGGCAATTTTTTTAATTTTTTATTTCTTTTACCCAAACACATTCTTGGCCGGTGTTTTGCTTTCTTTCTTCACAGGAGTTTTCTCATCTTTGTCCCCTTTCTCTTCTTTCTTACTAGCCGTCTTGCTGCTTGTGGGTGATGCAAGTTCTTCCTTCACTTTGGGTGACTTTGCCTTTTCTGTCTTGTCCTCTGCGATTTCTGGTTTGGCTTCAGTCTTGTCATCTACAAAATGAGAAAACAATAGATAGTTACGGTACATCACTTATTAATATTATTGACAAAGTAAATAAAATAAAAAGTAATTAGCAAAAAGAATGTGTTGTTACACAGTCCGTAGATCGCACGTGTCCCCTTTTCCTGCTTTCGATCCCTAAATGTTTTGTGTTCTTAAAACAGTCCAATTTTGTGCATTTTTAAATGACCTCAAATGACCCATATTGACCTTTCAAAGTCGTAGTCATGGCAAAGTACTGATACTCCTCATGGAAATGCACTTAACTACAAAACACTGACTCATACTGACATACTGACTCATTTTTAAATTTTTTTTAAAAAATACTGGAATGCACCAATGCCCAGTTCAAATGATGTTCTTCTATCACATTTTGGAATGTTACCATTATTTGTAGACGGTTTTAGCACTTCGCGCTTGGAGCCTTTCTTCGGTGGCGTTTTGGTCTTTTTCGTCTCAGCTTTCTTGTCTTTTGCCTCAGGAGATTTCTTGGCCTTGGGAGATTTCTCTTTCTTCTTTGCTTGTTTGGCTTCAACTCTGACTGCATGAAATGATCAAAACTTAGTTCAAATATACAAAATCAAGGACAGATAGATTTGCTTATCACAGCGATGTAAATTTACAAACACGGATTGCCTCTTGATGATGAACAGTACCAAGTGGTACAACCCATGGCGGCCGGGTAACCTGTGAAGACGGCTTATGGCACCGTCCGTGCGCACACCCGGGCCATACTGGTACCTCGAGAGTACAGAAAATAAAAACGAATGGGGCGTGATCGAATATGCAAAAATATGCAAATAAGACACATGCGCATCAGTGTAATCAAAACCGGCCTTCGGAAGCAAAGCTGTAATACTCGAGTTGCATGAATACAATATATGGCCGAGCAAACTGTCAACCAACCAACCAAGTAACATAAACAGCTCAAGCCCACGGCGTGTTTCAAATCCTCCATGGGAAAAAGCATGATAGCATGCTTTATACTTCCAGTGAGGAAAAAAAGAACAGGATCACTTCGTTTTCACTTTTTATCATTGTACAAAACATGTAAATTTGCAGAGATTTGAAGTTTTGATAGTAGTATCCATTCAAATGATTCTGACAACTAAACAAAAGACTATGCAGAGCTTTGAACTATCCCACTTGAGTTGAAGGACCAAAGATGACAGGAAAGAGCAATGTTTACAATTGTGTTCACAAGTCTATCACAAGTCCATCACAAGTCCATCACAAGTCCATCACAAGTCCATCACAAGTCCATCACAAGTCCATCACAAGTCCATCACAAGTCCATCACAAGTCCATCACAAGTCTATCACAACTCCATCACAAGTCCATCACAAGTCCATCACAAGTCCATCACAAGTCCATCACAAGTCCATCACAAGCCCATCACAAGTCCATCACAAGTCCATCACAAGCCCATCACAAGTCCATCACAAGTCCATCACAAGTCCATCACAAGTCCATCACAAGTCCATCACAAATCCATCACAAATCCATCACAAATCCATCACAAATCCATCACAAATCCATCACAAATCCATCACAAGTCCATCACAAGTCTTCGCAATAGAAACTGGTGATAGCATTAATGTCTAATCAGTTCGTTGGTTCCAGTCGAATGCTTGTGAGTTACTTGTTGCTGGACTTGTGATCGACTTCACTTCATCGTAACACTGTTTAAACACCGCACATCAGACTCACCTTCCTCGCTAGCCTTTGCCTCTGTCACGTCATCTGCTTCCTCAACTCCATCCATCATTTCATCTTTGACCTTTGACACGGGTGAATCCATTTCTGTGCTGCTTTCAGCTGCTTTCTGCAATTTAAAAAAATCCCTCAATTTAATGCTTGGAAATGACTAGGAATTACCTGGATATTTTTGACTTTTTATTTTCAAGTGGATTGTTTGTAACCTGTTAAATGTTATGGGGCTACTCAAAATATACCGGTAATTTGACCATAATAGACCTCATATATAAAGCAAACAGTATTTTGACAAGAGCTCTTTTCTCAATACATAACTTTTTTTTCAGAATGTTTCCTTTCAAGAACTGGCAGATTTTGTTAATAACTTAACATTTAAAAATAAAAGCTAAATTTTACTCCGATTAATCACTGAAAACAGCCACTTCAAATTAACAGTTGTTTTATTGTATCTTTTTAAGGAAACTTTAAGCAAAATAAATACTCTGTTCCTTACACTTGAGGCCTTTACAGGGGTCAACGACTTCTCCGTCTTGATCTTTTTAGATTCCGATTCCCCCTTGATGGGTGTGGCAATATCCTTGCCCTCCTCCTCTTTCTGTTCCTCTGCTTTCCTCTTTCGCATGTGCTTCCTCGCTGCTCACAAACAAACAATGCAGTATCCTTGTCAAAAGTATGTTTGTACAAATTCCCCGTTATTAATTTGTTCAATTGGTTCCTGTGCTGCCCTAAACCGCCCTGTCTGTTACTCCCTGTACTGCCCCGACCGCCCCAGCTCTCTATGGTTTTATTGATTCAAGGAATAAACACAATGCACTACAGGCCAGGGTGACCAAAAAAAAATTGTGCAAGCAGACATTGTTCAATTTCTGAAAAAGTACCTGACATGAGTATTTCATTTTGATGGAGCAAATCCTCTTGTGTTTAATCAGTGAAAATGTCATGGAGACCCTCTCATGCAAACCAGAGCTGTAACAGATTATAAAAGGATATGTGTTTTTCAACCATTCCAATGGGAATTACACAATGCATTGGAAATTGCTCAACCAGCACTCTGCAATGGGTCTTTTCATTAACCCTAACATAATTTCCTAGGAACCGTACCAAACCTCGCAAATTCCAACACCCACATGGGAAATCGTACACACACTGTTGGACTTAGTTTTAGGAATCAGTTTAGGGATACTGTACCCATTATAATAATAATAATAATTCTAATAAATTGGGAGGCTAATCATCCTTACTCGCAGCTGGTATGCTGAATTGCGAAGGACGCGGCTGCAACGTGGTCGGGCCGCTGGCATGTAAAGGCGCCTATGGCTGCCGGCCACATCGACCCATATATGACCACGGAGCACAGCCTGAGATCGAAGGGGTTTAATTTTTCCGGAGAGAGGAAAACCGGAGGGCCCGGAGAAAAACTCACGTGGCACAGGAGAGAACCAACCCACAGCTCTACTCACATGCGATCCGCGGCCAGGATTCGAACCATGGTCACCTTGGTGAGAGGTGAGCGCTTTCGACAACACCTGCTATTGGGCTTTGATGGGTCGAGTTCGGTTAGGGTTAACTGTGTAAATCACATTGGAATGGGTGAAGAACACATTACCATTTTTAATCGGTTGTATCTCTGGTTTGCACAAATGGATTTTCATCAAATTTTTGTGATCATAAGTACAGAATGCTGTCGTTAAGAGTCGTGAAATTTGGCCCTGATCATTCGGATGGTACTGAACCAAGATTGCGTACCAGTTTTTCTGAGAGGAATACTGCCTGGTGTGGACATCGGTGAGGCTGTTGGTATGGGTTGTGAGGGAGTCACGGGTGATGGTGGCACTGGGTCAGTGTTCATCTGCTCAGCAGTTGTGGCCTGCTGATAAAAAAGAGGATAAAACAAGGTCAGTTATTTCATGTCGTAAAATTAAATGCTGAATGCTTCAACAAGAACCTTCCGCCATTCTCGTAATAATTGTCAAGCAGTTTTGCTATTTGAACACATACCAATAGATTGTGCCTTTATAACTCAAGGCACTTCACAACTACATGTATTATCCTGCTCTTCATGCCATGAGACCAGTATTCTGCAGCACCTCAAGCTCAGCGCACTCTGGTCTCTACCCTCATGGAGAGTGGCAATTGTAGTAAAGTGTCTTGCCCAAGAACACAAAACAATCGGAAATGTGGTAACTGGGTTCTCTCTTCATAACATTTGGGTTGAACAAAGAAAGTTAACCTTTTTGCGGTATGACAGAAATAATAGGAGGGAACAATTTGGAGTTAATGAATGTGGGTAAATACAAAAGAATTTACTCATTCATACTTCTGGATGGAGTGAGGCAATTGTAGTAAAGTGTCTAGCCCAAGAACACAAAATAGTTGGGAACGGGGAGACTGGGTTCTCTCTTAATCAACTTTGGGTTGAACGGAGACAATTACATTTTTGGGATATATGACAGACATATTTGGGAGGGAAAATTTGGAGCTAATGAATGTGGGTAAGGCCCCCCCAAAAATACTTCTGCTTTCGATTACATGGCATTCGAAAATAGGGTAGGTAGGTAGGGATTTTTTTCCCCAAATTTTTTGTGTACGATCATATGGAGGCGTCCGCTTGTAGTCAAGGACAAAAGGTAGAAATTGATGGCTTTTGGTGTTTTTTCCTCATTTTTCCCATATAAAAAAATAGGGTAGGGGCTCTCAGAATAGGGTAGGTAGGGAAACTGGAAGCAGAACTATTTCTTTTTTTGACCTAAATACAAAAGATTTTCACTCATTCCAAAAAGCAACCTAATGTGTCCACCATACTCAGAAATGCTGATCTGCTGATTGACCAGGTAGGATTTGGAAGTCCAACTTCCAGATAAATTGTGAAGCTTGTAATGAGAATGCACAGATGCTGTACTAATGAAGTTTCCATATTTTGCTGACCTTTCTTTTGGGCGTGTCTTCCACGGGCGCATCCTCCATTGGTGTGGACTTAGCGGGTGTGGTCTTTGCGGGTGTGGTCTTTCTGGGTGGGGTCTTGGTGGGCGAGGTCCCGCCCACGTTCTCACTGCTGTCTTCTTCATCGCTGTCAAGGATGCGGCGTGACTTCTTGTGCGTTTGCTGAACTGGCGATTCAAGGCTTGTGCCGTTCTTTACTTTCAGAGGAGATCTGTCATCCCTTTGATTGATGAAAGAAAATCAATGCTGTTATGATGTTAAAACTCCCTTTCTTTTGACCACAATGAAACTGAAATTCATGTTCTATTACTAGCTCAAAAAGTACCTGCAAACAGACATCCCACAAGTTCTTATAATGTCATATGTAGTTCTCAGACCTATTTTCTTGAAATGAAAGGTCCTAATAACAGCCATGCAACTGGGAATTTAGAAGAAAAAAAAAAAAACGAGGAAATTCAAAAGCACACAAGACTTTGTACAGTGTTTTTCATCAATTTGTAATGGCATTGATGAGAATTTGTAATGGCATTGATGGCATTGATGATGGAAATCAGCAGATCCGAGGCAAAGTTGCATGCCTGTTACATGTTTTAGGGTACCGTATGGTAGGCCTTACACCACACATGGAGCTACCAATGACAACTTGGTGGCATACTTTTTCACTGATTGATGTAACCCAACCAAAACTGGTGTATAGGTTATTAACAGTTTTCAAAGAAACCAAACATTTGCATCAAAAAGTTTATTATTCAGGCAGTGCAAAATCTATATATATATATAGATCTAGGTACACTGAATAAGAGAAGTGAAATCGTCTCCAAGTGCCGGCATCGAGACAGATGTGTTCTTACTTCAGTGACGTAAACGCGTACTAACTTCAATGACGTAACGCGCGTAACGCGTGCGCGCGCTTGATTCGAAATAAGGTAAGGTGCTACTTGTATTCTATTTTTCGTCATTCTGCTGATGAGTGCCTTATGGTATGAAACAGTCTGTCCAGAAGAGAGATATGCCAAAGTTTGTTTAACTCATATTCTGAATTTATTGCATGGTTATAGCTCTACAGAGATGTATCGAGCACTGTGAATTGTGATGGAAGACGATTTCATTAGATATATATATGTATATATAACTGTACATATTTTTCCGCTCACTTCGTGTTTCCAGTGGAGGCTGCATTGTCAGTTGTTCCAATCTGCCGCTTCGGACTAAAAAACGACCTGAGAAAAATGAAGAACAAACAAAAGTTGGAGATATTGATTGTGTACTCTAGGATAGCTTAGCTGGAGTTACCCAGCTCTGAGTTTTATCATTGGGTTGCCATCTAGAGCTGGAGCTCATTTTTCTCGAAAACGATAGTATAGGCAAAAAAAAATTGGAAAATGTTGAATTTTGTCCCCGTTACACACTAATTGCAACTGCAACTCACCCCAAACTTGCCTGGAATAACCATTACACAGGTCCTTGAAGTAAAAAACGATCCACGATGAAGATTCAGCCTACAATTGCAGTGAAAACAGGAAAAATAACCGCTAACCTGACAACCTTGCGAGCATGTCCACGAACGCCGATGGTTTGTGCACACAAAAAAATTTGTGTACGATTGAATGGCGGTCGGTTACCGGTACCAGGCTGTCAACTAGTCGTTTTTGCCGGCTGGCGATTGGCTGTTGGCGCATGACGTCGCGCGGAAGCGTAACACCCGATGACTGTTTCATGCACTATCGGTTGCGGTTCCAGTACCGCAGCTGTGATGCGAGTGGTAAACTTAATATGAGTACATGAAACAGTCATCGGGTGTTACGCTTCCGCGCGACGTCATGCGCCAACAGCCAATCGCCAGCTGGCAAAAACGACTAGTTGACAGCCTGGTACCGGTAACCGACCGCCATTCAATCGTACACAAATTTTTTTGTGTGCACAAACCATCGGCGTTCGTGGACATGCTCGCAAGGTTGTCAGGTTAGCGGTTATTTTTCCTGTTTTCACTGCAATTGTAGGCTGAATCTTCATCGTGGATCGTTTTTTACTTCAAGGACCTGTGTAATGGTTATTCCAGGCAAGTTTGGGGTGAGTTGCAGTTGCAATTAGTGTGTAACGGGGACAAAATTCAACATTTTCCAAATTTTTTTTGCCTATACTATCGTTTTCGAGAAAAATGAGCTCCAGCTCTAGATGACAACCCAATGATAAAACTCAGAGCTGGGTAACTCCAGCTAAGGATAGCTGAGGTATTACGGATGAAGACCCAGACAGCCACACCAATTTTCTGTTTGTAAATGTTATTTATACGGAGCCTTTCTTTAATCAGCCATAGAGCCACTCTTGTGTTGGCACATATGTAGAGCTGCACATGCGCACATTTAAATGTAGGCAAAGACAGGGTGTATCATAAAAGGGAAACAAAATGGTACAAAATGTATAAAAAAATCTAATAATTATTGTTTAATAAGTTAAAGATCATGTGCAACGGCAATGTGTCCTCTTTCCAATGATATGTGTCTTTGGCCACAGACGACTGACATGACTGAGCATTCGTTGTTAATGTTATTCTGTCAAGGGTCAAAACCTGCACGTGGCCACCATCTCTTTCCACACAGCTCTGCACAAAGTCTAGTCCATTTCAACCTTTGCATACACCAGCAATCTTATGTACATGACATTGGCCTACTTGTTATCTTAGCCAGGTAAAACTTGGCCCAGTACACACAGGAATAATTTTTGATAGATTACGTAAAACAGGATTAAAATCATGTAAATTAAATTGTTTATTTAAATGAATTGTATCAAGTGTGGCAATGTGAAAACAGATATCATATTAATTCGTAATGCCATTTCTTACATTATCGATCGCTGAGCCATGTTAAACGTGAGGATAGGAGCGTTCCGGAAAACAAACGAACTCGCTTCAATTTCAGTTAGACTTCGTCGTCTGCAGCTGCAAGGCCACTGCGATTGTAACGCGAAACGTGTACTTCTGTACTGCGATAGATGCGACTGAAGCCGGACGAATATATCACAAACTCTCCGCTTGAAAACAAATCCCCTGCTGCCGATGATAAGTGCACCATTCATTCAGATACAAACAGGCCTACCAATAAAGGACGTGTACAGTGTACTTCCGTTGTTGACAATCACTCGCTAACTTTCGCGGGAAATTATATTTTCCGCGCGTAACGATTGTAAGTGTGTTGGATTCCCTGTAGACATACGCAAAAAACCGCAGTGATCAATTCCTAAGAAGGGGATCTGACTACTTTTATCATAAAGAGGGCGCTGTGCATCAGGATTTGACCCGCTATTTTTGTTTTTACGGCCCCCACGGGTACGGGTGCACACCATGTAGCCTACGGTACCAATGATAAAATCCCCCAATTAAATTTTAAACTCAGAAGTCTCGCAGATGATCAAAGCATACATCGATTTAAACCTTAAAATACCCTCTTTTACTCTCTGTTAATTTGTCTTGTGTCATTAACATTATTCTGTAACATTTTTCAATATCAAAACTTTTGCCAGAAATTGAAATTTTTCCCAAACAATTAATGCAGAGGCCTGTAATGTTACGTAATGGTCATCAGACACCTGTTTTTTTTCCAAAAATAATCCATTTACTTCGAAAAAAATATAACTTCCCCCCACATTTTCAACGCAATTTTGGTTTTAAATAGCGAATCTGGCCTGGGAAAGATTCCCATATACATGTATACAGCCATCAGAAAGTGATATGTCCTAAAAAGTCAAATTTAGCAAGGAAAATATTGAAGTATTTACTGGGAAAACAATTTTTTTCCAGACCAGTCTCATAGGGTTTGTGCACAGGGTAAAAACTGATGGCCAGATATGGGAATCTTTCCCTGGCGAGATAGACTTGTGTCTTCAGGGCCTTTAAGCACTTGCCCTGCTTTTTTCAAGCAAATTCAATTTTTCTTCTGAAAATTAGTTTTAAAAAAGTAAAAGTTCAGTTTTGGTAAATGTGGGGGAAAAAAAGGTTATTTTCCCAAACAATGTAGAGAAAGGGTAGTTGATGCAAAGGGAACTTTGACACATATTATTTGGATGATTTGGGGCAAAAAATAATGGATTTTTTTGACAAAAATGGGTTAATAAAACCTATTTTTACACTTCCACAATTTTAACTAAGTTGAGAACTGCAAGAACTAGACAGATAAGCAAGATATTACACAAAAAATACACAAAATTACTGAGTACATAAAGTGAATTTGTATCTTACAATTTCTGTATTTATTTTGTACCCCAACACCAGTAATTCTTAACATTCACAAACACAATGATCTTCGCCGAAAAAAAACCCAATAACTCATTATCTACTAAAGAGGATAAAACTTCATTCCACCATTTTACCAACTATTCGCATATTTTTTCTTATCCAAATTTTGTACAGCAAGTACCTACAACTGCTCAAACTGATTGTTCTTTACTACTTGCTAAGTACTGTACATTGAGAAAAGAATATATACATTTGTACATTTGTAGGCTTGGGTAACTCCAAATTGGAGGGGAGTGCGGGAGGGCATAAATTTATATTCTGCCCCGCGAGTCAGAACTCTGTTCCAAAACCACACCACATATCCACAGCAAAAACAATTTCGGGAAAATAGGGGGAGGGGGAAGTTCAATCAAATCCACTAATATACTTGGTTATTGCATCAATAAAACATGATCATTACAACGATGGATTAACTCCCTAAAAATTATTTCCAAAGAGTAGTATAAGTAGTCTGTTTTTATTCAGAGTCACCAAAGCCTATCGAGAAGCATTTCCCCGTGAGAAAAATTCACGGGAGTCTGCTATCAGAAAACAACAAAGTTCCATCTTGAAGACTTGTTGTGTCTTCAAGGGAATCTATTAATTCCATAGCAGGCTGCCTAACAAAATTACAACACGAAGGAGAACAGCTTGCAAGAAACTGACGCTACCATCAAATAGACCCCTGTAGCTGTTTCCCTTCTACAAGATCCAAGACATCACATCTGAACTTGTCATCATACATTGTAACTAGCAAGACAATCCCTTCATATTGTCATCATAGCTTGCAAGACATACCCTTCAATTTGTAATTGAACCGACAAAACCTGACTCAATCGTACCACTTAATCCCATCGCAGGACCTACTGGTAGTGGTCAAGTAAAAAGGTTGCGACTGGATGCCACAAAACGAGGTTTCAAAGAAGTGGTTTTTTTTCCCACCAGTTAAATTTCGTTGTGAAGAAATAGAGATTAATTTTCTGCACTGCTGTTTTTCTAGCAAAACAAAACCTTTTTGGCGGACATCCAAAAAAGGGGAAAAACAAGAGGTTTATTGGTTGAAATAAAACATAATAAGATGAAAATTTATTAATAGAAAAAAAATCAAATTTGTTGAAGAGCACAGGGAACGCAACTTTTAAGATTTGAATGAATGTAAATTTGTTGACAGTTCCTGTTGATTCCCATCATTCATTTGTTAAGTGGGTCACCATACTCGTCAACAACATTAAAAAAAAAAAACATTTAAAAATTAATTAAAAAAAAAATCAGCGTAAGTAAGGGCCCTGAGATGGGATTAAACAATATTGGACAACCTTTTTTTCTACTAGGTTGTCCTATTTGCATAAACCTTATTTACATATTTCAAGTAGGGCTGTCCATTTTCGAATAATTAAGATTAGATTACTCAAACTGTGTTTGACCGAATATTCGAATATTCGAAACTGCCAGCTGCAACTGCGTGCCGTGCTGGTAAAAAGTTGCACGCAGAGCATGCCAGTCAAATATATGCATGCGGGGATTGATATGGAGTGTTTTGCAGCTTACGAATATTGAGTGTCTCGGAGTAGAAGATTTTACCGAGTGATAATATTCCTCCTATTTCACAATTTAAAGCCACTCAATATTTGTTTTATATAACTGACATATAGATCCTTGTCATTTGATATTTGACCTTTTATTTCAATACAAAATTGGTGGAAAATGTATTTCTCTCTTCCAAACCACCACTCCACGAAATGTTTGAACCCAACTCTGTAGCTACTGGCTCTTGGGAACAATATGCACACCAGCATGCATTTGCACACAAATACTGCGCCATAGAACAAGGATGATCGTAACTGTGGAATAGTAAATCCCATTCCCCATGGGTGAATGGGACTTTCTGAGCCCTGGCGTGAATGGTAGTGAATAATGAATGTCATGTGATGTGAGTTCCACCAATCAAATGATACGGATCTGTATGTCAGTTATATATAGAGTGCGTTCGATTACTTCCCCCGCTTACTCGTGCCTGGCTCCTCGCGTGATGACAGACATGCGCAGTGGAGCTGGAGCTAAATAAACAAACAGTTTCGGGTAAAGTTTCGTGCAAGAGCTGGAAAGTTGAACTTTGACATGACAATGAGGCTGCATCCAAATCATGTTGTCTAGAGCTAGATATAGGTCCGCGCCCATTGAAAATACGCGGGGACGCGCTGACAATAGACGCAGCCGTAGCTCTGGAAGCCCATTTCGGACACGGCCTGAGGCGCCCGCCGGACGTCACATTGGCAGCCATATTTAATTGCACGGCCTTATGGGATACTTGGGCCAGGCTTGAGTAAGCGCGAGAAGTCATGTGAGAGGTAAATCGAACGCTGTTCGATTATTAGGAGAAGTTATCTAACACACTCAATAAGTACTATAAATTGTCAGTGGCTTTACCTGCTAAAAGAATAGAACCAACGAACAGCCGTCAGCAAAGAAGTTACTGTCAGCCAAAAAAGTAGCACGTGACAATGAAACGCTGCAACTTTATGATAGAGTAACATCACAGTAGTGTGTGTATATGCACGGTTTTCAAATATTCAAAGTGGCAAAAAGCTATTCGAATATTTGGTTGATGATCGAATATTCGAACATTCGGTATATTCAGGACAACCCTAATTTCAAGTATTATTCCTTCGTACCTTCAGGTAGGCATATATCGCTGCACTGTGCTTTTTAAGCACAGTGCTGTGATAGTGGCTAGGTGTTTTTAGAGCCTACTACACTTGTAACAAAAACATGAACATTGCGCAATCTATATCTACTGCGCATGAATTCCGTAAGACAGGCATTTACCAAGAACCAAAAACTGTTGACATCATAAAGAATTATGTCAACTTCCAGGTATGCATAAACTGTGTAAAATCCAAGCAAGCTTTTTTTTTTGTATTTTGTTTCTAATGATTTACTGAGTTGTTTGGCGCACAGCTGCACAATGAATTGAAGGAACATTAACTTTTCTTATTTTATTCACAATATTTTTTTCACCATAATCCCTTTGTTAAAACTGTCAACTTATTTTTACAGTATGTACGGTTATTTGGCAGAATGTTGGGTGGGAGCCCAAGCTTTTTTCCTCATCTTAGTCCAGTTGAGACAGATTTGATCAGACCTAGACAGATGATTCCGGCTGAGGGCCTGTCATCGGATGAGTCTCCTCTGGGGGCTGTGTTTCCTGTGTACCCCTGGCCAGGACTAGTAAATAACGTAAAAGAAAATAAAAGCACACACACACGTTGAATTCAGCCTACTCTTACTTCTTTTGCACTTACTAGATGGTTATGAGCATGTTGTTTTCACAACTTTCTATCTAGAAAAAAAAAAGCCAAGGGCAGTTCGGTACATTTGGACGTACTTGTCAGACACTTTAATAAGCTGCTGTTGAAAAAGTGAATGTGATACATCACCTAATATGTGACATCCAATGGGTAAAAAAACCCATTACAAACCAAACTAAGGTACCACCACCTCAACGACCTTGTACATGTACATCATGTGGTTGGACGTATGTTAGATTTCCCACAAAACAAAGCAAAAAACCACATGACTCAAGCGTTATTTTGCATCTTCCCTCAAGGGGCAAGTGAAAGACAATCTGCAGCATGCCACAAGTTCCCAGGGTTGAACTTTCATTGGATGCAACACACATATCTCAGAACAACAACCAAACAATGGTGTAAATTAAGATATTGGAATTTACTCAGTCATCAATATCACCTTTTTTACAGCGATAACATTTCAACACTGCATACAGGACTGCAATCCCAAGAATGGTACCTCCAACACTCACTCCTGTTTGAAAAAAAAAGAAGGCAAAAGTATGCACACTGAGAAAACAAAATGTCAAAGACAAGGTGACTTGGTGAGATTGTGAAACCATCAGTCAACAAAAGTTCAATTCAAATTTGTGTTGAATCAATGCTGTCACTTTCACTTTGCATGTTAGATCTTACTATAATTCCGGAAATCTCTGTGTGTCTGTCTGTCTGTACTCCGATTATCTCCAGAACCGGGCACTGTATGAAGTTGAAAATTGTGAATGTGCAGTGCCAAGTTTGAAGTTGTTTGGATCATGGGTTTTCAAAAAAGCTGCAAAATATGCAGCATTTTCGGAGGCCTAGATCATACAAACATGTACACAGACCTGCCACACACTGCTGCACATTTTGAACGGGAGCTGCACTTTACCGCGCCACAGGTATGTCAGGTTAACAAAAGTGGAAAAAGTGGTTGGCTGAATGGGCTCGACCATTTCTTGAAGGAGGAAGATGGTGAGGTGGGCCTCAGCCATTTTTTGAAGGGGAGCATCGCGGACCGGTGAGGTGTAGATACGGCGTACTGTTTTAGGGGGAACTGCACTCTATACCGCCACGTTGTGGGTCTACCGCAGTCCAAGCAGTTTGCCCGATCAGAACAAGTTTATTAGAACAGGAACTTCACTAGTATATACAATGTCAGATGCCACAGGTTAGATTCTTGTGTTATAAACGACCTCTGATTCCACTTTCATCCTAAATAAGTAAATTTGGCATTTCATTCCCGCTCATTGATGTAGTTGAGGTCAAAGGTCATTTGAGATAGAGATGATGCACATTTACACGTTAAATGTGGCACTAACAGATGACAATGGCAGAAAGAACCTTCAAAAACAAATGCAGGGTTTGGTTTATTTATGATTATCCCAAATGACCTTTGACCTCCTACATTAAGTTGCAATACCGAATCTTTGGTCGCCCGTCAACAGGGTGCTTGGAAGGGCTAATCTTCACAAAATTTTGTGAAAAAACCCAGGCACGCAAAGCATTGTGAGGAACTATAACTGCCACATCCATTGCACGTACGTTCTGTGCGCACATATCATGCACAGGTCGAAGGGTTGACCCTAGCCCAACTGCCTCTGGCCGTACTCTATCCCAAGCTCTTGTAATACGGTCAGAGTGGCAATGCTCCCCTACACACTGAAAAGTGATGTAGCGATTTTGCTACCAGGACAAAAATGTCCAAAGTTAGGGTACCTAGTCATAGAGGAACTCATACCTGTTCGAAAACACAAGTCCTTTACATTTATATAGAAATCTTCATCCAACTTGCCAAAAAACGACGATCAGTTCATGACCTTGTGTTTGTATGGTCAGTCGCACCGTGCACCCGACGTAACACGAGGTCATGAACTATACAATGCATATATTCATAACCTTGCCCAAGCCCGCCCGCATAATGCATACATTACAACGCGTCCGACATTTGGAAATCCCATGTAGATTGTAGACACATTTTTTGGACAATATTTGTGGGAGCTGAAGACTGATCATCGGTTTTTTTTGCCAGATGGATGAAGATTTCTAGATATTAGGAACGTGCTTTCGAGTACGACTTCCTCTATGACTAGGAAAACTAACTTTGGAAATTTCTGTCCTGGATGAGAAGATAATCTCGATCAAAATCGGTAGCAAAATCGCTTCAGTGTGTAGGGGAGCAAAGTACTTCAAGCGCTTGTGATAGTGTACAGCCAGAGGCAGTTGGGCTAGGTTGACCAGTGTTATTGTTCAAACAAATTCTATAATCCAATGAAGGCTTCAAGGAATTACATAATGCATAGATCTAGAAAAAAATAGCCTGTCCAGCGGCCTGCCGGGCATTGAGTATGAGCGAATACTGAATCAGCTTAGGCTAACCAACTGAAATTGCAATATATTCCTACCTACTACAATCTGCCAGGTTGAGTTGCCCTCGTTGGTCTCGGCAGTGGATGTTGGCAGTGTTGTTGTCAGTGTTGTTGTCATGACAGTGGTCGACCCTGTTGATGTTGGCTCAATCATTGTCTCCATAGATGTCTGTGGGGATTCCTGCTGTGTAGTGCCAGTGACCAGAGCAGTGGTCTGGCAGTTCATAATTCCAAAATCTTAACAAAAATAAAAAGTTACACTCTTTGATAAGATGTTTGCAATCATACACAAGTTATTCAGAAATGCAAGAAATTGTAAAATGTTAGCATGAAACAGGGCTTGTGCAGGAAAACTATATAGTTTGTGGAATAATAAATGTAACCTGCAATTTTAACAGTTGGTTAATTTTACTGCAATCATAAGTAAACTGTAACTTTTTTAAACAATATTTGGGGTACATGTATATTAGAGAGTAATTATAAAAATTGGGTGGGGGGCTAACCACCCTACAGATTGCCAAATGCATTGGCATTTTGTGCGTCAAATTTTTGTGACGCGCATCGGCTGCATTATATTTCGAAGAAGCTTTGAGAAACACGCGCATAGGTTTAGAACATGTTACACAATGGCACATGCACTCTTGTTTTACTATACTCCTGAGGACAATGCTTTGTGTTTCCCTTTGTCCCTACTTCAGGGGACGGTTTTCAACAAAAGACCCAACACCCGAGGACTGAAAGGATCTATTGTTCTCCCTTTGTGTGTCAGTCATCGGAGGTTATGTAGAACACGTACATATATGCACCTGATGGGGTTGAATACGCAGACTTAACTTTGTAATTTTCTACAAAGATGGCGTCCTTTGAGAGGGGCCTATTGTGAAGAATGCAGCTACAATGTGGTCGAGCCGAAGGCACATAAAGGTACCTTAGGCAGCTGCCATACATGCACAACCCATGTTTGACCACGGAACACAGCCAGACATCGAAAGTGTTGATTTTTGCAGGAGGATAACCGGAAAGCCCATAGAAAAACCCTCGTGGCACAGGCGAGAATCAACAAATGTGGTCCGAGCCGGGAATCGAACCCGGGCCACAGTTGTGTCAGGCAAGCACTTTACGCACAAGCCACATACCATGCCACCCTATAAACATGCACGTTGTTTACAGTGTGATATGATAAAAGTAAAGTTAATTCTCCAATAGTAGGTCTTGCAACCCAGTACATGTCTTTCAAATGATGAACTGCAACTTACAATCTGGAGTGGTTCTTGCCTGGATAAGTGTTTGCTTTGTGAAAGGCGAGACCTACCTACGCACTTCACACAGTGCGGATTCCCTGCGATGAAACCACACTCGCAGGTGCGGCATGATACACACGTCCCCAGTACCTCCTCATATACGTAATTGGAACCAAACTTGGAAAAACATCTTTTGTCTTCATCACCTACAGTTCCATCCAGGGGTAAAAAACAAGGAAAAAACCAATACGACAACAATTTGGTGAGTGAAGTTTACATGTATGTACACAAATGTAGTAACAGAATAACATTTGAAAAACCATCCACTTCTTAAATTGTACAACTTGCAATGTGTTAAACGCCTCAAAATACTAAAAACAAATATAACTACATGTAGCACTATCAAATGAACAGAGATAAACAATGTGACCCAGGCACACAACAATATGAGCGTGATAAGTCTGATGTTATTTTTAAAGAATTAAATAACTTTTATATCTGGATTCTGCAGAACAAGAACATTCTGATGGCAGGCCTACATGTAAATGAATTCTGAAAAGGAAATACATTGTACAAGTACATGTACAAATATGTAGACTGCAGGTAATTTTTGAGAAAATGACAACGTTCAAAAATTCCGCCTTTGTAGTCCATGCTAGTTGATGAAAAGTCCTTTTTTAAATTGGGTGGTACAAAAAGTACCGCACTTGAAATGTTGGCTTTGCCTCTCTGTACTGCAAAATGGCTTCTTCATTTATATGTTATTTCATTTAGTGATTTTTTTTCCATTTAGTGGTGACAGGTCAGGTCACATACATGTACCGGTATAATACTGTGCATTTAACAAGTTTTTGAAGTAAGGCCAAAAAAAATAAAAAAATACTTGGTCTCTGGTCAGCGTGCGCGTCAATTTTAATCATGCGCGTCAACCTTTTTTTCCTTCAAATTAACACGGAAGCTACAACAGCGCCCTCTTTTGCCGCACCTCCTCAAATTTTTGTACCAAGGAGCACCAAGGAATGGGGAAATTGCACCAAGGCAAATGATAAAGGGCACCAAGGCAAATTATGGAGGACACCAATGTATAATGAGGACACAAAAAAGCAAAATAGTACCCACCTTGTCTGTACAATTCAAGCTTGAAAAAAAAAAAAAAGCCACAAAAAAAACCACAAAAAAAACGCGTCGCCGCATCGATTCTGGAACTTCGGTCTGACCAGAGACCGCTTATTTTTTTTTTGGCCTAAACAAAAATATTTAAAAAAACTCTGTCCAGAAGGAAATATATATGAACATCTGAGGATACTTTTTTCCAAGTTCATTACGGGCCTTCTTTACATTGGTTACTTACTTGGTTCATTTTGATTTGAAACAGGCAGCGACGTAGACTGTAGAAAACAGGCACAGAATACCAGCCACCACAGCCATGAGGGGGGACGGCTGTGGCAAATCCGAACTGAATGAAAACAAGAGGGAAGAAACATTTCTCTCAATTCACTAAGATCTTACACAAGCAAAGTACAAGTATGATGATTCATATTTAATGTCCAAAAAAAAAAAAAAGGAAGTAGAAGAAATCAGTAAATCATGAAATTTTTAAGGCAGTGGAAACTGGCTGGTGCCTGTTCTCTTTAATATATGTAGATGTTATTTTCTTTGAGCCTTTCTCATATTGGTTGTGCCAGCTTTCTTTTAGCAAATCTTTCGGGCAATTAATTGAAAAGAAATCCCATCCAAGGATACAAGGCATGATGATTGTCACCGCCTAGCTCCACTCAGTAGATAAAATAGCTAGTCACCGCCTTTTAACATATTTAAGCTTAATTAGTTTAAATTTTTTTTTTGGTTTTAACAACTGGCAGTTGTTAATTGCTCATTATGAAATCAGTTTTGGAGAAATTAGCTGTTAAACTTAAAGAGTGAGTAAAGTTGGCCTGATTTTCTTTTGCATTATTTGAGCACTTAAGGTTCCAGTCTGGTTACAAACAAAAAAGTAATAGGCCTACTATAGCCCCATAAATGTGGCCAATTAACTGGACTACCTCCATAAACATAGGCCACACGTCCACCATGTAGGCCTACAAAAACTTGTCGAACTTTGTCAAATTTTGATTTTCACATTTAGGCTTAATTTGTAGGGTTTTGTTTTTGCTAAAGAAGCATACTCGCCCTCTTTATAGGCCAATCAGAAAGTGCTGTCTTTTTCAGATGTCTATTTTTCGTGAAATTTTCAGATTCGTTTGCACACGTTTGCGTATTAAAATTTCAACATGAAATTTCATGAAAATTTCAACATGAAATTTCATGAAAATTGGACATCCGGAAAAGGCAGCACTTTCTGATTAGCCTATAGGCCTAGCTAACATGTATTATAAAGAGGGTGAGTATGCTTCTCAAGCAAAAAACAACAACTACAATTTAAACTAAGCGTTACTGTAAATCAAAATTTGACAAAGTTCGACATGTTTTTGTACATGCATGCATGGCCATGGCTAGCTCTACTGAGTGGAGCGCTGAATTACGGCTAGTATGGAGGGGTACCCGTAATTCAGCGCTCCACTCAGTAGAGCTAGGCCATGGCCATGCCCATGGTGGATGTGTGGCCTATGTTTACGGAGGTAGGAGTCCAGTAAATTGGCCAAATTTATGGGGCTATAGGCCTACATACCTTTAACGCAAACATCCATCATCTAGGCCTATATCTTAATATGCAATTGCAATAGATAGTACTACTATGCTAGGCTACTCAATAGTCTGATAGTACTACATAGTGCATGTAGTGTTGACAGTATCACAGCACAGTCACACTGCAGTCAGATAGTATTAGGCAGTTCTACTCAGAAAATCCCTCGCCACAGAGGAAACATAATCGTCACAAAACTAACCGGAAGTTAAGACAGGAAGTTAATAGATCCGGTGGTGACGAAAAGGCTTCCAGAACATTCTCCGATTCTCCCGGCCCAGATTGGGCAATAACAAATCATGACAATGTCTTGAAGGGTTTTTCCCGATTCGTACAACTACAAGTAAAGTGACTGCAGCATCAGGCGCGTGAACGTATTTTTTTCCAGCTGTGGCTGTCGAACTGGAGCTAGTGATTGAGGGCGCTATAATAATTGACCTTTCTGCGCTTGGTTGGCAAACTGCATTTTTGCCAACCGAATTGCCAACCACGGCCTGTACGAGAAGTTCCCCTATTTTGCAATCTGATATTGCGAAATATCTTTTCTGCAAATAGTGCAATACTTCTAATGATGATATAGTGTAGCAGCCCACTTTTTGAATTTGCTGTTGGTAAATTGTGGTTCTTGTTTAGTTTCCAATCCGGCCTTCTGGTTTAAACCCGCACCGACGACCTACTCGTTACTCGTTCTCATCACAATAATGCACAATACAACAACATCCGACTGCAGAGAGGCGAGACCACAAAACAATTTCAACACAAAAAAATGGAAAAGTGCTGACTCAAGTTTAACAATGGAAATACAAAGTCCTTGAAACTAACTGCAATAGACCCAACCATAATTGAACTCTTTTCCTGGAAAAGCTCCGCTGAAATAATGTGACTCTATATCAGCAAGCGAGCTAAGCTTTTGGACATTTTAGTCATCCTCATGATAAAACCTATACAAGTTTGCAGGTTAATATACAAACGTTTCCATGATTTGGTTTGATTGTTTCTAATTTTAGTCAAAGTTAATCCCTTGGGCCATGGTAATTCAGACATTTTTACACCCTCCCCCCAAAAGTCTTTAATATTTGATGAAAATAGTAGTTTAGCTTCCTTTCAAAGTGAATTTTTGATATTTCGGACCAAAGAGCAAATATTGAATCATGTAACTCTCTATACATGTACAAGACTACTGTATCTCGATCAGTTTTCATAATTATTTTGGTTCGCGATTCGTTCCACACTGGGCCCGATCAAAATAAAAGAGTAATATACAAATACAGTGCGGCCTTGGCACGGGTAAGCAGTCAATTGTGCATCTAAAAAGAATTGCTCAAGCATTTTTCTATACTTACGTTTTTACAGTTAGGTGAAGTAATAAAAAATCCATAAAATCATCTGAACTTTCCATACAATGGGGAAAAGGGAACACTTTCTCTTTATGCGTGATGTTAATGTTTTTCAATTTTTAAAATTGCCCCAATATGGGCTTATTCTCAAGAAGTAACTAAAATTAAAATGAAGGTTGATTGTTGAGTGGGGATCGAGGAAAGGACATTTCATGCAATTTCTCTTACTTGACCTTGAATTATATTTCCAACAATAGGTAAAGAAATGCGACATTCATGGAAGAATTAAAGTAATATTAGTCAATTACACTTGTACAAGAGTTGCTCAAGCATTTATCTACACTATTTCCTCTTTAAAATGACGGTGACGTAAAACAAAAATTGCACGAAATTATCTGGATTTTTCTTCAAGAGATGAAGGAACGCATCATTATTCATTGTTTGATGGTGAATTTGTACATTATTTTGGATTCAATTTGACCCAATATATGGGTCAAGTATGAAGATAAGTATAGCTAAAAAAAAATGAATGTGACCATCTCTGAAAAAAATCTGGATCCGCCCTGCTAGCGCCCCCCCCCCCGCCCCGAAAATATTGGCTCTAGAACCGCGCCTGATGCATGTGCGAAAATTCCCCTATGTTGTAATCTGATATTGCGAAATATCATAGCAAATCCAGCTTTTCTAGGTAAAGTGTTCAGTTATGCTTTGTCCATTATAGTTTCAAGGACTTTGTATTTCCATTGTTGAACTTGAGATCAGCGCACTATTCCATTTTTTTGTGTTGAATGTTTTTGAAGAGGTCGACGTGTTCTATTTTTGGTCTCACCTCTCCGCAATCGGATGTTGTATTGTGCATTATTGTGATAAGAACGAGTGACCAACCAAAAAAGAAAATAGGTTAGGTACGGGTTTAAAACCAGAAGGGATTGGAAACTAAACAATAACCACATTCTACCAACAGCAAATTCAATAAGTGGGCTGCTACACTATATTTTATTAGAATTATTGCACTATTCGCAAAGATAATGTGACTCTTTAAATAGCAAGCGAACCGGCCAGGCTTTTGAGAATTAGAAGGAAGTACAAACGAGGATTTGAAAAAAAATGAGTTCAGGAAGGTTTGGTGGGGCAACGGGAGCTAAGTCCTCCTCATGATAAAACCTATACAAGTTTGCAGGTTTATATACAAACGTTTCCATGATTCGGTTCGATTGTTTCCAGTTTTAGTCCAAATTAATCCCTTGGGCCATGATAATTCAGACATTTTTACACTCCCCCCCCCCCAAAAAGAATTTTAATATTGGATCAAAATAGTAGTTTAGTTTCCTTTCAATGTGAATTTTTGAAATTTCGGACCAAAGAGCAAATATTGAATCATGTAACTCTCTATACAAGACTACTGTATCTCGAAGAGTATACAATGGGGAAAAGGGAACACTTTGCGTGATGTTCATGTTTTTTCAATTTTCAAAATTGCCCCGATATGGGCTTATTCTCAAGAAATAACTTATAATAAACGTTGATGGTTGAGTGGGGATCGGGGAAAAGACATTTCATGCAATTTCTCTTACTTGACCTTCAATTATATTTCCAATAATAGGTAAAGAAATGCGACATTCTTGGAAGAATTAAAGTAATTAGTCAATTTAACTTGTACAAGAATTGCTCAAGCATTTATCTACACTATTTCCTCTTTAAAATGAAGGTGACGTAAAACAAAAATTGCAAGAAATTATCTGGATTTTTCTTCAAGAGAAGAAGAAACGCATCATTTTTTATTGCTTGATGGTGAATTTGTACATATATTTTGGATTCAACTTGACCCAATATGGGCCAAGTATGAAGATATATAGCTAAAAAAGTGAATGTGGTTAATGCAGAAACTTGCGGTCGGGGAAAAGACATTTCATGCAATTGTCCTTACGTGACCTCGGATTATTCTTCCAAAAAATAAAATAGTTAAAAGAAATGTGAATCATTATGTCTACAAGCAATGTACAAGCGCTATTCCCTCTTCCCCCCCCCCCCACAATGAATACAACAAAATGACATGAATATCTGCCCATACCTGTCTCCCCATAACAAAATGTGTCTTTTTACTTCCTCATTCCAACTTTTATTTTCCATTTTTTAATTCGACATTATTAAAAGCCATCGGCTGTTATCTGATGTATTTTTTTGTTCCGAACAATATAGATTATCTGAGCGCAAAAGTGTGTCTTTTTACTTCCTCATTCCAACTTTAATTTTTCATTTTTTAATTCGACATGTTATTTAAAGCCATCGGCTGTTTTCTGATTATCTGAATATAGATTATATGAGCGCAAATTTCCTTTTTTTATGAGACAGTTTGAAGTTGCACGAATAATATTCGTGCAACTTCAAACTGTCTGCATGAAGACGAATATTCGGAATATTCATTGTCTTTTTTTCAAATCATCATCATCATCTTCCTATACTGTGCAGAAACCTCCACTGGAGTATACTCGCACATTGGTTGGAGTGCAAACAAGCAGGTGCAGACGTAACTCGAGGTATAAAAAGACAAATATGTGCAAGTAAAAAAGAGCTATTTTGGGACAGGATGCTTATCTGAAGGTGACACCGTTCACTCTGGTCTTGAAGACATCCAGGGTTGGTGACTCAACAACTTGCTGGGGCAGTGAGTTCCACAGGCGGATGGTGTCTGGGAAGAAGGAGCCCTTCAGTAAAGTTGTACGGGTGGGTGGGATGAGGAATTTCTGGCTGTTGCCTCTGGTAGATGAGTTGACCGGGATAAGGTGGTTGTCTGGGATGTCGATGATCGATCGAGTTTGTTGGTGATCCGGTACATCATTGTAACTTTGGAGATGACTCTTCGGTGTTGTAGAGACTCCCAACCCAGTTTACTCAGCATGGTGTTGACACTGCTGTCTCTGGAGTAGTTATTCATAATGTACCGGGCAGCACTACGCTGGACAGATTCAATTTTGGTGATGTTCCTTTTTGTGGAAGGGTCCCATACGCAACTGGCATACTCAACAATAGGCCGCACAAGGGTGGTATAGCAGCGGGTTTTTACTTCACGAGGGCAGTTGCTCAAGTTGCGTCGTAGGAAGTCAAGGGATCTCAAGCACTTCTTGGAGGTGGTGTCTACATGTCTGTTCCAGGATAAGTTGTCAGTGAGTTCTACCCCTAGGTATTTAGCTGATGGGGGCTGCCTTCAGAGGGTGGTTGTGGATGGAATAAGTGAACTTTACCGGTTTGCGACGTTTGGTGATGTGAAGTACTTGACATTTCTCTGGATGGAACTCCATGAGCCATTTCCTCTCCCACTCCTGCATGGTGTTGAGGTCCTGCTGGAGCTGGTCGGCATCGTCGATGTTGTTTATGACACGGTAGATAGCACTGTCGTCAGCAAACAGTCTAACACTGGAGTCTTCAGAAATACAGCCTGGGAGGTCATTGATATAGGCCAAGAATAGAAGGGGGCCAAGGACAGAACCCTGGGGTACGCCGGATGACGCAGGGGATTGAGCTGACGACTCCCCCTCCAGGACAACTTTCTGGACTCTACCCTGAAGGAAGTTGCTGATCCAGGTAAGTGCACTGCCATCGATGCCGTAGTACTTCAGCTTATGGAGGAGACGAAGATGGGGAACTTTATCAAATGCCTTCGAAAAGTCCAATAGTATGAGGTCAGTTTGAAGACCTTCATCCAGGTTGTGGGCAATGTCATCCATGGTGATGATGAGCTGGGATTCACATGAGCGGGCTTTACGGAAACCATGTTGATTGTCAGACAGGATGTTTTAAGACTGGAAGTGCTGCATGATGGAGTTGTGTATGATATGCTCTAGAAGTTTGCAGCAGATGGCTGTGAGTGAGATGGGCCTGTAGTTGGCTGGTTTATTCCTATCTCTGTGCAACGGTGGCTGATTTCCATATTTCAGGGAGATCCCCACTGTTCAACGAGGCTTGATACAGGATGGAGAGTACAGGTCCAAGGCTGTTAGCAAGTTCTTTCAGTAGACGAGCTGGAATATTATCTGGGCCGGTGGCTTTATGAGGATTTATTTTCTTCAGCAATTTGATTACGCCGTTGACATTTATCTATATGTGATCCATAGTAGGAAATGGACTAGGGCCAAGGACTGGCATGGTGGATGGATCCTCATCTTTTTGAAGACTGAACAAAACTGGTCGTTGAGAATATTTGCCTTATCCTTACTTCCAGTGTATGTAGCTCCTCTGGGGCCACGAAGAGGGGCAACACCATTGTTTTCACAGCGCTTGCTTGAGATATGGCTCCAGAAACGCTTGGGGTTTGACTTGAGATCTGGGCACACAATGTTGTTGATGTAGTTGTTGTATGCTTCTCTGCATGCGTTCTGCATGCGTTTCTTCAGGACGTTGTACCTGGCCCAGTGACGGTGATTGCGATGACGGCGATGGGAGCAAGCCTTGTTGTAAGCACGTTGCTTCTGCCTACTGAGCTGCTTGATTTTGCGGGTTATCCATGGCTGGTTGAAACGACTAGATGTGAATTTGGATGGAACAAGGTCCAAGATTTGGGAGAGTTTTGACTCTATGGTGTCCCACATCTCGCTGACAGGGGATGAAGCGTCAAATTTGGTTACAAATTCATCTTTCATCTTATTTCCTTCACAGCGGAGTGTTGCATGTCGGCCTTATTCCAAAGGTATATTTTCCTTCTCACAGGTCTTTGGCGTTTAGGCTTGATGTCTGTGTCAACGAAGACGATCTCATGATCACTAATGCCTGGGATTGGGAGGCACTTGTTAATACATGATGGTCTGTTGGTGAGGAACAGATCTAGGATATTGTCTAGTCTGGTGGGAAACGAGACAATCTGATCAAGTCCAGATTCGGCCAGTGTAGTGATGAAATTATTACTAAGGCTTTGTGGATACCGATGACCAATGACAGATGAACTGGACCACTCAATGTCGGGCAGGTATTATTATTAGAAAAGAGGGTCATTCCATAAAACTGGGGTCCAAAAGTGTGTCTCTGTTACATCTGACCTGCTAAATTACCACGCAAGTATCATTAAAATTGACTTCAAACTTTTACTATTCGTTCGGCAGGTACTTTGCTTTATATCAAATCACTCTCAGAGATAGAAGACATTAAAGAATGTGTCCTGAATTTAAAACATCTTATATCAGATGTAACAGGGACACACAGAAATTGGTCCTCGCATTAATTTATAGAATGATCCATAATACATAATGCATATTTCATTGCTTTTAAGAAAATGAAATTCTAGGTCTACACTACAGTAATTTCGAATAATAGATCAAATGGAATTCATTGGAAGAGTTGTTGCTGTTAGTTTGTTTGATATTTTCAAAATTATAAATATTTGTTTTGGACAAATTGATAATTGACTGTCAATTTTAATGTTCATCTTTTGATTATTCTTTTGTGAAATAGTGTGAATTGAATTCATGTCGAATATTTATCAATGAAACTTTTAAAAAGTTCGGGAAATATACTCCAAAGTCTCGCAGGTGATCAAGACATTCATCGATTTAAACCTTAAAATACCTTCTTTCACTTTCTGTTAATTTGTCTTGAACCGATAACATTTTTAGTATCAAAACTTTGTTCAAAAATTTAAATTTTCCCAAACAACGCAAAGCTAGCTAGAGAGGCCCGTCTGTGCTATAGGTAAACATAATGTCATATAGTCGTACACCGTACCTATTTTTTTTTCTTAAATAATCCATTTACTGCAAAAAAAGAAGAAGTAACCCCCCACATTTTCAACACAATTTTTGTTTTGAATGGCAAATCTGGACAGATATTGACTTGTGTCTTATGGCCTATTAAGCACTTGCCCTACTTTTTTCAAGGAAATTGAATTTTTCGGCTGAAAAGTTAAAAAAGTATAAGTTCTGTTTTGATAAAATGTGGGCAAAAAATGTAATTTTCCCAAACAATGTAGAAAAAGGCAAGTTGATGCCGGAAGAATTTCACTTAATACTCTGACACGTATTATTTGGACGATTTGGGGCAAAAATAATGGATTTATTGACAAAAATGGGTTAATAAAATCTATTTGTACACTTCCACATTTTTAACTAGAGAACTGCAGGGATAGACAGATAAGCACGACATTACACAACAATATCCACAAAATTACTGAGTACATAAAGTGAATTTTTGTAATTTCAATATTTATTTTGTACACCAACACCAATAATTCTTAACATTCACAAACATGATGATATTCGTCGATAAAAATAATAACTCGTTATCTACCAAAGAGGATACAATTCATTTCACCATTTTACCAACTGTTTCCTGCATTTTACTACTTTACAAAATATTTCATTAAGGAAAGATATAGGCTTGGGTAACTCCAATTTGGGGGCGGGGAAGAGGGGGCATTGATTTAGATTCTGGCCCAAGTAAGAACTCTGTTCCGAAACCGCACCTCATATCCATGCAGGCCCATCGCTAATATCCATACAGGGCCGGGACCCCCTTGGCGAGCAGTCCCCCCCCCACCAGCAAGAGACATATGCATTTTTGTATTTTTTATGGTAGTGGGCTCCCCTAGTTGGTATTATGGCTCCCCCCTGACGCTCAGGGCTGGCAATGGGCCTGTATTCATAGCAAAAACACTATTTGGAAAATAGGGAGAAGTTCAATAAAACCTATCACTAAAACATGATCATTAAGAGGAAGGATTTACAGCCGACAATTTATTTCCAAAGTCATGAAAGTAATTGCTTTGTTTTTATGGGGGATTTGGGTGTTTTTTTTTGGGGGGGGGTGGGGGGAGGGGGTTGGAATTACCCAAGCCTATCCAAAAGCAAGTATTTCCCTGTGAGATAAATTCACGGGGAGTCTGCCATCAGAAATACAATAAAGTTCCTCCTTGAAGACTGCTGTCTTCAAGGAAATCTATTAACATTTTGCAGGATGTCAAACAAAATTACAACATGGAAGGAGAATGGCTTGCTAGAAACAGACACTACCACTCAATAAGGCCCCTGCAACTGTTGCCCATCTACGTCCAAGACATCACATCTGTTCTTAAACCAGCAAGACATTCCGTTCAATTTGTAATTAAGTGAACAAAGCCTGCCTCATTTATACCACTTAATCCCATCGCAGGACCTACTGGAAAAGGGGCAAAGTCCTAATATTTTGACTGGATCCTCAAAAAACAGAGTTTAAAGGAACTTTTTCCCCCTAACCGGTTAATTTTCAATTTAAAGAAATAGGGCATATTCAAATATCACTCTATTTAACATTTGAGTGAATATGAAAATGTTAGTAGTTCCTCTTGATTTCCATTGTGCAAAAATTTGCAGCTTTGGTGACCAGTCACTCATATATTGGGTGGATCACAAAATAATTCCCCAAAAAAGAGATAAATTCTAAAATCAAAATTAAGGAAAATATGGAACTGGCATATACTTATATGGGCCCAGAGATGGGATTAAGCAATATTGGTTGCATTTAAGACAATCTTTTTTTTCTGCTCCTGCTTCCTGCTGGCTGCATTGAAGTAAAGTCAACTTCATGGATTATCATGTAAGATATTGAGCATCAGAGCACTGAGCATTGTTTCAAAATGTAGACACCAATGCAGCTGGGTGACTTTCATGACGGAATATGGGTTGTGACAATGAGAGTGTTGACTTCAAATATATAAACTGGCTTTCCAGAATCACACCAACTCAGAAATCATTAGAAGCAATTGTAGTCATCCAAAACAGACAGGCAAACTTCATTTCGCAATTACTATGGACTAGACTGAGGAGTCGATCAAACACTCAATCTTTCAAAGTCTTTGAAAGATTGAGTCTTTGAAAGACTTGCACATGAAGTGCCTCCTATGTCCCAAACATCAAACTTAATTCACATCTTCGAAATAGTTCAGTTTCATGTGACTCGGAACACCAGTCTAAAAGGGGTGTAAAGTAGACAGACTAGTGTTCGATGCTGTCACTTTCAACAGGAAATTTCTTCAGTACGGTTTGTTTACTTGTTTGGTTTTTTGTTTGTTGGGTTGTTTGTTTATAAATGAAAGGTAATAACACCCTAGTTATTTAAGCAGCTTGGCTGGCAGTACACCATCATGGCAGAAAAAGATTGTCCTATCAGCATTCATTTCATTCAAAAATTTCAAGTATTATTCCTTTGTACTTATAGGTAGGCATATATCATCGCTTCACTGTGCCTTATAGAACAAAGCACAATGATGCGATAGTGGCTAGGTGTTATTAGCGCCTATTACACTCATTATTTACAACATGAACATTATGCAATTTATCTACTGCACATGCATTCTAGGTCTATGCTTTAATACACCAGGTCGAGCAAGCAAAAACAAACTTTTAAGAAGTAAAATAATTACATGTTTGATGCCTTTTTTCTGAATGATCTTTTCTCCTCTTTTACAAAGATGTAGCAAAATTTCAGTTCAAAAGATATGACACGATGCACGTCTATATTTTTCATCAGGGTAAAATAATCAATTTGAATTTGCTATGTACAGTGGACCACACTGGTAGTGGTACTCGCCTATTTGTATCAAGTTTACAGAGATTTGAGATGGATTCAGCATTAAATTGTTTCTTTTTGAATGAATTACTGATGTGTGTCAGTTGATGCCAAGTTTTTTTTTACAAGGGCTAGTACTTTAACAAACGTTATGTATTTGTTTTGGCTCTTTTTCACCACTAATCCTGGTCCAATTCCCTATCAGGGATTTCCACATAGTTAGTCATTGGATGAGCCTCTGGGGGTTGGGTCTCCTGTCTGATGGTGGCCGGGTCTAGTGTTAAAGAAAACAAGGGAAGGAAAAAAGCGTAAGAATTCACATGACCCCAATTCACTTGTTTCCGGACTAATAAAAGGTATATTAATCTTGATTTCATGTCTTTGGAACACTGCCTTGAACAACATCACAGGTAAACAACTTTAGGCAAAGCAGGCCTAGTAAAGTCGAGGCTGATTTCACAAAACGCCAAGACATGTCAGATCAGTGTTCTCCAACCTTGAAAATTAAAGGTTGGTGCGCCATCAAAAAGCGAAGGGGGGGGGGGGCGCTATATGTTAGGGGCGCTATTTGCAGTCATACATTTCTTTATGCTAGGGGGCGCTATTTGCAGATGAACATGCAACTTATGTATGGATAACAGCTTTAGTTTTAGGCTATTTCTAACACAGTAACAGTTAAGTACAATACTGGCTCAGCATCATCTTTCTTAATACATCAGTGACCAGGGACTCTGAGGCAGTTTGGCCTTGAGACTTTTGACCTGATGGATTGCTACCAGGGTACAATGGGCAGGCTTGTCAGTTTGACAAGTGTTGCATGTTTTTGCTTTTGGCAGAGTTTCTGGCCAAAATATGCCCTGGAGGGTAAGGGTAGTCCCACTTGTTTGTCTTTTTTTATTATTTTTTTCAATTTTTATTAAAGCATGGCCGAAACTTTTTAAGCTTGGCGGGTGCCTCAGAAAGCCTGGCGGAGCACCAGGTTATTTTTACAGGTTTGAGAACACTGATGGTCTTAGGAAGGGTAACTTGTCTCAACTAACGGCTCGTCCTAGGATCCATTTCACCACATGTAAGATGCATTCAACTCGTCCTAACTTCCTGAGGAAAGTAGCTGAACTCGTCTTAACTTAAGATCGATGTGAGGGTCTTCTTATCTCATCAATGCGTGTGTTAATTTGTATATTGTCTGGAAATCATCACCGTTAAAAACGAGTGTCGGCCTAGAGGTATAGTTTTGAGGAATAGTCAGGCAGATTGGTGCACAATATGATGGAATTGTTCATTTGATGATGAAAGCATGAAATTTGGCACACAGTCAAAGTATGTCATGGGAAATTTATTTGGCTATAGGGCCATCGCAGATTTACCCTTTGAAAAATATACTATAGAATAAACATGCAATGGCCGGCATTTTGAAACTTTTGAAAATTTCTGGTTATTCTATACTTTTTTAATACTCTATATTTTTGTCATACTGTGTGCCAAATTTCATGCCTTTATCATCAAACTGAACAATCTTATCACCAATCTGCTGTACGGTACTACAAGTAAACCGTTGTAGAAACAGATTTGAAAAGATTTCTGATATGTGGGTAGTTATAATAAAAAATTACTTATTTACACAATTTAATTATACGCCAACACCTCGTCGACTGTTTAAAACAGAGTGATGAAACAGGAAGCAAGAAAAGCTCTATCATATCTTGTATAGAACTACCTTGCGTGTGAAATTTTTTGAGTAGAGTAATTTTTATGGAGAAAGTTTGTGTTCTATGCATACGTACGGGAAGTTGGTTTTGCGCTTTTTTTCCCAACTGTACTGTTTCGTCAAGCAGTAAAAACAAACATCAAGCAGCCATGAAACTGGTAGTTTTGATGCGTCTTGCTAAAGATGGCTTTAGTGAAATCAAGTCTTAGGGCGTGTCTTAGCTAAGATCTATCTAAATAAGAGCGGGACTTTGTCTTAAGTCCTAAGATGAGCCGTAAGATAAGACAAGTTTCATGCAATTAGCCAGTGGTCCAAGATCCCATAAATGACTCAGAATGGCTATTCATTGGAGGTCTCATCATGCATCTGTACATGTGTACCGGATTTAATAGCCCATTTATTGGCGTTACAAGGTAACCCCATAAGATAGCACTCTACCAGGCTCACAAATGACAGCGAGTCAGTGAGGTAAAAAGACGAATACAGGCAGGCCTTCTCTAGTCTGAGTATCACCCGTTCCCCATGGAGCCCATCTTCGGTAGAACGTCTGATATATCTAAGCATGCGCCGCGTGACGTCATTTCATTCCGAAATCGGGACTAAGAGTTTGATTGGTCAATTTCCATGCAATGTTTTACAATACAACATTCTGTGCAAAAATGGGCGTGATGTTTAGGCACAAGGGGCGCTCGCATTACACGCGTAAAGTTGCATAATTGCCGATTCTGCTTACATATCATAGACCATTGGCCGGCTTTGCCAGGGCTAGGGTCTATTACATAGACTAGGCCCTCTCTAGGCCAAGTAAAACTAGATGGCATAGCTCCGTGCACATGTTTGCATTGGTCTTTACAGGGGGGAAGGGGCGGGGGATAGTGGGGAACAGAGCATGCAAAAAGTGTCAGGGATTAATCACAGAAACAGGGATGACAATAATCGTTTTTAATCACGAACAAGCTCACTTGTTTTTGGCCACAAAGATTTCCTCTTCTTGTACAGGAAAGCGGCCCCAAGCAAGCCTATCACTACAAATAAGCTCACCGCAACACCTATTCAAAAGAAAAACAAACAAACAAACAAACACACAAAATATCCAGGTAAATCATCAGTCCAAAATTGATCGGAGTTTGTTGCAACATTTAAGTTGTTCATTTTGCTTTGAATGATCGATAATTATACCAATAGTTTGTCACATGTCACACCAGAAAGGGTTGATGTACATAAAGTGACCACTGATTCCACTTTCATTTAATTACTAAAAGAATCCAATTGCAAATTTTCCTACCTACTACAGTCCTCCAGGTTGAATGGTCGTTGTTGCTCGCATGGGTCCCGGCAGTAATGGTTTGATGCATCTTTGTCACAAAGGTCATTAATGTTGTCACTATCGTGGTCTGCATGGATGTCTGCAGGAGTGGGGTGGTTTCCTGCAGCGGAGTTTCGGTGACTGGGGCAGTGACCGGGGCAGTGACCGGAGCAGTAGTAGTTTGGCAGTGAAGAATGCCATAGTCTACACAGAATTAAAAAGGGATATGGGCTGTAACAGTTTCCCAGGGATATCTGAGTATTGTTTTTTTTTTCTGAGCAGTGCAGGGTGATTGTCAGAAAAAAGGAAACCCAAATGGCACCCCTGTTTTGTTAAGACGTTCTGCATGTAGCCCTTTCCAGATCTAGGACATGAAAGCCCACAGAATAAGCTTTCATTTAGTGAAAAAATCATGAAAATCACCCATGTACTTTTTGAGTTATGGAATTTTGAACACCATCAAACAAAGATTTAAACTTTGTCCATGGATCACATTTAAGGTAATTTTACTGAAACATCACATGTGATGTTCATGAAACCATGTTTTATCATGAAAACGATATCCGAATAATCCCATATGTCTCCGGGGTAGCCAAGTAGAAGGCAGGGCAAGACTTTAAACTCTTGACACTATAAAGCACATTGTTTTTACATTGGAAGCAGAAGGTGTTTAAATAAAGGATATGATAAGTGCCACTGCAGTTATCATGGTTTTGAGAGTGTTCATGGTTATGAGAGTGTTCACAATATGTGCATTGTTTTCGTTTTGCTGAAATATCACTTACCTGTATTGTGATTCGTGGACAAAATTATCAAACTGTGTTTGCGTTAAAAAGTCCATAACTTGAAAAGTACATGAGCGATATGAACAATTATTTTAATAATAGAAAGCTTACTAATTGGGCTTTTACATCCTACATGTAGATCTTGAATGCTCAACATGCAGAACTTCTTAAAAGAATAGGGGGCGCCATCTGGGTTTCCTTGTTTTTGTACTCACCCTGTATTAAGCACCGTCAAAATCAGAATTGAGTTTGTCCAGAACGAGCAGTTTCTTTTGAGGTTTTACATTGGGGTTTTACATTGCGAATTCCAGCGAACGCAGAGCGATGCCGCTTGGCATTTTGCGTTTTTTTTATTTTTCAGGCCAAAAAAAAAAATAATAGCTCTGCTTCCTGTTTCCCTACCTACCCTATTCTGAGAGCCCCTACCCTATTTTTTATGGGCAAAATGAGAGGAAAAAACACCCAAAACCATCAATTTCTAAGTTTTACCCTTGACTACGTGCAGACGCCTCCATATGATTGTACACAAAAAAATTGGCAATTTTTTTTTAAAAATCCCTACCTACTGTACCTACCCTATTTTAGAATGCTATGTAATCGGAAGCAGAACTATTATTTTTTTTTGGCCTGAGTCACAAGCACAAGTTGCCACCAAGTTTTAATTTCATTACACAGCAAACGATAAACACAAAGTAAAAATACCAACGGGAGATTTAATTTGGTGATAATCTAGCACATTTTTGATATTTTCGATATGATTCCTCAATATCGAAAATTTTGATATTTCGATATGATTAAAAACTTGCTATCAGCGATATCAATATCCAAATAATATTGAATAATATCGATATACCGATGATGCTTACATAATCATCATATGTACTTGTGGACTTACTGTGGTATCACGTTTAATCAACTTGACAACAACTGGGATCTCAATGCAGCAAACAGTGAGACCTACCTAGGCACTTCACACAGTGAGGATTCCCTGCGATGTATCCACACTCACAGCTACCGCAAGAGACGCAAATCCCCACTCCCTCATCGTAGACAAAGTTCTCACCCAACTTGGATTGACATATTAAGTCAGCTTCAGTTCCTGGGAGGAAAAAAAGTAAAGTAAATATCCTTATAACACATCTACATGCGGATAAATGTACAAATATGAACGATATTAACTTTCTCAATTCCTCTGTGAATTAAATTTCATGGCAATAACAATGAACTCATATGTGAGATAATGTGACCTGTCACAACAAAATGGAAATTGTGATTTTCTCAGTACAGTGGGGCAAAGCTAAAATTTTTAAGGGGCGGTCCGTTTTTTGTTTTCAGGTGAACGTTAATTTAATTTCTACAATTAAGTCCTGCATTTCCTTTCTCCAACGTTTTTGTTGTCAAACATCCATAAAAAATTGGTCTCAAAAATCGGTTGTACATGTAGTCATGCACATGTACATGTACAACCGATTTTTGAGAACATGTACAACCTCAAGTAACTTGGGGGTCTTTATTTCCGTTACTGAACTCCGTTACTGAACTCCCTTTAACTTTGTATACCATTCGAAAGGTCTTGTTCTTCAGAAATACTCTTGTTCTCCAGAAATACAAATGCAGGTATCTCAGTTCTTAAATAGTCTGACTTTAAGCTCATGTTGTGATGAGAGGTCACATTTAACATAGAGTCACTGGTGGATGGCACATCTCACATGTTGAAAGAATCAAGTGATATTAGTGGATATGTTATGAATAAAATTACATTTCCGTGACAAACTAGAGGTCAACAAAAGATGATGTAAAATACTTTCCAATGACCTATCCATGCTTCTGGATATTGGATACTTGCAGTATGTAACAAGCTTGATCGGAAATATCTCAAGAGCTGCAGGCCAACAAATTTGTGTTCATGCACGAGTCACGTGATTGAGCCATGTAAATTCTGGAATGAGTAGTGTTTTGGGTACAAAAATCAGCTTTTTGGACCCAGTGACCCAATAATGACGTTTGACCCCAGTTTGGTCAAGTGACATGTTGGGGCTGGGCTACTGATACTTTTGGTTAAAATCGGTCAAAATGTGTAGGAGCAATAGACAATGTCAACGTTTGTTACAAACTAACGGGCTAACGGAGAGACATGAAGATATCCAGTAGCTACAAACACTTTATGAAAAATTACCAGGTAAACAGATATAAACTACATGACACTACATATACAAGTTTTTGAAGTAAAACAAAACATTTGGGGGCATTGAAATGTACATGTGCTGGTCACAGGGGCATCACAGTGAAATTTCTAGCTGGTCCCCATTCCCAAATGGCCAGCCTATACATGTAGTCCTATTTAAAGTCTACCTGACTGACCTTGTTTCAAGTTTAGTACGCACAGCCTCTTTGAAACTTATGTTACTTACTTGGGGGTGTAGACACAGGCAGCGTCGTGGATAGCAGCACGAAATGAAACACCAGTAACAGTAATAGCCATATGGAGAGATGGCTCATGCAAATTCTAACTGAATGAATACAAGAGGAAAGAAACAGTTCCTTCAATTCACTAAGATCTTAAGCATGATCTCTGATTGTTTTTTACTCTTTCACCGGGATGGCACTAAACATGCACAGCAGTTCGCCATTTGCTTTTTTAATATTTTCTGGTTGTCATCATCGTCTTTTACCCCTCATAAATCAAAGCCCTGCCCTCTTTGCATTAGCAAAAAGAAGGATTGTGATGTACATGCGAACGGTCTCCCCCTGTGCACTTCAAAATAAAACTGGAAAATAACGGCAAAATAAAATGTTCTTCGTAATGGATGCCATGTGTGGATAAACTCGTGATTTTTAGAACTTGATGGAAATTCACTTGATGGAAATTCACTTTCTGTGAAATTTCAGTTAAGAGTTTTGCTCTAGCATGTCTAGCTAGCTAGGGCTAGGCGCTACAGGCAAAAAATCAAAGTGCGCCACGTTCATGACATTAGCTGGTACAGTTCCGGTTAGGGGCTGCGCCACAACGTTAGTACATGATCAACAATTAATAATGCTGTTCGATCAAGCCATTTCATTTTCAGGGAGAACAAATCGTCCAAAATTTCTGAAAATTTCGTGGAATTACATACGTGTTACTTTAGGCCACATACCTTTAACGCGAAGATCTTCCATCATGTCAACTTCGTGCAAGAATGGCCTATATATGTAAACAGGTAATGTAATGATAATCGATGTACATCATCCATGTACACAAAAGTCTAGGCCCACTTTTTGCAATGCAAAATAGCTCGCGTCGCGTCGCGCCGCGCCGCAAATGAAAAACCACGAAACGTCACACCAAAAAACCACTAACCGGAAGACAGGGAAAGGAAGTTGTCAGGATCCGGTGTTACCACTGAGGAGCTATTTTTACCTCCATGGATGCATGGTGTTACGAAATCGGTCGATTCTAGGAGAACGTTCTAGATGGATATTGAGCAACACAACGAATTTTAGGGTCTTTCCCAATTCGATCATCGCGCCATTGTTCGACTCGATATGGGGCGCTTGAGGGCGCTATTGTACGTACACGTCTTCGGTCGGGTAGGTTCTTTATGTCTATGGTCGGGCCGCTCTGACTTTTGGCATTCATCTTGTTATACATAAGTTCTAAGTCAGCATACTATGCAAGACTTTATTGCATATTGCCCCGAAGAGTGACGTCATGATAACTTTATCATGTGTCACGTGACATCATCGGTCATCCTAAAAAGTGCATATTTGAAACTTCGCTCAAATCATCTCAACTTAACCATATGGTGCCCCGTAAATCACCAGCCTCCACTTCCGATGGGCGCGTGCGCGTTCCGCGCAAGGCATGATGGGAAACAACATGGCGCAGCAAAATCTCTAGTCTGGTTCCCAGACCAAAAGATTCTGACTATTCCCGATGAATCTTAGGTCCGGTAGCCTCCGGTAATACATTGTATTACAATTTACGTCACGGGACTAAAACGGTAGGAATTCCTCCTTTTTCCCGAAAATTTCCGAAGTTTGCCGAATTCGTTTCGTTGACAATCGGATAGCGCCCGAGTATTTCCGAATATAATATAGGTTTAATTAACTGCTATATAATTGCTTATAATTTTTTTAAATGAGGTGACGTCATCATGATATCATCTTATGATTTTATATAGATTTGCGAAGTTCTGAACATTATCGCCATATCCCTCGAACCCAACATGCTATTCCAAATTATTTTTGTATCAGGTTTTTAAGTTATACATGTAGATGTACTATGTTCACAATTTTGAAAAATGTGTGACGTCACGAGGACGTTATCAAAAGTGCCTTTTTTTCAAATCACAGATAAGGGAAGGTCTGATCTTCATGAAATTTGATGGCCGAGTATTGGTAATGTAATTAAAAACAATACAAAATCGGAACTGAGGTTATGATGACATCATCATGGGTCTCGACACCTCATCTTAAAGGTGCATATTTTAAAGTCCTATATCGGGAGAACTCATTGTTAATAAATCATGGAACTATATTCCAAACAAAAGGCATAAATTCATTAAAAAACTTAATGCAAAAAAAGCCCTTTGATCTGGTCCTGGAATAGCCTATAGTAGTTTTATTAGTGTATTGGCCTTACCTATAGTATACCGGTTCATTATCTTGGAGGAAGAGAGGATTCAGCCAGGCAATGATTTGGAGAATTAGTGGGAAAGACTAGTCAGGATTCCAGTGTTTCAGATTTTGCACCGCGTTTTGTAGCGTTGAAACCATGTCACTGTCCTATAGCCAACCTGTGTATCCTGAACCAACAGTAAAGACTGAAGTGCAACGTAGCATTGATGCTCGTCTGGCGAGCGCGAACTGTCAATACCACCGGCTAGTTTGCCTGACACTGTATTTATATTATCACCGTTTACAGCATGCAGTCGAAGATTTCCCTATTTCGCAATCTTCGCGTATTGCTCAATGCATGCACCTGTCAAAGGGGTTTATTATGAGGTAGTGCTTTCGTTCTATTTTTGTCTGAAATATATATATATATATATAAATATTTTTTTACATTATTCCATTGTTGAACTTGATATATCCTGCTCAGCAGGGGGGTAAATCCGCAAGGGGTGGGGGTGGGGTGTGGTATATCAGATATTATTGAATTATGCATTTTTGTGATGAAAACGACTGATCAACAGAAAGGAGGTTGTCGTATGATTTAAAAACGGACCGGGATGGAAAACAAGTACCAACAACAAAGTCAAAATGTGGGCTGCACTACATTAGCACATGACTGTATCAGCATGCGAGCCATATAGTTCATGAAGGTCTTCTTGTTAAAAACCTACGAGTGTCCCTACTTGCACCGTCCCTCAAATTGAAATTTCATAATTGGACAAACATTTCCATTATTTGGTTTGAAGAGTAGTTTTGTCAAAATTAATCCCTTCATGGGCCTTTATCATTCAGACATTTTTGCAACCCTCCACCCCCCCCCAAAAAAAATTAGTTCTCTTATGATGTTCCTCGTAATGTGAAATTTGGATATGTTGGTTCAAAGAGGACATCTTCAATCTTGTAACTATCCATATAGGCCTTAAATTACCGTTTCTCGATAAGTTTTTTTTCGATTATTTTGTTTCGCGATGTGTTTCACACTGGGTCAGATCATAATATGGGATATTTGCAAACATAAACAATAGGGAATAGGGTGAGTTTTTAAGAGGTTTTAGGTTTTTAAGAGGTTTTTAAATGCCATTTTAGATCCCACCTCTCCGCAATCGGACGTTATTCTATTATGCATTAGTTGTGATGAGAACGACTAGACTGACAACTGAAAAAAAAGTTTTTCGGTATGGGTTTAAAACCGAAGATATTGCAAACTAAGAAGAACCTCAAACAAGATTTTCAAAAACTGGGCTGCTACATTATTATTTTATTAGCATTATTGCACTATATTCGCACAAATAATGTGACTCTATAATTAGCACCACTAATTCGCACAAATAGTGTGACTCTATAATTAGCAAGCGAGCTAGGCTTTTGGAATTAGAAAGAAGTACAAACGAGGATTTATAAAAAAAAAATGAGTTCCAAGAAGTTTTTGTGGGGATGGGAGCTAATTCCTCCTCTATGATAAATCCTACAAGTTTGCAGGTTTATGCAAACGTTTCCATGATTGATTGTTTCCAATCCCTTGGGCCATGATAATTCAGACATGATTACACCCCCTCTAAAAGAAAGTCCGTAATACATGTATTTTATTAAATAACTGAAACTATATCGGTTGATGCAGAACTGGAGATTTCTTATTTTACCTTGAATTATTCTTCCAAAAATAATTAAAGAAATGTGATGCAATACACTGCATTTAAAGCTTTCGTACTTTTTCTCTCTTTTTCAGTATTGAATACATTTTTGGTTGTTGGGAAGTTCGAAAAAATACCTCAAAATCTGATATTTCGGACCGAAGAGCAAATATTGAATCATGTAACTCTCTATATAAGACTACTGTATCTCGATCAGTTTTCATGATTATTTTGGTTCGCGATTCGTTTCACACTGGGCCAGATCAAAATAAGAGTACTATACAAATAAAGTGCGGCCTTGGTAAGCAGTAAATTGTGCATCTAAAAAGAATCGCTCAAGCATTTTTCTATACTTACGTTTTTACAATTAGGTGAAGTAACAAAAATGCATAAAATCATCTGAACTTTCCATACAATGGGGAAAAGGGAACACTTTCTCTTTATGCGTGATGTTCATTTTTTTTCAATTTTTAAAATTGCCTCAATTTGGGCTTATTCTCAAGAAATAACTAAAATTATAATAAACGTTGATGGTTGAGTGGGGATCGGGAAAAAGACATTTCATGCAATTTCTCTTACTTGACCTTGAATTATATTTCCAACAATAGGTAAAGAAATGCGACATTCATGGAAGAATTAAAGTAATTAGTCAATTAAACTTGTACAAGAATTGCTCAAGCATTTATCTACACTATTTCCTCTTTTAAATGAAGCTGACGTAAAATTGCATGGAATTATCTGGATTTTTCTTCAAAAGAAGAAGGAACGCATCATTTTTCATTGTTTGATGGTGATTTTTTTCAATTTCAATTCAATTTGCCCCAATATGGGCCAAGTATGAAGATATGTAGCTAAAAAAATGAATGTGGTTAATGCAGAAACTTGGGGTCGAGAAAAAGACATTTCATGCAATTTTCGTTTCATGACCTCGGATTATTCTTCCAAAAATAGTTAAAAGAAATGTGACGAAACACAATGCAGTTATGGACGAATTAAGCTAAGCAGTCAATAACTCTAGCATTTATCTGCACTGTTTCACTTTTTATAATGAAGGTGAAGTAAACAAAAAAAGAAATGACCTTGCTACGCCCCTGATTACCATGGAGGAAGGAACACACTAGGGTGCACCCTGTACATAGGCCTAAATCCATCCACCGAGCTCATGAATAAAAGTTAGGCCTATACCCTCAAAATATTCTATATTAGGCCCCCCCCCCCAAAAAAAATAGTCGGTCTCTGGTCAGCGCGCGCGTCGATTTAAATTTAATCATGCACGTCAACCTTTTTTCCCCGCAAAATGTTCCGCGGTAGCTCCAACAGCGCCCTCTATTGCCGCACCTCCTCAATTTTTTTTTTTACCAAAGAGCACCAAGGAATGGGAAATCGCACCAAGGCAAATAATCGAGGGCACCAAGGCAAATTATGGAGGACACCAATGTACATAAGGACAACACACAAAACAAAATAGTACCCCACCTTGTCTGAACAATCCAAGCTTGGAAAAAAAAAGCCGCGTCGCCGCATCAATTCCAGAACTTTAGTCTGACCAGAGACCGAGTATTTTTTTTTTTTGGGCCTTACAGAGTTCTGAGAGCCATAAAATTGGGGAATTGAAGAGATATGGCAATGAACCTCTGGCCCAGACTTGGGGCTTCCAATATCTGAGAATTTTGGACGCAATTGGGCTCGAAAGTGGCGCTATTTTGCCATGTTGTGGAGGGATCGTTTTTCAAGATGGCTACTTTTCCGCTTAGGGGAAATAGGGGTCGTCTTCTTAGGATGAATATCTCGAAAAGTCAATGGTCAACCCACAAAAAAATGAAAAGAAAATGAAAGATGACATGCATGTTGATCATCATTTTTCTGTGCAGCTTTAATAGGCTAAATACCTGTGAGAGTTCTGAGTATTTTTAAAAGAAAGTCTGGTCATTTAGCACAAGTGTCTATGGGAATTTTAATACAGGGTTGCACCCATTACTAACTTATGTACATTGTATGTAGGCATACACACGCAAATACATACACGTACAGGGTGAGTCAAAAAAAGCGGCACCCAAACCCCAAAAAGTATATTTCATAATTAAACAAATATGTAGCACCAAAAATAATAATGACTGGAAAGCCAATTTCATAAGCTACTTTTAGATGAAAAAATTACTGAAATTGCTCAATCCGTTCAAAGAATATCACCATTTAAACGCAATGACTCTAAAACCTGTCTCGTCCAAAAATGCGAATTCAAGAATTGTCGTCACAATTTTCTTCAAACATCACCAGCGATAAAACCTCAGTTTAAAAGTTTAAAATATTCAACAAAAACCTTTTGAAGGCCCGTCTTTCAAAAAAGTGGATTTTATAAATCATTGTTTGCCTAACCAGGGTTATTTATAAAGATATTGTGTACTACACTTGTTGAAACAAGTACTCTGTGTCATTTTCTTTGTTGTTCCAAACAGTCAAAACACACAATATTTTTTTTTTTTGGGCGAGACAGGTTTTAGGGCATTGCGTTTAAATGGTGATATTCTTTGAACGGATTGAGTAATTTCAGTTATTTTTTTCATTTAAAAGTAGCTTATGAAATTGGCTTTCCAGTCATTATGAAATATGAAATATATTTCGGGGGTTTGAATTGGGTTCGGCTTTTTTTGACTCACCCTATAGATAAAGATCTTCGATCAGTTGGTGCATGCGCTATCCATTTTTTTCTGCGCTTGCGAGCAGTTTTTGGATCTGAAAAGAGCGACGTTCGCTCCCTTCTATCTAGAGTGTATTAGCTTTGGAGATTGTTCATCAATTAATACAATTAATGATCTAACAAAGTAAAAGTTGTTTGCGGTTAACAAAAATGCAATAAATCCTAAGATTTTCGTGACATTTTGATAAAAATTCCCAAGTTCCCAAAGTCAGTTTCCAAAATTCCCAAGATCTTGCGAAAAAACCCAAGGAGTGGCCATTTTTGGGGCATGTGGTAAGATGTACTGCATACATTTTATGCACCCATACATGCACTGTAGTGTACATTGTGTCGCAGGCATGTACGTACACATAGTATATAGTTGGCACATGCAGCACATGCAGGCCTGAACGTTTCGTATACTTTGGTAGAGTAAAACTGGTAGTGGTAATAAACCGAATGGAATAGAAAAAAGGGTAGGCCTATAGATGTGAACTATGTTTACACTCCCCCACTAAAAATAAAATTCAGACATGTCTGAATGCACAATAGCCTTGATATTGGATTTGGACACACACACGCGCGCGCTGGTAACATGGTCAATGCACACGATTCACCATGACGGTGCACCATGTCATTTTGGCCGATATCTATACTACAATTCAAGGAATCTCTGTCTGTCTGTCTGTCTGTCTGTCTGTCTGTCTGTCTGTCTGTCTGTCTGTCTGTCCGCCGATTATCTCCAGAACTGGGCACCGTATGGAGTTGAAAATCGGCGGGCGTATTGCTCGGGACAACAGAATGTGCAGTGCCGAGTTTGAAGTGGTTTAGACCAGCGGTTGTCGCAAAAGCTGCAAAAAAGCAGTATTTTCTGAGGCCTAGCGCGCCAGAATATATCCTAGAACTCTGCGCACTGATGTTCTTTTCAATTGTTTACGTCATGTTTGAGCAAGAGCGCGCCTGCTTGATATGACGCAACAATGGAAAAAGGACGGGCACGCGCACGTTTATAGGGCAATACCATTTTCCAGTATGGGTGAATAGCACTGCATACCATGTTTCCGTATGTACACGTACGTGGTGGCTGCACGGGCACATTATTTTTGCAGTCGACTGAGCGACCATTGTAGGTGGTCGAACTTATAGTGGCACAAACTTTGACGTGAGTGTGCGTTCAACCTGTGAAAACAACACCATTGAATCGCGTGCGTTGTTTGCACGAGCAGTTTTCAAAAACTCTGCAAGAATGCAACCCAGCGGTCAAGCAATTTGCCCCTCTCGATCAGGCACATTTTCAACTTGCCCCTCCCGAACAGGCACATTTTCAACTGGCCTTGCACTAGTCTATACTACAATTCAAGGAATCTCTGTCTGTCTGTCTGTCTGTCTGTCTGTCTGTCCGCCGATTATCTCCAGAACCGGGCACCGTATGGAGTTGAAAATCGGCCGGTGTATTGCTCGGGACAACCGAATGTGCAGTGCCAAGTTTGAAGTGGTTTGGACCAGCGGTTCTCGAAAAAGCTGCAAAAAAGCAGTATTTTCTGAAGCCTAGCGCGCCAGAATATAGCCTAGAACTCCGCGCACTGATGTTCTTTTCAATTGTTTACGTCATGTTTGAGCAAGAGCGCGCGTGCTCAATATGACGCAACAATGCAAAACGGACGGGCACATCATGGGGTTCTTTTCAAATTTTGTTTAAGTCATGTTCGAGCTAAAGCGCGCGTGCTCAATGTGACGCAAACAGTGCAAAAAGGACGGGCACATTGTAGGGCGATAGCACTGCACACCATGTCTTCGTATGTACACATACGTGAGTGGCATGCACGGGCACATGAATTTTTTTGTCAACTGAGTAACCATCACTGCACTGTATGTAGGCGGTCGACTGAGCAACTCTTATACAATATGGTATCGCCCTACAACTACGCCCTACAGCCTACAGTTCTAGGGCGATACCATATTGTCCAGTAGGGGTGAATATCAGTGCCAAGGGGTGAAGACATTTTGTGCGTTTAACTTGCGAGTGTGCGTTCACGCCATTGAATAATGTGAGTTGTTTGAACGAGCTGCAGTTCTCAATTGCCCCATCCGAACACGCACATTTTCGACTGGCCCTGCACTAGTCCTTACTATAATTCCAGGAATCTCTGTCTGTCTGTCTGTCTGTCTGTCCGTCGATTATCTCCAGAACCGGGCACCGTAAAAAGTTGAATTTTGGCAGGCATACTGCTTGGGACAACAGAATGTGCAGTGCCAAGTTTAAAGTTGTTTGGACGAGCGATTCTCGAAAAAACTGCAAAAAAGCAGCATTTTTTTTAGCCTCAACGTGGCATATTATATACCTAGAACACGCGCAGTCCTTTTCAATTGTTTTGAAAGAGTATTTCTGGAACTCACGTACGTAAGTAGCTGCACAGGCGTATGAGTGAATATCAGTGCCGGAGATGGCCAGCACCCGATTTCATCAAACTCTTCGTAACTTACGATGCATCGCAGCGCTGCGACGCGTCGTATCTCCACGATGCGTCGCAGCTGCGACGCGTCCTGCGATCCATTTCACTAAACACGTCGTAAGTGCGACGCGTCGTAGGTGTATTTATAGCACAACTCGGTGACTGTTTTATGTCTTCAGTCAGCGTACAGTAAATAGTCGTCTGATATTCAACAAAGAGTCGTCGGATCTCAGCTCGAAATTTGTTAAAACGTGCGATGCAATTTTGAAGGAAAACAAGCTCTCATTGGACTGTATAGCTACTTTGAAATTTCAACTCTAATATTCCGGTCTAATTCATAATTATTCAATGAATTTTCTATTTACAACTTTACACACATTGCCTTGGTATTATAATTTCGTTAATGTAATGTTTGTGGCATAAAACTGGCTTAGAAATGACTCTTCTTATTTTGCGATGACCAGTAGACACGTCGTAACTTGCGACGTGTTTTAAGCCGTTGTCAAGGAACTTACGACGCGTTCAACACATCGCAACTTTAGTGAAATGGAAGATACGACGCGTCGCGAGTTGCGACGTGTTACACGTCGTAACTTGAGTTGCGACGCGTCGCAGCGCTTCGTGAAATCGGGTGCTGGCGACATGTACAAAGTGCGCTCAACCTATGAGTGTGAGTTCAACCTGTGAAAACAACACATTTGAATCGTGTGCGTTGAAATTGCCCCTACGAACTGGTGCATTTTTTGACGGGCCCTGCACTAGTCTATACTACAATTCAAGGAATCTCTGTCTGTCTGTCTGTCTGTCTGTCTGTCTGTCTGTCTGTCTGTCTGTCTGTCTGTCTGTCCGCCGATTATCTCCAGAACCGGGCACCGTATGGAGTTGAAAATCGGTGAGTGTATTGCTCGGGACAACCGAATGTGCAGTGCCAAGTTTGAAGTGGTTTGGACCAGCGGTTCTCGAAAAAGCTGCAAAAAAGCTGTATTTTCTGAAGCCTAGCGTGCCAGAATATAGCCCTAGAACTCCGCGCACTGATGTTCTTTTCAATTGTTTACGTCATGTTTGAGCAAAAGCGCGTGTGCTTGATATGACGCAACAATGGAAAAGAGGACGGGCACATTGTAGGGCGATAGCACCGCGCACCATGTCTTCGTACGTGAGTGGCATGCACGGGCACGGGCACATGCATTTTGTAGTTAACTGAGCAACCATCACTGCACTATTATGTAGGCGGTCGACTGAGCAACTCTAATACAATATGGTATCGCTCTACAACTACGCCCTACAGTTGTAAGGCGATAAATATCAGTGCCCTGGGGTGACGACATTTTGTGCGTTTAACTTGCGAGTGTGCGTTCACACCATTGAATAATGTGCGTTATTTGCACGAGCTGCAGTTCTCAACATGCCCCTTCCGAACACGCACATTTTCGACTGGCCCTGCACTAGTCTATACTACAATTCAAGGAATCTCTGTCTGTCTGTCTGTCTGTCTGTCTGTCCGCCGATTATCTCCGGAACCGGGCACCGTATGGAGTTGAAAATCGGCGGGTGTATTGCTCGGGACAACCGAATGTGCAGTGCCAAGTTTGAAGTGGTTTGGACCAGCGGTTCTCGAAAAAGCTGCAAAAAAGCTGTATTTTCTGAAGCCTAGCGCGCCAGAATATAGCCTAGAACTCCGCGCACTGATGTTCTTTTCAATTGTTTACGTCATGTTTGACCAAAAGCGCGCGTGCTTGATATGACGCAACAATGGAAAAGAGGACGGGCACATTGTAGGGCGATAGCACCGCGCACAATGTCTTCGTACGTGAGTGGCATGCACGGGCACGGGCACATGCATTTTGTAGTTAACTGAGCAACCATCACTGCACTGTATGTAGGGGGTCGACTGAGCAACTCTAATACAATATGGTACCGCCCTACGCCCTACAGTTGTAGGGCGATACCATTTTGTCCAGTAGGGGTAAATATCAGTGCCGGGGGGTGACGACATTTTGTGCGTTTAACTTGCGAGTGTGCGTTCACACCATTGAATAATGTGCGTTTTTTTGCACGAGCTGCAGTTCTCAACTGCCCCTTCCGAGCCCGTACATTTTCGACTGGCCCTGCACTAGTCTATACTACAATTCAAGGAATCTCTGTCTGTCTGTCTGTCTGTCTGTCTGTCCGCCGATTATCTCCAGAATCGGGCACCGTGTGAAGTGGAAAATCGGCGGGAGTGTTGCTCGGGACAACAGAATGTGCAGTGCCGAGTTTGAAGTGGTTTGGACCAGCGGTTGTCGAAAAAGCTGCAAAAAAGCAGTATTTTCTGAGGCCTAGCGCGCCAGAATATAGCCTAGAACATAACACCGCGCACTGATGTTCTTTTCAATTGTTTACGTCATGTAAAGCTAAAAGCGCGCGTGCTCAATATGACGAAACAATGGAAAAAAGGACGTTTACATCATGTTCGAGATAAGGCGCGCGTGCTCAGTATGACGCAAACAGTGCAAAAAGGACGGGCACATTGTAGGGCGATAGCACTGCACACCATGTCTTCGTACGTACATATACGTGAGTGGCATGCACGGGCACATGCATTTTGTAGTCAACTGAGCAACCATCACTGCACTGTATGTAGGCGGTCGACTGAGCAACTCTAATACAATATGGTATCGCCCTACAACTACGCCCTACAACTACGACCTACAGTTGTAGGGCGATACCATATTGTCCAGTAGGGGTAAATATCAGTGCCAGGGGGGTGACGACATTTTGTGCGTTTAACTTGCGAGAGTGTGCGTTCACACCATTGAATAATGTGCGTTGTTTGCACGAGCTGCAGTTCTCAACTGCGCCTTCCAAACACGCACATTTTCGACTGGCCCTGCACTCGTCTTACTATAATTCCAGGAATCTCTGTCTGTCTGTCTGTCCGTCGATTATCTCCAGAACCGGGCACCGTATGAAGTTGAAAATCGGCGGGTATATTTTTCGGGACAACAGAATGTGCAGTGCAAAGTTTGAAGTTGTTTGGACCAGCGGTTCTCGAAAAAGCTGCAAAAAGCAGTATTTTCTGAGGCAAACGTGTCAGTATATATAGCTTAGAACATAACACCCGCACGCACTGTCGTTCTTTTCAATTGTTTACGTCATGTTTAAGCCAAAGCGCGCGTGCTCAATATGACGCAAACAATGCAAAAAGGAAGAGCAGAAAAACACGTGCATTGCAGGGCGATACATTGTCCAGTATGGGTGAATACTAATAGATCAATGGGTGAATAGCACTGCATACCATGTTTTCGTATGTACACGGGCACATTATTTTTGCTGTCGACTGAGCGACCATTGTAGGTGGTCGAACTTCAAACTTGGCAAAAATGTTGACGTAAGTGTGCGATCAACCTGTGAAAACAACACCATTGAATCGCGTGCGTTGTTTGCACGATTAGTTCTCCAAAACTCCGCAAGTATGCAACCTATACCAGCGGTAAAGCAATTTGCGTTTCCCGAACATGCACATTTTAGACGGGCACTGCACTAGTTTTTACAAATACAGATTGTGTTCGACGTGAAAGCCGTATTAGGATACACAAACAACGTGTCATCTTCTTCAATTTGTTTTTAATCCCCCATTTGGACGAAAAATCCAACCGAACCATAGTGTATAACCACGGTTCACCACTGTAAATCATATAAGAAGCAGAGTCACTCAATTCCTTTATATTTTGGATTGGATGGATCACCGATGGATTTTTCGGCAAATTAACGGAATGAGTGAATACAAACAAATTGACAAGGATTGTATATTGTTTGTGTATCATAATGAGCCTTTCAAGTTAAACACAAACTGTGTTTTGTACAGTTGTTGGCCAAAATGGCATGGTGAACCGTCATGGCGAACCGTTACGATGCACGCAACAATGAAGTTGTGATTTTAAAGAATTTGAACATTTGTATTTTTAATTTCCATTTTTGTATTACTATCAATCATTATTATCTGGCCTAAATATGTGTTCTTTCATTCAACCTTCGGCCGCCATTTCATATTTTGGAAACAAAACTCAAGAAAACAGCTCCCTAAACGGCATGTCATGCATATTTTGAGAAAAAAAAAATCAGACATGTAGTCAGGATTCCAGGGTTTCTGAGGCTCGCACACAATAGTCCAGCGGATATGTGACAAAATATCGATGAATTGTGCGCTTTTGCATAAAAGCGTGAAACTTGGCACAGATGTTAATATTCATGCGAGAAAATGTTTTAGATGTGGAGCCATCGCAAATTTACCCTTTTAGGGGCGTGGCATCCATTTAAAAAAAGGGGGGCGGGACTTGTCGTGCCCGCAGTGAAAATGGTTTTTCCCACTTGTCATAAAAGCAGGAAACTTCACAAAGACATAATTATATAGATTATTAGTGTTTTCCAGATTAGGAGCCACCACAAAAGTACCTTTTTGGGGGCGTGGCAGCCATTAAAAGAAAAGGGGGGTTTAATTATTATGCCCACTTTGGAAAACATTGTGCCCATATTTCATGAACGAATAAAACGTCCCACAGACGTTTATATTCTTGAGAAAAAGAATTCCAGATGTGGAGCCATCTCGAACACACCCTTTTAGGGGCGTGGCAACCATATAAGAAAAAAAAGGGGGGCGGGGTTTTCATTATGCCCACCCTGGAAATATTGTTCCCACACTCATAGAGAAATTGAACTTTCCACAAACATTGACATTCGTGAGTAAAAAAATTCCAGATGTGGAGCCATCTCGAACACACCCTTTTAGGGGCGTGGCAACCGTATAAGAAAAAAAAGGGGGGGGGCGGGGTTTTCATTATGCCCACCCTGGAAATATTGTTCCCACACTCATAGAGAAATGGAACTTTCCACAGACATTGACATTCATGAGAAAAACAATTCCGGATGTGGAGCCATCGCGAACACACCCTTTTAGGGGCGTGGCAGCCACATTGAAAAAAAGGGGGCGGGGTTCTCATTATGCCCAACAATTTGAAGCCATCAGAAACTTATCCTTTTAGATGCATGGCATCTAATTTTTAAAAAATGGGGGGGGGGGTGCTACTAATCATTTGCCCACCATCGAACTTTCATAAATGACTAAACTTCACACAAACTTGGTGCAAGATAATAAATTCATATGTAGAGCCACAGCAAACTCATCCTATTAGGGGTGTGAGGGGCCTACTCACTGTGCCCACAATTGCAATTTTTATATTTTGTTGTTGATTTCTTATAATGTTGATTGGCCCATAACCTGTATTATTTGGTAATACAATGACTTACACCAAAGAGCATGGGTAAGTACCGGTAGGCTAACCCGTGTTATAGGGTTCAATGTGTGTACTTGCACCTATATTATCATGCACATCTAAATTCCAGAGTGATTTCATAATTACAAATACACAGCACACAATGGCAGCCCTAAACTCTAACATTTAACATTTAACGGCCATTGAAATCCTTTTTTTAGGGGGGGGGGGGAGTGTATAATCCCCCTACCCCCTACCCGTTGCGCCGCATTGACAGCAGATTGGGTAACAACACGATGTACTCGCCTCACAAAGTGGTGGACACGTCCACTATGACTTCACATTCAATGAATCTGTGTACCCCCACCACACAACCCCTTTTGGTCTGTCAGAAAAAAAGGCAGGGGAAACAATGTATTTGGAGAAGTAACACTTGTCTTTCCAGGACTAACTGAGGCACCCCAGTTTATACCCCAATTCAGATATTGCTGCAGTTGAAAGGTTAACAGTAACCGGGTTAATATAGATGAGGCAAGAATGCAATCTGAAAGAAAACAAAGGGTTTGCCAACAGTAACTTCCAACTATAAAGGCGGCCCTACTCCAACACATTAAACAGCTATATGGGGTAGATTTTATTATATAAAAAGCGGTCAAAATTTTCCACGTTGTGCATATTGAGTACCCCCCCGCCATTTTAAAAATGGACGCCGCGCCTCTAAAAGGGTAGGTTTGTGATGGCTTCACATTTATAAAAAAAGAAGATTTTTATGAATATATTGTCCTAGTGGAATTTAATCCATTTATGAAAGGTAGGCATAACTTTCTTTTATAGGGGCATCATGACTACCCCCCCCCATTTTATTATGGCTGCCACGCCCCTAAAAGGGTGTGTTTACGATGGCTCCACGTGTGATTTTTTTCTCGTGAGTATTAATGTCTGTGGGAATAGCTTCATTCGTTTATGAGATGTGGGCACATTTTTCCCATGTTGGGCATAATGAGAACCCCGCCCCCTTTTTTCAATATGGCTGCCACGCCCCTAAAAGGGTGTGTTCGCGATGGCTCCACATCTGGATTTTTTTTTCTCATGAATGTCAATGTTTATGGAAAGTTCCATTTCTCTATGAGTGTGGGAACAATATTTCCAGGGTGGGCAAAATGAAAACCCCGCCCCCTTTTTTCTTATATGGTTGCCACGCCCCTAAAAGGGTGTGTTCGAGATGGCTCCACATCTGGAATTTTTTTTCTCATGAATGTCAATGTTTGTGGAAAGTTCCATTTCTCTATGAGTGTGGGAACAATATTTCCAGGGTGGGCATGATGAAAACCCCGCCCCCTTTTTTTCTTATAAGGTTGCCACGCCCCTAAAAGAGTGTGTTCGAGATGGCTCCACATCTGGAATTTTTTTCTCATGAATATAAACTTCTGTGGGACGTTTTATTCGTTCATGAAATATGGGCACAATGTTTTCCAAAGTGGGCATAATAATTTACCCCCCCCTTTTATTTTAATGGCTGCCACGCCCCCCAAAAAAGGTACTTTTGTGGTGGCTCCGAATCTGGAAAACACTAATAATCTTTATAATTATGTCTTTGTGAAGTTTCCTGCTTTTGTAACAGGTGGGAAAACAATTTTCACTGCGGGCACGACAAGTCCCGCCCCCCTTTTTTAAATGGATGCCACGCCCCTAAAAGAGTAAATTTGCAATGGCTCCACATCTTAAACATTTTCTCGCATGAATATAAACATCTGTGCCAAGTTTCACGCTTTTATGCAAAAGTGCACAATTTTTTCACATATCCGCTGGACTACAACGCGCGCTACGTCGCAATTCGTGGTACACTATGTGCGTTTTGTGAACGATGTCACTATTCCTACACTATTAAATGAGTCTTCAGCTGACATGCACGTATACATGCATTCCTAGTACATAAAGCAGTGATGTACGTTTGCCGAGCGCTACTACGTGACGTCATATGCACGCCCGATGACTAAACGCATTGGCATGCGAGGATTCCCCTATATATTTCGCAATCACAGTATTGCGCAACTATATAATCACGGTTATCTTGGGGGACTTTTTTATTTTCTGTTTTTTTTTCTGTTGTGGTTGTATAAGTTGTTGAACTTGAGGTCGACCAGTCTTGTTCCCTGACCTGACAATTCCTTCCCGACACCCTGACGTCTCCCGGGCTAAAAAAAAAAAAAAAATGACGGCCATTTTTCAAAGCTCGGCTTCGTTCCCACTTTGGCTTTGTCATTAAAAACTATAATGGTCCGATTAAATTATAAAAAAAAACACTTGCTTCATATATTATACAATTTGATATTTATGTAAGAAAACATTAAAGGGGCACTAGGTCCTGAAATCTCCGAAAATTTCATGTTTTAGATTGTTTACTTATCCTATTTCAAACATGTGGTTGAAAGGAAACCAACTAATGTCTTATCGTTCCCGAGAAAAGACGAAAAAAAACCCGGTTGTTTACATCGGACACGACGGAGTACGAATACGTTTTTCGTGTCGTTCTCATACACTGTACGATATACACGTTGTGTGTCTCGGGAACAGCGGTGACCAATCACCAATGTAAAAAAAAGTGCTTTCTTCAACTTCCGCAAAAGGCGAACACTTTACGCGTACGAATGAAATCACAACTAGCATCCAATCGGCTCGGATTTATGGGGTCGTAAAAGTGGACCCTGAAATTCATTCTCGCACGCATAATACAGGAATAACACAAACACGCCCAGTTTTTAAAGGATAGTTGTGTGGATGTTTCTATCCTAGTTTTTAATGTTCTTTCCGGTTAACATAATCTCGTTCAAAGCGCGTTTTGTAGCCCAATTGGGCTGTTCCAGGACCTAGTGTCCCTTTGTAATGCCGAGCTGGAATCTTCAAGTTTGGAACCCAAATAGCAGGCGAATCCGAAATAGAGAGGACGCCTAGGAGTACACATAGGTATAAGGGTTTCTGAGGCTCACACAGAGATGCGTCGCAATTCGTGGTACTCTAGGCCTATGTGTGTTTGAACAATATGTCACTAGTCCTACATTATTAGTCTACAGCTGGCACAAGCTATATGTATATGTACATTTTGTACATGTACATGTACATGAATTTCTGTACCGTGATGCACGTTTGCCGAGCATGCTACGTTATCGAGGCCATTTTAAGGTTTGCTGGTTCAATCATTTTATACCTCGCATACGCGCACCTGCACGCACGCGCACGTACGTCATAATATGGAGTGCGTTCGATTCATCATACATAATGTCTATTGTTCGATTACTTCCACCAGCTTACTCGCGCCTGCTCGCATGAAGACAGACATGCGCAGTGGAGCTAAATAAACAAACGGTTTCTTTGGGTAAAGTTTCGGTCCGAGCCCATTGAAAATACGTTGGGACGGGCTGACAATAGACGTAGCTGTAGTTCTAGAAGCACACGGCCTGAGGCGCCTGCCGGACGTCACGTTGGCAGCCATGTTTATTGCATGGCTTTATGGGATACCTACCCAACTAACCGGCTCGGCGAGTCGGTCACTTGGGCCAGGCTCGAGTAAACGCGAGAAGTCACGTGAGAGGTAAATTGAACGCTGTCGCGCTTGCACGAGTAAGCGCGGGGGAAGTAATAGAACGCACTCAACACAACAAGGGGTTACCGAAGACCCGATGGAAGGCGCCCGCTGAATGGTCAGAATCTGGAGGTCAAGATGTGATGGTTTTGCATAATTAATCACCGAAACCGCGAGCATATCACGGACGCTTGCCGTGCTAGCCGATATTCCATAGACCTTAAAAACATAGGGGGTTGCCTAAAAAAAAAAAAAAAAATACCGAGTAAATCAAAATCGAAAAAGAAGTGCGCTGCTTAACCTACACTGTTTATTAGAATATTAGTCAATTCGAACACAAAATGTGACTCTATACAAACAAGCGAGCTAGTCTTTTGGGAATTAGAAAGAAGTACAAACGAAGATTTTAAAAGGAGAAATTCCTGAATGTTTTGTGGGGAGCTAAGATATTCCTCCCTCCATGTCTGGCCTATTTGCGACGTCCTTCAGACTTCATAACTGATCAAAGATTTCCCAAGATTTGGTTTAAAAATTTCAAATTTTTGACAAAATTAATAACGCCGGGCCTTAATAATTCAGACATCTTTACACCACCCCCTCCAACAAGAAGTCTTTAATTTTTTGATGGAGTAAAACAAAATTCCTTTTGAGGTTAATTTTGGATCTTGAATCATGTAACTCTCCATGTAAAAGTATCATTTCTCGATCAGTTTTCATGATTAGTTTGGTTCTCGTTTCGTTTGACACTAAGCCAGATCAAACTACAGAGTATTATACAAATACAGTTACTTGGAATGCAGTAAATGGTACATCTACAAGAATGGCTCAAGCATTTTTCTACACTACATACGTTTTTTCCAAGGTGAAGTAAAACAAATTGCATGAAATTATCTGAATTTTCCTTACAAGAGGAAATGAAACACTTTTTTCCTTCATTGCTTGATGTTAAATTTTTACTTTTTATTTTTTGGATTGCCCCAATATGGGCCAAATACAAAGAAATATAGCCAAGAAATAGTGTGTGAGGTTAATGCAGAAACTGGAGATCGGAGAAAAGACATTTCATGCAATATTCCTTACTTGACCTTGGATTATTCTTCCAACAATATTACTAAAGAAATGTGATGAAATATAATGCATTTATAAAAGAATTAAGGTAAAGCAGTCAATTATACATGTACAAGGATTGTTCAATCATTTTTTTATACTTCCCTTTTTAAAATGAAGATGAAGTAAAAACAAAATTGCATGAAATTATCTGAATTTTTCTTACAAAATGAAAAGGGAACATTTTTTTTCCTTTCTTTATTTGACGTTGAAGTTTTACTTATTTTTGGATAGCCCCAAATATGGGCCAATTCTCAAGAAATAACTGTTTAAAAATTGAACGTGGTCGATGCGGAAGCTTGGAATCGGAGAAAAGACATTTCATGCAATTTCCTTACTTGACCTTGGATATTCTTCCAAAAATAATTAAAAGAAATGTTACGAAATACAATGCATTTATGGAAGAATAAAGGTAAGCAGTCAATTAAACATGTGCAAGGATTGCTCTATCATATTTTTTCTTACACTATTTCCCTTTTGAAAATGAAGGTGAAGTAAAACAAAATTGCATGAAATTATCTGAATTTTTCTTACAAGAGGAAAAGGGAACACTTTTTTTCCTTCATTGTTTGACGTTGTATTTTTCTTTAAATATCAGAGTTGTAACGAGTCACTGATTTTTGTGACTCGAGTCGAGTCGAGTCATTTTAAAGAAGTGACTCGAGTCGAGTCGAGTCATTAGGTCGGAAGGTCGAGTCGAGTCGAGTCGAGTCACGGTGTGTGGTCGAGTCGAGTCGAGTCGAGTCAAGTATTTAGCTCGAGTCAATTCGAGTCACAAATATTTGAACACTATATAATAAATTACAATAAAAAGTAACAAACACAAGAGAAAAAGAATACAAGGCACCAGTCTATTACGAAAATCCAAAGACAAAAAGTATGCTGTAAGGTACCCAACCAACAGTTTCCATTGCTAACTCACGTCACAGATAAGAAGATGTGAAACTTCGGTCTTATAACTGTTTTGGCTTCGGGTTTAGATTTTGTTGTTCGCTGATCGCTGACAACGTCAAAACCTAATTACATTATACAAAACTGTTTCTGATTATTTAAAGGTGGTCCCATCCGTATCCATTTTTGTGTGTGTGAAATCGGGACATAAATTTAGCCAGCGTTCCACCAAGAGCTTTATAAGAAATTGCCCGAAACCAATGATGAAACCACGGATTGAGAAATGCGTTTTAAGTCTGGTTCCGGATTTAGCATTACATGCTATAGAACCACAAGGTGGGAGTCCGCGACACGGTGTATGTTTGTTGTATCATAATGGAGGAAGGAAAACAGACGGCCGCTGTATATGAACGTACATAATTCGCGAACATAACGTGACGTGAACAAAAACTGGCAACGCGAACGGCGCGGCGTAAGTCATTGCAAATATTTTTCGCAAGTAACTTTTGCTTTTATTTTTGGGACTCGAGTCTTATTAGCCTTCCTCGAGTCGAGTCGAGTCATTCTGATGAGGGACTCGAGTCGAGTCGAGTCATTTGCTCGCAGTGACTCGAGTCGAGTCGAGTCATTTACCTGTCGGGACTCGAGTCGAGTCGAGTCACCAAAAAATGTGACTCGAGTCGGACTCGAGTCGAGTCATTGACTCGAGTCATTACAACTCTGTTAAATATTTTGGATAGCCCAAAATATGGGCCAATTCTCAAGAAATAACTGTTTAAAAATTGAACGTGGTCGATGCGGAAACTTAGGATCGGAGAAAAGACATTTCATGCAATTTCCTTACTTGACCTTGGATTATTCTTCCAAACATAATTAAAAGAAATGTTACCAAATACAATGCATTTATGGAAAACTAAAGGTAAGCAGTTAATTAAATATGTGCAAGGATTGCTCTATCATTTTTTTTTTTACACTATTTCCCTTTTTAAAATGAAGGTGAAGTAAAACAAAATTGCATGAAATTATCTGAATTTTTCTTACAAGAGGAAAAGGGAACACTTTTTTTCCTTCATTGTTTGACGTTGTATTTTTTTTTATATTTTTGGATAGCCCAAAATATGGGCCAATTCTCAAGAAATAACGGTTTAAAAATTGAACGTGGTCGATGCGGAAACTTAGGATCGGAGAAAAGACATTTCATGCAATTTCCTTACTTGACCTTGGATTATTCTTCCAAAAATAATTAAAAGAAATGTTACCAAATACAATGCATTTATGGAAGAATAAAGGTAAGCAGTTAATTAAATATGTGCAAGGATTGCTCTATCATTTTTTTTTTACACTATTTCCCTTTTTAAAATGAAGGTGAAGTAAAACAAAATTGCATGAAATTATCTGAATTTTTCTTACAAGAGGAAAAGGGAACACTTTTTCTCCTTCATTGTTTGACGTTGTATTTTTTTTTATATTTTTGGATAGCCCAAAATATGGGCCAATTCTCAAGAAATAACTGTTTAAAAATTGAACGTGGTCGATGCGGAAACTTAGGATCGGAGAAAAGACATTTCATGCAATTTCCTTACTTGACCTTGGATTATTCTTCCAAAAATAATTAAAAGAAATGTTACCAAATACAATGCATTTATGGAAGAATAAAGGTAAGCAGTTAATTAAATATGTGCAAGGATTGCTCTATCATTTTTTTTTTACACTATTTCCCTTTTTAAAATGAAGGTGAAGTAAAACAAAATTGCATGAAATTATCTGAATTTTTCTTACAAGAGGAAAAGGGAACACTTTTTCTCCTTCATCGTTTGACGTTGTATTTTTACTTATTTTTGGATAGCCCCAAATATGGGCCAATTTTCAAGAAATAACTGTTTAAAAATTGAACGTGGTCGATGCGGAAGCTTGGAATCGGAGAAAAGACATTTCATGCAATTTCCTTACTTGACCTTGGATATTCTTCCAAAAATAATTAAAAGAAATGTTACGAAATACAATGCATTTATGGAAGAATAAAGGTAAGCAGTCAATTAAACATGTGCAAGGATTGCTCTATCATTTTTTTTTTTTACACTATTTCCCTTTTTAAAATGAAGGTGAAGTAAAACAAAATTGCATGAAATTATCTGAATTTTTCTTACAAGAGAAAAAAGGGAACACTTTTTTTCCTTCATTGTTTGACGTTGAATTTTTAATTATTTTTGGATAGCCCCAAATATGGGCCAATTCTCAAGAAATAACTGTTTATACAAATGAACATGGTTGATGCGGAAACTGGGATTTGAGAAAAGACATGTCATGCAATTTCCTTACTTGACCTTGGAATATTCTTCCAAAAAATGATGTGATGAAAATATGATGAATTTATGGAGAAAATTAAAGGTCCCATGCAATGAATTCTTTTAATGCAATCATTGAAAGTGCACCTTTGTGTCCCATTTAACCTTATTTTCAATTTTCATTTTGCCATTTTCAAGGGGTTTTTGGTGCATTTTGTATTTTATGCTAATGCGAATATTCGTATTCATGAGCAAAACTGTGATGTAATTCCGGGCAGAAACTTGAATGTCACAGCTATTTCAGCACAAAAAGTCGCGAGAATTTTGGATATTTTGGTTTCGTATTTTTGTTTTTGATCGTTGTTGTGTCACAATTTGGACAGAAAACTCCCGAACTGAATTTATGTCTTCCTGTAATGACATCATAGCAACAGCATGTGAAATGTGTAATGTTTGAAGAAATGCACCTTTCAATAAAATTATCCAAAACGAGATATCAGATAATTTTCATACAATTAAGAGCAGTAGAAAGATGCACAAACTGTGTTTGTTAGAAAAATTCATTGCATGGACCCGCTAACTAGCGGAAACTGCACATGAACAAATACATGACACCAAATCATTATGTCTACAAGCAATGTACAAGCGCTGTCCTCTTTTTTTTTGCAATGAATAGAACAAAAGGGATGAATATCTGCCCGTATCAGTCTCGCCATAAATAAACGTGTTTTTCCCCAGTATTCCAAATTTTATTTTCCATATTTATTTAAAGCTCCCAGCGGCTGCTTCATTATGTATTTTTTCCCCGAATCATAACGTTTATCTGAGCACAACACTTTTTGTTTAATCGTGCAACTTCAAACTGGCTGCATGAAGACAGATATTCATGTCTTTTTTCCAAACATAATTGCTAATTTTAAAAGTAGGCCATTACATCCGACCTGCGTAATTTACCATGTAAGTATCATTAAAATTGACTTCAAACTAGGCCTCATGCAAACGCCAATTCCATACTGCATCCCTTAAAATCCACAAATGTTGCCAATTACAATATAGATAATTTTTATCAAACAAAAACAATTCAAAAGTTCATCTACCAGATTTCATCTACACGTGCAGTTTCGAATTATATATATAAATCTGTACACTGTCAACAAGGTTTTGTACCTCCCCTCAGCTCAAGGCCGAGGGAGATTCAACAGCAAGTTTCGCAATATTCATTTCAGCAATGAAGCAATAGTTACCACAGGATGAAACCAGTTTTTCACCTGCTTAATTTTCTATTTCATTGATCCGCCCCTCCCGCATGCTCTTTTTTTTTTTTTTACACAACTATATATCAAGGGATTCTGTTTACTTTGCCATAAGAATTGCGAGACAGGTTCTCGGAACTGTATTCCCGAAAAATAAAATCCACACCGACAATAGTCCAAGTGACGTTTTTTTTAATTAAGTTAATTTTTTTTTTTTTTGGAAAAAAATACTTGTTAGTTTTAACTTTAATACATGGTGTGAAATCAAGATCATTACTTTCATAGTCCCATACACTATTATACATGTGACTAATTCTCGGTTATGTGAGGATGGTAGTGACGTCGTTACGGTGTCCTCTGTTATGATTCCCTATTGTGGTCCCTATATAGTTGCGTAAAAAAATATCTACCATTGAATGGTATTAGACTGTCGACTCGGTGAAAGTACCACCAGGGAGTGGGTCGTCTGTGGCGCCATTGAGGTCTGCAGACATCGGATGAAAGGAAGGCCTAGGCTGGCTGTCTTGGACCGGCAATGGCATCATCTCCTCCGGGATGGTCTCCACGTTCTCCCGCTCTCGAACCACTTTCCGATAAAACGGAACAAAATAAACAGTAAAAGAGTAACTAATAGGGCCTGTGTCGAGGCGTGTATCGTATCTTTCTTTGCAACACAACAATCATTTCATACTAGTAACCATTTACTCAAGCATAATAAATTGAACCCGACTCAACAATGTCTTAAGAACTCGTTTTGAATTTTTGACGGAATAAAAATTAACAACACACATATAAACAGGAATGGTTCGTGTCACACATCATACCTTGCTCATTCTTGTTCCTCTTCCACGCAAATACGATGAGAACCACGATAATGGTGCACAAAATAGATGACAGAATGATCACGGCAAGTTTCCCTGCGAAGAGTATAGCATTAATTAAAGAACACTGAGCAAAAAAGAAAAAAAAAGACCAACAGGATTCGATGTTTTGATTTTTATACTCATTTGTATTTAGGGTTTCAAAACTTTTGTTATAGCCTTGCAAACACTGAAACACTGGATATCACCACTTTTCACATTGAAGGTTGTTCGGGGTACTAAGATCATGTTTCCCTGCTCGCTACCTAATTAGACATTTTTTGGGGAAAATCGTTTTAATTTGAGTAATATAAATTGTAATGTTTAACACGAACAATTTTCGAGCGGCGCTCTATTCCCGTTCCCGTCACTACCGTCAGATCTTGCGAAAGTGTTGGGCGGATCGGCGACAGAGCCCCCGGTGATAACATGATCAGATGCGGTAGGGAGAATTGGGTCTACTATGGTGGTCTGGACCGTCGTAGCAGCCTGGGTGGGCGGGGCCGACGAGGTCGTCTCCGCAGGAGTGGTGGATCCTTAATTTATCAGGGAAATTGGAGAAGTAGGAAAAAGATATCGATTTGTTCGCGATTTGCAGGGGTAAGTATTATAGTTACACCCTATGTTCCGAAACCCGTATGTTCCGACACCCCTATGTTCCGACTACTCGACCTATGTTCCGACACCCCCATGTTCCGGCTGCACATATTCTTATCCCTAACCCTAACCATATAATATAATAATAATAATAATAATATTAACTGTTTTTGCTGCAATAGGGCGACTTTCCCATAGACTTGTGCACAAACCTAAACTGTCACCTAACCCAAGTTTACCTTATCTTTTTTCCACGAAATTTAGTATTTTTACTAATTGGACCATGAGGAACCGATCTAGATGGTTTGCGACAGCAAAATTCCTTGTCCTAAGGGTCGTTTTCACAAAAGGGCGACAGTTATGTGTCGCCTTAATAAGGTGTGTCGCCCTATTGTGGACGGAGTTAGCAAAATCTGTCGCCCTATTATAGCTGTTAGTAATATAATAATAATAATAATTTGGGAGGCTAATCATCCTTACTCGCAGCTGGTATGCTGAATTGCGAAGGTCGCGGCTACAACGTGGTTGGGCCGCTGGCACGTAAAGGCGCCTATGGCTGCCGGCCACATCAACCCATGACTACGGAGCACAGCCTGAGATCGAAAGTGTTTGATTTCTCCGGAGAGAGGAAAACCGGAGGGCCCGGAGAAAAACCCTCGTGGCACAGGAGAGAACCAACACACAACTCTACTCACATGCGATCCGCGGCCAGGATTCGAACCGTGGTAACCTTGGTGAGAGGCGAGCGGTTTACGCACAAGCCACCCATGCCACCCTAACCCTCACCGGGAGTAACACAATCCTATGTGCAGGTTGCCGGAACATAGGGGTTTCGGAACATAAAGCTGTCACCAGTATTATACCATGTATTACGACTTTCTGTTCATGTTAATTAATTTCCTGTTTTGTACGGTAAACGTCAACACCATAAAATAAAGTTGCAGTATGGGATTTATCCACGAATCGGACACATTTAATTGAAAGCGAGGGAAGGTTTCTTTTTTGGAACTTAGAAATGAAAGCAATGTCATACAGTTGATTACAACAAATTAATACCAGTCTGCTCTGATTTGTGATTAAACATACCCTAATGTTTTAAGCCACATTTTAGAATAATTGAAAGTGAGGCAAGAATGCATAAATAGTCTGGTACATACCCATTCAACAGTTCACAATTTACAAAGTACATTCAGGGAACACGACCAAAAATGGCTTCCTCGTGAATAAGGTCCTTTACAATTTGCTAAAAGTCTGTATCACGAGATCACAACAATATGGTGTTCTAAAACGGACAAGCAAACGCTGTGGTTCAACTTTCTAACGTCGTGCTTCAACTTTTCAAACGTCGTGGTACAACATTCAAAACGACGTACTTCAACTATCAAAACGTCGTACTTCAATCGTCTAGGTTCAACTTTGTACAGAAGCCCGTTCGTGCCAGGTTTAAAAAGGGGGAAACTTTTCTTGCAAAAGAACGCAATAGTTATATTGCGAAATGAAATGTAGTGGTTTTTACGAATAAAATGAAGGAACGCAATGTGTCCTAATTATTGAACCTTTATTATAATTGGACTATTGGGGCAAATTTTGTGATAGATAAAGTTTTTGCGCTGTATAAAATATACACTGTGTGAATGGCGGATCCGGGATTTTAAAAGGGGGTTGGCGGAGGGTGTTGAAGTCAACACAATAAGAGGAACCAAAGACCTGAAGCAGTAAATAGAAATTCAATGATGAACGTTATTTCAGGAATCTTATGGAACATTGGGATTTTCTCCCCAGTATAATTGTCTCAAGCATAATATCGGAACGAAATGTCTTTGGTCAGACGAAGGATGGTGGTTAACCAGCCCAACAATTCCATTAATTCACCATTGCCTAATGCCCCCATAACAGCATGTCTCGGAAAATAAATGAAGGGTGAAAAGTACAGGTTTTTATTACCAAACTTGAATAATAAACCGTTTCGCCTGACCAAAGATATTTCGTTCAGAAAGTCAAATGTTCAGATATCAGAGAACAAAATGGGCGGATCCACCATGCTTTTTTTTCGGGTCACCCTTTCGTCCCAAATTGTCCATGCATATATTCCATATGCGGTATTTGAAATCTATGCCCTTGTTTAATGCCTTCGCATTCTGTGTCTTGACTCTAATTTTCAATGGGTCGGGGCCGAATCCCCTTCCTCGAATTTAAGATAATCATCCTCCTCCAACTCCCTTGGAAAAAAAATCCAAGATTTGAAAATCTCACCAGACATTCCTTTAAAATACCCCGCTTTCGCCTCTAAACAAACCTGGAAGCTGCCGGCAATTACCAATTAATCACCCGTCATATTATAATTAAACAGGCAATACAAATAATCTTTGAACTCAAATAGCAATTTTCACTGTGGGTTAGTGAGTAAACTCGTCACAAAGAAAAATCACACATAATGAAACACGCAATGATTCGATAAAAGGCATATTTACTCTGGGATATCGACCCATATGTATTATTCGGGGTTCTCCCTGGCAATTATTTCGCAATGAGGATATTTCCGATTTTTTTTCTTCAGCGGGACAGTGCGTAGGCGCGGCGGGTATAATCTTTTGTTCGTTGCGCTAGAACCATGCATGGTACGGGCTGGGACAGAGAGCCTCGGGCCAAAAAAGCTCTGCGATATTCTTATCTAAAACAGCTACAAAACACATCCTCCATTCTATACAAATAAAACATGCAAAAAAAGTTACTTCCCAAAACTATTCATATTGAAATGTTATCAGAAAAACAAAGGGAACGATGTTTCTGCATTGCAATACTTTTATACAGGAACTGGAACAAATTATTGGTCAATCGTTTTAGTTGATGGAGGCAAGCAAATAATGCCGAGCTAGGATCTTACACTGACCTGCAGGGCATGCCTTGCAATACGCCTCTGTCGATCTGGCACACGCAAAGCTGCATGGCTCGCACTTGTTTAACTCAGGGACCCAAATGTATTCCGATGATCCGAAATAGTCTCTACAGATCTTGTTTTTCGCCTCTGCAACAAACAGTCGAAAAAACAATCCATGTTCAAACCAACTGGACTTGACAAAACTTGTTTATTGTGTCGGAGTAATAATTTATTGAAGTGACCTTATCAATGTGCTATCAGAAGAAATTAACCAATCAGAGCACAATTACGAGTCATTAATATAGTTACAAGAATACTGTAACTTGATTCCAATATTCGATTATTCAATTTTTCTTTAAAGAAACTACTACTCGAACAAAGAAATCAGAAAAAAAATTCACAATGCAAATCTCTCCCTTTGTGCCCTTGATGTCCACCGTGTCGTAGAGTGTCTGACTCTGACTTCACTGACAAAAACTTAGAAAGGTTTTCAATTGAGAACAACAATTCTTAGAAATGTTGCAGCACAACAGAGTGACCCTGTATACGATTATTACGAAAGACCGTGCCATTGAACCTTGCACTGATGAAGTAAAAAAATAAACATACAAAATATGATGTGCACAAGCAAACGTGGTTATCTTTTGAAATAATATTGCTACCAACTTGTCAGACAGTATGTTTCCCATAATTGCAAAGGGCACGGCTTCTTACGAAAAAAAACAAACATCCTTAATACAACTTAAAAACACACCAACATTTTTAGTATAAAAGGTTGCTTGGTGGGAAATGATTTCTTAGGGGAAAAAAACCCCAGATGCCTACTCTAAAAGTCGTGCAATTATTGTAACTGGCCCTCATCGCAGTTGATTTTTTTCTGTCATAAAAAATGCTATAAAGCACTATGTCAGTGCTTACAAAACATGTGGAGCCACAGTTTAATCACACAACGCATTTGTAAGATACATCTGTAAAATCTAATCTTTTTTATTTCTAACTGACATTATAAATTGTCTTTACCATCACCGATGTTCTCTCCAACATAAGCTGCTGCATCTCTCGATACGGGTGAACAAATTCCGATGTTAACAAAACAAAGAAAAGAAATCACCCCTTGTAGTGATTTGGTGAGGCAAAAGATGAAATCTACAGAATTTTGTAAAAGACAAAACACACAACAAAACAGGTCACATGCGTATCGTGGTCTGGGTGGGAACTAGACGTGAATACGTTTGAATAAACTAAATATCTAGTAGCAAAACAATATTTTGATTTGGCAGTAAAAACAAGGAGGGCTCCACCATTCGTTAACCACAACTAAGCTAACATTGATGATGAATGTTTTACTTCTTCCTAAACTAAAAAAACAAAAAAAACAAAAACATTTTCCAGAAATCCTGGTTACATGTAAGTGAAATTTGATGGGTCTGCACATGACGTAGCCCAAATTTCCTTTTGAACTGGTGTTCCAAATAGATTAATCGGGAGAGGGTCGCAAGAGGTGTTTGCATAATTTATGTGGCAATGGCCATGATCCATGCTAATGCACACATACACAGACAAAAAAACCCACACAATCACCACACGACCAGAAATATCAAAAAGATGTACTTGAAATCCGGGTTACACAAGTTGCGTTTAAACCACAGTTTGACATTTCCACATTTGAAACTGTGTACAGGGTGAGTCAAAAAAATGAAACCCAAATGTCGGGACCATTGTTTTAGGGAAGTTATACATGTAGCACTTTCAAAATCTGGGATATGAAAGCCGAATTCATAAGCTTTCTTTTAGTACAAGAATAATTCAAATCACTCATGTACTTTTAAGTTACGGAATTTTAAACACAACCACCATTTTAAAGTTCTGTCCACGGATCACAAAAAGGTAGGTGCTCTTTTAGCAAAACAAAAACAAATCAAATAATAATTATGTGTGTGAATTGTTTTCATTTTGCTAAAAGAACGCACAGCTTTTCTGTGATCTGAGAACAAAACTTTAAAACGGTTATTGTGTTTAAAATTTCGTAACTTGAAAAGTACATGCGTGATTTGAATGATATTTGTACTAAAAGAAAGCTTATGAATTGGGCTTGCATGTCCTAGATTTTGAAAGTGCTACATGCAGAACTTCACTACAACAATGGCCCCGACACTTGGGTTTCGTTTTTTTTTTTACTCACCCTGTATAGGCAAGCCTAGCAAAGCTGGTCCCCGAGCACACGTGGTTCTATTGATTCAGAATGGTTTTTCGCCGAAAGTCTTTTCATGCATCTGGTCTGGTACACGGGGTATATAAGCCTATGACGATAGCACTGATAATCTGTATTTTCAAATTTATTTTCAAATTGCCTTAGAATGCAGGATAAAGCATACAAATGTAAACATTTTCCGGGGGCAAGCCTCCGGACTCGTACGTAGTACGACGTGCTTTGGCACTCTCACACTCAAAGCAACCCCCCTCCCCTTTCTTCATTATCACCCCCTCCCCCGTTTCATGATCCACTCCTGGTATTAAACCCAAAAATCTAGAACCGGAACCTGAAAAGAACACTTACATATACGTGCCATCAGTTAACAGGTCTCAATTCTTCCGAGTAGACATGCATTGTACGACCCAAATACGAAAACTGCATAGTTTTATATCAGGCAAAAAAAAAAAAAAATTGTGTTACCCTCAACCGACCCACGCAAAAATCTTGAAATCTCCGGTCTTTTTTTTCACTTGAAAAAATTAAACAAACTTCAACCTCACCGTTACTGTTTCTTTTTAATGCCATCATTTTGCATTTTCTTGTACATACCTAAATGGTAGTGTAGTTTGATTGTACTGTATTTTGTATGTGTAACTGAGGCCGAGGCTTGGGGCATATGGTGTGATGAACTGCATGCATCGTATACATGTGCATGCACTGTACATTGTATTCAAGGGCATGTACATGTACATGTATGTTCATGTACTGTGCTTTGTATTCAAGTTAGTGCATGTGCATGTGCACAATAAGAGTTGACGGTACGCGTTGATAGAGGGGAACTGCCAGTGGTACAACCGAATGGAAAAGAAGAAAGGGTAGGCTTATTTATACATAAACTATACTTACCCCCACTATACATGTATACATATATATATATTTATATATCCAATGAAATCATCTTCTATCACAATTCACAGTGCTCGATACATCTCTGTAGAGCTATAACATGCAATAAATTCAGAATATGAGTTAAACAAACTTTGCTGCTGATGAGTGCCTTATGGTACGAAACAGTCTGTCCAGAAGAGAGATATGCCAAAGTTTGTTTAACTCATATTCTGAATTTATTGCATATATATTTATATATATATATATATATATACACAAACATGCAATAAATTAAGAATATGAGTTAAACAAACTTTGGCATATCTCTCTTCTGGACAAACTGTATATATATACACATTTTTTTTTATGAGGGAAACACAACACAGCATTTCTTTGGCCTTTTGTAATCAACGGAGTTTACAAGTGTTTTGACGGAATTCCCCCACGTGCATTGTGAAACCGCAGCTCTATGGAACTTGGCACTGTGCAAATATGTACTTCGCGCCGCCCTTTGTACGGTACACTACACAGGGGTATTATTATTAGGTGTTGGGCTTCAGCCCAAAACCTACTGTTATTCTATGAATTCTATATTCATTTTTTTTTTATTCAAGACAGATTCTTCTCCGGAAATGTTTGGGAAAATGGAAACATATATGAACTTCATTTGTCAATACCCAAATGCCCAACCCACTGCAGATGTATTTTTTTTGTAATTATGTCATCATGACGTCATCATGGGTCACGTGACGACACTTCAAAATATAATAAATTTAATCTTTGGAATTAAATATAAAATCAACCGTGAAAGAGACCGGAACTTGAATTTTACGAGAATAGACATGATAATACATGCTCTTCCTTTCATCCTGTGCGCATCAAATCACATGACCCTTCCTCTCGGTAGAAACCGGAAGTGCTTAATAATTTGAAAGTGGAAAAAGATTTGAACTTGCTTTCAATGATGTTGGTGTCTGCCTGGATTGAACTTTAAAAAAAAATAATGGGTGACGCCATGAAGAGTTGAGCTCTAGCGGCAGGTTTAAAAACGGCAAAAACGCATTTTGACTTGATGTCTGTGGCGAAGTTTGCGGTATTCGCTTTAAAATTAATGTACATGATGACCTTAATGCAGACAAGACCTATGCGCGAAAAAAAATGATTACGTCATCAGATCGGAAGTTACAATAAAAAAGACCTTTAAACCTTCAAAAATTGCTAAAAAATCGACCGTGATAGATATAATCAAGATTTGGCTATATATAGCACAGTTAAAATAGCTCTTGAACTTTCTGGTAACAACGTCACAATGACGTCATCAAGTATCATATTACAAGCAATCAAAAATGTCTAGATTTAATCTTTGAAAATCAATATAAAATCAACTGCTACAGATTTGATTTTGTTTTTTATGGCAATCGATATAATAAAGCAGGGTCTTCATTTTTGGTATTAAGTGCAAAATCACGTGACCCTTCCTTCCGGTCGAAACCGAAAGTGCCTTATTATTTGAAATTGCCAGAAGATGCGAACTTGCTTTCAACGATGTGAGTGTCTGCCTAGGCAGTACCGTACAAAAATTTTACAGGTGATGTCATCAAATGTGAGAGCGCCCTCTGGCGGCACGTTGAGATGTCAAAAAGTTGAAAAAGTTTGCGGTAATCCATGGCCCAGCACCGTGTGGTTGTTCCTACAACCTCTAGTTATTTTTCTATTGCCAGTCGTGGCACGATGATCCGTCACCTGACTGTCAATGATCACACATAATATATTTATACATAGGCTAGCCTTGACCAAGGCTATCAGCTTGTTCCCATACGAGCTTGTTCCCGGTACGCACGCAGCGTGGTCGCGTCGATTTACATGCGGTCCAACAGTGCCTGTCCGTAACTTGTTTGGGATTTTCGTATAGTTAAAGTTCATGTTAGATCTTCTTGATGTGTTTTTCACTATGTCCTGTATTTTACCATAGAGAAAGACGATTTGCCAATGTGTAGGCATGTGTAAACACCTTCGAGTTACGCGTTGCGGTTTACCCATTTGTCACAATGGGCTCTTCGGTACTTGCCACGCGCATACTTGCTACACAATAGTAGTTAAAGGTAGAGTCCATCATTTGCAGCCATCCGAAAAGTAACTGGCGTAATTACTGTTGAAAACACACTTGGTTGAAAGATAGTAAGGGAACTAAACTCCCTGTGAAATTATTCTTTCTGGGAAGCTGTCATTTTGAAGAAATCAACGAAAGAAGGCATTTCCAACGGTGATTCTTAAGAAGCACCGTAGGAAAATTTAAATTAGTTGTTCGTTTTGTTATTCGGCGCAGCGCGCGCAAGCATTGGAACGACGCACACGCGCGCGCGGTTGTTATAATTCGTCGGATCAGTGCGCGACGCCGCGTATAGCTGCAATTCAAAACAATTCAAAACATGATTCAGTAACTTTTGATTTGAAATTGAGATCCTAGAATGCTGCTTTTCTCGGAATGTACAGCTGAAGCTTAGCTGAAACTTCATCAGGTTAGTTGCTCAGTGTCCTTCGTTAGATTTTGAACACTTTTGTTGCTTCAAACGAACAAAATGCACTAATTACAAATGATGGACTATACCTTTAATATGCATGATGGCGTTGACCCATTCAATGCACGCGTGGCGTGTCCCGAAGGTCACTATGTTACATACACAAGAGAGACTTTAGCCATGAAACTTTTCCATAAAAGGGGACTTGCACATCCGTGCTGCGTTTTTTTCTCTGGACACTCTTGGCCTCCGTAAAATCAAATAGTGGGAAAGGGAGGGGGGGGGGGGGCTGGTACCATCAGTCTGTCGATGGGGCACTGTTCAAAACCGACGATTATGCACAGTAACCAACAATAAGTGGTGCTTTTCAGTGCGATACTAGAAACTTAGAAACTCAAAATCTCAGTTGGGGGGGGGGGGGGGAAAAAAGGTTTCATGGGAGGGCTGTCGCCCCCCCCCCCCCCTAAGTCGGAATTGCTTTAAGTCGGTATCTTAAAAAATCACAAAAATCACTCAGTTACATCATCTTTCCAGAAGCACGACAAGGCACACTTAAGCACGTGTTCCACTTCAGTGCCGTATAATAATGCGCACACACAATTTTGTATTAACAGAGTTTGTACTAACGAGAGTCGACTGTACATGTACATTGTACAACATGTGTATTATACGTACATGTGTGTGCATGTATTGCAGAGGATGCCATATTAAGTCTGATGCCGGGGCTGGAACATTTCATGGGGGGGGGGGCAATCATGTAGATCAATGATAATTTTTTTAGAAACTCAAAATCTCAGTGGGGGGGGGGGCGACTGGGGGGAGACATGATTTCATGGGAGGGCTGACGCCCCCCCCCCCCCATGACAAGACACTTGCCCACATAATAACTTTTTTTTGAAAAAATTGTTGTATTAATTTTCAAATTAGTTTGTCGATTTGTGTTAATGTCAACAACAATCTTATTTGTTTCTGACAGATATATCTGGTAGGTTTTTCCTCTTAGGTATAATGCGCAGAATATTACTGTCAAGATTTAGTTGATATCCAATCAGCACGTAGGCCCTTTTTTTCACGCGTCGACGAGTATATTATTTTGGATCATGAAATAAGGCCCTAAAATAGCTCTATTTTGCAATGGCCCGCAGGCGACCATTTTGATGAAATGGCGATGGGCTTCCAGACTGCTTTTAGGGGTGATAGAATATATATTTTGATGGAATTTTCAGTTTACGCCCAAAAAATCGAACAGAAATTGAAAGATTATGAAATAAGCTTTAATTTGATGGGTGTCGCAAACACCTTGGAGAGTTGTGAGTATTTTTTTTTTTGATATTCACGTGTAATAAGTATATAAAAGTATTAGTGTAATTAGTATGTGTAATTATCATTCGGTCTATGGGAGTCAATTTACAGGTCTGCACAAATAAAGACCTTGCCGACCATTACTTGTGTAATGCGCCCTCTTTTATAAACGTAAGCGGCCACAAGTTTAACGCTAACGTTTATAAAAGAGGGCGCTTGTGGGGACTTTAAATAGTGGCACCCTTGCTAGACAAGGTATTAATCCATTGTTTCGGCGGTGGGAGAAACATTTGCAAAACAAGGAATTAAAACCCGATCTGGTTCGATGACGCCTTCTCTGAATTTCGGAATACGAGAGGACTTTTCCCCGTATGATTACAATGAATACTGTTACGTGTGGGAAACGCACGACAGAAAGAAATAAGTAATAACAATGGGAATCATGACTTTTGAATCAAAGGCAAAAAAAAAGAGAGACCAATATATGATTAACAAAATTTAATTAATTCTCCCAAATCAATCAACAGGTCAATGTGTGATACAACAAACATTCTCAGTTAGTCTGCAACTTTAAACTTCATGCAAGGACCCCAAAGCATTAGAAACAGGCAAAGCAAAACAACTTACGAAGATATTAGCAAAGCAGCAAATTATACAAACATGCAAAATACAGTGAAGAACAAGCCGGCAAAATAGAGATAAGCAAAACAAAAGAGGCAAATTGTACTCGGCCGAATATAATTACCAATGAAGGAACCAGTAGCAGGAACAGGCCCCGCCCAGCCAGTGCCCACATTAGCGCAGCCGTCGAACCAAGCATCTCCGCACCCAGCCGTAGATCAGCCAAGCCACAGGTAAGTCGGCGTTGAACCCCAGGAAGTCAGCCACATCAGGCGGGCCACGACAGTCCAGGTCTCCGTCCGGTAGTACCGTCAGCCTCGGCCAAGATCCAGCAATGAGGGGTACATAGCTCGGTAGGAACGGCGGGAGATGCTGGCTCAACGATGCGCTAATGGAAATCGCACATACTGGTTGTACATGTACATGGGCACCAACTGAGAGCGAATAAAAGCCAGTTAGTGCTTATATAGGGTATTTACTCGCACATAGCCACCATAACAGACATTAATTAAATACCAAAAATTCTAGTGCAGGAGCAAACCGTACTAAAGGATTATAGCATAAGTGGGTTAGTAACAAGCACCTTTAGTTACTGAATTTCTTGATGCGTTCAGTGGTTAACTCATCTTCATCATCTGTTGAAAACAAGTACAAAAAAAAAATAATAAATAAAAAGGAAATGTAAAAAAAAAAATTATTTAATATAAAATATTATTTTCTTGTGCTGAAAAAGCTTAGTACATATTTATTGGTGACAAGGTATCAGTCTGTTTTGAGCAGGGTTCGAACCCATGACATGAGATCAATTGCGGCGAGTCTTTCAAGAGAGTTGTGGCTAAGGATGGCTAAGTGATGTCTGTCTTAAATGAATAGCACATTTCAGCTGATTCCTGGTTCTTGCATTTTAAAGCCTATGACAGTACCTTTCTTGCTGGTCAACCACTTTGATCGTCTTTCTGCTTCTTCCACTCCTCTCAACTTCAGTGTCATATTGATTCGCTGTCTCTTGTCATATTTCAGCGGCAATCCGAGAACAGCAGATTTGACAGATTTTTTCTTGTCTTCGACATCATTCTTGTCTGAAAAACAAAACAATGCAGTTAAAAAGAAAAGTTCTTCACTGGCTGATTTTTTTTTTCACAAATCACTGTCTGTTGCTTTTCAGCGACTGAAATATCTTGTAGACTGCACTAGCAAGGTACAATTCCACAGGAATAGAACAGAAAATATCACTAAACAATTTCACCTAAAGGTGATACTCTAAAGATTGTACAAACTTTCAGACACCATTTTTTTTGCTGAAGCAATTTTTTTTTATCCATCTGAGTATTGATGTGTCTCAAATTCAGTTCCATGCAATTGTCACTAAACACTTAACTACACATGTACCTCAAAATCTACATGCTTAGCACTTCAATGACACTAGCCTGGGTATAATTTTTTTTTTCTTGGTAAGATTTAGGCCAATCCCATCAGGGATAGTGGAAAGAGATATGCTAGAACAGTACAAGGAGACATGAAATACAGAAATTTAACATAAATTTACAAAGGGCATTACTGAAAGTATAACTGTAGTTATTACCTCGATGTGGCTGACTGGCACTCAGCTTGAATTGAAAAGCTTGGTAGCGCTCAAGAAACTTCCAAAAATCATGGTAATCTTCTGATTTCCTGTGGTAAAATACAGTGAAAATTGACAACCAACGACCCTGGCATTTCACACATTATTCCACAGATATTGACAAATTCCGTGACACGAAATCACCAAAGCTCAATTACCTTTTGATAATACTGTCATCCCTAAAAAATATTGCATCCAGCTCCCGTCTGTGCCTCTTCCAGTCAAACATGCCATCGTTGTCCCTGGAAAATTTCTCTACTTCAAGGTGTTCTTTTGAAAAACAATTTCCAGACTCGTGTCTAGAATCTTGCGGTCTCAAAGTCCTATCTTCGTCCCATTCGTGAGTTCTAGACAATCCTTCATCTGCATTTGGATCAGTTTGTCTGCTGGAATGTTCAACATCCCTGCTTGATTTCTCAGGCGCAGGGATGTCATCGGCAGTGTACCCATAGAGATTCCAAGTTTTGGAAACCTTTCCTTTCCTTGTGCGTTTCTTCCCATGTTTCTTCCCACGGGACGTCTCACATCTTTTCGAAGGGCCCTTTCTTGTGGATGAAGCTCTGGTTCCATCTCTGCTCCTGTGTCTCGACCTTGAGGAGGAGGAATGATCTCTTTTCTTATCCTTCTGGCAATCGGGCATTCTACCCCAGCTGAGATGCTTTTCGGTTCTGGACCTAGAATCATCATTTTTTTCTGCCCTGCGTCTACGTTACTGCCTGCTGTCCCTGCCATCATATCAAGTGTCCCTCATGTTACGCCTGCCAGATTTGTCTGATGATTTTAGCCTGGGCTCCATTTTAATGGGGTCACTGTGTGACTCGTGTAAAACTCCCAAATGTTACATATTGAAAGCTACAATGTAACTTCACTTGCTGCAAGAAAACAGAAAATTAAAATGAATTCAGTGAAAAGTCTGACTCGCACTAACTTGTGTATATCCCCTTTATCTCCCCCCCCCCAACCATGGGAAAGATGGCATTTTGGGTATTTGTTGGTTTTGAAGACACTTGAAGACGCTGTCCCTGTATGACTCATGTCCTTTGTCATGACTGCAAGTTTGCTTTAAGGAGACAGCCACCAGTATGGAAAACTGGCCAACATACTTAATTTATCTGCCACTTTTTTTTGTTCAATTAATTTTTAAGAGCCAAAAAATTGCATCCTTTCTTACGGTTATTTCCTCCACTTTCCCTCCTCTACCCTCACCCTCTCCTTTCCTTTAGTCCTCTTTGTTAATTAGTCACCTACTTCACGGAGATCCATCAAGATTCAAAACTTGGACTCTTCTTTGAAACACAACACTTTTTTGTAGGCCGCGCATTTTGCTTATTGCAATAATTAATCTTTGGACCAATTTAAAGTATCCATTAAAATAAGGCAGTGGATATTTTGCCGGAGACGGCAAACCTTTAGTAAACGTTAGTTTGCCGGATATGCACTGAACATGCGCAGTTACTGTTTTTTTGTACTTAAAAACATTTTCCGGTGACAAATTTTAGTCTGGCTCCATGCCAATATTATCGTTGTAACCTCGTATTCACAAGATGGGATTCAGACCATTTTATAATTTCAGACTTTACTTCCCTTTTAAAAAAAATCCTCCAGAGCCACAAATCTGAAAAAGAAAATGTAATACTCTGCAACAAAATGTTTGAGACATGTTAAAATAATAAAAGAAGAATATTCTTATTTATTTGGGGATGGGAAAATAAAAACCTTTAAAATGTGGCGGAGATCGGGATCGAACCCGAGTCATCCCGCACACTGTACTAGAGCTTTGCTTAACCATTACACCAAACGTGCTACACAACTTTTGGTGGGAATTTAATACATCTTATAATTCAGCCCTATCTTAAAGAACACAGCGCCCTCTGTTGATATGGATTGCCGCTGGCAAACCTTTAGTAAACGTTAGTTTGCCGTCATAACCTCTGGCAAAATATCCACTATCTTATAATAAGACTAATGAATATTAAACTTTAAGTAAAAAAATCATCATTAAATATTCATACTGACCTATTGCAGTGTCATTGGCTGGCTCTTGCGTTGTCAATGTCATGCATACCACCGTACCGCTAGACTTCAATCAATATTGCAACTGCTTAGTTCTGCGGAAAAAAAAATGTTGGGAAATTTCCAAGTGTTTTCTCAGTAAATGCTTCTGCTAATATTGACTTTTTTAGGACATATCACTTTGGATGCGGGTGTGTACAAAGTCTATGGAGCGTCAAAAACATTTTTTTAACAACAAAATTGGAAATGTTTTTCTGTCCCAGGTTCACCATCCATCATGACTGACCTTCATTGAGATGATATTGATATAATAAAAAGCCTAGCACTAGCAAAGCAGTAGCACGTACTGCCTAGCAGTAGCACTGCAATAGCGCAACTAGCCATGCTAGCACTAGCAGCGTCCTGTACTCGATTTAAGATTCTTTTGTTTACAATCAAGTTTTTACTTGGGGCCTACAACCTGTTTTTATTCCTCCATGCTACTACATAGTTACCTTTCAATTTCAAAGCGATATCACCGGTCCTGGCCTGCGCCGACGTTGATTGTGTTTACAAAAAACTCTTGAGTGCCGGTAGACTCTTGGGGGCGCTCTATTCGCGCGAGGCGCCCCAATTTAATTAAGTTTTCAAAGGCGCTTTTGACAGGACCAGCGGGCCGCGGTTCATACGTTTTGTTGTGTGTATCCACTTTTATCATAACAATGTGGACCATATTCCTACCGTTGTGTGTGTGGAGTGTACAAATATCCAATTCATGTCAATTTACAATGGCAATGTGATTATTTTATGCCAGAGCAATAACAACAAATAGTGGTGGAGCCAGAAGCACGTGGCATGCGCTGTCAAATTTCTTACCCGCCGCTTCGGTGTAAATACAACACCTTTGGCTGTTTGCGTCAGAAGGAAATCATGAAGATGTCAGAAATGTTGAGAGACAAGCTGGAGACGCTGGCTTCCGATCTTCAGTTTCATCAAGCTTCACTTCACAACTCATGAAATTTAATCATGGTCTTCATGCAGTTCGGTAAATATCAACGTTTTTTTTATATCATTGTCAATGTTCTCTGACGACCAGGAAAAGTACTGTACTACTAGTAGTACTAAGCCTACTGTGCAACAATTCACTGCGCGCCTTTCCTATGGGCTCTAGTGGGGCGGACTATGCATTTTTGGGTACACTCTCTCGCAACACATATAGGCCTACTTCAACAAGTTCAAAACCATTTAATGCCATTTTGTCTGACCCTTTTAGGGGCGGGCCATGACGTTAAAAAGTGGGGGCTGCGCCGGCAATAGAACGATTCCGATAATTTCACCTTTTCTTTTCTTTTCTGCATTTGGCCAGCTCACCCATGGAGCTGCTTACCCAAGTGAAAATAAAATAATTCAAGAATTTTGCCATTGCTGGGAGTTGGCCATATTTTTAAACAGTAGGGGCTAAATGGCGTAAACAAACAAAAAAATCGGCTGCAACAGGCAATAGTTTTTTTTCTCAACCCAATATCAGTTGGGCAATTTCCAAAGGTTGGCATTATATACCTCAGTCATTGTTCTGCATCCCACTTTTACGGAGATTCTACATTATGAGGCCGTTGAAAAAAAACAGCGTTGATGCGAAACCCCATTTGCTATAATGGGAACCCATTTGCTATAATGGCCTGGAATTACAACATTCAAAGCATTTTGCGTCTGTTAGGGGATTTGAAATTCCTGCTTTTAATAGTGGCCGTTTCTGTGTTATCCTCTTGGTCTGAAATCCTCTCAAATATTTTCCTTGTTCGTATTTTACCCATATAATCCGAGAGCCCATTGAGGTCTCTCACAAAAGGTTTAATGATGGCAGCGAGTAGGTGGGGTGTCCAACCTTCGAAACCGTAAGTGTCATACCCCCGTGCGTCTGGGAGGGGACACCGCCTAAATTTATTTTTTATGTCTTTCATTAGTACGATCATTCGAACGCCAGTCACGAATGAGTCAGCTTTTGCAGAATTTCACCTTACGAATAAAAAATCCCGTGCAAAATTCACTTAAGAACGGCAAGTTGCCAATTTCTGCACGGCTTAAAAAGTAAAAACATACTGTCATAGCGAAATATTACGTAATGCACACATGCTGATCGTAAACGAACCACGCCAAAGCATCGCTACCCACGTACTGCATTGCAAAATACTGTAATGTAACATAGTGCAATATACGATATTATGCATTAATATTATGCCAGCCTAAATATTCGAGATAGTCATGATTTTGCGAATTACGCAATAATGCAACCTATCACGTTATTAAGAAATAAATGTCCGCGTTAATATGGCCCAGTTAGTCAATTCTCATGGTGTTTACAGATTTTTTGACGATGTATCAAAGCCTACCTGATACATGAATGGACTGTAAAGCAGACTCACTCATGGCGGAGCCTGAATTATTAATGGGAGATACATTACGAAGAAGGCCTGTGTTACAACTGATAATGTAGTAACCAACCGATAACGTATCACCAACCGATAATGTATCACAAATTGACCGATATTGTATCACTAACCGATAATGTACCAAAAATTGACTGATAGTGTAGTAAAATTTGTATCCGATAATGTATCACGTGTCGACGGATAATGTAACTACAAAATAACTGTATCCGATAATGTATCACCACGGAACGGATACTGTATCAACCGATAATGTATCAAAAATCAACCGATAATGTATCAGTATTGGAAAAAGGTGGAAATATTGCAAATTAATTAAAGTCTAATAAGTGCCTTTACTATGATAAGTCCCCACTCGAGAAAGTTTATCATTAAGAATATTTTTTTTTTTTTATTTGGGAGGTAGGGAGTTGCTCTGGTTTGGAGACGCTCTACTTCCAAGTGGACCTAGGCAAGTGGCGTATCCAGCTTTTGATGTCAAGGGGGGGGGGGGGGGTAACCGCACTCGCACATCCGCGCCGAAATGTGGACAAGTTCTTTTCTCCGGACACTTGGCCTCCATATGGGCTCCGTGCTGCGACACAAGAGGGCGCGTTTTACGACTTTTGAGAGCCCCATGAAGGGTGCAGACCAGTAAATCGGTCCGAAATTGCCTGCGCCGGCCAAATCACGATTTGCATGCCCTCAAAATCTTCGGTATTTGAGCATGCTGTGGGCCATGAACTTGAGGGTTTGTAAAAAATATGGGTGGAAACCGTGCACAGGACTTGGAGCTTGCAGTTCTGTGTAATTTTGATGTAATTTGGATCCTAAAAGCGCTCTACTTTGCAATGGAGTGTAGGCATCGTTTTTCAAAATGGCGATGGGCTTCAGGACTATTTTCAGGGGTGATCATCTTCAGATGGAAATTTCTCCTAAAAGTCATCAGTTGACCCCCCGAAAATTGAAAAGAAAATGAAAGATGATGAAATAAGCTTTAATTTGATGTGTGTCTCGAACACCTTGGAGAGTTGTGAGTATTTTTCCCGAATTTTTGAAGTGGGAGCATTTACCATTGGGGTCAATGGAAGTTTATTTACTGGTCTGCTACCTGAACGTACGGGACCATTGATCTCCGTATGGAGATCAATGGACGGGACACAGCATGTGCGTACTGTACTGTACTGTGTCGCGCACAAAGTTCCACACCACTTCCAGAATGTGCCAGAATGTGGCTATTACATAGCAGCAGCGTCTTCGCATGAGCGCCAGGCAACGTCGGCGCGCGCATACGTTCAATTTAACTTGCGATGGTCTCCCAGACTATTCCCTCCCCCAATAACTTTGCATCATTCAAAATACGCGCTGTGCATGAACCGGGAACACATACGAGTGGCGAGGCATGTGTATAGCAAAACTACCATCTTAAATGATCATGTAACTTGAGCTGTCACAAAAGATACAATGTAACAAGTTTACCGGATTTAGGCGGCAATCGTCGAAGATAGTCTAGAAGCGATCAAGCTTCATGGGTCCCTTGTCGACCCCAGTCGATTTTTTTTCTTACAGATTTGAAAAGGGCACAATCACAGCATTACTGCTCACTTATTGGGGGGCTGGGGGCTGAGGGGAGAGGGGAGGGTCGATGAGGGGAGGGGGGTCGTGCCATATTTTCAACGGGGAGCGCTGATAAAATCCTACAATCATGTACACAATATTACTGTACCGTACAAAATAATGCCCCAGCTTTTTTTTAGGGGGGGGGGGCACCGTTCGCATGTGACGTCATTTGTTAAAAAAAAAAAAATCCCGTGTACATTTTCATATTGTTTTGCTGATGAACCCCCCCCCCCGCGAAAATTCCTGGATACGCCCCTGCAACAGTAGCGTAAATCTGTTCTTGGGACTTGGGGATGGGGGATAGCTAAAAAAGAAAAGAAGTCCTGGCCGTGAAATACAAACGGGGGGAGGGGGGGGGGGCTTGCTGGAGACCACATGACACTGGGGGCGCTGTTCATGATACAGACGTCCCAGCGCATTTCAAGCTATTTGTATTTTTTCTCCCTTTCTCAGTACTATTTAATACATTTCGTCGGTTGGAAAGTTTGAAAAATACCTCAAAATCTGCCGTTTTTCTCTAAATAAAAAATAATGGGGGTGGTGGTCATCAACTAGCCCAGACCCCCCTCCCTGGTCAAAACGTGGGGCGGGATAATCGGACATAAAACAAACATTTGTGTACACCTTTTCCACATACTGATACATTATCGGTTGATTTTTGATACATTATCGGTTGATACAGTATCCGTTCCGTGGTGATACATTATCGGATACAGTTATTTTGTAGTTACATTATCCGTCGACACGTGATACATTATCGGATACAAATTTTACTACACTATCAGTCAATTTTTGGTACATTATCGGTTAGTGATACAATATCGGTCAATTTGTGATACATTATCGGTTGGTGATACGTTATCGGTTGGTTACTACATTATCAGTTGTAACAGCCTGAAAGCAAGCAAAAGATTTAGAATGTATGATATGGCGAACACTTTAGTATGCCGGGGATCCTAACGGCCATTTGGATTTTCTCCCCAGTTTGATTGGAGTCCTTTTCGGCATAAAAAAGGATGATACAAAATGGCCGGGATCGATGATTTTTCCCTTTAAAAACTGCTATTGAATTGGACACAACAAAGAAGCGCTGTTCTAAACGGGCATGTTTTTCCATTTATCCGGAAAACATAGATCCCAGCTATCGGAAGTCATACACATGTTGAATTAAAGTAACACATTTTCACAGCTGTCCATTGAGTGTTAAACTTTTCCAACCAAAGGCGCACAGTTTCTTAAAAAAGAAAGTAAACCCCCCCCCGCAATATTTCATATATTATCAGATCAATACATTCATGTGTATAATGGTCCATATAGGGCCTAGAGTGAGTCTTGATTCAAGACATTCTTTGATTTTGATCGAAATAGACCATGGGACTGTTATGAATGTGTACTTTTAAGTGGAGGAAGGGGGAAACCTTTATGTATAATTATTTGTTTATGAATTAAATGATTGATGCAAAAAAATACTAAAGAGGCCTATACATTATGCATAAATCGGAACCTCTACAATACCGTGAGATCAGGAAGTAGGAGTGTTTCTGGGGATTTAGAAGTTTTTGAAAAAGAATGAATAATTCACAAATAATGCATTGTTATTCCAAAACTGTGTAACACTCTGTTATCTTTAGCTTATAGTGAAGGTTTCGCTCTTGTGCTCAAAAATTTAATTAACAGTAAATAATTAGTGCTAATTAGGCCATTCTTAAACATGGATGCACACGGGATTTCTCATCCTTAAGTTATTGGTCATTGATAAATTATTCGAAAACCATCTTTTCGCTTTGGAACCGTGCTTGTGCGCGATATTCTAATTAAAAGTCAATTTTGGGGGGTCTTTAGGTGGTGCCCCCTCCGAAACGCACGGGGTGTGTCACTTAAGAGTGACGGTTTTGAAGATTGGACACCCCCACGTACTCGCTGCCACCATAAAACCTTTGGTGCGTGATATTCTAATTAAACCTCAATGGACTCTCGGACTTCTGCCACATCAGGAGTTCCGCAAGGAGCTGTGCTCAGACCACTACTGCTGACTTTACCTGCCGAGCAAGTTGACTTCACAAGTGAGACTATTCGCTGACGATTGCCTTGTTTACCAACAAATATCACCTGACAAGGACACCTCAACTCTACAAAACAATTTCAAGTTGCTCGAATCATGACAGAATGAATGGCTCATGAACTTTAATCCATCGAAGTGCTGCACTATCACATTTGCTTACCGGAATCCTCCAAAAAGATCCTACACCTTTTGTGGGGAGCAACTCGCATCGAACACAGCTTGCTGCAGCCCAAACCCAGAAATTTCTCGGAGTCATCAGGCGGAATATGTGGAGCTGCCCAGAAGAAGTGAAATCCATGGCATACCCTATCTTTGGAGTATGCATTGACTGTGTGGGACACACACTGAGTGGAATATACCGCAACACTGGACAGAGTCCAAAGACATGCAGCAAGATTTTGCACAAAAAAATTACAGTATAGGAAGAGGGAACATTCACTGGAAATCTGGAGCACATCAAGTGGGGAGACATGGAAGAGCAAAGGAAGATACAAAGGCTATCAGTGCTCTACAAAATCAATCATGAGCTGGTTTACATCTCACGAGCAGATCACCTCAACTGAAACACAAGAAATACCAGGGGGCACCAACAAACATTCTACAAACGACATGCAACCAAGGAAGCCTACTGGAACTCTTTCTTCCCAAGAACAATTACAGGATGGAAGAAGTTGCCAGCAAACGTCGTCAACTCTAGAACACTACTTGCATTCAAGGATAGGGCATCCAAGCACTACATGGACAATTACATGTAAGGCTATTTACTAAGGTCATCTACACATAAGGTCAGAAGTTAGTGTGATATTCCTGGGTGAATTTTACTGACTCAACCAGAACCAGAAACATGCACATTTCGTGGTTTTCAGGACGCCTTGCCCCTTTAATTTCGCCTTAGGAACTATTTTATCAACTTCCAAGACTTGTTGGAGCTAATATCGACTGTCCATCCTCAAATTAAACATGTTAATTGTTATATTTGTATACTGGCGTCTTTCGACTTTCCGATGTTTTTTTAGACATGATAATGCTCACTTTCTTCCTTGTAAACAACATGCTAATTGTAAAAAGAAATGGCCTCAAGGTGTTAACCTTCTGTATGGCCCTTTATTGGAAAAGTGATATAGGATAGTGGCCTTGAATAAGGAAGCAATGAACATTGTTAAAAATTGTTTAATCAGCACCTTTTAAAAAGACCGTTTGATCGTTTTGTCTTTGCTAGCTATAGGGTTTTCACGGGCATCCGTTCATCAATTTTCCTGTAACCCTCGGACGCTATCATGCATGGCAGGCTGATAAAGCTGATGTGGTTCAACGTCGCAGCTACTCAAGGAATTCTTCAACACTGCTGAGTCTGGTAAGTGTTTGCACTTCTTATGTTATTGAATTATTGTTTTTAATAATGTTACAGGGTGAGTAAAAAAATGCGGAACCAAACCCCAAAACATTATATTTCATATTTAAACAAATATGCAGCACCCAAAATAATAATGAATGGAAAGCCAATTTCACAAGGTACTGTTTGATGAAAAAAAATTACTGAAATTAGTCAATCCGTTTAGAAAATATCATCATTTACACACAATAACCCTAAAACCTGTCTCGCCCCCCCCCCCAATGAGATTTCAAGAATCGTCGTCGCATCTTTCTTCAAACATCACCAACGATTAAATCTCAGTACAAACGATAAAACATATTCAACAGAACCCCTTCGAAGGCCCGTCCTTTAAAAAAAGTACATTTTATTAATTAAACTGTTTGCCAGGTTTGTTAATAAAGATATGCTACAGTTGGTAATAGTTGTTGATATATGTATTCTGTGTCATTTTCTTTGTTGTTCCAAACAGTCAAACACACACAATGAATGGCTTTTTTGGACGAGACGGGTTTTAGGGTCATTGTGTTTAAATGGTGATGTTCTTTGAACGGATTGAGCAATATGTATATTTTTTAAAACAAAAAAGTAGCTTATGAAATTGGCTTTTCAGTCATTATTGTTGTCGGTGCTAAATATTCTTTTAAATATGAAATATATTTTATGAGATTTGGGTTCCGCTTTTTCTGACTCACCCTGTATAACGGCTCTTACCTCAATGTATATTCTAAGCCATACGACAATAAAGGCAATTGGATGATTTGCTTTTGTTGAGATAATTTGACATATCCATATGCGTTTAGTTTGAGACTAATTCTGTGCACTATTTGACTGCCTGTCAGCGAACCCTGGGCCAGCTATGATATGACTTATGCTAAATCTCGAGTATGAGTCCCTTTTTAGAAAGAAATTCTCGGATTTTTGACATGGATAGGGAGCTGGATATTGTGGCTACAGTTCCCAACAAATTTAAAGTCCGCAGATCAAATACAAAGTTGAAGATAATTTGACATGCGCATCCATGTTTTGGCCAAGGTTATATGTACAATATATTCCATTTGACTGCCTATCAGTTGGTGCTCTGCCAGCTAAGATGTGACTAGCAATATCTCATTTTTTAGTGCCCTTGCCATCAGTAATTCTGGAATATTTTGACATGGATAGGGACCTTGCTAGTGTGACTACATTATACAACACGTTTGAATTCGGCAGATACCTGTAGACAATTAGAGATACGTATCGATGTTTCGGCCGACTATATTTCTGTGCAATATTCTCCCTTTGCCTGCCGATCACTCTGTTGGCCCTCTGCCAGCTATGACATGAATATGGCAGTGGCGTTGTCATCAGAAATCTCGAAATATTTTGACATGGATGTGGAGCTAGGTAATGTGGCTACATTCTCCCACAAGTATGGAGTTGGCTGACCAAATATAACTGGAGAAAATTAGGGATATGCAACTATGTTTTGGCTGAGGTTATTTCTGTGCGATTTTGCATTTTGACTGCCTATTAGTTGGCGCTCCATCAGCTATGACATGACTTGCTATATCTCGACATTTAGTGCCCTTCTTCAGAAATCTCAGAATATTTTGAAATTTGAATATGGAGCTAGTAAGAGTGGCTACATTCTCCCACAAGTTTGGAGTCGTCAGCCCAAATATGAATGGGAAACTTATTGACGTAACTATGTTTTTGGCCAAGTTTATTTCTTTGCGGTTTTCCATTTGACTGCCTAACTTTGGCGCTCAATCAGCTATGACGTGACTTACTATGTGCCCTATTCATCAAAAACTTAATCATCCAACTATTTTGACACGGATGTGGAGCTAGTTAGCGTGGCTACATTCTCTTATAAGTTTGGAGTCAGCAGTGGTCAGTTTCGTTTTTTTGCAGTAAGTCCCATAGCGAGGCCTGTCAGCGCCAGCCGACATGGCTCTCATGTATCGCGGTCTAAAGGTACCTTAACATGGATGAATTTGAACAAACTATAGCTTGTTGGAAAGCGGATAAATAGGCCAACAAGCTGACAAATCGGCAAGGCTTCAGACTTGAAACTTTTGGAGTGAGCTCCAGCCGTAACATGATTAAGGACAAACTATAGGATTTGGACAAACATGATTTGGACAAACTATAGCTTGTTGGAAAGCAGATGATTAGGCCAACAAGCTGACAAATCGTCGAGGCTTCAGACTTGAAACTTTTGGAGTGAGCCTCAGACGTAGGTACATGATGCCCCCAGTTTCGTTTTTGTGCAGTAAGTCCCATAGCAAGGGCTGTCAGCGCCAGCCGACATGGCTCTCATATGACGCGGTCTAAAGGTACCTTAACATGGATGGATTTTGACAAACTATAGCTTGATGGATAGCGGATGAATAGGCCAACAAGCTGAAAAATCGGCAAGTCTTCAGACTTGAAACTTTTGGAGTGAGCTCTAGACGTACTTACATGATGCCCCCAGCTTCGTTTTTGTGCAGTAAGTCCCATAGCAAGGGCTGTCAGCGCCAGCCGACATGGCTCTCATATGTCGCGGTCTAAAGGTACCTTAACATAGATGGATTTTGACAAACTATAGCTTGTTGCATAGCGGATGAATAGGCCAACAAGCTGACAAATCGGCAAGGCTTCAGACTTGAAACTTTTGGAGTGAGCCCCAGACGTATGTACATGATGCCACCAGTTTCGTTTTGTGCAGTAAGTCCCATAGCAAGGGCTGTCAGCGCCAGCCGACATGGCTCTCATATGTCGCGGTCTAAAGGTACCTTAACATGGATGGATTTTGATAAACTATAGCTTGTTGCATAGCGGATGAATAGGCCAACAAGCTGACAAATCGGCAAGGCTTTAGACTCGAAACTTTTGGAGTGAGCCCCAGACGTATGTACATGATTCCACCATGTTTCGTTTTTGTGCAGTAAGTCCCATAGCAAGGGCTGTCAGCGCCAGCCGACATGGCTCTCATGTGTCGCGGTCTAAAGGTACCTTAACATGGATGGATTTTGACAAACTATAGCTTGTTGCATAGCGGATGAATAGGCCAACAAGCTGACAAATCGGCAAGGCTTCAGACTCGAAACTTTTGGAGTGAGCTTCAGAAGTAGGTACATGATGCCCACAGTTTCGTTTTCGTGCAGTAAGTCCCATAGCTAGGGCTGTCAGCGACAGCCGACATGGCTCTCATATGTCGCGGTCTAAAGGTACCTTAACATGGATGGATTTTGACAAACTATAGCTTGTTGCATAGCGGATGAATAGGCCAACAAGCTGACAAATCGGCAAGGCTTCAGACTTGAAACTTTTGGAGTGAGCCCCAGACGTATGTACATGATGCCACCAGTTTCGTTTTGTGCAGTAAGTCCCATAGCAAGGGCTGTCAGCGCCAGCCGACATGGCTCTCATATGTCGCGGTCTAAAGGTACCTTAACATGGATGGATTTTGACAAACTATAGCTTGTTGCATAGCGGATGAATAGGCCAACAAGCTGACAAATCGGCAAGGCTTCAGACTTGAAACTTTTGGAGTGAGCCCCAGACGTAGGTACATGATGCCCCCAGTTTCGTTTTTGTGCAGTAAGTCCCATAGCAAGGGCTGTCAGCGCCAGCCGACATGGCTCTCATATGTCGCGGTCTAAAGGTACCTTAACATGGATGGATTTTGACAAACTATAGCTTGTTGCATAGCGGATGAATAGGCCAACAAGCTGACAAATCGGCAAGGCTTCAGACTTGAAACTTTTGGAGTGAGCTTCAGAAGTAGGTACATGATGCCCCCAGTTTCGTTTTCGTGCAGTAAGTCCCATAGCAAGGGCTGTCAGCGCCAGCCGACATGGCTCTCATATGTCGCGGTCTAAAGGTACCTTAACATGGATGGATTTTGACAAACTATAGCTTGTTGCATAGCGGATGAATAGGCCAACAAGCTGACAAATCGGCAAGGCTTCAGACTCGAAACTTTTGGAGTGAGCTTCAGAAGTAGGTACATGATGCCCCCAGTTTCGTTTTTGTGCAGTAAGTCCCATAACAAGAGCTGTCAGCGCCAGCCGACATGGCTCTCATATGTCGCGGTCTAAAGGTACCTTAACATGGATGGATTTTGACAAACTATAGCTTGTTGGATAGCGGATAAATAGGCCAACAAGCTGACAAATCGGCAAGGCTTCAGACTTGAAACTTTTGGAGTGAGCGCTAGACGTACTTACATGATGCCCCCAGCTTCGTTTTTGTGCAGTAAGTCCCATAGCAAGGGCTGTCAGCGCCAGCCGACATGGCTCTCATATGTCGCGGTCTAAAGGTACCTTAACATGGATGGATTTTGACAAACTATAGCTTGTTGCATAGCGGATGAATAGGCCAACAAGCTGACAAATCGGCAAGGCTTCAGACTTGAAACTTTTGGAGTGAGCCTCAGACGTAGGTACATGATGCCCCCAGTTTCGTGTTTGTGCAGTAAGTCCCATAGCAAGGGCTGTCAGCGCCAGCCGACATGGCTCTCATATGTCGCGGTCTAAAGGTACCTTAACATGGATGGATTTTGACAAACTATAGCTTGTTGCATAGCGGATGAATAGGCCAACAAGCTGACAAATCGGCAAGGCTTCAGACTTGAAACTTTTGGAGTGAGCTCCAGACGTAGGTACATGATGCCCCCAGTTTCGTTTTTGTGCAGTAAGTCCCATAGCAAGGGCTGTCAGCGCCAGCCGACATGGCTCTCATATGTCGCGGTCTAAAGGTACCTAAACATAGATGGATTTTGACAAACTATAGCTTGTTGCATAGCGGATGAATAGGTTAAAAAGCTGACAAATCGGCAAGGCTTCAGACTTGAAACTTTTGGAGTGAGCCCTAGACGTACGTACATGATGCCCCCAGTTTCGTTTTTGTGCAGTAAGTCCCATAGCAAGGGCTGTCAGCGCCAGCCGACATGGCTCTCATATAAAGGCGGTCTAAAGGTACCTTAACATGGATGGATTTTGATAAACTATAGCTTGTTGCATAGCGGATGAATAGGCCAACAAGCTGACAAATCGGCAAGGCTTCAGACTTGAAACTTTTGGAGTGAGCTTCAGAAGTAGGTACATGATGCCCCCAGTTTCGTTTTCGTGCAGTAAGTCCCATAGCAAGGGCTGTCAGCGCCAGCCGACATGGCTCTCATATGTCGCGGTCTAAAGGTACCTTAACATGGATGGATTTTGACAAACTATAGCTTGTTGCATAGCGGATGAATAGGCCAACAAGCTGACAAATCGGCAAGGCTTCAGACTTGAAACTTTTGGAGTGAGCCTCAGACGTATGTACATGATGCCCCCAGTTTCGTTTTTGTGCAGTAAGTCCCATAGCAAGGGCTGTCAGCGCCAGCCGACATGGCTCTCATATGTCGCGGTCTAAAGGTACCTTAACATGGATGGATTTTGACAAACTATAGCTTGTTGCATAGCGGATGAATAGGCCAACAAGCTGACAAATCGGCAAGGCTTCAGACTCGAAACTTTTGGAGTGAGCTTCAGAAGTAGGTACATGATGCCCACAGTTTCGTTTTCGTGCAGTAAGTCCCATAGCTAGGGCTGTCAGCGACAGCCGACATGGCTCTCATATGTCGCGGTCTAAAGGTACCTTAACATGGATGGATTTTGACAAACTATAGCTTGTTGCATAGCGGATGAATAGGCCAACAAGCTGACAAATCGGCAAGGCTTCAGACTCGAAACTTTTGGAGTGAGCTTCAGAAGTAGGTACATGATGCCCCCAGTTTCGTTTTTGTGCAGTAAGTCCCATAGCAAGGGCTGTCAGCGCCAGCCGACATGGCTCTCATATGTCGCGGTCTAAAGGTACCTTAACATGGATGGATTTTGACAAACTATAGCTTGTTGGATAGCGGATGAATAGGCCAACAAGCTGACAAATCGGCAAGGCTTCAGACTTGAAACTTTTGGAGTGAGCTCTAGACGTACTTACATGATGCCCCCAGCTTCGTTTTTGTGCAGTAAGTCCCATAGCAAGGGCTGTCAGCGCCAGCCGACATGGCTCTCATATGTCGCGGTCTAAAGGTACCTTAACATGGATGGATTTTGACAAACTATAGCTTGTTGCATAGCGGATGAATAGGCCAACAAGCTGACAAATCGGCAAGGCTTCAGACTTGAAACTTTTGGAGTGAGCCTCAGACGTAGGTACATGATGCCCCCAGTTTCGTTTTTGTGCAGTAAGTCCCATAGCAAGGGCTGTCAGCGCCAGCCGACATGGCTCTCATATGTCGCGGTCTAAAGGTACCTTAACATGGATGGATTTTGACAAACTATAGCTTGTTGCATAGCGGATGAATAGGCCAACAAGCTGACAAATCGGCAAGGCTTCAGACTTGAAACTTTTGGAGTGAGCTCCAGACGTAGGTACGTGATGCCCCCAGTTTCGTTTTTGTGGAGTAAGTCCCATAGCAAGGGCTGTCAGCGCCAGCCGACATGGCTCTCATATGTCGCGGTCTAAAGGTACCTAAACATAGATGGATTTTGACAAACTATAGCTTGTTGCATAGCGAATGAATAGGCCAACAAGCTGACAAATCGGCAAGGCTTGAGACTTGAAACTTTTGGAGTGAGCCCTAGACGTACGTACATGATGCCCCCAGTTTCGTTTTTGTGCAGTAAGTCCCATAGCAAGGGCTGTCAGCGCCAGCCGACATGGCTCTCATATGTCGCGGTCTAAAGGTACCTTAACATGGATGGATTTTGACAAACTATAGCTTGTTGCATAGCGGATGAATAGGCCAACAAGCTGACAAATCGGCAAGGCTTCAGACTTGAAACTTTTGGAGTGAGCTTCAGAAGTAGGTACATGATGCCCCCAGTTTCGTTTTCGTGCAGTAAGTCCCATAGCAAGGGCTGTCAGCGCCAGCCGACATGGCTCTCATATGTCGCGGTCTAAAGGTACCTTAACATGGATGGATTTTGACAAACTATAGCTTGTTGCATAGCGGATGAATAGGCCAACAAGCTGACAAATCGGCAAGGCTTCAGACTTGAAACTTTTGGAGTGAGCCTCAGACGTATGTACATGATGCCCCCAGTTTCGTTTTTGTGCAGTAAGTCCCATAGCAAGGGCTGTCAGCGCCAGCCGACATGGCTCTCATATGTCGCGGTCTAAAGGTACCTTAACATGGATGGATTTTGACAAACTATAGCTTGTTGCATAGCGGATGAATAGGCCAACAAGCTGACAAATCGGCAAGGCTTCAGACTTGAAACTTTTGGAGTGAGCTCCAGAAGTAGGTACATGATGCCCCCAGTTTCGTTTTTGTGCAGTAAGTCCCATAGCAAGGGCTGTCAGCGCCAGCCGACATGGCTCTCATATGTCGCGGTCTAAAGGTACCTTAACATAAATGGATTTTGACAAACTATAGCTTGTTGCATAGCGGATGAATAGGCCAACAAGCTGACAAATCGGCAAGGCTTCAGACTTGAAACTTTTGGAGTGAGCCTCCGACGTATGTACATGATGTCCCCAGTTTCGTTTTTGGGCAGTAAGTCCCATAGCAAGGGCTGTCAGCGCCAGCCGACATGGCTCTCATATGTCGCGGTCTAAAGGTACCTTAACATGGATGGATTTTGACAAACTATAGCTTGTTGGATAGCGGATGAATAGGCCAACAAGCTGACAAATCGGCAAGGCTTCAGACTTGAAACTTTTGGAGTGAGCCCCAGACGTAGGTACATGATGCCCCCAGTTTCGTTTTTGTGCAGTAAGTCCCATAGCAAGGGCTGTCAGCGCCAGCCGACATGGCTCTCATATGTCGCGGTCTAAAGGTACCTTAACATGGATGGATTTTGACAAACTATAGCTTGTTGCATAGCGGATGAATAGGCCAACAAGCTGACAAATCGGCAAGGCTTCAGACTTGAAACTTTTGGAGTGAGCCTCAGACGTAGGTACATGATGCCCCCAGTTTCGTTTTTGTGCAGTAAGTCCCATAGCAAGGGCTGTCAGCGCCAGCCGACATGGCTCTCATATGTCGCGGTCTAAAGGTACCTTAACATGGATGGATTTTGACAAACTATAGCTTGTTGCATAGCGGATGAATAGGCCAACAAGCTGACAAATCGGCAAGGCTTCAGACTTGAAACTTTTGGAGTGAGCCTCAGACGTAGGTACATGATGCCCCCAGTTTCGTTTTTGTGCAGTAAGTCCCATAGCAAGGGCTGTCAGCGCCAGCCGACATGGCTCTCATATGTCGCGGTCTAAAGGTACCTTAACATGGATGGATTTTGACAAACTATAGCTTGTTGGATAGCGGATGAATAGGCCAACAAGCTGACAAATCAGCAAGGCTTCAGACTTGAAACTTTTGGAGTGAGCCCCAGACGTAGGTACATGATGCCCCAGTTTCGTTTTTGTGCAGTAAGTCCTATAGCAAGGGCTGTCAGCGCCAGCCGACATGGCTCTCATATGTCGCGGTCTAAAGGTACCTTAACATGGATGGATTTTGACAAACTATAGCTTGTTGCATAGCGGATGAATAGGCCAACAAGCTGACAAATCGGCAAGGCTTCAGACTTGAAACTTTTGGAGTGAGCCCCAGACGTAGGTACATGATGCCCCAAGTTTCGTTTTTGTGCAGTAAGTCCCATAGCAAGGGCTGTCAGCGCCAGCCGACATGGCTCTCATATGTCGCGGTCTAAAGGTACCTTAACATGGATGGATTTTGACAAACTATAGCTTGTTGCATAGCGGATGAATAGGCCAACAAGCTGACAAATCGGCAAGGCTTCAGACTTGAAACTTTTGGAGTGAGCCCAGACGTATGTACATGATGCCCCCAGTTTCGTTTTTGTGCAGTAAGTCCCATAGCAAGGGCTGTCAGCGCCAGCCGACATGGCTCTCATATGTCGCGGTCTAAAGGTACCTTAACATGGATGGATTTTGACAAACTATAGCTTGTTGCATAGCGGATGAATAGGCCAACAAGCTGACAAATCGGCAAGGCTTCAGACTTGAAACTTTTGGAGTGAGCTTCAGACGTAGGTACATGATGCCCCAGTTTCGTTTTTGTGCAGTAAGTCCCATAGCAAGGGCTGTCAGCGCCAGCCGACATGGCTCTCATATGTCGCGGTCTAAAGGTACCTTAACATGGATGGATTTTGACAAACTATAGCTTGTTGCATAGCGGATGAATAGGCCAACAAGCTGACAAATCGGCAAGGCTTCAGACTTGAAACTTTTGGAGTGAGCCCCAGACGTAGGTACATGATGGCCCCAGTTTCGTTTTTGTGCAGTAAGTCCCATAGCAAGGGCTGTCAGCGCCAGCCGACATGGCTCTCATATGTCGCGGTCTAAAGGTACCTTAACATGGATGGATTTTGACAAACTATAGCTTGTTGCATAGCGGATGAATAGGCCAACAAGCTGACAAATCGGCAAGGCTTCAGACTTGAAACTTTTGGAGTGAGCCCAGACGTAGGTACATGATGCCCCCAGTTTCGTTTTTGTGCAGTAAGTCCCATAGCAAGGGCTGTCAGCGCCAGCCGACATGGCTCTCATATGTCGCGGTCTAAAGGTACCTTAACATGGATGGATTTTGACAAACTATAGCTTGTTGCATAGCGGATGAATAGGCCAACAAGCTGACAAATCGGCAAGGCTTCAGACTTGAAACTTTTGGAGTGAGCCTCAGACGTAGGTACATGATGCCCCCAGTTTCGTTTTTGTGCAGTAAGTCCCATAGCAAGGGCTGTCAGCGCCAGCCGACATGGCTCTCATATGTCGCGGTCTAAAGGTACCTTAACATGGATGGATTTTGACAAACTATAGCTTGTTGCATAGCGGATGAATAGGCCAACAAGCTGACAAATCGGCAAGGCTTCAGACTTGAAACTTTTGGAGTGAGCTCCAGACGTAGGTACATGATGCCCCAGTTTCGTTTTTGTGCAGTAAGTCCCATAGCAAGGGCTGTCAGCGCCAGCCGACATGGCTCTCATATGTCGCGGTCTAAAGGTACCTTAACATGGATGGATTTTGACAAACTATAGCTTGTTGCATAGCGGATGAATAGGCCAACAAGCTGACAAATCGGCAAGGCTTCAGACTTGAAACTTTTGGAGTGAGCCCCAGACGTACGTACATGATGCCCCAGTTTCGTTTTTGTGCAGTAAGTCCCATAGCAAGGGCTGTCAGCGCCAGCCGACATGGCTCTCATATGTCGCGGTCTAAAGGTACCTTAACATGGATGGATTTTGACAAACTATAGCTTGTTGCATAGCGGATGAATAGGCCAACAAGCTGACAAATCGGCAAGGCTTCAGACTTGAAACTTTTGGAGTGAGCCCCAGACGTAGGTACATGATGCCCCCAGTTTCGTTTTTGTGCAGTAAGTCCCATAGCAAGGGCTGTCAGCGCCAGCCGACATGGCTCTCATATGTCGCGGTCTAAAGGTACCTTAACATAGATGGATTTTGACAAACTATAGCTTGTTGCATAGCGGATGAATAGGCCAACAAGCTGACAAATCGGCAAGGCTTCAGACTTGAAACTTTTGGAGTGAGCCCCAGACGTAGGTACATGATGCCCCAGTTTCGTTTTTGTGCAGTAAGTCCCATAGCAAGGGCTGTCAGCGCCAGCCGACATGGCTCTCATATGTCGCGGTCTAAAGGTACCTTAACATAAATGGATTTTGACAAACTATAGCTTGTTGCATAGCGGATGAATAGGCCAACAAGCTGACAAATCGGCAAGGCTTCAGACTCGAAACTTTTGGAGTGAGCTTCAGAAGTAGGTACATGATGCCCCCAGTTTCGTTTTCGTGCAGTAAGTCCCATAGCAAGGGCTGTCAGCGGCAGCCGACATGGCTCTCATATGTCGCGGTCTAAAGGTACCTTAACATGGATGGATTTTGACAAACTATAGCTTGTTGCATAGCGGATGAATAGGCCAACAAGCTGACAAATCGGCAAGGCTTCAGACTTGAAACTTTTGGAGTGAGCCCAGACGTAGGTACATGATGCCCCCAGTTTCGTTTTTGTGCAGTAAGTCCCATAGCAAGGGCTGTCAGCGCCAGCCGACATGGCTCTCATATGTCGCGGTCTAAAGGTACCTTAACATAGATGGATTTTGACAAACTATAGCTTGTTGCATAGCGGATGAATAGGCCAACAAGCTGACAAATCGGCAAGGCTTCAGACTTGAAACTTTTGGAGTGAGTTCCAGACGTAGGTACGTGATGCCCCAGTTTCGTTTTTGTGCAGTAAGTCCCATAGCAAGGGCTGTCAGCGCCAGCCGACATGGCTCTCATATGTCGCGGTCTAAAGGTACCTTAACATGGATGGATTTTGACAAACTATAGCTTGTTGCATAGCGGATGAATAGGCCAACAAGCTGACAAATCGGCAAGGCTTCAGACTTGAAACTTTTGGAGTGAGCTTCAGACGTAGGTACATGATGGCCCCAGTTTCGTTTTTGTGCAGTAAGTCCAATAGCAAGGGCTGTCAGCGCCAGCCGACATGGCTCTCATATGTCGCGGTCTAAAGGTACCTTAACATGGATGGATTTTGACAAACTATAGCTTGTTGCATAGCGGATGAATAGGCCAACAAGCTGACAAATCGGCAAGGCTTCAGACTTGAAACTTTTGGAGTGAGCCCCAGACGTAGGTACATGATGCCCCAGTTTCGTTTTTGTGCAGTAAGTCCCATAGCAAGGGCTGTCAGCGCCAGCCGACATGGCTCTCATATGTCGCGGTCTAAAGGTACCTTAACATGGATGGATTTTGACAAACTATAGCTTGTTGGATAGCGGATGAATAGGCCAACAAGCTGACAAATCGGCAAGGCTTCAGACTTGAAACTTTTGGAGTGAGCTCAAGACGTAGGTACATGATGCCCCAGTTTCGTTTTTGTGCAGTAAGTCCCATAGCAAGGGCTGTCAGCGCCAGCCGACATGGCTCTCATATGTCGCGGTCTAAAGGTACCTTAACATGGATGGATTTTGACAAACTATAGCTTGTTGCATAGCGGATGAATAGGCCAACAAGCTGACAAATCGGCAAGGCTTCAGACTTGAAACTTTTGGAGTGAGCCCCAGACGTAGGTACATGATGCCCCCAGTTTCGTTTTTGTGCAGTAAGTCCCATAGCAAGGGCTGTCAGCGCCAGCCGACATGGCTCTCATATGTCGCGGTCTAAAGGTACCTTAACATGGATGGATTTTGACAAACTATAGCTTGTTGCATAGCGGATGAATAGGCCAACAAGCTGACAAATCGGCAAGGCTTCAGACTTGAAACTTTTGGAGTGAGCTCCAGACGTAGGTACATGATGCCCCAGTTTCGTTTTTGTGCAGTAAGTCCCATAGCAAGGGCTGTCAGCGCCAGCCGACATGGCTCTCATATGTCGCGGTCTAAAGGTACCTTAACATGGATGGATTTTGACAAACTATAGCTTGTTGCATAGCGGATGAATAGGCCAACAAGCTGACAAATCGGCAAGGCTTCAGACTTGAAACTTTTGGAGTGAGCCCCAGACGTAGGTACATGATGCCCCCAGTTTCGTTTTTGTGCAGTAAGTCCCATAGCAAGGGCTGTCAGCGCCAGCCGACATGGCTCTCATATGTCGCGGTCTAAAGGTACCTTAACATGGATGGATTTTGACAAACTATAGCTTGTTGCATAGCGGATGAATAGGCCAACAAGCTGACAAATCGGCAAGGCTTCAGACTCGAAACTTTTGGAGTGAGCTTCAGAAGTAGGTACATGATGCCCCCAGTTTCGTTTTCGTGCAGTAAGTCCCATAGCAAGGGCTGTCAGCGGCAGCCGACATGGCTCTCATATGTCGCGGTCTAAAGGTACCTTAACATGGATGGATTTTGACAAACTATAGCTTGTTGCATAGCGGATGAATAGGCCAACAAGCTGACAAATCGGCAAGGCTTCAGACTTGAAACTTTTGGAGTGAGCTCTAGACGTACTTACATGATGCCCCCAGCTTCGTTTTTGTGCAGTAAGTCCCATAGCAAGGGCTGTCAGCGCCAGCCGACATGGCTCTCATATGTCGCGGTCTAAAGGTACCTTAACATGGATGGATTTTGACAAACTATAGCTTGTTGCATAGCGGATGAATAGGCCAACAAGCTGACAAATCGGCAAGGCTTCAGACTTGAAACTTTTGGAGTGAGCTTCAGACGTAGGTACATGATGCCCCAGTTTCGTTTTTGTGCAGTAAGTCCCATAGCAAGGGCTGTCAGCGCCAGCCGACATGGCTCTCATATGTCGCGGTCTAAAGGTACCTTAACATGAATGGATTTTGACAAACTATAGCTTGTTGCATAGCGGATGAATAGGCCAACAAGCTGACAAATCGGCAAGGCTTCAGACTTGAAACTTTTGGATTGAGCCTCAGACGTAGGTACATGATGCCCCCAGTTTCGTTTTTGTGCAGTAAGTCCCATAGCAAGGGCTGTCAGCGCCAGCCGACATGGCTCTCATATGTCGCGGTCTAAAGGTACCTTAACATAGATGGATTTTGACAAACTATAGCTTGTTGCATAGCGGATGAATAGGCCAACAAGCTGACAAATCGGCAAGGCTTCAGACTTGAAACTTTTGGAGTGAGCTCCAGAAGTAGGTACGTGATGCCCCCAGTTTCGTTTTTGTGCAGTAAGTCCCATAGCAAGGGCTGTCAGCGCCAGCCGACATGGCTCTCATATGTCGCGGTCTAAAGGTACCTTAACATGGATGGATTTTGACAAACTATAGCTTGTTGCATAGCGGATGAATAGGCCAACAAGCTGACAAATCGGCAAGGCTTCAGACTTGAAACTTTTGGAGTGAGCCTCAGACGTAGGTACATGATGCCCCAGTTTCGTTTTTGTGCAGTAAGTCCCATAGCAAGGGCTGTCAGCGCCAGCCGACATGGCTCTCATATGTCGCGGTCTAAAGGTACCTTAACATGGATGGATTTTGACAAACTATAGCTTGTTGCATAGCGGATGAATAGGCCAACAAGCTGACAAATCGGCAAGGCTTCAGACTTGAAACTTTTGGAGTGAGCCTCAGACGTAGGTACATGATGCCCCCAGTTTCGTTTTTGTGCAGTAAGTCCCATAGCAAGGGCTGTCAGCGCCAGCCGACATGGCTCTCATATGTCGCGGTCTAAAGGTACCTTAACATGGATGGATTTTGACAAACTATAGCTTGTTGCATAGCGGATGAATAGGTTAACAAGCTGACAAATCGGCAAGGCTTCAGACTTGAAACTTTTGGAGTGAGCTCCAGACGTAGGTACATGATGCCCCCAGTTTCGTTTTTGTGCAGTAAGTCCCATAGCAAGGGCTGTCAGCGCCAGCCGACATGGCTCTCATATGTCGCGGTCTAAAGGTACCTTAACATAGATGGATTTTGACAAACTATAGCTTGTTGCATAGCGGATGAATAGGCCAACAAGCTGACAAATCGGCAAGGCTTCAGACTTGAAACTTTTGGAGTGAGCCCCAGACGTACGTACATGATGCCCCCAGTTTCGTTTTTGTGCAGTAAGTCCCATAGCAAGGGCTGTCAGCGCCAGCCGACATGGCTCTCATATGTCGCGGTCTAAAGGTACCTTAACATGGATGGATTTTGACAAACTATAGCTTGTTGCATAGCGGATGAATAGGCCAACAAGCTGACAAATCGGCAAGGCTTCAGACTTGAAACTTTGGAGTGAGCTTCAGACGTAGGTACATGATGCCCCCAGTTTCGTTTTCGTGCAGTAAGTCCCATAGCAAGGGCTGTCAGCGCCAGCCGACATGGCTCTCATATGTCGCGGTCTAAAGGTACCTTAACATGAATGGATTTTGACAAACTATAGCTTGTTGCATAGCGGATGAATAGGCCAACAAGCTGACAAATCGGCAAGGCTTCAGACTTGAAACTTTTGGATTGAGCCTCAGACGTAGGTACATGATGCCCCCAGTTTCGTTTTTGTGCAGTAAGTCCCATAGCAAGGGCTGTCAGCGCCAGCCGACATGGCTCTCATATGTCGCGGTCTAAAGGTACCTTAACATAGATGGATTTTGACAAACTATAGCTTGTTGCATAGCGGATGAATAGGCCAACAAGCTGACAAATCGGCAAGGCTTCAGACTTTTGGAGTGAGCTCCAGACGTAGGTACATGATGCCCCCAGTTTCGTTTTTGTGCAGTAAGTCCCATAGCAAGGGCTGTCAGCGCCAGCCGACATGGCTCTCATATGTCGCGGTCTAAAGGTACCTTAACATGGATGGATTTTGACAAACTATAGCTTGTTGCATAGCGGATGAATAGGCCAACAAGCTGACAAATCGGCAAGGCTTCAGACTTGAAACTTTTGGAGTGAGCCTCAGACGTAGGTACATGATGCCCCAGTTTCGTTTTTGTGCAGTAAGTCCCATAGCAAGGGCTGTCAGCGCCAGCCGACATGGCTCTCATATGTCGCGGTCTAAAGGTACCTTAACATGGATGGATTTTGACAAACTATAGCTTGTTGCATAGCGGATGAATAGGCCAACAAGCTGACAAATCGGCAAGGCTTCAGACTTGAAACTTTTGGAGTGAGCCTCAGACGTAGGTACATGATGCCCCCAGTTTCGTTTTTGTGCAGTAAGTCCCATAGCAAGGGCTGTCAGCGCCAGCCGACATGGCTCTCATATGTCGCGGTCTAAAGGTACCTTAACATGGATGGATTTTGACAAACTATAGCTTGTTGCATAGCGGATGAATAGGCCAACAAGCTGACAAATCGGCAAGGCTTCAGACTTGAAACTTTTGGAGTGAGCTCCAGACGTAGGTACGTGATGCCCCAGTTTCGTTTTTGTGCAGTAAGTCCCATAGCAAGGGCTGTCAGCGCCAGCCGACATGGCTCTCATATGTCGCGGTCTAAAGGTACCTTAACATAGATGGATTTTGACAAACTATAGCTTGTTGCATAGCGGATGAATAGGCCAACAAGCTGACAAATCGGCAAGGCTTCAGACTTGAAACTTTTGGAGTGAGCCCCAGACGTAGGTACATGATGCCCCCAGTTTCGTTTTTGTGCAGTAAGTCCCATAGCAAGGGCTGTCAGCGCCAGCCGACATGGCTCTCATATGTCGCGGTCTAAAGGTACCTTAACATGGATGGATTTTGACAAACTATAGCTTGTTGCATAGCGGATAAATAGGCTAACAAGATGACAGATCGGCAAGGCTTCAGACTTGAAATTTTTGGAGTGAGTTTCAGTCGTAGGTACATGATTCTCCCAGTTTCGTTTGCGTGCAGTAAGTCCCATTGCAAGGGCTGTCAGCGCCAGCCGACATGGCTCTCATGTGTCGCGGTCTAAAGGTACCTTAACATGGATGGATTTTGACAAACTATAGCTTGTTGCATAGCGGATGAATAGGCCAACAAGCTGACAAATCGGCAAGGCTTCAGACTTGAAACTTTTGGAGTGAGCCCCAGACGTAGGTACATGATGCCCCCAGTTTCGTTTTTGTGCAGTAAGTCCCATAGCAAGGGCTGTCAGCGCCAGCCGACATGGCTCTCATATGTCGCGGTCTAAAGGTACCTTAACATGGATGGATTTTGACAAACTATAGCTTGTTGCATAGCGGATGAATAGGCCAACAAGCTGACAAATCGGCAAGGCTTCAGACTTGAAACTTTTGGAGTGAGCTCCAGACGTAGGTACATGATGCCCCAGTTTCGTTTTTGTGCAGTAAGTCCCATAGCAAGGGCTGTCAGCGCCAGCCGACATGGCTCTCATATGTCGCGGTCTAAAGGTACCTTAACATGGATGGATTTTGACAAACTATAGCTTGTTGCATAGCGGATGAATAGGCCAACAAGCTGACAAATCGGCAAGGCTTCAGACTTGAAACTTTTGGAGTGAGCTTCAGAAGTAGGTACATGATGCCCCCAGTTTCGTTTTCGTGCAGTAAGTCCCATAGCAAGGGCTGTCAGCGGCAGCCGACATGGCTCTCATATGTCGCGGTCTAAAGGTACCTTAACATGGATGGATTTTGACAAACTATAGCTTGTTGCATAGCGGATGAATAGGCCAACAAGCTGACAAATCGGCAAGGCTTCAGACTCGAAACTTTTGGAGTGAGCTTCAGAAGTAGGTACATGATGCCCCCAGTTTCGTTTTTGTGCAGTAAGTCCCATAGCAAGGGCTGTCAGCGCCAGCCGACATGGCTCTCATATGTCGCGGTCTAAAGGTACCTTAACATGGATGGATTTTGACAAACTATAGCTTGTTGCATAGCGGATGAATAGGCCAACAAGCTGACAAATCGGCAAGGCTTCAGACTTGAAACTTTTGGAGTGAGCCCCAGACGTAGGTACATGATGCCCCCAGTTTCGTTTTTGTGCAGTAAGTCCCATAGCAAGGGCTGTCAGCGCCAGCCGACATGGCTCTCATATGTCGCGGTCTAAAGGTACCTTAACATGGATGGATTTTGACAAACTATAGCTTGTTGCATAGCGGATGAATAGGCCAACAAGCTGACAAATCGGCAAGGCTTCAGACTTGAAACTTTTGGAGTGAGCCTCAGACGTAGGTACATGATGCCCCCAGTTTCGTTTTTGTGCAGTAAGTCCCATAGCAAGGGCTGTCAGCGCCAGCCGACATGGCTCTCATATGTCGCGGTCTAAAGGTACCTTAACATGGATGGATTTTGATAAACTATAGCTTGTTGCATAGCGGATGAATAGGCCAACAAGCTGACAAATCGGCAAGGCTTCAGACTTGAAACTTTTGGAGTGAGCTCCAGACGTAGGTACATGATGCCCCCAGTTTCGTTTTTGTGCAGTAAGTCCCATAGCAAGGGCTGTCAGCGCCAGCCGACATGGCTCTCATATGTCGCGGTCTAAAGGTACCTAAACATAGATGGATTTTGACAAACTATAGCTTGTTGCATAGCGAATGAATAGGCCAACAAGCTGACAAATCGGCAAGGCTTGAGACTTGAAACTTTTGGAGTGAGCCCTAGACGTACGTACGTGATGCCCCCAGTTTCGTTTTTGTGCAGTAAGTCCCATAGCAAGGGCTGTCAGCGCCAGCCGACATGGCTCTCATATGTCGCGGTCTAAAGGTACCTTAACATGGATGGATTTTGACAAACTATAGCTTGTTGCATAGCGGATGAATAGGCCAACAAGCTGACAAATCGGCAAGGCTTCAGACTTGAAACTTTTGGAGTGAGCTTCAGACGTAGGTACATGATGCCCCAGTTTCGTTTTCGTGCAGTAAGTCCCATAGCAAGGGCTGTCAGCGGCAGCCGACATGGCTCTCATATGTCGCGGTCTAAAGGTACCTTAACATGGATGGATTTTGACAAACTATAGCTTGTTGCATAGCGGATGAATAGGCCAACAAGCTGACAAATCGGCAAGGCTTCAGACTTGAAACTTTTGGAGTGAGCCTCAGACGTAGGTACATGATGCCCCAGTTTCGTTTTTGTGCAGTAAGTCCCATAGCAAGGGCTGTCAGCGCCAGCCGACATGGCTCTCATATGTCGCGGTCTAAAGGTACCTTAACATAGATGGATTTTGACAAACTATAGCTTGTTGCATAGCGGATGAATAGGCCAACAAGCTGACAAATCGGCAAGGCTTCAGACTTGAAACTTTTGGAGTGAGCCCCAGACGTAGGTACATGATGCCCCCAGTTTCGTTTTTGTGCAGTAAGTCCCATAGCAAGGGCTGTCAGCGCCAGCCGACATGGCTCTCATATGTCGCGGTCTAAAGGTACCTTAACATGGATGGATTTTGACAAACTATAGCTTGTTGCATAGCGGATGAATAGGCCAACAAGCTGACAAATCGGCAAGGCTTCAGACTTGAAACTTTTGGAGTGAGCCCCAGACGTAGGTACATGATGCCCCCAGTTTCGTTTTCGTGCAGTAAGTCCCATAGCAAGGGCTGTCAGCGGCAGCCGACATGGCTCTCATATGTCGCGGTCTAAAGGTACCTTAACATGGATGGATTTTGACAAACTATAGCTTGTTGCATAGCGGATGAATAGGCCAACAAGCTGACAAATCGGCAAGGCTTCAGACTTGAAACTTTTGGAGTGAGCCCCAGACGTAGGTACATGATGCCCCAGTTTCGTTTTTGTGCAGTAAGTCCCATAGCAAGGGCTGTCAGCGCCAGCCGACATGGCTCTCATATGTCGCGGTCTAAAGGTACCTTAACATGGATGGATTTTGACAAACTATAGCTTGTTGCATAGCGGATGAATAGGCCAACAAGCTGACAAATCGGCAAGGCTTCAGACTTGAAACTTTTGGAGTGAGCCCCAGACGTAGGTACATGATGCCCCAGTTTCGTTTTTGTGCAGTAAGTCCCATAGCAAGGGCTGTCAGCGCCAGCCGACATGGCTCTCATATGTCGCGGTCTAAAGGTACCTTAACATGGATGGATTTTGACAAACTATAGCTTGTTGCATAGCGGATGAATAGGCCAACAAGCTGACAAATCGGCAAGGCTTCAGACTTGAAACTTTTGGAGTGAGCTCCAGACGTAGGTACATGATGCCCCAGTTTCGTTTTTGTGCAGTAAGTCCCATAGCAAGGGCTGTCAGCGCCAGCCGACATGGCTCTCATATGTCGCGGTCTAAAGGTACCTTAACATGGATGGATTTTGACAAACTATAGCTTGTTGCATAGCGGATGAATAGGCCAACAAGCTGACAAATCGGCAAGGCTTCAGACTTGAAACTTTTGGAGTGAGCCCCAGACGTAGGTACATGATGCCCCAGTTTCGTTTTTGTGCAGTAAGTCCCATAGCAAGGGCTGTCAGCGCCAGCCGACATGGCTCTCATATGTCGCGGTCTAAAGGTACCTTAACATGGATGGATTTTGACAAACTATAGCTTGTTGCATAGCGGATGAATAGGCCAACAAGCTGACAAATCGGCAAGGCTTCAGACTTGAAACTTTTGGAGTGAGCCCCAGACGTAGGTACATGATGCCCCCAGTTTCGTTTTTGTGCAGTAAGTCCCATAGCAAGGGCTGTCAGCGCCAGCCGACATGGCTCTCATATGTCGCGGTCTAAAGGTACCTTAACATGAATGGATTTTGACAAACTATAGCTTGTTGCATAGCGGATGAATAGGCCAACAAGCTGACAAATCGGCAAGGCTTCAGACTCGAAACTTTTGAAATGAGCTTCAGAAGTAGGTACATGATGCCCCCAGTTTCGTTTTCGTGCAGTAAGTCCCATAGCAAGGGCTGTCAGCGGCAGCCGACATGGCTCTCATATGTCGCGGTCTAAAGGTACCTTAACATGGATGGATTTTGACAAACTATAGCTTGTTGCATAGCGGATGAATAGGCCAACAAGCTGACAAATCGGCAAGGCTTCAGACTTGAAACTTTTGGAGTGAGCCCCGACGTATGTACATGATGCCCAGAGTTTCGTTTTTGTGCAGTAAGTCCCATAGCAAGGGCTGTCAGCGCCAGCCGACATGGCTCTCATATGTCGCGGTCTAAAGGTACCTTAACATGGATGGATTTTGACAAACTATAGCTTGTTGCATAGCGGATGAATAGGCCAACAAGCTGACAAATCGGCAAGGCTTCAGACTTGAAACTTTTGGAGTGAGCCTCAGACGTAGGTACATGATGCCCCAGTTTCGTTTTTGTGCAGTAAGTCCCATAGCAAGGGCTGTCAGCGCCAGCCGACATGGCTCTCATATGTCGCGGTCTAAAGGTACCTTAACATGGATGGATTTTGACAAACTATAGCTTGTTGCATAGCGGATGAATAGGCCAACAAGCTGACAAATCGGCAAGGCTTCAGACTTGAAACTTTTGGAGTGAGCCCCAGACGTAGGTACATGATGCCCCAGTTTCGTTTTTGTGCAGTAAGTCCCATAGCAAGGGCTGTCAGCGCCAGCCGACATGGCTCTCATATGTCGCGGTCTAAAGGTACCTTAACATAGATGGATTTTGACAAACTATAGCTTGTTGCATAGCGGATGAATAGGCCAACAAGCTGACAAATCGGCAAGGCTTCAGACTTGAAACTTTTGGAGTGAGCCTCAGACGTAGGTACATGATGCCCCAGTTTCGTTTTTGTGCAGTAAGTCCCATAGCAAGGGCTGTCAGCGCCAGCCGACATGGCTCTCATATGTCGCGGTCTAAAGGTACCTTAACATGGATGGATTTTGACAAACTATAGCTTGTTGCATAGCGGATGAATAGGCCAACAAGCTGACAAATCGGCAAGGCTTCAGACTTGAAACTTTTGGAGTGAGCCCCAGACGTAGGTACATGATGCCCCCAGTTTCGTTTTTGTGCAGTAAGTCCCATAGCAAGGGCTGTCAGCGCCAGCCGACATGGCTCTCATATGTCGCGGTCTAAAGGTACCTTAACATGGATGGATTTTGACAAACTATAGCTTGTTGCATAGCGGATGAATAGGCCAACAAGCTGACAAATCGGCAAGGCTTCAGACTTGAAACTTTTGGAGTGAGCTTCAGACGTAGGTACATGATGCCCCCAGTTTCGTTTTTGTGCAGTAAGTCCCATAGCAAGGGCTGTCAGCGCCAGCCGACATGGCTCTCATATGTCGCGGTCTAAAGGTACCTTAACATGGATGGATTTTGACAAACTATAGCTTGTTGCATAGCGGATGAATAGGCCAACAAGCTGACAAATCGGCAAGGCTTCAGACTTGAAACTTTTGGAGTGAGCCCCAGACGTAGGTACATGATGCCCCAGTTTCGTTTTTGTGCAGTAAGTCCCATAGCAAGGGCTGTCAGCGCCAGCCGACATGGCTCTCATATGTCGCGGTCTAAAGGTACCTTAACATAGATGGATTTTGACAAACTATAGCTTGTTGCATAGCGGATGAATAGGCCAACAAGCTGACAAATCGGCAAGGCTTCAGACTTGAAACTTTTGGAGTGAGCCCCAGACGTAGGTACATGATGCCCCAGTTTCGTTTTTGTGCAGTAAGTCCCATAGCAAGGGCTGTCAGCGCCAGCCGACATGGCTCTCATATGTCGCGGTCTAAAGGTACCTTAACATGGATGGATTTTGACAAACTATAGCTTGTTGCATAGCGGATGAATAGGCCAACAAGCTGACAAATCGGCAAGGCTTCAGACTCGAAACTTTTGGAGTGAGCTTCAGAAGTAGGTACATGATGCCCCCAGTTTCGTTTTCGTGCAGTAAGTCCCATAGCAAGGGCTGTCAGCGGCAGCCGACATGGCTCTCATATGTCGCGGTCTAAAGGTACCTTAACATGGATGGATTTTAACAAACTATAGCTTGTTGCATAGCGGATGAATAGGCCAACAAGCTGACAAATCGGCAAGGCTTCAGACTTGAAACTTTTGGAGTGAGCCCCGACGTATGTACATGATGCCCACAGTTTCGTTTTTGTGCAGTAAGTCCCATAGCAAGGGCTGTCAGCGCCAGCCGACATGGCTCTCATATGTCGCGGTCTAAAGGTACCTTAACATGGATGGATTTTGACAAACTATAGCTTGTTGCATAGCGGATGAATAGGCCAACAAGCTGACAAATCGGCAAGGCTTCAGACTTGAAACTTTTGGAGTGAGCCCCAGACGTAGGTACATGATGCCCCCAGTTTCGTTTTTGTGCAGTAAGTCCCATAGCAAGGGCTGTCAGCGCCAGCCGACATGGCTCTCATATGTCGCGGTCTAAAGGTACCTTAACATGGATGGATTTTGACAAACTATAGCTTGTTGCATAGCGGATGAATAGGCCAACAAGCTGACAAATCGGCAAGGCTTCAGACTTGAAACTTTTGGAGTGAGCCTCAGACGTAGGTACATGATGCCCCAGTTTCGTTTTTGTGCAGTAAGTCCCATAGCAAGGGCTGTCAGCGCCAGCCGACATGGCTCTCATATGTCGCGGTCTAAAGGTACCTTAACATGGATGGATTTTGACAAACTATAGCTTGTTGCATAGCGGATGAATAGGCCAACAAGCTGACAAATCGGCAAGGCTTCAGACTTGAAACTTTTGGAGTGAGCTGCAGAAGTAGGTACATGATGCCCCCAGTTTCGTTTTCGTGCAGTAAGTCCCATAGCAAGGGCTGTCAGCGGCAGCCGACATGGCTCTCATATGTCGCGGTCTAAAGGTACCTTAACATGGATGGATTTTGACAAACTATAGCTTGTTGCATAGCGGATGAATAGGCCAACAAGCTGACAAATCGGCAAGGCTTCAGACTTGAAACTTTTGGAGTGAGCCCCAGACGTAGGTACATGATGCCCCAGTTTCGTTTTTGTGCAGTAAGTCCCATAGCAAGGGCTGTCAGCGCCAGCCGACATGGCTCTCATATGTCGCGGTCTAAAGGTACCTTAACATAGATGGATTTTGACAAACTATAGCTTGTTGCATAGCGGATGAATAGGCCAACAAGCTGACAAATCGGCAAGGCTTCAGACTTGAAACTTTTGGAGTGAGCCCCAGACGTAGGTACATGATGCCCCAGTTTCGTTTTTGTGCAGTAAGTCCCATAGCAAGGGCTGTCAGCGCCAGCCGACATGGCTCTCATATGTCGCGGTCTAAAGGTACCTTAACATGGATGGATTTTGACAAACTATAGCTTGTTGCATAGCGGATGAATAGGCCAACAAGCTGACAAATCGGCAAGGCTTCAGACTTGAAACTTTTGGAGTGAGCCCCAGACGTAGGTACATGATGCCCCAGTTTCGTTTTTGTGCAGTAAGTCCCATAGCAAGGGCTGTCAGCGCCAGCCGACATGGCTCTCATATGTCGCGGTCTAAAGGTACCTTAACATGGATGGATTTTGACAAACTATAGCTTGTTGCATAGCGGATGAATAGGCCAACAAGCTGACAAATCGGCAAGGCTTCAGACTTGAAACTTTTGGAGTGAGCCCCGACGTATGTACATGATGCCCACAGTTTCGTTTTTGTGCAGTAAGTCCCATAGCAAGGGCTGTCAGCGCCAGCCGACATGGCTCTCATATGTCGCGGTCTAAAGGTACCTTAACATAGATGGATTTTGACAAACTATAGCTTGTTGCATAGCGGATGAATAGGCCAACAAGCTGACAAATCGGCAAGGCTTCAGACTTGAAACTTTTGGAGTGAGCCCCAGACGTAGGTACATGATGCCCCAGTTTCGTTTTTGTGCAGTAAGTCCCATAGCAAGGGCTGTCAGCGCCAGCCGACATGGCTCTCATATGTCGCGGTCTAAAGGTACCTTAACATGGATGGATTTTGACAAACTATAGCTTGTTGCATAGCGGATGAATAGGCCAACAAGCTGACAAATCGGCAAGTCTTCAGACTTCTTCAGACTTGAAACTTTTGGAGTGAGCCCCAGACGTAGGTACATGATGCCCCCAGTTTCGTTTTTGTGCAGTAAGTCCCATAGCAAGGGCTGTCAGCGCCAGCCGACATGGCTCTCATATGTCGCGGTCTAAAGGTACCTTAACATGGATGGATTTTGACAAACTATAGCTTGTTGCATAGCGGATGAATAGGCCAACAAGCTGACAAATCGGCAAGGCTTCAGACTCGAAACTTTTGGAGTGAGCTTCAGAAGTAGGTACATGATGCCCCCAGTTTCGTTTTCGTGCAGTAAGTCCCATAGCAAGGGCTGTCAGCGCCAGCCGACATTGCTCTCATATGTCGCGGTCTAAAGGTACCTTAACATGGATGGATTTTGACAAACTATAGCTTGTTGCATAGCGGATGAATAGGCCAACAAGCTGACAAATCGGCAAGGCTTCAGACTTGAAACTTTTGGAGTGAGCCCCAGACGTAGGTACATGATGCCCCCAGTTTCGTTTTTGTGCAGTAAGTCCCATAGCAAGGGCTGTCAGCGCCAGCCGACATGGCTCTCATATGTCGCGGTCTAAAGGTACCTTAACATGGATGGATTTTGACAAACTATAGCTTGTTGCATAGCGGATGAATAGGCCAACAAGCTGACAAATCGGCAAGGCTTCAGACTCGAAACTTTTGGAGTGAGTTTCAGAAGTAGGTACCTGATGCCCCAAGTTTCGTTTTCGTGCAGTAAGTCCCATAGCAAGGGCTGTCAGCGGCAGCCGACATGGCTCTCATATGTCGCGGTCTAAAGGTACCTTAACATGGATGGATTTTAACAAACTATAGCTTGTTGCATAGCGGATGAATAGGCCAACAAGCTGACAAATCGGCAAGGCTTCAGACTTGAAACTTTTGGAGTGAGCCCCGACGTATGTACATGATGCCCACAGTTTCGTTTTTGTGCAGTAAGTCCCATAGCAAGGGCTGTCAGCGCCAGCCGACATGGCTCTCATATGTCGCGGTCTAAAGGTACCTTAACATGGATGGATTTTGACAAACTATAGCTTGTTGCATAGCGGATGAATAGGCCAACAAGCTGACAAATCGGCAAGGCTTCAGACTTGAAACTTTTGGAGTGAGCCCCAGACGTAGGTACATGATGCCCCCAGTTTCGTTTTTGTGCAGTAAGTCCCATAGCAAGGGCTGTCAGCGCCAGCCGACATGGCTCTCATATGTCGCGGTCTAAAGGTACCTTAACATGGATGGATTTTGACAAACTATAGCTTGTTGGATAGCGGATAAATAAGCTAACAAGCTGACAAATCGGCAAGACTGACTTGAAACTTTTGGAGTGAGCCTCAGACGTAGGTACATGACGCCCCAGTTTCGTTTTTGTGCAGTAAGTCCCATAGCAAGGGCTGTCAGCGCCAGCCGACATTGCTCTCATATGTCGCGGTCTAAAGGTACCTTAACATGGATGGATTTTGACAAACTATAGCTTGTTGCATAGCGGATGAATAGGCCAACAAGCTGACAAATCGGCAAGGCTTCAGACTTGAAACTTTTGGAGTGAGCCCCAGACGTAGGTACATGATGCCCCCAGTTTCGTTTTTGTGCAGTAAGTCCCATAGCAAGGGCTGTCAGCGCCAGCCGACATGGCTCTCATATGTCGCGGTCTAAAGGTACCTTAACATGGATGGATTTTGACAAACTATAGCTTGTTGCATAGCGGATGAATAGGCCAACAAGCTGACAAATCGGCAAGGCTTCAGACTTGAAACTTTTGGAGTGAGCCCCAGACGTAGGTACATGATGCCCCAGTTTCGTTTTTGTGCAGTAAGTCCCATAGCAAGGGCTGTCAGCGCCAGCCGACATGGCTCTCATATGTCGCGGTCTAAAGGTACCTTAACATGGATGGATTTTGACAAACTATAGCTTGTTGCATAGCGGATGAATAGGCCAACAAGCTGACAAATCGGCAAGGCTTCAGACTTGAAACTTTTGGAGTGAGCTTCAGACGTAGGTACATGATGCCCCCAGTTTCGTTTTCGTGCAGTAAGTCCCATAGCAAGGGCTGTCAGCGCCAGCCGACATGGCTCTCATATGTCGCGGTCTAAAGGTACCTTAACATGGATGGATTTTGACAAACTATAGCTTGTTGCATAGCGGATGAATAGGCCAACAAGCTGACAAATCGGCAAGGCTTCAGACTTGAAACTTTTGGAGTGAGCCCCAGACGTAGGTACATGATGCCCCCAGTTTCGTTTTTGTGCAGTAAGTCCCATAGCAAGGGCTGTCAGCGCCAGCCGACATGGCTCTCATATGTCGCGGTCTAAAGGTACCTTAACATGGATGGATTTTGACAAACTATAGCTTGTTGCATAGCGGATGAATAGGCCAACAAGCTGACAAATCGGCAAGGCTTCAGACTTGAAACTTTTGGAGTGAGTCCCAGACGTAGGTACATGATGCCCCAGTTTCGTTTTTGTGCAGTAAGTCCCATAGCAAGGGCTGTCAGCGCCAGCCGACATGGCTCTCATATGTCGCGGTCTAAAGGTACCTTAACATGGATGGATTTTGACAAACTATAGCTTGTTGCATAGCGGATGAATAGGCCAACAAGCTGACAAATCGGCAAGGCTTCAGACTTGAAACTTTTGGAGTGAGCCCCAGACGTAGGTACATGATGCCCCAGTTTCGTTTTTGTGCAGTAAGTCCCATAGCAAGGGCTGTCAGCGCCAGCCGACATGGCTCTCATATGTCGCGGTCTAAAGGTACCTTAACATGGATGGATTTTGACAAACTATAGCTTGTTGCATAGCGGATGAATAGGCCAACAAGCTGACAAATCGGCAAGGCTTCAGACTTGAAACTTTTGGAGTGAGCCCCAGACGTAGGTACATGATGCCCCCAGTTTCGTTTTTGTGCAGTAAGTCCCATAGCAAGGGCTGTCAGCGCCAGCCGACATGGCTCTCATATGTCGCGGTCTAAAGGTACCTTAACATGGATGGATTTTGACAAACTATAGCTTGTTGCATAGCGGATGAATAGGCCAACAAGCTGACAAATCGGCAAGGCTTCAGACTTGAAACTTTTGGAGTGAGCCCCAGACGTAGGTACATGATGCCCCAGTTTCGTTTTTGTGCAGTAAGTCCCATAGCAAGGGCTGTCAGCGCCAGCCGACATGGCTCTCATATGTCGCGGTCTAAAGGTACCTTAACATGGATGGATTTTGACAAACTATAGCTTGTTGCATAGCGGATGAATAGGCCAACAAGCTGACAAATCGGCAAGGCTTCAGACTCGAAACTTTTGGAGTGAGCTTCAGAAGTAGGTACATGATGCCCCCAGTTTCGTTTTCGTGCAGTAAGTCCCATAGCAAGGGCTGTCAGCGGCAGCCGACATGGCTCTCATATGTCGCGGTCTAAAGGTACCTTAACATGGATGGATTTTAACAAACTATAGCTTGTTGCATAGCGGATGAATAGGCCAACAAGCTGACAAATCGGCAAGGCTTCAGACTTGAAACTTTTGGAGTGAGCCCCGACGTATGTACATGATGCCCACAGTTTCGTTTTTGTGCAGTAAGTCCCATAGCAAGGGCTGTCAGCGCCAGCCGACATGGCTCTCATATGTCGCGGTCTAAAGGTACCTTAACATGGATGGATTTTGACAAACTATAGCTTGTTGCATAGCGGATGAATAGGCCAACAAGCTGACAAATCGGCAAGGCTTCAGACTTGAAACTTTTGGAGTGAGCCCCAGACGTAGGTACATGATGCCCCCGTTTCGTTTTTGTGCAGTAAGTCCCATAGCAAGGGCTGTCAGCGCCAGCCGACATGGCTCTCATATGTCGCGGTCTAAAGGTACCTTAACATGGATGGATTTTGACAAACTATAGCTTGTTGCATAGCGGATGAATAGGCCAACAAGCTGACAAATCGGCAAGGCTTCAGACTTGAAACTTTTGGAGTGAGCCTCAGACGTAGGTACATGATGCCCCAGTTTCGTTTTTGTGCAGTAAGTCCCATAGCAAGGGCTGTCAGCGCCAGCCGACATGGCTCTCATATGTCGCGGTCTAAAGGTACCTTAACATGGATGGATTTTGACAAACTATAGCTTGTTGCATAGCGGATGAATAGGCCAACAAGCTGACAAATCGGCAAGGCTTCAGACTTGAAACTTTTGGAGTGAGCCCCAGACGTAGGTACATGATGCCCCAGTTTCGTTTTTGTGCAGTAAGTCCCATAGCAAGGGCTGTCAGCGCCAGCCGACATGGCTCTCATATGTCGCGGTCTAAAGGTACCTTAACATGGATGGATTTTGACAAACTATAGCTTGTTGCATAGCGGATGAATAGGCCAACAAGCTGACAAATCGGCAAGGCTTCAGACTTGAAACTTTTGGAGTGAGCCCCAGACGTAGGTACATGAGGAACACAGTTTCGTTTTTGTGCAGTAAGTCCCATAGCAAGGGCTGTCAGCGCCAGCCGACATGGCTCTCATATGTCGCGGTCTAAAGGTACCTTAACATGGATGGATTTTGACAAACTATAGCTTGTTGCATAGCGGATGAATAGGCCAACAAGCTGACAAATCGGCAAGGCTTCAGACTTGAAACTTTTGGAGTGAGCCCCAGACGTAGGTACATGATGCCCAAGTTTCGTTTTTGTGCAGTAAGTCCCATAGCAAGGGCTGTCAGCGCCAGCCGACATGGCTCTCATATGTCGCGGTCTAAAGGTACCTTAACATGGATGGATTTTGACAAACTATAGCTTGTTGCATAGCGGATGAATAGGCCAACAAGCTGACAAATCGGCAAGGCTTCAGACTTGAAACTTTTGGAGTGAGCCCCAGACGTAGGTACATGATGCCCCAGTTTCGTTTTTGTGCAGTAAGTCCCATAGCAAGGGCTGTCAGCGCCAGCCGACATGGCTCTCATATGTCGCGGTCTAAAGGTACCTTAACATGGATGGATTTTGACAAACTATAGCTTGTTGCATAGCGGATGAATAGGCCAACAAGCTGACAAATCGGCAAGGCTTCAGACTTGAAACTTTTGGAGTGAGCTTCAGAAGTAGGTACATGATGCCCCCAGTTTCGTTTTCGTGCAGTAAGTCCCATAGCAAGGGCTGTCAGCGGCAGCCGACATGGCTCTCATATGTCGCGGTCTAAAGGTACCTTAACATGGATGGATTTTAACAAACTATAGCTTGTTGCATAGCGGATGAATAGGCCAACAAGCTGACAAATCGGCAAGGCTTCAGACTTGAAACTTTTGGAGTGAGCCCCGACGTATGTACATGATGCCCACAGTTTCGTTTTTGTGCAGTAAGTCCCATAGCAAGGGCTGTCAGCGCCAGCCGACATGGCTCTCATATGTCGCGGTCTAAAGGTACCTTAACATGGATGGATTTTGACAAACTATAGCTTGTTGCATAGCGGATGAATAGGCCAACAAGCTGACAAATCGGCAAGGCTTCAGACTTGAAACTTTTGGAGTGAGCCCCAGACGTAGGTACATGATGCCCCCAGTTTCGTTTTTGTGCAGTAAGTCCCATAGCAAGGGCTGTCAGCGCCAGCCGACATGGCTCTCATATGTCGCGGTCTAAAGGTACCTTAACATGGATGGATTTTGACAAACTATAGCTTGTTGCATAGCGGATGAATAGGCCAACAAGCTGACAAATCGGCAAGGCTTCAGACTTGAAACTTTTGGAGTGAGCCCCAGACGTAGGTACATGATGCCCCCAGTTTCGTTTTTGTGCAGTAAGTCCCATAGCAAGGGCTGTCAGCGCCAGCCGACATGGCTCTCATATGTCGCGGTCTAAAGGTACCTTAACATGGATGGATTTTGACAAACTATAGCTTGTTGCATAGCGGATGAATAGGCCAACAAGCTGACAAATCGGCAAGGCTTCAGACTTGAAACTTTTGGAGTGAGCCCCAGACGTAGGTACATGATGCCCCAGTTTCGTTTTTGTGCAGTAAGTCCCATAGCAAGGGCTGTCAGCGCCAGCCGACATGGCTCTCATATGTCGCGGTCTAAAGGTACCTTAACATGGATGGATTTTGACAAACTATAGCTTGTTGCATAGCGGATGAATAGGCCAACAAGCTGACAAATCGGCAAGGCTTCAGACTCGAAACTTTTGGAGTGAGCTTCAGAAGTAGGTACATGATGCCCCCAGTTTCGTTTTCGTGCAGTAAGTCCCATAGCAAGGGCTGTCAGCGGCAGCCGACATGGCTCTCATATGTCGCGGTCTAAAGGTACCTTAACATGGATGGATTTTAACAAACTATAGCTTGTTGCATAGCGGATGAATAGGCCAACAAGCTGACAAATCGGCAAGGCTTCAGACTTGAAACTTTTGGAGTGAGCCCCGACGTATGTACATGATGCCCACAGTTTCGTTTTTGTGCAGTAAGTCCCATAGCAAGGGCTGTCAGCGCCAGCCGACATGGCTCTCATATGTCGCGGTCTAAAGGTACCTTAACATGGATGGATTTTGACAAACTATAGCTTGTTGCATAGCGGATGAATAGGCCAACAAGCTGACAAATCGGCAAGGCTTCAGACTTGAAACTTTTGGAGTGAGCCCCAGACGTAGGTACATGATGCCCCCAGTTTCGTTTTTGTGCAGTAAGTCCCATAGCAAGGGCTGTCAGCGCCAGCCGACATGGCTCTCATATGTCGCGGTCTAAAGGTACCTTAACATGGATGGATTTTGACAAACTATAGCTTGTTGCATAGCGGATGAATAGGCCAACAAGCTGACAAATCGGCAAGGCTTCAGACTTGAAACTTTTGGAGTGAGCCCCAGACGTAGGTACATGATGCCCCAGTTTCGTTTTTGTGCAGTAAGTCCCATAGCAAGGGCTGTCAGCGCCAGCCGACATGGCTCTCATATGTCGCGGTCTAAAGGTACCTTAACATGGATGGATTTTGACAAACTATAGCTTGTTGCATAGCGGATGAATAGGCCAACAAGCTGACAAATCGGCAAGGCTTCAGACTTGAAACTTTTGGAGTGAGCCCCAGACGTAGGTACATGATGCCCCCAGTTTCGTTTTTGTGCAGTAAGTCCCATAGCAAGGGCTGTCAGCGCCAGCCGACATGGCTCTCATATGTCGCGGTCTAAAGGTACCTTAACATGGATGGATTTTGACAAACTATAGCTTGTTGCATAGCGGATGAATAGGCCAACAAGCTGACAAATCGGCAAGGCTTCAGACTTGAAACTTTTGGAGTGAGCTTCAGACGTAGGTACATGATGCCCCAGTTTCGTTTTCGTGCAGTAAGTCCCATAGCAAGGGCTGTCAGCGCCAGCCGACATGGCTCTCATATGTCGCGGTCTAAAGGTACCTTAACATGGATGGATTTTGACAAACTATAGCTTGTTGCATAGCGGATGAATAGGCCAACAAGCTGACAAATCGGCAAGGCTTCAGACTTGAAACTTTTGGAGTGAGCCCCAGACGTATGTACATGATGCCCACAGTTTCGTTTTTGTGCAGTAAGTCCCATAGCAAGGGCTGTCAGCGCCAGCCGACATGGCTCTCATATGTCGCGGTCTAAAGGTACCTTAACATGGATGGATTTTGACAAACTATAGCTTGTTGCATAGCGGATGAATAGGCCAACAAGCTGACAAATCGGCAAGGCTTCAGACTTGAAACTTTTGGAGTGAGCCCCAGACGTAGGTACATGATGCCCCCAGTTTCGTTTTTGTGCAGTAAGTCCCATAGCAAGGGCTGTCAGCGCCAGCCGACATGGCTCTCATATGTCGCGGTCTAAAGGTACCTTAACATGGATGGATTTTGACAAACTATAGCTTGTTGCATAGCGGATGAATAGGCCAACAAGCTGACAAATCGGCAAGGCTTCAGACTTGAAACTTTTGGAGTGAGCCCCAGACGTAGGTACATGATGCCCCAGTTTCGTTTTTGTGCAGTAAGTCCCATAGCAAGGGCTGTCAGCGCCAGCCGACATGGCTCTCATATGTCGCGGTCTAAAGGTACCTTAACATGGATGGATTTTGACAAACTATAGCTTGTTGCATAGCGGATGAATAGGCCAACAAGCTGACAAATCGGCAAGGCTTCAGACTCGAAACTTTTGGAGTGAGCTTCAGAAGTAGGTACATGATGCCCCCAGTTTCGTTTTCGTGCAGTAAGTCCCATAGCAAGGGCTGTCAGCGGCAGCCGACATGGCTCTCATATGTCGCGGTCTAAAGGTACCTTAACATGGATGGATTTTAACAAACTATAGCTTGTTGCATAGCGGATGAATAGGCCAACAAGCTGACAAATCGGCAAGGCTTCAGACTTGAAACTTTTGGAGTGAGCCCCGACGTATGTACATGATGCCCACAGTTTCGTTTTTGTGCAGTAAGTCCCATAGCAAGGGCTGTCAGCGCCAGCCGACATGGCTCTCATATGTCGCGGTCTAAAGGTACCTTAACATGGATGGATTTTGACAAACTATAGCTTGTTGCATAGCGGATGAATAGGCCAACAAGCTGACAAATCGGCAAGGCTTCAGACTTGAAACTTTTGGAGTGAGCCCCAGACGTAGGTACATGATGCCCCCAGTTTCGTTTTTGTGCAGTAAGTCCCATAGCAAGGGCTGTCAGCGCCAGCCGACATGGCTCTCATATGTCGCGGTCTAAAGGTACCTTAACATGGATGGATTTTGACAAACTATAGCTTGTTGCATAGCGGATGAATAGGCCAACAAGCTGACAAATCGGCAAGGCTTCAGACTTGAAACTTTTGGAGTGAGCCCCAGACGTAGGTACATGATGCCCCAGTTTCGTTTTTGTGCAGTAAGTCCCATAGCAAGGGCTGTCAGCGCCAGCCGACATGGCTCTCATATGTCGCGGTCTAAAGGTACCTTAACATGGATGGATTTTGACAAACTATAGCTTGTTGCATAGCGGATGAATAGGCCAACAAGCTGACAAATCGGCAAGGCTTCAGACTTGAAACTTTTGGAGTGAGCCCCAGACGTAGGTACATGATGCCCCAGTTTCGTTTTTGTGCAGTAAGTCCCATAGCAAGGGCTGTCAGCGCCAGCCGACATGGCTCTCATATGTCGCGGTCTAAAGGTACCTTAACATGGATGGATTTTGACAAACTATAGCTTGTTGCATAGCGGATGAATAGGCCAACAAGCTGACAAATCGGCAAGGCTTCAGACTTGAAACTTTTGGAGTGAGCCCCAGACGTAGGTACATGATGCCCCCAGTTTCGTTTTTGTGCAGTAAGTCCCATAGCAAGGGCTGTCAGCGCCAGCCGACATGGCTCTCATATGTCGCGGTCTAAAGGTACCTTAACATGGATGGATTTTGACAAACTATAGCTTGTTGCATAGCGGATGAATAGGCCAACAAGCTGACAAATCGGCAAGGCTTCAGACTTGAAACTTTTGGAGTGAGCCCCAGACGTAGGTACATGATGCCCCCAGTTTCGTTTTTGTGCAGTAAGTCCCATAGCAAGGGCTGTCAGCGCCAGCCGACATGGCTCTCATATGTCGCGGTCTAAAGGTACCTTAACATGGATGGATTTTGACAAACTATAGCTTGTTGCATAGCGGATGAATAGGCCAACAAGCTGACAAATCGGCAAGGCTTCAGACTTGAAACTTTTGGAGTGAGCTTCAGACGTAGGTACATGATGCCCCAGTTTCGTTTTTGTGCAGTAAGTCCCATAGCAAGGGCTGTCAGCGCCAGCCGACATGGCTCTCATATGTCGCGGTCTAAAGGTACCTTAACATGGATGGATTTTGACAAACTATAGCTTGTTGCATAGCGGATGAATAGGCCAACAAGCTGACAAATCGGCAAGGCTTCAGACTTGAAACTTTTGGAGTGAGCCCCAGACGTAGGTACATGATGCCCCCAGTTTCGTTTTGTGCAGTAAGTCCCATAGCAAGGGCTGTCAGCGCCAGCCGACATGGCTCTCATATGTCGCGGTCTAAAGGTACCTTAACATGGATGGATTTTGACAAACTATAGCTTGTTGCATAGCGGATGAATAGGCCAACAAGCTGACAAATCGGCAAGGCTTCAGACTCGAAACTTTTGGAGTGAGCTTCAGAAGTAGGTACATGATGCCCCCAGTTTCGTTTTCGTGCAGTAAGTCCCATAGCAAGGGCTGTCAGCGGCAGCCGACATGGCTCTCATATGTCGCGGTCTAAAGGTACCTTAACATGGATGGATTTTGACAAACTATAGCTTGTTGCATAGCGGATGAATAGGCCAACAAGCTGACAAATCGGCAAGGCTTCAGACTTGAAACTTTTGGAGTGAGCCCCAGACGTAGGTACATGATGCCCCAGTTTCGTTTTTGTGCAGTAAGTCCCATAGCAAGGGCTGTCAGCGCCAGCCGACATGGCTCTCATATGTCGCGGTCTAAAGGTACCTTAACATGGATGGATTTTGACAAACTATAGCTTGTTGCATAGCGGATGAATAGGCCAACAAGCTGACAAATCGGCAAGGCTTCAGACTTGAAACTTTTGGAGTGAGCCCCAGACGTAGGTACATGATGCCCCAGTTTCGTTTTTGTGCAGTAAGTCCCATAGCAAGGGCTGTCAGCGCCAGCCGACATGGCTCTCATATGTCGCGGTCTAAAGGTACCTTAACATGGATGGATTTTGACAAACTATAGCTTGTTGCATAGCGGATGAATAGGCCAACAAGCTGACAAATCGGCAAGGCTTCAGACTTGAAACTTTTGGAGTGAGCCCCAGACGTAGGTACATGATGCCCCAGTTTCGTTTTTGTGCAGTAAGTCCCATAGCAAGGGCTGTCAGCGCCAGCCGACATGGCTCTCATATGTCGCGGTCTAAAGGTACCTTAACATGGATGGATTTTGACAAACTATAGCTTGTTGCATAGCGGATGAATAGGCCAACAAGCTGACAAATCGGCAAGGCTTCAGACTTGAAACTTTTGGAGTGAGCCCCAGACGTAGGTACATGATGCCCCAGTTTCGTTTTTGTGCAGTAAGTCCCATAGCAAGGGCTGTCAGCGCCAGCCGACATGGCTCTCATATGTCGCGGTCTAAAGGTACCTTAACATGGATGGATTTTGACAAACTATAGCTTGTTGCATAGCGGATGAATAGGCCAACAAGCTGACAAATCGGCAAGGCTTCAGACTTGAAACTTTTGGAGTGAGCCCCAGACGTAGGTACATGATGCCCCAGTTTCGTTTTTGTGCAGTAAGTCCCATAGCAAGGGCTGTCAGCGCCAGCCGACATGGCTCTCATATGTCGCGGTCTAAAGGTACCTTAACATGGATGGATTTTGACAAACTATAGCTTGTTGCATAGCGGATGAATAGGCCAACAAGCTGACAAATCGGCAAGGCTTCAGACTTGAAACTTTTGGAGTGAGCCCCAGACGTAGGTACATGATGCCCCAGTTTCGTTTTTGTGCAGTAAGTCCCATAGCAAGGGCTGTCAGCGCCAGCCGACATGGCTCTCATATGTCGCGGTCTAAAGGTACCTTAACATGGATGGATTTTGACAAACTATAGCTTGTTGCATAGCGGATGAATAGGCCAACAAGCTGACAAATCGGCAAGGCTTCAGACTTGAAACTTTTGGAGTGAGCCCCAGACGTAGGTACATGATGCCCCCAGTTTCGTTTTTGTGCAGTAAGTCCCATAGCAAGGGCTGTCAGCGCCAGCCGACATGGCTCTCATATGTCGCGGTCTAAAGGTACCTTAACATGGATGGATTTTGACAAACTATAGCTTGTTGCATAGCGGATGAATAGGCCAACAAGCTGACAAATCGGCAAGGCTTCAGACTTGAAACTTTTGGAGTGAGTTTCAGACGTAGGTACATGATGCTCCCAGTTTCGTTTTCGTGCAGTAAGTCCCATAGCAAGGGCTGTCAGCGGCAGCCGACATGGCTCTCATATGTCGCGGTCTAAAGGTACCTTAACATGGATGGATTTTGACAAACTATAGCTTGTTGCATAGCGGATGAATAGGCCAACAAGCTGACAAATCGGCAAGGCTTCAGACTTGAAACTTTTGGAGTGAGCCCCGACGTATGTACATGATGCCCACAGTTTCGTTTTTGTGCAGTAAGTCCCATAGCAAGGGCTGTCAGCGCCAGCCGACATGGCTCTCATATGTCGCGGTCTAAAGGTACCTTAACATGGATGGATTTTGACAAACTATAGCTTGTTGCATAGCGGATGAATAGGCCAACAAGCTGACAAATCGGCAAGGCTTCAGACTTGAAACTTTTGGAGTGAGCCCCAGACGTAGGTACATGATGCCCCCAGTTTCGTTTTTGTGCAGTAAGTCCCATAGCAAGGGCTGTCAGCGCCAGCCGACATGGCTCTCATATGTCGCGGTCTAAAGGTACCTTAACATGGATGGATTTTGACAAACTATAGCTTGTTGCATAGCGGATGAATAGGCCAACAAGCTGACAAATCGGCAAGGCTTCAGACTTGAAACTTTTGGAGTGAGCCTCAGACGTAGGTACATGATGCCCCAGTTTCGTTTTTGTGCAGTAAGTCCCATAGCAAGGGCTGTCAGCGCCAGCCGACATGGCTCTCATATGTCGCGGTCTAAAGGTACCTTAACATGGATGGATTTTGACAAACTATAGCTTGTTGCATAGCGGATGAATAGGCCAACAAGCTGACAAATCGGCAAGGCTTCAGACTTGAAACTTTTGGAGTGAGCCCCAGACGTAGGTACATGATGCCCCCAGTTTCGTTTTTGTGCAGTAAGTCCCATAGCAAGGGCTGTCAGCGCCAGCCGACATGGCTCTCATATGTCGCGGTCTAAAGGTACCTTAACATGGATGGATTTTGACAAACTATAGCTTGTTGCATAGCGGATGAATAGGCCAACAAGCTGACAAATCGGCAAGGCTTCAGACTTGAAACTTTTGGAGTGAGCCCCAGACGTAGGTACATGATGCCCCCAGTTTCGTTTTTGTGCAGTAAGTCCCATAGCAAGGGCTGTCAGCGCCAGCCGACATGGCTCTCATATGTCGCGGTCTAAAGGTACCTTAACATGGATGGATTTTGACAAACTATAGCTTGTTGCATAGCGGATGAATAGGCCAACAAGCTGACAAATCGGCAAGGCTTCAGACTTGAAACTTTTGGAGTGAGCCCCAGACGTAGGTACATGATGCCCCCAGTTTCGTTTTCGTGCAGTAAGTCCCATAGCAAGGGCTGTCAGCGCCAGCCGACATGGCTCTCATATGTCGCGGTCTAAAGGTACCTTAACATGGATGGATTTTAACAAACTATAGCTTGTTGCATAGCGGATGAATAGGCCAACAAGCTGACAAATCGGCAAGGCTTCAGACTTGAAACTTTTGGAGTGAGCCCCGACGTATGTACATGATGCCCACAGTTTCGTTTTTGTGCAGTAAGTCCCATAGCAAGGGCTGTCAGCGCCAGCCGACATGGCTCTCATATGTCGCGGTCTAAAGGTACCTTAACATGGATGGATTTTGACAAACTATAGCTTGTTGCATAGCGGATGAATAGGCCAACAAGCTGACAAATCGGCAAGGCTTCAGACTTGAAACTTTTGGAGTGAGCCCCAGACGTAGGTACATGATGCCCCAGTTTCGTTTTTGTGCAGTAAGTCCCATAGCAAGGGCTGTCAGCGCCAGCCGACATGGCTCTCATATGTCGCGGTCTAAAGGTACCTTAACATGGATGGATTTTGACAAACTATAGCTTGTTGCATAGCGGATGAATAGGCCAACAAGCTGACAAATCGGCAAGGCTTCAGACTTGAAACTTTTGGAGTGAGCCCCAGACGTAGGTACATGATGCCCCCAGTTTCGTTTTTGTGCAGTAAGTCCCATAGCAAGGGCTGTCAGCGCCAGCCGACATGGCTCTCATATGTCGCGGTCTAAAGGTACCTTAACATGGATGGATTTTGACAAACTATAGCTTGTTGCATAGCGGATGAATAGGCCAACAAGCTGACAAATCGGCAAGGCTTCAGACTTGAAACTTTTGGAGTGAGCTTCAGACGTAGGTACATGATGCCCCCAGTTTCGTTTTCGTGCAGTAAGTCCCATAGCAAGGGCTGTCAGCGGCAGCCGACATGGCTCTCATATGTCGCGGTCTAAAGGTACCTTAACATGGATGGATTTTAACAAACTATAGCTTGTTGCATAGCGGATGAATAGGCCAACAAGCTGACAAATCGGCAAGGCTTCAGACTTGAAACTTTTGGAGTGAGCCCCGACGTATGTACATGATGCCCACAGTTTCGTTTTTGTGCAGTAAGTCCCATAGCAAGGGCTGTCAGCGCCAGCCGACATGGCTCTCATATGTCGCGGTCTAAAGGTACCTTAACATGGATGGATTTTGACAAACTATAGCTTGTTGCATAGCGGATGAATAGGCCAACAAGCTGACAAATCGGCAAGGCTTCAGACTTGAAACTTTTGGAGTGAGCCCCAGACGTAGGTACATGATGCCCCCAGTTTCGTTTTTGTGCAGTAAGTCCCATAGCAAGGGCTGTCAGCGCCAGCCGACATGGCTCTCATATGTCGCGGTCTAAAGGTACCTTAACATGGATGGATTTTGACAAACTATAGCTTGTTGCATAGCGGATGAATAGGCCAACAAGCTGACAAATCGGCAAGGCTTCAGACTCGAAACTTTTGGAGTGAGCTTCAGAAGTAGGTACATGATGCCCCCAGTTTCGTTTTCGTGCAGTAAGTCCCATAGCAAGGGCTGTCAGCGGCAGCCGACATGGCTCTCATATGTCGCGGTCTAAAGGTACCTTAACATGGATGGATTTTAACAAACTATAGCTTGTTGCATAGCGGATGAATAGGCCAACAAGCTGACAAATCGGCAAGGCTTCAGACTTGAAACTTTTGGAGTGAGCCCCGACGTATGTACATGATGCCCACAGTTTCGTTTTTGTGCAGTAAGTCCCATAGCAAGGGCTGTCAGCGCCAGCCGACATGGCTCTCATATGTCGCGGTCTAAAGGTACCTTAACATGGATGGATTTTGACAAACTATAGCTTGTTGCATAGCGGATGAATAGGCCAACAAGCTGACAAATCGGCAAGGCTTCAGACTTGAAACTTTTGGAGTGAGCCCCAGACGTAGGTACATGATGCCCCCAGTTTCGTTTTTGTGCAGTAAGTCCCATAGCAAGGGCTGTCAGCGCCAGCCGACATGGCTCTCATATGTCGCGGTCTAAAGGTACCTTAACATGGATGGATTTTGACAAACTATAGCTTGTTGCATAGCGGATGAATAGGCCAACAAGCTGACAAATCGGCAAGGCTTCAGACTTGAAACTTTTGGAGTGAGCCCCAGACGTAGGTACATGATGCCCCAGTTTCGTTTTTGTGCAGTAAGTCCCATAGCAAGGGCTGTCAGCGCCAGCCGACATGGCTCTCATATGTCGCGGTCTAAAGGTACCTTAACATGGATGGATTTTGACAAACTATAGCTTGTTGCATAGCGGATGAATAGGCCAACAAGCTGACAAATCGGCAAGGCTTCAGACTTGAAACTTTTGGAGTGAGCTTCAGAAGTAGGTACATGATGCTCCCAGTTTCGTTTTCGTGCAGTAAGCCCCATAGCAAGGGCTGTCAGCGTCAGCCGACATGGCTCTCATATGTCGCGGTCTAAAGGTACCTTAACATGGATGGATTTTGACAAACTATAGCTTGTTGCATAGCGGATGAATAGGCCAACAAGCTGACAAATCGGCAAGGCTTCAGACTTGAAACTTTTGGAGTGAGCCCCAGACGTAGGTACATGATGCCCACAGTTTCGTTTTTGTGCAGTAAGTCCCATAGCAAGGGCTGTCAGCGCCAGCCGACATGGCTCTCATATGTCGCGGTCTAAAGGTACCTTAACATGGATGGATTTTGACAAACTATAGCTTGTTGCATAGCGGATGAATAGGCCAACAAGCTGACAAATCGGCAAGGCTTCAGACTTGAAACTTTTGGAGTGAGCCCCAGACGTAGGTACATGATGCCCCCAGTTTCGTTTTTGTGCAGTAAGTCCCATAGCAAGGGCTGTCAGCGCCAGCCGACATGGCTCTCATATGTCGCGGTCTAAAGGTACCTTAACATGGATGGATTTTGACAAACTATAGCTTGTTGCATAGCGGATGAATAGGCCAACAAGCTGACAAATCGGCAAGGCTTCAGACTTGAAACTTTTGGAGTGAGCCCCAGACGTAGGTACATGATGCCCCAGTTTCGTTTTTGTGCAGTAAGTCCCATAGCAAGGGCTGTCAGCGCCAGCCGACATGGCTCTCATATGTCGCGGTCTAAAGGTACCTTAACATGGATGGATTTTGACAAACTATAGCTTGTTGCATAGCGGATGAATAGGCCAACAAGCTGACAAATCGGCAAGGCTTCAGACTTGAAACTTTTGGAGTGAGCCCCAGACGTAGGTACATGATGCCCCCAGTTTCGTTTTTGTGCAGTAAGTCCCATAGCAAGGGCTGTCAGCGCCAGCCGACATGGCTCTCATATGTCGCGGTCTAAAGGTACCTTAACATGGATGGATTTTGACAAACTATAGCTTGTTGCATAGCGGATGAATAGGCCAACAAGCTGACAAATCGGCAAGGCTTCAGACTTGAAACTTTTGGAGTGAGCCCCAGACGTAGGTACATGATGCCCCCAGTTTCGTTTTTGTGCAGTAAGTCCCATAGCAAGGGCTGTCAGCGCCAGCCGACATGGCTCTCATATGTCGCGGTCTAAAGGTACCTTAACATGGATGGATTTTGACAAACTATAGCTTGTTGCATAGCGGATGAATAGGCCAACAAGCTGACAAATCGGCAAGGCTTCAGACTTGAAACTTTTGGAGTGAGCTTCAGACGTAGGTACATGATGCCCCCAGTTTCGTTTTCGTGCAGTAAGTCCCATAGCAAGGGCTGTCAGCGGCAGCCGACATGGCTCTCATATGTCGCGGTCTAAAGGTACCTTAACATGGATGGATTTTGACAAACTATAGCTTGTTGCATAGCGGATGAATAGGCCAACAAGCTGACAAATCGGCAAGGCTTCAGACTTGAAACTTTTGGAGTGAGCCCCAGACGTATGTACATGATGCCCACAGTTTCGTTTTTGTGCAGTAAGTCCCATAGCAAGGGCTGTCAGCGCCAGCCGACATGGCTCTCATATGTCGCGGTCTAAAGGTACCTTAACATGGATGGATTTTGACAAACTATAGCTTGTTGCATAGCGGATGAATAGGCCAACAAGCTGACAAATCGGCAAGGCTTCAGACTTGAAACTTTTGGAGTGAGCCCCAGACGTAGGTACATGATGCCCCAGTTTCGTTTTTGTGCAGTAAGTCCCATAGCAAGGGCTGTCAGCGCCAGCCGACATGGCTCTCATATGTCGCGGTCTAAAGGTACCTTAACATGGATGGATTTTGACAAACTATAGCTTGTTGCATAGCGGATGAATAGGCCAACAAGCTGACAAATCGGCAAGGCTTCAGACTTGAAACTTTTGGAGTGAGTCCCAGACGTAGGTACATGATGCCCCCAGTTTCGTTTTTGTGCAGTAAGTCCCATAGCAAGGGCTGTCAGCGCCAGCCGACATGGCTCTCATATGTCGCGGTCTAAAGGTACCTTAACATGGATGGATTTTGACAAACTATAGCTTGTTGCATAGCGGATGAATAGGCCAACAAGCTGACAAATCGGCAAGGCTTTAGACTCGAACCTTTTGGAGTGAGTTTCAAAAGTAGGTACCTGATGCCTCAAGTTTCGTTTTCGTGCAGTAAGTCCCATAGCAAGGGCTGTCAGCGGCAGCCGACATGGCTCTCACATGTCGCGGTCTAAAGGTACCTTAACATGGATGGATTTTAACAAACTATAGCTTGTTGCATAGCGGATGAATAGGCCAACAAGCTGACAAATCGGCAAGGCTTCAGACTTGAAACTTTTGGAGTGAGCCCCGACGTATGTACATGATGCCCACAGTTTCGTTTTTGTGCAGTAAGTCCCATAGCAAGGGCTGTCAGCGCCAGCCGACATGGCTCTCATATGTCGCGGTCTAAAGGTACCTTAACATGGATGGATTTTGACAAACTATAGCTTGTTGCATAGCGGATGAATAGGCCAACAAGCTGACAAATCGGCAAGGCTTCAGACTTGAAACTTTTGGAGTGAGCCCCAGACGTAGGTACATGATGCCCCCAGTTTCGTTTTTGTGCAGTAAGTCCCATAGCAAGGGCTGTCAGCGCCAGCCGACATGGCTCTCATATGTCGCGGTCTAAAGGTACCTTAACATGGATGGATTTTGACAAACTATAGCTTGTTGCATAGCGGATGAATAGGCCAACAAGCTGACAAATCGGCAAGGCTTCAGACTTGAAACTTTTGGAGTGAGCCCCAGACGTAGGTACATGATGCCCCAGTTTCGTTTTTGTGCAGTAAGTCCCATAGCAAGGGCTGTCAGCGCCAGCCGACATGGCTCTCATATGTCGCGGTCTAAAGGTACCTTAACATGGATGGATTTTGACAAACTATAGCTTGTTGCATAGCGGATGAATAGGCCAACAAGCTGACAAATCGGCAAGGCTTCAGACTTGAAACTTTTGGAGTGAGCCCCAGACGTAGGTACATGATGCCCCAGTTTCGTTTTTGTGCAGTAAGTCCCATAGCAAGGGCTGTCAGCGCCAGCCGACATGGCTCTCATATGTCGCGGTCTAAAGGTACCTTAACATGGATGGATTTTGACAAACTATAGCTTGTTGCATAGCGGATGAATAGGCCAACAAGCTGACAAATCGGCAAGGCTTCAGACTTGAAACTTTTGGAGTGAGCTTCAGACGTAGGTTCATGATGCCCCAGTTTCGTTTTTGTGCAGTAAGTCCCATAGCAAGGGCTGTCAGCGCCAGCCGACATGGCTCTCATATGTCGCGGTCTAAAGGTACCTTAACATGGATGGATTTTGACAAACTATAGCTTGTTGCATAGCGGATGAATAGGCCAACAAGCTGACAAATCGGCAAGGCTTCAGACTTGAAACTTTTGGAGTGAGCCCCAGACGTAGGTACATGATGCCCCAGTTTCGTTTTTGTGCAGTAAGTCCCATAGCAAGGGCTGTCAGCGCCAGCCGACATGGCTCTCATATGTCGCGGTCTAAAGGTACCTTAACATGGATGGATTTTGACAAACTATAGCTTGTTGCATAGCGGATGAATAGGCCAACAAGCTGACAAATCGGCAAGGCTTCAGACTTGAAACTTTTGGAGTGAGCCCCAGACGTAGGTACATGATGCCCCCAGTTTCGTTTTTGTGCAGTAAGTCCCATAGCAAGGGCTGTCAGCGCCAGCCGACATGGCTCTCATATGTCGCGGTCTAAAGGTACCTTAACATGGATGGATTTTGACAAACTATAGCTTGTTGCATAGCGGATGAATAGGCCAACAAGCTGACAAATCGGCAAGGCTTCAGACTTGAAACTTTTGGAGTGAGCCCCAGACGTAGGTACATGATGCCCCCAGTTTCGTTTTTGTGCAGTAAGTCCCATAGCAAGGGCTGTCAGCGCCAGCCGACATGGCTCTCATATGTCGCGGTCTAAAGGTACCTTAACATGGATGGATTTTGACAAACTATAGCTTGTTGCATAGCGGATGAATAGGCCAACAAGCTGACAAATCGGCAAGGCTTCAGACTTGAAACTTTTGGAGTGAGCTTCAGAAGTAGGTACATGATGCCCCCAGTTTCGTTTTCGTGCAGTAAGTCCCATAGCAAGGGCTGTCAGCGGCAGCCGACATGGCTCTCATATGTCGCGGTCTAAAGGTACCTTAACATGGATGGATTTTAACAAACTATAGCTTGTTGCATAGCGGATGAATAGGCCAACAAGCTGACAAATCGGCAAGGCTTCAGACTTGAAACTTTTGGAGTGAGCCCCAGACGTAGGTACATGATGCCCACAGTTTCGTTTTTGTGCAGTAAGTCCCATAGCAAGGGCTGTCAGCGCCAGCCGACATGGCTCTCATATGTCGCGGTCTAAAGGTACCTTAACATGGATGGATTTTGACAAACTATAGCTTGTTGCATAGCGGATGAATAGGCCAACAAGCTGACAAATCGGCAAGGCTTCAGACTTGAAACTTTTGGAGTGAGCCCCAGACGTAGGTACATGATGCCCCCAGTTTCGTTTTTGTGCAGTAAGTCCCATAGCAAGGGCTGTCAGCGCCAGCCGACATGGCTCTCATATGTCGCGGTCTAAAGGTACCTTAACATGGATGGATTTTGACAAACTATAGCTTGTTGCATAGCGGATGAATAGGCCAACAAGCTGACAAATCGGCAAGGCTTCAGACTTGAAACTTTTGGAGTGAGCCCCAGACGTAGGTACATGATGCCCCCAGTTTCGTTTTGTGCAGTAAGTCCCATAGCAAGGGCTGTCAGCGCCAGCCGACATGGCTCTCATATGTCGCGGTCTAAAGGTACCTTAACATGGATGGATTTTGACAAACTATAGCTTGTTGCATAGCGGATGAATAGGCCAACAAGCTGACAAATCGGCAAGGCTTCAGACTTGAAACTTTTGGAGTGAGCCCCAGACGTAGGTACATGATGCCCCCAGTTTCGTTTTTGTGCAGTAAGTCCCATAGCAAGGGCTGTCAGCGCCAGCCGACATGGCTCTCATATGTCGCGGTCTAAAGGTACCTTAACATGGATGGATTTTGACAAACTATAGCTTGTTGCATAGCGGATGAATAGGCCAACAAGCTGACAAATCGGCAAGGCTTCAGACTTGAAACTTTTGGAGTGAGCCCCAGACGTAGGTACATGATGCCCAAGTTTCGTTTTTGTGCAGTAAGTCCCATAGCAAGGGCTGTCAGCGCCAGCCGACATGGCTCTCATATGTCGCGGTCTAAAGGTACCTTAACATGGATGGATTTTGACAAACTATAGCTTGTTGCATAGCGGATGAATAGGCCAACAAGCTGACAAATCGGCAAGGCTTCAGACTTGAAACTTTTGGAGTGAGCCCCAGACGTAGGTACATGATGCCCCCAGTTTCGTTTTTGTGCAGTAAGTCCCATAGCAAGGGCTGTCAGCGCCAGCCGACATGGCTCTCATATGTCGCGGTCTAAAGGTACCTTAACATGGATGGATTTTGACAAACTATAGCTTGTTGCATAGCGGATGAATAGGCCAACAAGCTGACAAATCGGCAAGGCTTCAGACTTGAAACTTTTGGAGTGAGTCCCAGACGTAGGTACATGATGCCCCCAGTTTCGTTTTTGTGCAGTAAGTCCCATAGCAAGGGCTGTCAGCGCCAGCCGACATGGCTCTCATATGTCGCGGTCTAAAGGTACCTTAACATGGATGGATTTTGACAAACTATAGCTTGTTGCATAGCGGATGAATAGGCCAACAAGCTGACAAATCGGCAAGGCTTCAGACTTGAAACTTTTGGAGTGAGCCCCAGACGTAGGTACATGATGCCCCAGTTTCGTTTTTGTGCAGTAAGTCCCATAGCAAGGGCTGTCAGCGCCAGCCGACATGGCTCTCATATGTCGCGGTCTAAAGGTACCTTAACATGGATGGATTTTGACAAACTATAGCTTGTTGCATAGCGGATGAATAGGCCAACAAGCTGACAAATCGGCAAGGCTTCAGACTCGAAACTTTTGGAGTGAGCTTCAGAAGTAGGTACATGATGCCCCCAGTTTCGTTTTCGTGCAGTAAGTCCCATAGCAAGGGCTGTCAGCGGCAGCCGACATGGCTCTCATATGTCGCGGTCTAAAGGTACCTTAACATGGATGGATTTTAACAAACTATAGCTTGTTGCATAGCGGATGAATAGGCCAACAAGCTGACAAATCGGCAAGGCTTCAGACTTGAAACTTTTGGAGTGAGCCCCGACGTATGTACATGATGCCCACAGTTTCGTTTTTGTGCAGTAAGTCCCATAGCAAGGGCTGTCAGCGCCAGCCGACATGGCTCTCATATGTCGCGGTCTAAAGGTACCTTAACATGGATGGATTTTGACAAACTATAGCTTGTTGCATAGCGGATGAATAGGCCAACAAGCTGACAAATCGGCAAGGCTTCAGACTTGAAACTTTTGGAGTGAGCCCCAGACGTAGGTACATGATGCCCCCAGTTTCGTTTCTGTGCAGTAAGTCCCATAGCAAGGGCTGTCAGCGCCAGCCGACATGGCTCTCATATGTCGCGGTCTAAAGGTACCTTAACATGGATGGATTTTGACAAACTATAGCTTGTTGCATAGCGGATAAATAAGCTAACAAGCTGACAAATGGGCAAGGCTTCAGACTTAAAACTTTTGGAGTGAGCCTCAGACGTAGGTACATGATGCCCCAGTTTCGTTTTTCTGCAGTAAGTCCTATAGCAAGGGCTGTCAGCGCCAGCCGACATTGCTCTCATATGTCGCGGTCTAAAGGTACCTTAACATGAATGGATTTTGACAAACTATAGCTTGTTGCATAGCGGATAAAAAGGCCAACAAGCTGACAAATAGGCAAGGCTTTAGACTTGAAACTTTTGGAGTGAGCCCCAGACGTAGGTACATGATGCCCCCAGTTTCGTTTTTGTGCAGTAAGTCCCATAGCAAGGGCTGTCAGCGCCAGCCGACATGGCTCTCATATGTCGCGGTCTAAAGGTACCTTAACATGGATGGATTTTGACAAACTATAGCTTGTTGCATAGCGGATGAATAGGCCAACAAGCTGACAAATCGGCAAGGCTTCAGACTTGAAACTTTTGGAGTGAGCCCCAGACGTAGGTACATGATGCCCCCAGTTTCGTTTTTGTGCAGTAAGTCCCATAGCAAGGGCTGTCAGCGCCAGCCGACATGGCTCTCATATGTCGCGGTCTAAAGGTACCTTAACATGGATGGATTTTGACAAACTATAGCTTGTTGCATAGCGGATGAATAGGCCAACAAGCTGACAAATCGGCAAGGCTTCAGACTTGAAACTTTTGGAGTGAGCCCCAGACGTAGGTACATGATGCCCCAAGTTTCGTTTTTGTGCAGTAAGTCCCATAGCAAGGGCTGTCAGCGCCAGCCGACATGGCTCTCATATGTCGCGGTCTAAAGGTACCTTAACATGAATGGATTTTGACAAACTATAGCTTGTTGCATAGCGGATGAATAGGCCAACAAGCTGACAAATCGGCAAGGCTTCAGACTTGAAACTTTTGGAGTGAGCCCCAGACGTAGGTACATGATGCCCCCAGTTTCGTTTTTGTGCAGTAAGTCCCATAGCAAGGGCTGTCAGCGCCAGCCGACATGGCTCTCATATGTCGCGGTCTAAAGGTACCTTAACATGGATGGATTTTGACAAACTATAGCTTGTTGCATAGCGGATGAATAGGCCAACAAGCTGACAAATCGGCAAGGCTTCAGACTTGAAACTTTGGAGTGAGCCCCAGACGTAGGTACATGATGCCCCAGTTTCGTTTTTGTGCAGTAAGTCCCATAGCAAGGGCTGTCAGCGCCAGCCGACATGGCTCTCATATGTCGCGGTCTAAAGGTACCTTAACATGGATGGATTTTGACAAACTATAGCTTGTTGCATAGCGGATGAATAGGCCAACAAGCTGACAAATCGGCAAGGCTTCAGACTTGAAACTTTTGGAGTGAGCCCCAGACGTATGTACATGATGCCCACAGTTTCGTTTTTGTGCAGTAAGTCCCATAGCAAGGGCTGTCAGCGGCAGCCGACATGGCTCTCATATGTCGCGGTCTAAAGGTACCTTAACATGGATGGATTTTGACAAACTATAGCTTGTTGCATAGCGGATGAATAGGCCAACAAGCTGACAAATCGGCAAGGCTTCAGACTTGAAACTTTTGGAGTGAGCCCCAGACGTAGGTACATGATGCCCCCATTTTCGTTTCTGTGCAGTAAGTCCCATAGCAAGGGCTGTCAGCGTCAGCCGACATGGCTCTCATATGTCGCGGTCTAAAAGTACCTTAACATGGATGGATTTTGACAAACTATAGCTTGTTGCATAGCGAATGAATAGGCCAACAAGCTGACAAATCGGCAAGGCTTCAGATTTAA